>CM055120.1:77536244-78736244 GCA_029206835.1 Rana muscosa
GGACACAGAGCGACATAGTCATTACTAATGGGATGTCCTAAAGCAATGCCAAATGAGGGGGGGGGATACACCATATATAAGCTGAGCGCTATCAGACATGAGGATCTTTTGCGGCCTGCAACACACTGCGCCCAAAGGCGACATCCTCCTGACTTCTAACGTCCACCTGGTAGAACCTAGTAAACGTGTGTACTGAAGACCATGTTGCGGCCTTACAGACTTGAGCCAGGGAGGCCTGGTGATGCACTGCCCATGAAGTTCCAACTGCTCTCGTGGAGTGCGCCCTAACTTTGAACGGAGGCGGTCTACTTCTCAAGCTATAGGCTTGTATTATGACCTGTCGAATCCACTTGGCTAAAGTAGATTTTGACGCTGCCTGACCCTTTCTGGGGCCTTCCGGCAGAATAAACAAAGTATCCGTTCTGCGAATCTGAGCAGTGGCTTTTAGATAAGCTTTAACTGCTCTTACTACATCCAAAGAATGCAATAACTTTTCCTCTACCGAAGTAGGCTTGGGGAAAAAAGAAGGAAGAACCACATCTTGGTTCAAATGAAAACTCGATACCACCTTAGGAAGAAAGGCTGGATGAGGACGTAACACTACTCTGTCCTTATGGATGACCAGATATGGCTCCTTACAGGACATAGCTGCTAATTCCGATACTCTTTTAGCCGAACAAATGGCTACTAGAAAAATCAATTTCCTGGTGAGAAGCACTAAGGAAATATGCTGTAATGGTTCAAATGGTTGTTTCTGTAGAACCGACAGAACCAAGTTTAGATCCCATGGACATATGGGAATATTAACCGGAGGACTAATACGCATCACTCCTTGTATAAAGGCTTTGACTAGTGAATGCGAAGCCAAGGGCCTTTGAAAAAATATTGACAAGGCCGAAATCTGACCTTTGATAGTACTCAAGGCAAGCTTCCTATCTACAGCCCATTGTAGGAAGTCCAGAATTCTACCTATTACGTATTTACGTGGATGCCATTTCCTGGCCTCACACCAGGCGATGTACGCCTTCCAGATTCTATAGTAGATCTGCCTGGATACCGGCTTCCTGGCATTGATCATGGTAGATACCACAGCATTAGAGAGCCCTCTCTTTTTTAGAATGTGGGCTTCAATAGCCAGGCCGTCAAACCTAGGGCTGGTAAGGAAGGGTGGTATATCGGTCCCTGCGAAAGCAGGTCCGGACGATGTGGGAGGGTCCAAGGACTCCCCACAGACATTTTTACAATCTCCGCGTACCATGCTCTTCGGGGCCACGCTGGAGCCACCAGAATCACTGGTTTCTTTTCTACCCTGATTCTGCGGAGTAATCGAGGTAACAATTGTGGCGGTGGGAATGCATATATCAGCTTGAACTGATCCCAAGGGAACACTAGGGCATCCGAGCCGCACGCTAGGGGATCCCTTGTCCAAGAGACAAACCTGTCCACTTTCGTGTTGAACCTGGATGCTAGCAGATCTACATCCGGTGTTCCCCACCGCTGACATATTGTCCGGAAAACCTCGGGATGAAGG
The DNA here is from genome assembly GCA_029206835.1 of Rana muscosa. Lineage (NCBI taxonomy): Eukaryota > Metazoa > Chordata > Amphibia > Anura > Ranidae > Rana > Rana muscosa. Next base: position 77,537,776 of record CM055120.1, read on the forward strand.
GACCATTCCCCTGGGCATAATTGTTGGCGACTTAGAAAGTCCGCCTTCCAATTCTCCACCCCTGGAATGAATACCGCAGATATGGCTGGGACATATCTTTCTGCCCATCTCAGGATGTAATTTACTTCCCTTTGGGCTGCACGACTCCTGGTGCCCCCCTGACGATTGATATATGCCACTGCTGTGGCATTGTCTGACTGAACTCTGACAGGGGACCCTTGGAGTTTGGATGTCCATGCTACTAGGGCATACCGGGCTGCTCGTATCTCTAAGAGATTGATGGGCAGGGCCTTTTCCGCATCCGACCATCTGCCCTGGAGAGACCATTGCTCCAGTACTGCTCCCCAGCCTAAAAGGCTGGCATCTGTAGTGACCACCTTCCAAGAAATCGGACTGAAGGATTTCCCTCTTTCCAGATTCCGGGGAACCAACCACCAACGGAGGCTTCTGCGAACGGAAGGGGACAAGGACATTGGTACGTCCAGAGCCTGAACTTTTTTGTTCCAGGCTGACAGTATGGCCCTTTGCAACTTCCTTGAATGGAATTGACCGTAGGGTACTGCTTCGAATGATGCCACCATTTTTCCCAGCAGCCTCATGCACAGGCGTATGGATGGCTGTCTTTTTGAACCCACTAAGTGGATCAAATCTCTCAAAGACGACCCCTTTTCTCGAGGCAAGAAAATTTTTCTCTGGTCTGAATCCAGCCTTAGCCCCAAGTATTCCAGACTTTTGACTGGTTTTAGGGCTGACTTGTCTCGGTTGATAATCCAACCGTGATATTCCAGATACTTGATTGTCTCGTGAACAACCACTTCTAGTTTTTCCACTGAGTGGTCTATCAGCAACAAGTCGTCTAAATATGCCATTATCGTTACACCTCGTGTTCTTAGATTGGCCAATAATGGGGCCAGAATTTTTGTGAACACTCTTGGTGCTGTGGCCAGACCGAAGGGTAAGGCTCTGAACTGAAAATGGCGCCCTTCTATCGCAAAGCGTAGAAATTTTTGGTGGGCTGGAAAGATGGGGATGTGCAAATACGCATCTTTGATGTCGATCGAGGCTAACCATTCCTCCCCTTGTAGGGCAGTGGCTACCGATCGGATCGACTCCATCCGGAAAGTCCTGATATGTAGGAATTTGTTTAGCCCTTTTAGATTTAATATGGGCCTCACGTCCCCGTTTGGCTTCGGAACTGTAAAGAGGTTTGAGTAAAACCCGAACCCCCATTCTTCCAGGGGGACCTCTATAATTACTGCTTGAAGCAATAATTGTTCCAGTGCCAACAGGAGGGATCCTCTCTTCTGGGGATCCCTTGGCACGTTCGACCTTATAAAGCGGGAAGGAGGGGAGTTTTTTAACTCCAATTTGTATCCCAGATTTACTGCGGAGAGCACCCATCTGTCTCGGATCGTGTCCCGCCAGGTTTCTGTGAACAACTGAAGTCTTCCCCCCACCCGATTGGGTGGGGGCAACCCTTCATGCATTTGACTTTGGGGGAGGTTTTGTACCTCTCCTGCTCCAGGGCTTCTTGTTACCCTGCAACTGTCCCTGATTTTTACCTCCGGGATTTGACCGGGGAGGCCGTCGGAACTGTTTCACAGCCGATGTCCTAGGGACTGGAGAAGCCGGCCTCTTAAAAGAGGGACCTCTAACTCTATTTTTGACCGGCAAGAGTGTACTTTTACCGCTGGAAATTCTCTGGATATACTTGTCCAGGTCTTCCCCGAATAAGCGCTCCCCATGAAATGGGAAGCTGACCAGCAATTTTTTACAGGGAGCTTCAGCAGACCAGTTTTTGAGCCATAGAAGCCTGCGCTACAGACAGCGTAAGGCGGGAGGCCTGATGGATTGAATCCTTTATAGCGTCCACCGCAAAGCATAAGGCTCTAGGTAGATCAGCTAGAGCAAGAGCCTGCTGATCTGGCACGTCCCTTAAGACCTGTTTCAACTGATCCTTCACTGCTTGGCAGACCCCTATAGCTGCCACTGCTGGTTGTGTCACCAATCCTGCTGTAGAAAAAGCAGATTTCAATAAGGACTCCAATTTTTTATCTATTGGGTCCTTGAACATTTGGACATTTTCCACCGGACATGTCAGTGATTTATTCACACAAGAGATGGCTGCGTCCACTGTAGGGACCTTCCATTTTCTGACGAACTTATCCTCCATAGGATAGACCACCGGAAATCTCTTGGGGGGAGTAAATATTTTGTCAGGATGCTCCCAATCCTGGTAAATGAGCCCCTCCAGTAAAGGATGGATCGGAAAAGAACAAACAGTCTGGGGAGCTTTTAGCGACCCCAACGAGGAGACAGAAGAGGAGGATGGCTCCGCAAGTGGCATTTTAAATGCTGATCGGACCATATTAGTCAGGGACTGCACCCATAACCTCTCAGCATGTGATGCTGAGAACGGCTCCTCCACTGTTGATTCCTCTACAACTGAATCAACCTCATCCTGATCCCCCTCAGGTAGGTCGTTCTCTGTATGGGACTGTTGCTCTGTTAACAGGCACTCTGAGGGAGGAGACGGAGATCGAGCGCTTTTCTCCTGTGACAGGGAAGCAGCAATTAGTGCTGACAATCTCTCTTCCAGCCCTCCCAGAGCTGAGGAAAAAACCTCCTCTGTTACATACACAGGAGCAGGTGAACTGGGGACAGCCACAGTACCAGGTACTCCTGGGGGTGCCCTACGGTCACTAACCTCTGATTCTTCAGGGGAGACTGGTGCAGCCAAAGCATGCCCAAGATCCTCAGAGCCCGATGGAGACCCCCTATTCCTCCTGGAATTTCTAGTCCCGGAGTTTTTAGACGGCATATTCCTAAGCCACAAAGCTGAGGTATTCCAGCCGAAATACACCAGTTACTGATAATAGTCTAGCATAAATGCTGCTATAATAAACAGTTGGTGTCTACTAATGTGCCTTTCTAGGGGATGCCTGTATCAACCGCTTGCTGTATGCCTTTAAATGTTGCCAGCTCTATCTCTGTACTTCATAGCCAGCTTACTGCAATAATGTGGCTTTTTAAAAACCTGCTGGGACGCCCGCACATGCGCAGAAGCGCTGCGGCGCGCACAGAGCGTCATCCCCCAGGCCCCGCCCCTTTTTCCGGCCACCTCTATATATAGAGGCGCGTGCACGCGCGCGGCCACGTGCGCCTCGGCGCTAATTTTCAAACATGGAAACCAGGGACAGGAGCCAGGGCCCCCTTTTGCCGCAGGCCGGGGGATAGACGAACACTGCAACATGGCAGAGGAAACAGTTTCCTGTAGGAGAACTCACCAGCTGCCTGGACTTTGCTCTCTGAGAAGAAACTAGTCCATATGACAAGAAAAACATTCCACAGCGGCCTCTAGTGGACAAACACAGGTACCGCAGTTTAATATACTAAACATATATAAAAAAACATTCTTTTTTTTTTTTTTTTTTTTCTTGACCACCATTAAAAATTATTACATTTTTTTTTTTTTTAGTAGTTACAGGCATGCACAGATATTAGCGGGAATACCGTTAGGTAACAGACAGAAAGACAAATTAGGCTTGGGGGTCCCCCAATAGAACCAAGTTCCTGGGGGCCCCCACTTACCTGTTCCCCGCCGCAGGACTTTGTTTGGTCCACAAAAGCCCAAACTTCACCTATCACGGCAGGCATTGTAATCAAACCTTCAGGGACCGGGTTCCCAAGGATTCCACTCCCCTGGACCTGTATAGCACCCTGCACAGAAAACATCTTGGTCGTGGGTATGACCAGAGCTCTGGATCCCAGGGTCCAGCTCTCCTAAGAGAAGCATTACAGGCAGAACCTTGCTCTTCTCTGCAAGGCCCGGGTACCGACCGTTTAGCTATGAAGCTTTTTTGGTCGGATCCGGAATAGCTTACTGAGGCCCAAAAGAACCTGTACGCAAGCTCAGTGAAAAACACATGTTTCTTCTTGGCCAACACCTTAGACACTGGCAAAAAAACTGAGGTGCTCCCGGATGGGAGGGGCTTATATAGGGGAGGGTACTTCCGGTTTTGGAAGTTGCCAGTGCCAGCACCTGACGGTAACTATATAACCCATTAGTAATGACTATGTCGCTCTGTGTCCCGTGATGTACGAGAAAGAAATAAAAACCGCAGAGGTGATCAAATACCACCAAAAGAAAGCTCTATTTGTGAGAAAACAAGAACGTCAATTTTGTTTGGGAGCCACGTCGCAGGATCGCGCAATTGTCAGAGCGACGCAGTGCCGAATCACAAAAAGTGGCCTGGTCTTTACACAGCCAAATGGTCCGGGGCTTAAGCGGTTAAAGAGTTATTTCTCTCAATAATAACCCATATGTCAATTTCTGGTAGATGCAAATGAGTTGATTCATCTCTTATAATTCTTCAGCAATACAGCAGTGATATATCTGCACTTCCTTCTGACCATGGTCACTATATAGAATCTTACACTCTCCAGTGGATATTTTCAGTTAGAATCGATAACATATATGAGCGGGGAATAAAATTTCATTGGGGGGGGGGGGGGGGGCAAAGGCAACACGATCTCACTGGCAGAATCTCTAGGGCTCGTTTATACTTGCTTCAAAACAAGTCACGGGACACACTTTTTAAAAGCACTCTGAATGCCAATCAAAGCACCCATCACTAAATAAAATGGTTACCTTACAGTCCTAATAACATGTTTCTTTGCTTCAAAAATTATACCCATGTCCCTTTAGCGGTGCTTCAAAGCCTCCATAGAAGTCTATGACAAAGCTCGCTTGCAGCACCTGCAGCTTTTGGGAGACTTTATTCGGCTTTAGCTTTGCTTTGTTTTGGAGGTATTGCAGGTATGAGCTATCATCATCAAAGCACCACTGAAGCATTGCAGAAGCATCAAAAACACATGTTGAAGCCGTAAGCATGCGCGTTTAAGTCAAAGTGTAAATGAGCCCTAAGACATAAAATAAAGTTTGTAGTTCAACTAGCCATTAGCTGCAGCTTACATACAGGAGTCTAAGCTTGAATGGTTTTTTTCATGTTTATTGGGGAAAGTAGAAAAGCATTAACCACTTAAGCCCCGGACCATTTTGTAGCTAAAGGACCAGAGCTGTTTTCAGAATTTTGCACTGCGCTGTTTTAACTGTAAATTGTGCGGACATGCAATCTTGTACCGAAACGAAATTTGCGTCCTTTTCTTCCCACAAATAGAGCTTTCTTTTAATGGTATTTGATTGCCTCTGCGATTTTTATTTTTTGCGATATAAACGGAAAAAGACAGAAAATTTTGAAAAAAAAAAAAAAAAGATATTTTCTACTTTTTGTTATAAGAAAAATCGAATAAACTCAATTGTAGTCATACATTTAGGCCAAAATGTATTCAGCCACATGTCTTTAGTAAAAAAAATGTCAATAAGCGTATATTTATTGGTTTGCGCAAAAGTTATAGCGTCTACAAACTAGGGTACATTTTCTGGAATTTACACAGCTTTAAATTTATGACTGCCTATCTCATTTCTTGAGGTGCTAAAATGGCAGGGCAGTACAAAACCCCCCCAAATGACCCAATTTTGGAAAGTAGACACCCCAAGGAAATTGCTGAGAGGCATGTTGAGCCCATTGAATATTTTTTTTTTGTCTCAAGTGATTGAATAATGACAAAAAAAAAAAAATTACAAAAAGTTGTCACTAAATGATATATTGCTCACACATGCCATGGTTATATGTGGAATTACACCCCAAAATACATTCTGTTGCTTCTCCTGAGTACGGGGATACCACATGTGTGGGACTTTTTAGGAGCCTAGCCGCGTACGGGCCCCCGAAAACCAAGCACCGCCTTCAGGATTTCTAAGGGCGCAAATTTTTGATTTGACTCCTCACTACCTATCACAGTTTCGAAGGCCATAAAATGCCAAAATAGCACAAAACCCCCCCAAATGACCCCATTTTGGAAAGTAGACACCCCAAGCTATTTGCTGAGAGGCATGGTGAGTATTTTACAGCTCTCATTTGTTTTTGAAAATGAAGAAAGAAAATATATTTATTTTTTCAATTTTCAAAACTTTGTGACAAAAAGCGAGATCTGCAAAATACTCACCATACCTCTCAGCAAATAGCTTGGGGTGTCTACTTTCCAAAATGGGGTAATTTGGGGGGGGGGTTTGTGCCATCTGGGCATTCCATGGCCTCCAAAACTGTGATAGGCAGTGAGAAGTGAAATCAAAAATTTACACCCTTAGAAAGCCTGAAGGCGGTGATTGGTTTTTGGGGTCCCGTACGCGGCTAGGCTCCCAAAAAGTCTCACACATGTGGTATCCCCGTACTCAGGAGAAGCAACAGAATGTATTTTGGGGTGTAATTCCACATATGCCCATGGCATGTTTGAGCAATATATCATTTAGTGACAACTTTGTGCAAAAAAAAAAAAAAAATGTATTTTTTCCGCAACTTGTGTCAACATATAAAATATTCCATGGACTCGACATGCCTCTCAGTATATAGCTTGGGGTGTCTACTTTCCAAAATGGGGTCATTTGGGGGGGTTTTGAACTGTTCTGGCATTTTATACACAACATTAGGAAGCTTACATCCACTCTTCTAACCACTTGAAGACAAAGCCCTTTTTGACACTTTTTGTTTACATGAAAACATTTATTTTTTTTGCAAGAAAATTATGTTGAACCCCCAAACATTATATATATTTTTAAAGCAAAGGCCCTACAGATTAAAAAGGGGATTTTTATAACAGCTTACCTGTAAAATCCTTTTCTTGGAGTACATCACGGGACACAGAGCGACTTAGTCATTACTAATGGGTTATATAGATTACCTTCAGGTGTTGGCACTGGCCAATTCCAAACCGGAAGTACCCTCCCCTATATAAGCCCCTCCCATCCGGGAGCACCTCAGTTTTGTAGCAAAGCAATAAGTGTCCCAAAAAGAGGGGTGGGAGCTCTGTGTCCCGTGATGTACTCCAAGAAAAGGATTTTACAGGTAAGCTGTTATAAAAATCCCCTTTTCTTTTTCGTACATCACGGGACACAGAGCGACTTAGTCATTACTAATGGGACGTCCCAAAGCAATGCCAAATGAGGGGAGGGATACATAAGCTGGGCGCCATCAGGCATGAGGCTCTTTTGCGGCCTGCAACACACTGCGCCCAAAGGCGACATCCTCCTGACTTCTGACGTCTACCTGGTAGCATCTAGTAAACGTGTGTACTAAGGACCATGTTGTGGCCTTACAGACTTGAGCCAGGGAGGCTTGGTGATGCACTGCCCATGAAGTTCCAACTGCTCTTGTGGAGTGCGCCCTAACTTTGAACGGAGGCGGTCTCCTTTTCAAGCCATAGGCTTGTATTATGACCTGTCGAATCCACTTGGCTAAAGTAGATTTTTGATGCTGCCTGACCCTTTCTGGGGCCTTCCGGCAGAACAAACAAAGTATCCGTTCTACGAATCTGAGCAGTGGCTTTAAGATAAGCTTTAACTGCTCTTACTACATCCAAAGAATGCAATAACTTTTCCTCTACCGAACTAGGTTTGGGGAAAAAGGAAGGAAGAACCACATCTTGGTTCAAATGGAACCTCGATACCACCTTAGGAAGAAGGCTGGATGAGGACGTAATACTACTCTGTCCTTATGGATAACCAGATATGGCTCCTTACAGGACAAGGCGGCTAATTCCGATACTCTTTTAGCCGAACAAATGGCTACTAAGAAAATCAATTTCCTGGTGAAAAGAACCAAGAAAATGTGCCGCAATGGTTCAAATGGTTGTTTCTGTAGAACCGACAGAACCAGGTTTAAGTCCCATGGACATATGGGAATACTAACCGGAGGGCTAATACGCATCACTCCTTGTATGAAAGCTTTGACTAATGAATGCAAAGCCAAGGGCCTTTGAAAAAAATATTGACAAGGCCGTCTGACCCTTGATAGTACTCAAGGCAAGCTTCCTATGTACAGCCCACTGTAGGAAGTCCAGAATCCTACCTATTACGTACTTACGTGGATGCCATTTCCTGGCCTCACACCACGTGATGTACGCCTTCTAGATCCTATAATAGATCTGCCTGGATACCGGCTTTCTGGCATTGATCATGGTAGATACCACAGGATTAGAGAGCCCTCTCTTTTTTAGAATGTGGGCTTCAATAGCCAGGCCGTCAAACCTAGGGCTGGTAAGGAAGGGTAGTATATCGGTCCTTGCGAAAGCAGGTCCGGACGATGTGGGAGGGTCCAAGGACTTCCCACTGACATTTTTACAATCTCCGCGTACCATGCCCTTCGGGGCCACGCTGGAGCCACCAGAATCACTGGTTTCTTTTCTACCCTGATTCTGCGGATTAATCGCGGTGGGAATGCATATATCAGCTTGAACTGATCCCAAGGGAACACTAGGGCATCCGAACCGCAAGCTAGGGGATCCTTTGTGCGAGACACAAATCTGTCCACCTTTGCGTTGAATCTGGATGCTAGCAGATCTACATCCGGTGTTCCCCACCGCTGGCATATTGCCTGGAAAACCTCGGGGTGAAGAGACCATTCCCCCGGGCATAATTGCTGGCGACTTAAAAAGTCCGCTCTCCAATTTTCCACTCCTGGGATGAAAACCGCGGATATGGCTGTGACATACCTTTCTGCCCATTCCAGGATGCAATTCGCTTCCCTCTGGGCTGCACGACTCCTGGTGCCACCCTGGTGATTGACAGGTGACCCTTGGAGTTTGGATGTCCATGCTACTAGGGCATACCGGGCTGCTCGTATCTCTAAGAGATTGGTGGGCAGGGCCTTCTCTGCTTCTGACCACTTGCCCTGGAGAGACCATTGCTCCAGTACTGCCCCCCAGCCTATGAGGCTGGCAACTGTAGTGACCACCTTCCAAGAAACCGGACTGAAGGGTTTCCCTTTTTCCAGATTCTGGGGCACCAACCACCAATGGAGGCTCTTGCGAACGGAAGGGGACAGGGACATTGGTAAGTCTAAAGCCTGAACTTTTTTGTTCCAGGCTGACAGTATGGCCCTCTGCAAGTTCCTTGAATGGAATTGACCGTAGGGTACCGCTTCGAATGAAGCCACCATTTTTCCCAGCAGCCTTATACACAGGCGTATGGATGGTTTTTCTTTTTTGTACCCACTAAGTGGGTCAAATCTTTCAAAGACGACACCTTCTCTGGAGGTAAGAAAATCTTTCTCTGATTTGAATCCAGTCTTAGCCCCCAAGTATTCCAGGCTTTTGACTGGTTTTAGGGCTGACTTGTCTCGGTTGATAATGCAACCGTGAGATTCCAGATACTTGATTATCTTGTGAACGACCACTTCTAGTTTTTTTCACTGAGTGGTCTATCAGCAACAAGTCGTCTAGATATGCCATTATCGTTACACCTTGTGTTCCTAGTTTGGCCAATCGTAGGGCCAGAATTTTTGTGAACACTCGTGGTGCCGTGGCCAGACCGAAAGGTAAGGTTCTGAACTGAAAATGGCGCCCTTCTACTGCAAGGCGTAGAAATTTCTGGTGGGCCGGACAGATGGGAATATGCAAATAAGCATCCCTTATGTCGATCGAGGCTAACCATTCCTGCCCTTGTAGGGCGGTGGCCACCGATCGGATCGACTCCATCCGAAAAAGTCCTGATATGTAGGAACTTGTTTAGCCCTTTTATATTTAATATGGGCCTCATGTCCCCATTTGGATTGGGGACTGTGACAAGGTTCGAGTAAAACCCGAACCCGTTTTCTTCCAAGGGAACCTTCATGATTACCCTTGGGGCAATAGTTGCTCTAGTGCCAGAAGGAGGGATCCACTCTTCTGGGGATCGCTTGGCACGTTTGACCTTATAAAATGGGCAGGAGGAATGTCTTTTAACTCCAGCCTGTATCCCAGACTTACTGCGGAGATCACCCATCTCTGATGGTGTCCCGCCAGGTCTCTGTGAACAACTGAAGTCTTCCCCTCACCCGACTGAGTGGGGGCAACCCTTCATGACTTAGGGGGAGGTTTTGTACCTCTCTTGACCCAGGGTTTCTTGTTACCCTGTGATTGTCCCTGATTTCTGCCCCCTGGATTTGACCGCGGAGGCCGTCGGAACTGTTTCACAGCCGATGTGCCAGGGACTGGAGAAGTAGGCCTCTTAAAAGAAGGACTTCTACCCTTGTTCTTAACCGGTAAGAGTGAACTTTTACCGGCAGAAATTTTCTGGATATATTTGTCCAGATCTTCTCCAAATAAGCGTTCTCCATGAAATGGGAAGCTAACCAGCAGTTTTTTACAGGGAGCTTCAGCAGACCAGTTTTTGAGCCACAGAAGCCTACGCATATGTACTATAGACAGCGTAAAGCGGGAGGCCTGTTGGATTGTATCCTTTATGGCGTCCACCGCAAAACACAAGGCTCTAGGCAGGTCAGCTAGGGCAAGAGCCTGCTGATCTGGTAAGTCCCTTAAGACTTGTTTCAACTGATCTTTCACTGCTTGGCAGACTCCAATCGCTGCTACCGCAGGTTGTGTCACCATGCTTGCTGTAGAGAAAGCAGATTTTAGTAAAGACTCCAATTTTTTATCTATTGGGTCTTTGAACATTGGAACATTATCTACTGGACATGTCAGTGATTTGTTAACAGAAGAGATGGCTGCGTCCACTGTAGGGACCCTCCATTTTTTTATGAACTTATCCTCCATGGGATAGATCACCGGAAATCTCTTGGGGGGAGCAAATATTTTATCAGGATGCTCCCAATCCTGGTAAATAAGCCCTTCTAATAAAGGGTGGATTGGGAAGGAACAGACAGCCTGGGGAGCTTTTAGCGACCCCAGCGAGGAAACCGTAGTGGATGGTGGTTCCGCCAGAGGCATTTTAAATGCTGATCGGACCATGTTAGTCAGAGACTGAACCCATAATCTTTCAGCCTGAGATGCTGAGAAAGGTTCTTCCACTGTTGATTCCTCCATAACTGAATCAACCTCATCCTGCTCCCCTTCAGGTAGGTCGATCTCTGTGTGGGGCTGTTCCTCCACTAACAGGCACTCTGAAGGAGGAGACGGAGATCGGACGCGCTTTTCCTGTGACAGGGAAGCAGCGATCAATGCTGTTAATCTCTCTTCCAATCCTCCCAGAGTTGAGGATAAAACCTCCTCTGTTATATATACAGGAGCAGGTGGACTGGGGACAGCCGCAGCACCAGGCACTCCTGCGGGGTTTCTACGGCTACTGACCTCTGAATTCTCAGGGGAGATTGGTGCAGTACAAGCATGCCCAATATCCTCAGAGCCCGATGGAGACCCCTTTGGCTTCCTGGAAGACCTATTTCCGGAGCGTCTGGATGACATATCCTTTAAGCACAAAGCTGAGGTATTCCCGTCGTCATACACCAATTTTTGCTGGTAATAGTCTAACACAGTTGCTGCTATATACCAGCTGGTGTCCACTAAAGTGCCTTTCTATGGGGATGCCTGCATCAACCGCCTCTGTGTGCCACTGTTTGTTTCTAGCTCTGTTTGCATCCAGCTGACACTTGTACTGTGTCTTTTAACCATGCTGGGACGCCTGCACATGCGCAGAAGCGCCGCGGCGCGCATCGAGCGTCATCCACCCGCCCCGCCCCTTTTTTTTTCATAGGAGGCGCGTGCACGCGCCCGCGCGCGCGCCCGTGCGCCATTGGCGCCCTTTTCGAAATCAAACAGGGACTAGGAGCCAGGGCCCTTTTTGCCGGAGGGCCTGTGCGGTGGATGAGCGCAGCAACAGGGCAGAGGAAGTGGATTCCCACAGAGAAACTTACCAACTGCCTGGATCTTTTGACTTGAGAAAACCAAAGATCCACATGACAAGAAAAATGGACTACAGCGGCCTCTAGTGGTTTAACACAGGTACCGCGGTCCCCTTTTTTTTTTTTTTTTTCTTGACTACTATTAAAATTTTACATTTTCAGTAGTTACAGGCAAACACAGATATTAGCGGGAATACCGTTAGGTAACAGACAGAAAGACAAATTAGGCTTGGGGTCCCCCAATAGAACCAAGTTCCTGGGGGCCCCCACTTACCTGATCCCCGCCGCAGGACTTTGTTTGGTCCACAGAAGTCCAAACTTCACCTATCACGGCAGGCATTGTAATTAAACCTTCAGGGACCGGGTTCCCAAGGATTCCACTCCCCTGGACCTGTATAGCACCCTGCACAGACAACATCTTGGTCGTGGGTATGACCAGAGCTCTGGATCCCAGGGTCCAGCCCTCCTAAGAGAGGCATTACAGGCAAAACCTTGCTCTTCTGCTGCAAGGCCCGGGTACCGACCGTTTAGCTATGAAGCTTTTTTGGTGGGATCCGGAACAGCTTACTAAGGCCCAAAAGAACCTGTACGCAAGCCCAGTGAAAACACATGTTACTCTTTGGCCAACACCTTAGACACTGGCAAAAAACTGAGGTGCTCCCGGATGGGAGGGGCTTATATAGGGGAGGGTACTTCCGGTTTGGAATTGGCCAGTGCCAACACCTGAAGGTAATCTATATAACCCATTAGTAATGACTAAGTCGCTCTGTGTCCCGTGATGTACGAAAAAGAAATGGTGGGTGTTGCATTTTTTTTTTCTACACAGTATTTGCGCAGCGATTTTTCAAACGCATTTTTTGGGGAAAAAATACTTTTTTTAATTTTAATGCACTAAAACACACTATATTGCCCAAATGTTTGATGAAATAAAAAATATGATCTTAGGCCGAGTACATAGATACCAAACACGACATGCTTTAAAATTTCGCACAAACGCGCATTGGCGACAAACTACATACATTTTTAAAAGTCTTTACAGGTTACGCCGTTAGATTTACAGAGGAGGTCTACTGCTAAAATTACTGCCCTCGATCTGACCTTCGCGGTGATACCCACATGCATGGTGCAATTGCGGTTTACATATGACGCCAGCGTTCGCCATTGGGCAAGAGCAGGGCGGGACAGGGGTGCTTTTTTTTTATTATTAATTTTGCTTTTTTATTTTATTTTTAAACTGTTTATTGTTATCTCAGGGAATGTAAATATCCCCTATGATAGCAATAGGTAGTGACAGGTACTCTTTTTGAAAAAACTGGGGTCTATTGGACCCTAGATCTTTCCTCTGCCCTCAAAGCATCTGACCACACCAAGATCGGTGTGATAAAATGCTTTCCCAATGGCGCTTTTTATATCCGGGGGGGGGGGGGGGGGACATTCCCTCCCACTGCTTGTAAAAGCAGTCCAGAGGCTAATTAGCCACTAGGATTGCTTTTACATGAAAGCCGGCCGCTGGCTGAAAAGAATGATACCAAGATGATATCTAAACCCGCAGGCATCATTCTGGTATAAACATTCAAAGTCCAGCAACATACCAGTACGTTGCTGGTCCTTGTTGGACATGTATTGTAATCTTTTTTTTCATGCAGCCTGTTGGCTGAACGAAAAAAAAAAAAGATTGATCGGTGGGTATGCCCACCATTAGAATACCGCCCTTCATCCACCCACTTCTAATGATGGGCATACATGCACCATTTATATATGCCGAAGCATGGGGGCATCTTCCCGCAAAAGTTATGCCGCACACACATGGTCGGACTTTTCCACGGGCAAGCCTCCGTCGGAATTTCGACCGTATGTACGTGGCATTAGGAGCAAAATCGCTCCTCCGCTCCTGCTGCCCCAATGCTTCGGCATATATGCTTTTTTTATTTAACTGTGGTGGTGAAATCACCTCCTACAGCACTGGAGTCACAGGGATCAGGCCTGTCTCTGTGAACGCTTCAGTTATGTGTGTTGTGTTTTGTAAGTGACAGTGATTGATCGATACTGCACTTGGGTGGCCTGGGCTGGACGGAGGGGCAAAACGCAGGTGCTAGCAGGTATCTGGGCTGATCCCGCTAACACTGCGTTTTTGGGAACCCTAAACTGCTGGGGACGCTAGTATAGATCTGATCAGATCAGATATTGATCTGTTCAGATACTATACCACTAAGGGGGGTGTATGCTTCACGCGTGGGTGTTAGCGTTACTGGCACTAACCTGACGCTGCCTGGGGTGTGACGCAGAACCTCTCTGACGCTAAAACCTAATTGATATCACCCGCCGGGCGATCAGGGGGTTAAACCTTTATTGGGTTATATATACGGCGGGTGCCCTGACACTATAAAAAGCAAACTAACTAACCAGCGTCACCCGTAACACTTATATGGTGATTACTGGTGAAAGGGTTAACTAGGGGCAATTAGGGGGTTAAAACCTTTATTAGGTAATATATGGGGGTACCTGACGCTATAAAAACCTGCGGCGAACCTAAAAAAAATAACTGGCTACTGATTGGCATCACCGACGCTAAGACAGCGATCAGAAAAATGATCGCTTAGCGACAGTGGTGATAGGGGGTGAAAGGGTTATCTGGGGGCGATCACGGTGTTAAACCTTTATTGGGGGGGGGGGTTAGGGGGCTACACTGGACCTAAAACTAACTTTAGTGACACTTTTACAGTCACAAATGTCACTGATTGCAGTGATCAGTAAATAAATGGTCACTGCAATCAGTGACACTGTGACTGGGGGCTGATCTGGGGTGTCCTGGGGGGGCGATTTATGTGCCTATGTGTCATGGTGTCAGTGTAGTGTTTTGTGCACTAACCTGAATCTTTCTCCTGTGCGGCGCTCGGTATATGTGAGCGCCGCAGGAGAGATGACATCACTTCCTCTGCCTGTGTAAACATTACACAGGCAGGGAAGCTCTCTCATTCGCCGAGAGCGATCGAGAGGGGGTGGCCAGAATCGAACGGCCGTCCCCTCATCCCTGATCGCTCCCAAACGAATAACGGCCGCTCACTGTAAAGAAGGGGGGTCCGATGGGACCCCCCAACTATACAAAGGCAGTCACGTAGATATACGTGATTCTGCCTGTCGGTGCCATTCTGCCGACGTATATTTACAGTTGGCGGTCGTTAAGTGGTTAAATAAAAAGTACAACCAACATTGATATTTCCAATACATTTTGCATTGTAAGAACATTTACAACTGCAGGCAATTTCCATCTCACTTACTTGTACTTATTTGCTTGTGATTCCACTGTGACTGAAAATCCCAGAATTCCAGAAGTGTTTCTGCAGGTTGGATACACATGGTACCTACAAAAAGATGTTGTGGAAGAAACTGCATCATTGTGACTCAATGATATTATAGAGGCAACATTAATATTTGGAACAACTCTTTGCTGTTCCTGGTCAGTTTCCTAATGTTTCCTTAAAATATTGGCTGGTGGCTAAAGATTAGTATTTTTAAAAGGTATATAAGACCACATCATCCTAAAATCTATCATTTGCCTGACTTTACTTTTACAACACATTAAAGTGGGAGTAAAGCCCATTATTGTTTTGTGCCTATAAGGTGAGCCTATAAGGCTTACCTGTAGGTACAGTAAATATCTTATAAACGTGCACCTTTTGGGAGATTTACATTTGGAGCACTAGAAATAATTCTACTGATTTTCACTGCATGGTGCAAGGCTGTAGAGGACTAGAAGCTCATCCTGCCACTGTTTCCCTGCAGACAGGCTGGGAAAGAGCTGGGTCACGTGACAGCTGTATATCCATTAGGAAAAAGTGAGTAACATGAGCTTGGATCCATCCCAACCTTCTGAGGCCGGCTGATAACCAACCCTTAGATGTGATCCTGTTTAGGGCCATATGATCTCCTATGTGGGGTTAATTTGTCTGGTAAGCGGACAATCTTTTTGGTGTTGGAGCATGGTGGTGATGCACAAGCACTTTTGATTTATTTAACACAAGAACACTTACCGTATATACTCGAGTATAAGCCGAGTTTTTCAGCACATTTTTTTGTGCTGAAAATGCCCCCCTCAGCTTATACTCCTCGAGTTACCTTTTTGCGCCTGACCTCCTGGAATTTGGGGACCGGGTACCGGCCAGCCGTAGGTCCTCTGGACCCCAAACTTGGCACAAATGTAGCCCCACTCTTCCTCTACAAGTGTGCAAAGTTTGTTGTCCGGGGGACCTACGGCCGGGGAGCACTGATTTTTCAAAGCCGGGCACCCCTTCCATAGACTCCCATGTTAAACGGTAATTTCTCTGGTGACTTTGGGGACCCCGGTACCAGCCGATCGTAGGTCCCCTGGACTTGAAACTTGGCACACATGTAGCCTGATTTCTCCTCTATAAAAGTGTGCAAAGTTTTTTGTCCGGGGGACCTACGGCCAGGGAGCACTATGGCATGGACATGGGCACAGTGAGGCAAAGTGAGGCATGCAGATGGACACCCTAGGCTTATACTCGAGTCAATAAGCTTTCACAGTTTTTGTGGTAAAATTGGGTGCCTTGAATTATATTCGGGTCGGCTTATACTCGAGTATATACGGTATTCCTCTTCTCACATGTAAGGAATTTGGAACCACATATCAACATTATACAAGTAGATTGAAATGAACTGTTGGAGCATTTGTTATGTGGACTTTAGAACACATGTTCAATCAATTGCTTTTGTTGGAGCACAATATATTATATGAATTCTGGAATTAATTGCACTTATAAAGCATTTTTGAGTATTGGACATCACACTTTAAATGATGGATTATTATAATTTCTTGTAAATCAGCAAGGTTTTGACATTTAGTGTGATGGTTTATTTCATTTACATTTTTGAATATAGTTTTTTTATCATCTTACTAGATCACGGATGATAAATTAATGGAACAGCGCACCATTACATGGTTATATATAAGTTACATAGTAGGGGAGGTTGAAATTAAACACACAAGTCCATCAAGTCCAACCTATGTGTGTGATTTTGTGTCAGTGTTCCATTGTACAGTCATAGCCGAAATTGTTGGCACCCCAGAATTTTTTCACAGAAAAGTATTGCAGTAACACATGTTTTGCTATACACATCTTTATTCCCTTTGTGTGTACAAAACAAAAAAAGGGAGGGGAAAAAAAGCAAATTGGACATAATGTCACACAAAACTCCAAAAATGGGCTATTCAAAATTCTTGGCACCCTTAACTTAATATTTGGTTGCACACCCTTTGGAAAAAATAACTGAAATCAGTCGCTTCCTATAACCATCAATAAGCTTCTTGCACCTCTCACCCGGAATTTCGGACCACTCGTCCTTTGCAAACTGCTCCAGGTCTCTCTTATTGGAAGGGCGCCTTTTCCCAACAGCAATTTTAAGATCTCTCCACAGGTGTTCAATGGGATTTAGATCTGCACTCATTGCTGGCCACTTTAGAACTCTCCAGCGCTTTGTTGCCATCCATTTCTGGGTGCCTTTTGACGCATATTTGGGGTCATTGTTCTGCTGGAAGACCCAAGATCTCAGACGCAAACCCAGCTTTCTGACACTGGGCTCTACAGTGCGACCCAAAATCCTTTATTAATCCTCAGATTTCATTATGCCTTGCACACATTCAAGGCACCCAGTGCCAGAGGCAGCAAAACAACCCCAAAACATCATTGAACCTCCACCATATTTCCCTGTAGGTACTGTGTTCTTTTCTTTGTAGGCCTCATTCCGTTTTCGGTAAACAGTAGAATGATTTGCTTTACCAAAAAGCTCTATCTTGGTCTCATCTGTCCACAAGACGTTTCCCAGAAGGATTTTGGCTTACTCAAGTACATTTTGGCAAACTGTAGTCTTGCTTTTTTATGTCTCTGTGTCAGCAGTGGGGTCCTCCTGGGTCTCCTGCCATAGCGTTTCATTTCATTTATATGTCGACGGATAGTTTGCGCTGACACTGATGCTCCCTGAGCCTGCAGGACAGCTTGAATTTCTATGGAACTTGTTTGGGGTTGCTTATCCACCATCCGGACTATCCTGCGTTGCAACCTTTCATCAATTTTTCTCTTCCATCCACGCCCGGAGAGATTAGCTACAGTGCCATGGGTTGCAAACTTCTTGATAATGTTGCGCACTGTGGACAAAGGCAAATCTAGATCTCTGGAGATGGACTTGTAACCTTGAGATTGTTGAGATTTTTCCACAATTTTGGTTCTCAAGTCCTCAGACAGTTTTCTTCTCCTCTTTCTGTTGTCCATGCTTAGTGTGGCACACACAGACACACAATGCATTTTTGGAGTTTTGTGTGACATTATGTCCAATTTGCTTTTTTCCTCCCTTTTTTTGTTTTGTTCCAATACACATAAAGGGAATAAACATGTGTATAGCAAAACATGTGTTACTGCAATACTTTTCTGTGAGAAATACTTGATTTTCTGTAAAAATTTCTGGGGTGCCAACAATTTAGGCTATGACTGTATATCCCTGTATGTTGTGGTTGTTCAGGTGCTTATCCAATCGTTTTTTAATTTATCGATGCCCCCCGCTGAAACCACTGGAGGGATAAGCCTCTCCTTGGGATACACACCAGAAATAATCTGGTAAGGGTCTCCTCATTCCCTCGGTGGTGGTGGAATTCATTTTCAACTTTCATCTACAACCTACTTCCTTTTCTTCACCTTGGAATTGGATTCATTGTTCATCAAATGTGGACTCATGCACATTGTTTTATTTACTTTTTTGCATGACTTTTTGAACTATATGAATTTTTTCAATTTTTATTTTCGTTCATTTATGTTGAGTGATATGGTTCATCAAAATTGCACTGTTCACGTAGTGGATGTTATCTGTACTTTTTGAGTACATTCATCAGTTTAAGTATTTTAGGAATTTATTTTCCATAAGTAGCGCGACTATTCCTTTTACACATTAATACCTTGCATGGATATCGCATTTTTTTGTGTCGCAGCTTTTTCTCACAGAAATAATCTTTTTCATTAATAGCGCAGTATATCCCCCCTTCTTTTTACATTAAACCTAATTTGCCAAGTAGTTGCCCACCCCATTAGTTTGTGCAGATCTTCTTGCAAGGTTTCCACATCCTGCAGAGAAGTTATTGCCCTGCTTAGCTTAGTATCGTCTGCAAATACAGAGATTGGGCTGTTTATCCCAACCTCCAGGTTGTTTATGAACAAATTAAACAGGATTGGTCCCAGCACAGAACCCTGGGGGAACCCACTACCCACCCCTGACCATTCTGAGTACACCCCATTTATCACCATCCTCTGAACTCGCCCTTGTAGCCAGTTTTCAATCCATGTACTCACCCTATGGTCCATGCCAACGGACCTTACTTTTTTTTTTTACCGTAAAAGTTTATGGGGAACTGTGTCAAATGCTTTTGCAAAATCCAGATACACCACGTCTACGGGCCTTCCTTTATCTAGATGGCAGCTCACCTCCTCATAGAAGGTTAATAGATTGGTTTGGCAAGAACGATTCTTCATGAATCCATGCTGATTACTGCTAATGATACCGTTTTCAGTACTAAACTCTTGTATATAGTCCCTTATCATCCCCTCCAAGAGCTTACATACAATTGATGCTAGGCCAACTGGTCTGTAATTCCCAGGGATGTATTTTGTCCATTTTTTAAATACTGATGCTACATATAAGTGATTTTTTTACTCCTGCTTCAGAAGCAGCTTACCCCAATGTCTGCTTTGTCCTCAGAAAATCAAAGCAAGGTTCTTCCATATGCATCTGAAAGACAGTTTCAAACAATTATGCTACAACTTACTTGCAACATACTCTTATTTAAATTCCTTTTTGAAACAGAGGCAAGTGATTCCTTAAAAACCTTTTCCATGATGCAGATAACATTAAAAGCCTTCTGATTTTCTGTGATTTGCTGTTTGAGATCTTATATCAAAGCCAAGTGTAAATTATTGGATGAGGAGGCGTTCTGCCATATGCACCATGGATTCACTTATTATGTATGGGCAAGCTTCATCAGTTTTGCTAAATTTCCAAGGCATTAGAAACGTATCTGCCGTGTAAAAGAAAAGTACTTACCACCAAGAGTTCCATCAGTGTGTATTCCCGTAAATTCTTAGCACCAGACTGCAATAAATACAGGTCATTAGGGGCTGGCATGGACTCCATGAGTTCACAATGAGGAGAAATAATAATTCACAGGGCACATCTGTATAGAATCAAGTTCTCACCTGGTAGTACACAGTGACCTCAGAGTTGGTATCCCCTTTATTCAGGGACTTTATTTTACACAAGTGATGAGCAGTTGGAAGCTCTACTACCTGGAACTGCACAGGAATCATCTGTTCCAGAGGCCGATACTGCAGCTTACTTGAGAAAGGGAAAAAGGCATGATGTCAGTTTATACTAGGCACATGGCAGGCAGTATAAATCACAACCTGTACTTCAGATTTTACTACATGCAGAAACTCCGCTCTAAATAATTCTTACGACACAACTAGGGCACCACCTATCTCTGTTTATGTCACATTACCCAGCCAGTATTTCTGCTCCAAGTGGAAGACTCTACAACATTACACATAATGTAAGCTTTTTGTAATGGCTGAACAAGCATCCACCAAAATGCAGGCTACCGATCAGATAAAAAGAAATGTTGTCATGCACAAATGCTCATATCTGCAGGCTGAAGGAAAGAGCAATCTGATAGGTTCATCCTAGAACAGAAGGGAAGTGAATCTTTTCCTGTTACATGGGGAAATACAGACCTGTTATTGGAATTAATCAAGATTATGGTGGCATCCTCAAGAGAAGAAGGACCCAACTAGAAAGTATTTCAAGAGGAAGCTGTGTGGTGTTGAGCACAACTAAAGTCTTGGCAGGGTGGAGACAGGTAGATACCTGGCTTTGCAGGGATGATGGGGGAAGGGGGTTGGTTAGAACTGGGTCTCAAGAACGTAAAAAGTGCACTAAAATGCAGGTAGACTTTATGCCTGCTCATTCTCTCTAGCAATTCAGAGACTCCCGTTTGGGATACAAACTCACAATGATCCTTCAGGCCCAATAGCCCAGGATGAAGCAAGGAGGGGTAAATGTCCATGTGCCAAAAGGAACAAAAATATTCTGTTAATTTCTGTAGAAGAATTTCTACCAATCTTCTTACAGATTCAACCCATACACAAAGAAAACCTATACTGAGACAAATACAGAGCCTGCAACAGTTGCCTGGCTGCCGCTGGATTGGAGTACTTTCAGACGCTAACCTGAAACACGCATGCAGATCAGAAATCTCAGAGTAAATCGGCATGCTTGTTCCAAGTTTCTGACTTAAGTACCGAAGCCACTGGATCAAAATGACCGCAACAGCACTATTTATAGAATCAACAATGGCAGCCTGTATAATTCATCCCTAGTGTTCCCTTTAATCACACATTTATAACATTTATAGACTCACCTGGTGACATAGTTCAAGAACTCTGCAGACTCCTGAAGAGAAATAAAGAACATGCAAATTAAAAACAAAAAAATCTAAACAAATATTGCAAATGCAGTCAATAAACCATTGACAATACTTTTTTTGCTTACATTTTTAATACAGCATTTATTGTCCCGCCTACCTTACTAGTGAAGTTGCCCTGTACCAAGCCCTCCACATAAAGACGAGACTTTAACTGGTCTACGAAAGCGTTCAGCTGTTCCAAGCTCACACCCTTTAAAATGGTCCTGTATTTCTCAATCATAGACCAGCGATTATGTTCCAGGATGATGAGGCGAACGTCTCTGAAAATACAAAACACAAGACAAGCTCCAACTACTGGTACAAAACAGACAGATAAACTGACAGACAAACAGTTACTAATCCAATATGCAGTTGCTTTCATAGACAAAAATAGGATTTTTATAACAGCTTACCTGTAAAATCCTTTTCTTGGAGTACACCACGGGACACAGAGCTAGTCATTACATAATGGGTTAAGGGTCACCAGCGGTGATTGGACACTGGCACAACCAATGGAAGACAGTTCCCCTCCATATAACCCCTCCCATCAGGGAAGTACCTCAGTTTTGTAGCAAAGCAGTAAGGTTCCCATAAGAAGGGGGGGACCTCTGTGTCCCGTGGTGTACTCCAAGAAAAGGATTTTACAGGTAAGCTGTTATAAAAATCCTATTTTCTTTATCGTACACCACGGGACACAGAGCTAGTCATTACATAATGGGACGTCCCAGAGCAATGCTCATATGAAGGGGGGGAGACACAGATCAAACAGGCCGCTTGCGGACCAGAAGCCCTATACTGCTGCCTGCAGCACACTTCGCCCGAAGGCGGAATCCTCATGTCCTTTCACATCTATTTGATAGAATTTGGAAAATGTATGGACTGAAGACCAAGTTGCAGCTTTACAGATCTGAGCCATCGAAGCCTGGTGGTGCACTGCCCATGAAGCACTTATCGCCCTGGTAGAGTGCGCCTTAACAGGAAAAGGAGGAGTCCTGTTCTTTAAACCATAAGCTTGAATAATTACTTGTCTAATCCACCTGGAAATGGTGGATTTTGATACCGCTTGGCCCTTCTTGGGCCCATCTGGTAAAATAAACAAAACATCTGTTTTACGTATCTGAGCGGTTGCTTGCAGATACACCTTTACCGCTCTCAGTAGATCTAGAGAGTGTAATAATTTTTCCCCCGCCGTCCGCGGGTTTGGAAAAAAGGAAGGCAGAACAATGTCTTGATTCAAGTGAAAAGCCGACAACACCTTAGGTAGAAAAGCCGGATGGGGTCGTAGTACGATTTTATCCTTGTGACAAATTAGATAAGGCTCTTTACAAGAAAGAGCTGCTAGCTCTGATACTCTCCTAGCAGAAGCTATAGCAATCAGAAAGGCCAACTTCCTACTCAATATAATTAAAGGAATATGGCGGATAGGTTCAAAGGGTTGCTTTTGCAACACTGACAATACCAAATTCAAATCCCATGGACACAAGGGAGTCCTAACTGGAGGATTTATCCTCAGTACTCCCTTAATGAATGTCCGAACTAGGGAGTGAGATGCCAATGGTCTCTGAAAGAAGACTGATAGAGCCGATATTTGCCCTTTGATGGTGCTAAGGGCTAAATTCATATCCACTCCTAACTGGCAAAAAGCAAGAATCCTACTTATTTCATACTTCTGAGGATTCCAACATCTGGATTCACACCAGGAAACGTATGCTCTCCAGACTCTCTGATAGATGAGTCTGGAGGCTGGCTTTCTAGCATTAATGAGCGTAGAAAGAGCCGGACCAGAGACCCCTCTCTTTTTAAAAATGTGGGTCTCAGCAGCCAGGCCGTCAACTTTAGCCTTTGTAAGGAAGGGTGGAATACTGGACCCTGTGACAGCAGGTCGTGTCGAAGTGGAAACTTCCAGGGCCTTCCTATCGCCATTTTTACAATCTCGGCGTACCAAGGCCTCCTGGGCCAGTTTGGGGCCACTAGGATTACTGGTATTCCCTCCTCCTTGATCCTGCGAAGCAGTCTTTGTAGAAGAGGGATCGGAGGGAATGCATAGATCAGTGAGAACTGATTCCATGGAGTTATTAGAGCGTCTGTATTATTAGAGCGTCTGTCCCGTAGGCTAGAGGATCTCTCGTTCTGGACACAAAGTTGTCCAATTTCTTGTTGAACCTGGCAGCTAGCAGGTCTACATCTGGGTTTCCCCATCTCAGACATATGGCCTGAAAGATCTCGGGGTGAAGAGACCACTCTCCTGGTAGCAGCTGCTGACGACTCAGGTAGTCTGCTTGCCAATTTTCTATCCCTGGAATGAAGATTGCAGAAAGGCAAGGTACATGCTCTTCTGCCCATGCCAGGATCCGGTTCACCTCTCTTTGGGCTGCCCGACTGCGGGTGCCTCCTTGGTGATTGATGTAAGCTACTGCAGTAGCATTGTCGGATTGAACCCGAACTGGGTAGCCCTGTAACCTGTATGTCCAGGTTTTGAGGGCTAGATATACCGCCCGGATCTCTAGCACATTGATGGGCAGGATCCCCTGAGTCTTGGCCCAGGTTCCCTGGGTAGAAGCCTCCTCGAATACTGCACCCCAGCCCGATAGGCTGGCATCCCTAGATACCACCTTCCAGGCCACTGGGAGGAAGGACTTTCCCTTCCGTAAATTCCTGGCTTCTAGCCACCAATCGAAGCTGTGGCGTACTTGTGAGGACAGGCGCATGGGTATATCCAGAGCTTGGCTCTTCCTGTTCCAGGAAGCTAAATATTGCCTTGAAGTAGTCTCGAATGAAACTGGGCGTAAGGGACCGCCTCGAAGGAGGCTACCATCTTTCCCAATAGTCCCATGCAAAGGCGAATAGACGGCCTCTTGTTTGCTTTGACCTTGTGGATCAGGTCTTTCAGAGACTGTATCTTCGGTTCTGGCAGGTATACCCCGTTTTGGGCTGTATCTATGATCATGCCCAGGTACACTATCCTTCTTTGGGCCTGGAGAGAGGATTTTTGTAAATTTATAATCCATCCTAAATGCTCCAGGTATCCTACTGTAGTGTGTACAGCGTGACCCAATCCCTCCTTTGACTGATCTATTACTAGTAGATCGTCCAGATAGGCTGTTACCGCAATGCCCCGTGTTCTTAGGTTTGCTAACAGAGGAGCTAGCACCTTTGTGAATACTATGGGCGCGGTGGCTACACCAAACGGCAGAGCCACCAATTGAAAGTGGCGATCTTCTACCGCAAACCTTAGGAATCTTTGGTGAGCGGGGAGGATGGGTATGTGTAAATGTGCGTCCTTGATATCTATGGGCGCCATGAATTTTCCGCCCTTTAAAGTGGCGGCCACGGATCGGATCGTTTCCATTCGAAAATGGCGATCGTTCAGGAACCGATTTAGGGATTTTAGATCCAGGATGGGTCTGACATCTCCATTTGGCTTTGGAATCACAGAGGTTTGAGTAAAAACCTGAACCTCGCTCTTTTTGGGGTACGTCTGTAACTACCCCTTGAGCCATTAAGTGATTCAAACCTTTGAAGAAGGATTCTCTTTTTTGTGGATCCTTGGAGAGTCTTGAACCTCGGAATTGAGAAGATGGGATCTCTCGAAATTCCAGTTTGTACCCTGAGGATATTGTGGATACCACCCAATTGTCCTGGATTTCTGACCGCCAAGTCGCTGAGAACTGACAAAGCCTTCCTCCCACTCGGCCGAGCGGGGGCGCCCCTTCACTGAGAGGTTTTGGGGGCTTGCTTATTAGCTCTTGCACCCCACGGCTTCTTGTTCTTCTGAGCTTGCCCCTTGGCTTTTGTGGGCGGCTAAAACAGGCCGCCGCCACTGGTTGGAGTCAGATTTCCCGGGAGCTGGGGAGAGAGAGCGTTTAAAACAAGATCTCTTGTTTTTCTTTCTCTCAGGTAAAAGTCGTTTTACCACTTGATATCTTCTGTATATATTTTTCTAAATCTTCCCCAAATAGGCGTTCGCCATGGAACGGGAACTTGCCAACAGCTTTTTGCATGGGGTTTCCGCTGACCAATGCTTAAGTCAAAGTACTCTGCGCATCTGTACCAGCTGGAGTGTAAGGCGTGATGCCTGTATGATAGAATCTCTCATGGCATCCACTGTGAAGCATAAGGCTTTAGGCAAATTTTCCCAATTCCTAGCCTGCTCTGAAGGCAGTTCCTTCAGCCCCTGCTTTACCTGTTGGCTGATGACCTGACACATACCGACTGCTGCTACTGCAGGTTGGGTAATTGAGCCGGCCAAAAGGAAGGAGGATTTCAACTTCCTCTCAGAAGGATCTTTTAAACCCTTGTACATTATCCACCGGACATGTCAGGTTTTTATTTACACAAGAAATAGCCGCAACTACCGCAGGCAGGCTCCATTTCTTAAAAAAAAATTTTTTCCCCCATAGGATAAAGAATGTTAAACCTTTTTGGAGGTGAGAAACGCTTATCTGGATGTTGCCAGTTTGCGTATATTAGATCCTCTAGTAACGGATGAACCGGGAAGGAGCATGCACCTTGCAGGGATCTTAATGACCCTAGGGAGGAGACAGGTAATTCCGTTACCTCCGCAGAGGTTAACTTAAATGCACTGCTATAGCATTGTACCTGTGACCTTAAAATCTGGCTCCTCATCCTCTGCTGATGTAGCCTCCTCCTCCTCATCCTCCTCCCTCAGGTACTTCTGAAGGGAGGTCCAATACTGGAAGAGACCTGCTTCGCTTATTGTCCCTTTTTAGAGGACTTAGCGATTAAGGTAGCAATTTTTTCCTCCAGATTATTTAGGGCAGCTGATAAAGTGTCCTCAGTGACATATACAGGCCCAGGCTTCACTGGGGAAGCCGCCATACCTGACAGAGGTAATGGCTCATCCTGAACAGGTGCATTTAGCAACACAGGAGAGAAAGGTACCGAGTCAGCACAGCTAGAGCCTCTCTCAGGCGGTGGTGCTTTCTTATCTCTTTTTGTCCGCATTACTTCCCCTGGAAGACTTACTGTTTAGACAAAATACAAGGTACCTAAATGCATATACTACCGTGTTCAGTTTAGCAAATACATTAAGTATGCAACTTTTAACACATAACTATGCATAACATGGATGTCTTCTAGGAAGTACCCAATCCAACCACATGGAGTCTTACGTCCCTGTATAGCTGCTGTGTTTCTCTGCCAGGAACAAGAGAACTAACGAGCTTGCTTGCTGCTGCAGTGCTTCTCACACTGACAGTCTTTTAAATTTGGCGCCGTTTCTGTGCCTGCGCGCGCCACGTGCCCGCGCACGCCTTCGCCCCCCCCCCCCCTCCGATAAAGCGTGCTCCCGCGCGCGGCCCTTAGCGCTATGGCGGTGGCCATAGTGAGAGAGGACTCTCATCAGCCCTTGTTCCCACTTACCTGCATCTGCAGGTGTCTGGTCGGCCACCGAAAGGAGGATCGGGGTGCCCCAGCAAGCTCAGCAGCGGAGGTGACGAGCAGTGTACTTCGCCGAAGCCGACACTGAACAGAGTGAGGTGAGTATATTCAGCTCTTTACTCCCCCCAGTGGTGGAAAAAAAGAAGACATCCATTTTTTGAAAAAGGTCCCAACCTAGTTATGGACCTTCTAATCTCACCTTATCCACGCCGCAGGTTTTTCTGCTGAAAGATTTCAGACAGATACCAAACTTCACCCTTCACGGTGGGCTATGTGTGCCAACCTTCAGGGATATGGGTTCCTATTTAAAGGATACCTCTCCCCTGGGCCTTGTACAAGACTCTTACCAGGACTTTATAGCGAAATAGCGAAAGTGCTGGATCTTAGAGCCCAGTCCTCCGAAGAGAGACATTACAGGCGACGCCTCATGGATGAGGCCCGGATCCCATCCAGATTCAGCTCATTTGTAGGCGTCTTGGATGGATCCGAACGCATAGCTCTTTTACCCCCAGAGGGTCTCTTTGGTAGAGCTTTCCTTTAGCACCTCCTAACGCGTCCAACACCTTTCGACACTGGCGAAAAAACTGAGGTACTTCCCTGATGGGAGGGGTTATATGGAGGGGAACTGTCTTCCATTGGTTGTGCCAGTGTCCAATCACCGCTGGTGACCCTTAACCCATTATGTAATGACTAGCTCTGTGTCCCGTGGTGTACGATAAAGAAATAGTAGTGCTCAGTGGAAAATGCTAAAGATGAAAGGATCCATTATCTACAGTATAATTACTGTATACATACACACGAGGTGTAAATTTAATTCCCCGAAATGCCTGCAGTGTAGCACTATGGTGGTGAGCCACACAGCCATTCACATGCGGGCGTCTTCTGACATGTTCTAACTTGCACTCGCCTGGGTCGCAGACCAGTTAACTCAAATGAGTGACAGGAATCTGAAGCAGCGGATTAACATAAAATTGTATGTGATAATTGGCAAAAGTGCGAGTGAAACTTTAGCTCTGTTTCAACAGACTTATGGTGAATATTCCATGAAGAAATCAATGGCTTTAGAATGCATAGGCGGTTTAAGGAGGTGCGGGAAGATGTCCACAATGATGCCAGTCGTTGGCAGCCAACAACGCAAAGGATGGATGCAAATGTAGACAGAGTGTGAACCCTTGTACGGTCATGATGGTGTGTTTTTTTTTTTTTATCACAAGGGGATAGTTCAATACAAGTTCATAGGACATGGTACAACGGTCAACCAACATTGTTACTTGGAAATTCTAAAAAAGGTACTTCTACCAAAGGAACCTGTTCAGAGGAAAAGACTGGAACTCTGGCCTGACAAGTGGATTCTTGACCATAACACTGCTCCTGCACAAAATTTTTTTTACAGTCCATTTAAGAATAAAATTGTCACACCGCGTACAGAGCACACACACACACACACACACACACAATGATCATGGAATAAAATACAGTGGAACCTCGGTTTACGAGTAACACGGTTAACAAGCATTTTGAAAGACGAGCAACTTTTAAAAAAAAATTATGACTCGGTTTCCGAGTGTTGTCTCGCAAAACGAGCAGAATTCAAGCCAATGGGGTGTGCAGTAGTGCATTTGGCCAGAGGTGCGGGTGCGCCGGTAAGACATTTGGAACGGTTCGGAGCCGTTCGGAATCACTCGAAAATACTTTTCCGAGGCCCTCCGGCGCCCCCTACCCCTGGCCACATGCGGTATTGCATGCCATTAAAGTCAATGCGGAACAAATTATTTTAGTTCCCATTGACTTCTATGGGGAAACTCGCTTTGATATGCTAGTGCTTTAGATGACGAATATTCTCCTGGAACGGATTATGATCGTAATCCAAGGTTCCACTGTAGTAAGATGCTCTGAAGTTGATGCCTGCATGTTTAACCACTTGCTGACCGCCGCACGCAGATATTAGGGGTGCTGAATTTAATCGTTGCATCGCGATTCGGGGGTCCCCGATGCGGCATTGATGCATGTGTCCCCAATAATTGATGTCGGGTGACGTCATCCCGACTTACCCCACCACTCCCGGGAGAGCACTCCGAGCGTATCTGTTAAAATACCCGTTTTGTAATAAATGCCATTATAATCCATTAAGTGGCCACCGCTGAATGTGCTTTTTAAAATATATGCAACTTCATACCTGCATTTCTATCTGTATACAGTGTAGATGCCGCTCATGTGACTGTTCGCTCCGGCCCGCCTCTCACGTCTCTCCTGACGTCAGCCCCACTCGCCTCTCTTCTGATCTGATAGCTACAGTCGAGTGGGCGGGGCTGAGAACTTCCACTGATGTCAGGAGAGACGAGAGACGTGAGGTGAGAGGCGGGCCGGACAGAGTCACATGAGCGGAATATACAGTTGTATACAGACAGAAATGCAGGTATGAGAAGCTGCATATATATTTTAAAAAGCACATACAGCGGTGGCCACTTAATGTATTATAACGGCATTTATTACAAAACGGGTATTTTAACAGCAGTATGCTTACACCTCCTACACGTGCTCTGTGCTGAGATTTCCCCGGCTTCCCGTTTGCACATTCCACTGTGTTAACTCCTAGTGTGCTGGAATGTGCAAACGTGGGAGCCCTCCCAGAGAAATTTCAGCACAGAGACAGTACAGGGTACTTCACAGGGCTGTTTGCTGTGGATTCTAATCCCTCCTGACCTCCCACCAGCCACATGCGTGAATGCCTGTACCCTGTGGTGCACCGGATTAGTGCACTTTTTAAAAGCTGAGTTCCACCGTTTATTAAAAGTCAGCAGCTACAAAAAAAGTGGTGGGAGCTGGTGGTGGCAGAAGGAGCTTGTGGCGGGAGCTGGTGGTGGGGGCAGGAGGAGCTGGTGGTGGGGGCAGGAGGAGCTGGTGGTGGGGGCAGGAGGAGGTGGGGGCAGGAGGAGCTGGTGGCAGGGGCTGGTGACGGTGGCAGGGGCTGGTGACGGTGGCGGCAGAATATTTATTTTTGTAACTTTATTCTGCATAAAACATTTAAGTGTCATTTCAGGAGATAATTTAAGAGGGTGCGATTAGCGACAGAATTAGGGGTGGGGCATGGTAGCGAGTAACCCAAGACTTGAAATTTTGAGCCCTGGTCTAAAATGTTGTCCTTTACTTTGGTTAAATTGATCAAAAGCAACAA
Source organism: Rana muscosa (assembly GCA_029206835.1). Taxonomy (NCBI): domain Eukaryota; kingdom Metazoa; phylum Chordata; class Amphibia; order Anura; family Ranidae; genus Rana; species Rana muscosa. The sequence goes on from CM055120.1 coordinate 77,567,606, forward strand.
AGTAAATTCAAAATTGTATTACGATGTCAAAGTAGGAATATGTATACTATTAAACATATTGAAAATATTAAAGGACAGAGATGTGTTATACCTGAAGTGCCATTTATGCAATCAGCAGGTAAATGCACAGTAAACACTCACTTGCCAAGTTTCTCTGGTTTTATAAGGAGATTGAAGTAGGTCTTTTTCAGCTGCTGTGTGATCATCTCAAATACGTCAGGAGAAGCTATGAAGTCTGCCAGGTGGTCAATGATCAATTCAAAGAGAAGCTACGCAAAAGGGGTACAAAACACATAACAGATGTTAATGCTTAATTTACATGCTTGGGAACTAAATTATATTAATACTGAAAGGTATGGGAGAGTGCACAGTAAAGCCTTCTTGAACAGTAGTAATCTGCATGCCTACTTTTATAACAAATCCCAAAAAGATTAAGACGTTTGGCTTACCTGCAATTTCGTAGCGTACATTACAGGACGCGGAGGACTTTGATGACTACGTGGGTTACGCAGCCACCTTCAGGTGAATAGACATGGGCCAAAACCAGCAGAAATACCCACCCAGGCATAACCCGTCAGCTCACCTAAGCCTCAGTTTTGTAAGCAATGAGGAACACAGATAAGAGAGGAGGGATCCATGTGTCCTGTGATGTACTCCAAGAAAAGGATTTTACACGTAAATCAAAAATCATCATTTCTTAAAAATGTACTGCATTTCACAGGACAAAGGGGACTCATGAATACTTGGGAATGGGATGTCCTAAAGTATTGAACATGAGGGGTGGGCAACACAGTGACAAGGCCAAAACACCCAAACTGCAAAAATAGAACAGGGGGAATCCCACTAGAATGCCTCCCGAAAGAACTTCTGCCCAAAACTGACAGCCACAGAGGCATGAACATCTCCCTAATACATTTAGTAAAAGTGCTACAAGCAGCCTTACAAGCTTGAACATCTTGATGCTGAATAGCTCAGGGATGTATTGGTTGATCCAAGGACCCATTGGGCTGCAGAGCTCTGGAAAGAAACTGGACATAGGTGGTCACATCGGAGGTGGCTATTGTCTTCCCTAGCTCATACCCGGATTGAGGAGCCCTCCAATAACTTCAGAGATTCCAATTCAGCTCAGAGAGACGGGCATTTTTTTGCAGGTGCAATACCTTCATCTGCAATGTCGAGTACCAAACCTAAGCACCAGTGTTCATTTTGTCGCCTAAAAACTACTAAAACATTTTAGTCGACTAACTTAATACCATTTTAGTTGACTAAAATACTACTAAAACAATGACATAACTAAAATACGACTAAAACTAAAATGGCTTTTAATAGTCAAAATACTAAAATGGGACTAAAACTAAAATGCCAAAGACCTGGAGCTCCCCGAGTCCTACCGCCCTATTTCCCTTCTCCAGCTCGACATCAAGATCCTGGCCAAGGTCCTAGCGATGCGCCTGAATGCGGTCATTCTTACACTAATCCACCCAGACCAAACAGGGTTTATGCCAGCCAAAAACACGGCCTTCAACCTACGCAGGCTCCATATGAACTTGCAAGCTACGCATGACCAATTGGGATCCCGGGTAGTGGTCTCCCTAGATGCCGCAAAGGCATTCGACTCCGTTGAGTGGGCATACTTATGGGAATGCCTGGCAAGGTTTGGTTTCGGGCCTCGCTTTATCAAAATGGATCCGCCTCCTATATCAGGACCCCCGGGCCAGGATATTGGTTAATGGAAGGGTCTCGGACGCCTTCCCCCTCTCGAGAGGTACGCGGCAGGGGTGCCCCCTGTCCCCCCTGCTCTATGCTTTAGCCGTGGAACCCCTTGCCGCCACCCTTAGAACACACCCGGGAATTCAGGGCCTAAGCTGCGGGGACCTAGAGGAGAAAGTTAGCTTATACGCGGACGACATGCTATTATATTTAGCTGATGCAGGCCCTTCCCTGCAGATGGCCCTTGAGACTATCCGCACTTTTGGTGATTACTCCGGTCTTAGAATTAACTGGGACAAATCCCAGATCCTCCCTATAGACGTAGGGGTCCCAACCGAGCTCCAAGCCTTTTCTCCGCTCCGTAGAGTCAGCTCAATAAAATACCTTGGTATCAATGTCACCCGCTCGCCAGAGGACTATGTCAAACTAAATATTGAACCCCTGATATTGCCTATGAAAGCCAAAACCCAGACTTGGTCCAAGTTGCCACTGGGGGTGATGGGCCGGGTAAATCTAATCAAGATGGTTATCCTCCCTGGATTTTTATATGTGTTGTGGCACGCTCCCGCCTACATACCCCTTAGGCTCTTTAAATCGGTGGAGGCAATCCTCAACTCATTTGTTTGGGGTAATTCCCGACACAAGCTGTCCTGGCAGGTACTGAAGAACCCCACAGAGTTGGGGGGCGCAGCTCTGCCGGACTTTAACCTCTACTACCTGGCGGCTCAACTCTCCCATGTTTTCTACTTAGACAAGCACGACAGGGCCCGCTATATCACACTGATATGCTCCCCCACAACTCCCGGGATCACTCACCCTTTCCAGATCATCCTTAAAGACTTCGCGGACACAGGGGCGCTGGGTCCTCGCAAAGGCCTGCTCTACAATCACTGCAAGATATGGGAGGTAGTGCGGCGAAAACTGAAAATGCCTAGTACACACTTTCACACGCCCCTCTGGGACAATCCTGGCCTAAACGAACTGCTATCTGTACCCGACTGCATTATCTGGCTTAACTTTGGGGTCAGGTACCTGTCGGACGCATATTGTGGGTCTGTCCTAAAATCGTTCCAGCAATTTAAAGATAACTTTGAGCTCCCCAACTCCATGCACTTTCGCTACCTCCAGCTCCGCCACGCCCTCCGGTCACAATTTCGAGACGCACCTCCCAATATAGAGCGCTTGGATATTATCCGCCCGATGGTGGGGCCTGACTCTCGTAAACTCATTTCGATATTCTACAATTCTCTCATCCGCCCTCCTGCGGTGACCCTGGCGTACAATCTGAAACACCGGTGGTCTGGGGATGTGGGGGAGCTGGAGGATGATGAATGGGAGGATGCGCTGGACGCCTGTAAAAAGGTCTCCACTAGACTGTCTGACCGCCTCACACACCTTTACATTTTGCACAGATCCTACCTGACCCCGATTAGAATTTCCAGATATAAACCTGATTATAACCCCCTCTGCCCCAGGTGCAATAGTCCTACCAGCACTTTTTTTCATATTTTATGGTCTTGCCCAGCAATACAAGACTATTGGTCTCATATTGTGCAGTTCATCCATGACGAGATGGGCTCACCTCTGAAATTATGCCCCAAGGAATGTTTATTGGGGATCTTCCCTAACCCAGACTCGGAAAAATTTCACAAAACTTTCCTCCAGGAAACCCTATTCATAGCCCGATTGCTTATAGCAAGGAAATGGCTCCAGGTAGCACCCCCCTCGCTACAGGAATGGAAATCAGCGGTTAATCAGGTGCTCCCTTATAAAAAAGAAATCTATATTCACAGGGGATGCCCCACTAAATACAATAAGATCTGGGACACCTGGTTGGGTGATGCCGCTACCTGCGGCGAGACTCCAGTCTGATGCCCTTCCTTATACTCCTTTCCTGATCTCCTATCGGTCCCGGTTTGATCTGTCGGTTTCCCTTCCCATCATGCATTGGGGTCTCCGGCTGGAACACGCTGGACCCGTATGCTCCCCCCTGATGATGAACCCAGCTCATTGTGACTAGACACCTGCTGCCCAGGGCTCTCCGGTTTGTTAGTACAGGACGCCTTTGCCAACTGCCGACTCAATATGTGGAAAGACAAGATTTATTTTCTTACCTGCTTGTACCTTGATGCTGTCCTGCTATGTTTTGATGTAATGTCAACTTATAAAATGTAACCTGTTCATATTCTTCTCAATAAAACACCACGTTATTTGTAAAAAAAAAAAAAAAAAAACTAAAATGCCATTTTAGTCAAGACGAAGACTAAAACTAAATTGAAACTTGACATAAAAATGAACACTGGTCTGTAGTGCATGTTCATACCTCAATACCATAAATAATAACATATTAGATTTTTCACTCCAGCAGTATATAATACGTTTTGAAATTGTAAAAAAAAAATGCTTAAATAATGCATTACAATTTAACTACACCCATTAGATTTCAGATGACCAAAATGATTTTAGTCGACTAAAATGTACTGGAGATTTGGTCGACTAAATACGACTAAAACTAAAACAATTGCAGAAGACTAACATGGGACTAAAACTAAACTAAAATGCCATTTTACTAAAACTAAAAACAAAATTTGCTGCCAAAATGAACAATGCCAAGCACTCCAGATGTCGAGTCGCTCATTGCTTTCACAGATACCAGTGATAAATATCACTCACTCAGTGCCTTGTAGGAGAAGCATTCAGTAGAGGTCCAGGCAGCCAGCAGGGTGACAGCAGGATTAAACCCAAACATTTACTATATTGCAGCTTACTAATTCTTAGGTGTGGTGGCTGCATTTTATTTTTCTTTATTTTTACCTGTTTGTCCGCCCAGGGAACTACAATAGCAGCTCCTGTTTACCCCAACCTTTTTGTGGTCTTCTAGAGAGGAGACGCATATTTTCCCTTCCAAGTATTTTAACAATGTGAAACTGTGGATTGAGTTCACTGATTACATTTTTGTTAACCGAACAGGCCATAGGGAGGAGCTACAGGACATGGGTACTTTCTTGAATTCCATTGTGGAAGGTATTATCCTTAGTCTGGAGATATCGTACACTGAAATTCCCTTCCTGGATGTTAGGGTGCTGGTTAGCGCTGGCCCCGAAGCCTTTCCTCATTTGACCGATGTGACATCGCACTATTAATCAAGTTAATATGTTTGTAACAAAGTGCTGGTAAAATTTCATCGCTTTATTGCCAGTAAGTAGGGGTGCAACGGATCAAAAAACTCACGAATCGGATCGATCCTCGGATCAGGGGTCACGGATCGGATCATTTTCGGATCGGCAAAAAAAATAAAATAATGTTAAATTTTCAATTTCACAGTTATTTTCAACACAAAACGGAGCTTATAAGCTTAAATACAGTATTTGTAAATCCAACGGACTGTTTACATGTTAAATTTTCAAAGCAGCAGCAAACCTGCTGACCTTACATGGTTGCTAATGTAACAGAACACCTCTGATTTTCACATTTAACTAAATGTTAAATGTGAAAATCAGAGGTGTTCCGTCACATTAGCAATCATGTAAGGTTTGCTGCTGCTTTTAAAATGTAAACTGTAAACAGTCCGATGGATTTCCAAATACTGTATTAAGGCCCCATGCACACAGGGCGTTTTTACAGCCGCTTTTTTTAGAGCTTAAAAACGCCTGTCCATGTTTTGTAAACATTTTTTGACATTTTTTGACCTTTTAAAAAAAAAAAAAAAAAAAAAAAAAATCCCGGACCTCAAAAACGAAAATCGCGGCGTTTTTGCGCGTTTAATAGCGTCAGGCGTTTTTGCAGCTCAAACCTGGAGCTCCAGAACGCACTGGAATTGGGTTTTTTTTGCAGCTGGAAAACGCCTATGCCACTTGGAGCTCATAAAAGCTCTAGTGTGCATGACACAATAGAATAACATGGATGGGCGTTTTGAAGCTGTAAAAAAAAACGTCTAAAGCTGCTGTTAGCAGCTGCAAAAACGCCCTGTGTGCATGGGGCCTTAAGCTGATAAGCTCCGTTTTGTGTGGAAGCTTTGGGTGTAACAAGATGTCCGCTTGTCCCCTTCTCTCATTACTGTGTGGGGTGGAGAAAGATGGTGGCGAAACGCCATTAGAGCGGCCGCCGCCGGGTGTACCAAGATGGCCGCCGCTCCGAAGCTAGGCCGAAGCCGCGGCCTTTCCTACGGCCGAGGCTCCGGAGCGCTCCGCAGATCGCGTGGTGATCCGATCCGAACAGGGTGGCCCGTTCGGATCACGGATCACCACCGATCCGTTGCACCCCTACCAGTAAGTCTTTTTTTTTTTTTTTTACAGACCAAGCTGTCCAGCCAAAGTGGCAGTTAAGAGTGTTGAGACAAACCATTTACCACTCACAGGGGTGCTTACCTTGGTCAACTTTATTCATTTATTTAAAACTTTTATCCCAAAAGGAAAAAATAAACTGTTGCTATAACTGCTTAAAGAGTGTACTCGGATGTCGGCCTTTAATCTGCTAGTGCATCTAACACTACCATCTCCCCAGACTGACCAAGGGTGTCTCCATTGTGCCTTCATCCAGATTGGTGCCACCCTAAGACAGAAAGGGTGTGTGCCAATGGCCAGATCACCAGGTGCAAAAAAAAAATTAAAAATAATAATAAAAAAAAATAACAATGCAGCCACCACATATGATGTTTGGGTAAGCTGCAGTATATTACATTTTTAGGTTTAATATTGCTTTAAGAATATGTCACTTCCTGTTAGCACTGTGTCGCTGTAAACTGTCAGCAGATGAGTGAAATAGTCAGAGAGGAGGAGGGTGCAGCATGGTAAAGCGAGTTTACCGCCGTGCCACCCCCACTACAGGAGATACACCAAGGACATCTAGTGTTGAAAAAATAAAACTTCAGTAGCTGTAAACCTGCAGAGCACCCTAAGGCCTTGTTTACACTTCAAAACATGGCATTGGACATGCCTTTTTAACCACATCAATACCAGGCCAATTCTGACACTCCTCACATACAGTACATGTGACAATATACTTTTTGTTGCTAGAAAATGACTTCGAACCCACAAACATTATATATATATATTTTTTAAAGCAATGGCCCTAGGAGAATAAGATGTTGGGTGTTGCGCAGTGGTTTTTCAAGCGCAATTTTTACATTTTAAAATACACAATTAATTTTAGTGAACACAAACACACTATAATACCACTTTTTTTGTAAAATATAAAAGATGTTACACCGAGTAAAAAGATACCAAACATGTCACGCTTTAAAATTGCGCACACTCACGGAATGGTGACAGTCTACGGTACTTTAAATTATCTATAGGTGAAGCTTTAAAAGCCTTTGCAGGTTACTAGTTTAGATTTACACAGGAGGTCTGGTGCTAGAATTATTGCCCTCGCTCTGATGTTCATGGTGATACCTCATGTGTGGTGCGATCACATACATATGCGTGCGGGACCGGCATAGGAGTTTCCCACTGCGTGTGAGCACAAGGTGACAGGGGCGCTTTAAAAATATATTTTTTATTTTTACAGCGTTTTCTTCTAAAACGTTTATTGATCACTTTTATTGCATCCCTTTTGACAGCAAAAGCAATGACAGGTACTCTTTATGGAGAGAGGGGGGTCCCCCCCCCCTCTCTCTCCTTTGGGCTCCACAGCAGCCGATCAGACACATATCAGTCTGATCAGCTGCTTCACTGGCCACTTTTGCTTTGCTTCAAAAATGATACCCCTGGTTGCTTTAGTGGTGCTTCAAAGTGTCTCCAAACCCTCCACAGACAGAAGTCTATGACAAAGCTCACTTGAAGCACCAGTGGCTTTTGAGAGGCTTTAATTCAGCTTTAGGTTTGCTTTGTTTTGGAGGTATTGCAGGTATGAGAGATCAATACACACACACACACACACACACACACACACACACACACACACACACACACACACACCATGCTTCATTAAGACTCGATTCACATTGGTGCGATGCGGGAACGCTGCAAATCCACTGTGGGTTCCCGCATCGCACCTGACTCACAAGGTAGTTCACACTGCCTTATGGGCACCGCTGGGAGTGTCAATAGAAAGATAATGACACCCCCAGATCGGTTCGCATATCGCAGTGTGAACTGTCAATTCGGACAGGCTTCTGGTGCGGACCAAAAAAAGGGTCCTGCACGACTTTGGTCCGAATGCGATGCAAATTTAGCAATACAATCTATGCATCGCACAGACATCGCATGTGATTTGCACAGCAGTGCAAATCACTGGCACTGTTGAGCGCTCTGGTAGTTCATGGTCTTTTCCTGTCAGTGTGTACCTGCCTATACGAGCAGACAGATACACAGACAAGTCTGCAGGAGTACTGCATGGCACCTGCGATCTGCTGATCATTGGTCGCAATGCTTTCCAGGCTCCAAGTAAAATAAATAAAATGCACTTTTTTTTTACCTACAAAAATATGTTCATTTTTTTTTTAAAGTGAACTTATCCTTTAACATATCCAACATAAATCTACTAGTGTGTGCTGGCTGACTGGAAACTCTCCCAGGACTTCAATACAGCTAGCTTAAAGTGGCATTCCTTGCATTAAGGTAAAATAGGATTTTTGTACTCACCGTAAAATCCGTTTCTCTGACGTCCATGGACCGACGCAGCTCTCATACTGATTACAATGTGGGTATATGTCCCTGCTCGCAGAAGACCTAGGCAGAATGTTAGAGGTTAAAACATTCTAGAACAAGCCAGAGCTCAACAGCCCCGCCCAGGGGGGCGGTCCCTCCGGACATTACCCTCCCACCTGCAGCTAGCAGCCTCAGTTCGTAACAAAGCAGTACAAACTTAAAAAGGAAGGGTGGGTGCTGCGTCGGTCCATGGGACGTCAGAGAAACGGATTTTACGGTGAGTACAAAAATCCTATTTTCTCTTATCGTTCATGGACCGACGCAGCTCTCATACCGATTACATGCGGGACGTCCCAAATCAGTATAAGAAAAGGGTGGGAGCAAAAAAAGTAAGGAACAACCAAAACTTCACTCCAAACCAGCAGAGCCCCTCAACGGAGGAGTTGCAACATTAGACAGCGGCCTGCAACACTTTGCGGCCGAAGGAAGCATCCGAAGATGCAGCCACATCAACCTTGTAGAACTTTAAAAAGGTATGAACGAACGACCAGGTCGTCGCCTTGCTCACTTGTGCAACCGACGCTTGATGTCGGAAGGCCCGGGAAGCACCAATTGCCTTGGTGGAATGCGCCGCAACCGGAAAGGGAGGCGCCCGCCTCTTAAGGGCATAGGCCTGTATGACGGTCTGCCTGATCCACCTAAAGACGGTGGCAGACGACACCGCTCGGCCCTGTTTTGGACCAGACACAGATTTCCGAATGGAAACAGTAGCAGACAGGTACACTCGTAAGGCTTGTACCCATCTTAATGTATGAAGCGCAAACTCTCAGGGATGCAATGGGTGAGGACACAAGGACAGAAGAACAATGTCCTTCTTAAGGTGAAAGGCCAAGACCATCCTTAGAAAAGAAGGATGGTGGTGGGCGCAACACCAACATATCCTTATGGAGGACCAAGTAAGGCGACTTGCCAGACAAGGCCACCAACTCAGACACCCGTCTAACCGAAGCAATGGCCACTAAGACCAACTTCCGGGACAAGGTCAAGAGAGGAATCTCTCTGATATTCTCAAAGGGATGTTCTTGGAGAACCGAGATGCATCAAAATCAGATCCCAAGTAGGGAGAGGAGGCTTGACAGGGGGGGGGGGGTCACATGGCGAACCCCCTGCACAAAAGTTGCTTATCAAGGAATGGCCCGGTAGCGGTCGTTGAAAAAGACAGCCCGGGCCGAAATCCAACCTTCAAAAAAGGTATGCAAGGCCAGCTTTTGGGTCACACCACGCTGTAAGAACAGCAAAATCCTGGGAACGGAAAACATCCGAGGATGCCACTCAAGTTCCTCGCACATAGCGATGTAAGCCTTCCAGGTACGGTGAGATATCTTTCTGGAGGAAGATTCCTGTGTCAACAACATAGAAGAGATGACCGAATACGAGAGAACTCGGTCCTTTAGCACCTGGCTTTAAACAGCCATGCCATTAAAGCCAAGGACTGTAAAGCAGGATGAAGTATGCTCTGCGAAGCCGGCGAGGCAACAACAGTAGCAGAGGGTAAGCATATATCAGGCGATACTGCCCCCACGGGCTTCCAACGTGTCTAACGCATCCGCCCAGGGGTCCCTGGACCTGACCACGATCTTGCCACCTTGCGAGTGAGTCGAGAGGCCACAAGGTTTACTTCCGGTGCCCCACCTCTGGTAAAGAAGGTGGAAACACCTCCGGATGCAAGGACCCTTCGCCTGCAATGCACACGGCCGACAGGACCGTCTTGCAGCGAGATGTATGAAAATCCCAAAGACACTCCGCAATGTATCGGAGAAGGGAGGTCCCAGTGTACAGGGTGCCTCAAATGTTGGCCAATAAAAGGCAACTTGACGGAACTTCCCTAGAAACTCGGTCAGAGAACTAGTACCTCAGCCTCCATAGGTGGCGCAAACCCACCCCGGGCACAGAGACCCTAAAGACTAAAGCAGTTGTAGTGCACCTGCTAGACGACTGATGGATGAAGCAGAGGCTTTTGCCCAGTCATTGAGCTACAAAAAAATGCCAGAGACGCAGCCACTAACGGGCGCAACCCCAGCCTGGCGAACACAGTCCAAGCCAGCGCTTCTGATCACCACTGAAAGCAGGTGGAAAGTGATACCCCTGAAACCAGGGATCCTTGTGACAATGCTCCATCCAGCAGCTACCCATGGATAGGTGCTGATTGTGCAAACACATAGTTTATACTATGTATTGCGTCAAACGCACAAATGGAGAGTGTGGGAGGAAACCCACCCAGCCACAAAGAGCATAATACCACCACATACGGCGTATGTAGTTTAGTATTTGTGGATAAACCTATTAACCGCGTATATACTGTGCCAGCGACGAAGGCACGCACATCATCGGGGCCTGGGCGTAAACCAGCCACGCAAATTGCGTACACAACCGTGTAGGTATGTTAGCCTACGAATAAACAAATTGCACATGTTTATACTGTGCATAGTGCTGAGAATGCGCACACCATTGGAACGCAGGGGAGAAACCTGAGCACCCGGATGAAACCCATGCAGACTGCATACGCATACCGTGTATGGTATTATAGTATGTGTGCTAAACATTTTGCACAAGCCCATGTGTGCATAGCACCGAAGGCGCGCACACTGTTGGCGCGTGGGAGGAACCAAAGTACCCCAAGCATACTCAGAGAATGCAATACCTACAGCTACTGTAAATGTATTTAGTGTAGTGTATAGACATAATGTGTATGTTTACACCGTGTAATTGCACCAAAGGCATGCACGTCATGTAGCATGGGCAGAAACCCACGCAGACTGCATACGCATACCGTGTAGGTATTATAGTGTGTGTGCTAAACCTTTTGCACAAGCTCATGTGTGCATAGCACCGAAGGCGCGCACGCCGTTGGTGCGTGGGAGGAACCGAAGTACCCCACGCATACTCAGAGAATGCAATACCTACAACTACTGTGAATGTATTTAGTGTAGTGTAGTGTATAAACATAATGTGTATGTTTACATCGTGTATTGCACCAAAGGCATGCATGTCATGTAGCGTGGGCGGAAACCCACGCAGACTGCAAAGACATACCGGGTAGGTATGTTAGTATGTGGATATCCAATCGCACAAATTTAGACTGTGCGTAGCGCCGAAGCGCCCATACCAATGGAGTGTGGGAGGGAACCGGAGTACCCGGAGGAAAACCACACAGACTGCCTACACATACCGTAGCATGCGTGATAAACATTGAACATGTTTAACTGTGCAGAAGGCCAAAGGCGCACATACCGTCAGCGCGTAGGAGGAAACCGGAACACCCGGAAGAACCCCACGCAGACAGCACACAGATACCGCGTAGAAATGATAGCATGTGAATCAACATATTGCACATGTTTATGCTGTGCATTTCCATTGGAGCGTGGGGGGAAACCGGAGTACCCGGAGGAACCCCACGCAAACAGTATACCCATACTGTAAACATGTATAATATGTGCAATAAACATATTGAACATGTCTATACTGTGCAGAGAGCCGAAGCGCACATACCATGAGAGTGCGGGAGGACACCGGAGCCCCCGTCAACCCAGAGAGTAGAATACATACATATACTGTGAATGTATCTGGAGTCGTGCATAAACATATTTTGTACGTTTATATCATGTATGGCACTGAAACACAGCATTGGAACGTGGGGACAGCCACGCAGACACAGAGACCAATAACACATACATACACTGTGAATGTATGCAGTGTAGAGGTATAGGATGAGTTTTAATTATGGCGCAGAGGCGCATAATCTTCTCTGTATCATTCCAACCTGCTTGACTGTGCTGCTGAAGCAGCATGCAGATAACAGGTAACCTCTGATCCTCAGACCGTGTGTCCGTCAGAGCTCAAATCATTCCCCAGGAAATGGCGGGAAATGTTACCTCAGGTATCACACAGAAGGCTCACAGTGATTAGAGACATAAATGAATAAAGTCCTCCCTCATCCATGCTGCTCTTGAGGCAGCGTGTGAGGAAAACAGTGAGGAAACTGTATAAAAGAAAAGCTTGTCACAGCAATTTCAGCCTGAGTGTGTTTCTCAGATCATCAATGAGATCACTTACAAGCGCCCTGTCATTCACTGACACAGAACTGGAGTCTTCCTCACAAGGGAATGTCCTGTTCATAAACATTAAATATTCAGAGGTAGGGTCCTGAGCATAGTAGCTAGGCCCATATCTGACTCAGAGCACCCCTTCAGTAAAGATTTTTGTGGGGGGAGGGGGCTTATAGCTCCTTTTGCTCGCACACCGCTTCCATTCTGACAGGAATGATTCCAGGACTGCTGACAACTGGTCCATAAGGACCGTAGGTGCAGGAAACATATGAACATGTTTAACTGTGCAGCACTGGCAGTTGCCCCAGGCAAGTGTGGAGAGCAGGTGTATCAGACTCCATAACGCCACCCTCTGAGACCTTATACACTACACAGTGAATATACAGTCCACCCACTGGCTACGCTGAGGCTGAGGAGGGGATACCCGGGAGGACCCACCAACCCTTAAGGACAGCTCAGTCTGTGAGGAGATTGTGAGGGGATTCGCGCCGCCGCCAGAAATAAATACACGGCGGCCACAAGAAAATGGCCGCCGGCCGCAGCTATAACTGCGCCACTGAACGCCAAGATGGCCGCCGAGCGCAAAATTCACAGCTCTAATGCGCGCCAATGGCGCACGCAATAACCACCTCAAACAGCGCCAATGGCGCATGCAATAATCACCTCACACACCAGAAAAAACTGCAGACACGAGCGCCCAGCCAGGCCAGAGTGACCCCCAAGCACCCCACAGCACAGCATCAGTACAGGGTGCAGAGAGCAGCATAACAGGGGGGGAAAGGGAGAAACCCCCACACACACAGAAACACAGCCAGCATGTACTCACCTGCAGTAGGAGAGACTACTTACCCGTCCCTTTCAGGGACCCACTGGCTTGTTTCAGACAGACCTATCACAGAGTCGTACTGCGTAGCTGTCGGCCCGGTCCACCGCGAGAGATACAGTCAGTCAAGTACTGTTCAATCTTGAGAGGACCGCGGGAGCATGAAAGCAACCCGGCCACCCCTGGAGCCATGGGGTATGTTGTGAACTGAGTCTCACGCACGCAAGGCAAGGATCAGCACGCTCGATGGTCGGACAGGGAAGACTACGAGGATACTAGTGTACCCAGCCTGTTGCCCAGCCGACAGTTGATTGAAGGTCTCAAAAATAAAATAATAAAATTCCCCAAGGAATAAAAATCCAAAGTAAAATCTTCCAGGAGACTGGCTCCTGAGAGCCACGTCTTCTCCTTCTGCTAGGCAGAAAAAAAACTGAGGCTGCTAGCTGCAGGTGGGAGGGTAATGTCCGGAGGGACCGCCCCCCTGGGCGGGGCTGTTCAGCTCTGGCTTGTTCTAGAATGTTTTAACCTCTAACATTCTGCCTAGGTCTTCTCCTGCGAGCAGGGACATATACCCACATGTAATCAGTATGAGAGCTGCGTCGGTCCATGGACGATGAGAGAAAAAATGTTTAGGTGTCAGCATTGCCCCCTCAGCCCCCCTTTACTTACCCGAGACCTCATTCGTTCCAGCGGCATGCACGTCGGCAGATCTTTTCTCCCCTTCCGGGTCTTGCTAGCTTTGCTGGGGCACGGGGAGCCATTGGCTTCCAGTGCTGTCAATCAAAGTCAGTGACAATAGAGCGGGGGGGGGGGGGGGCGGGGCCGAGTGCCTCTGTCTGTTTCAATGAACACAGCAGAGGCACTCGGGTGCGAGCACGCACGAGTGCCCCCATGGGAAGCGGCTTCCCATGGGGGCACTGGACAGAGACTAGGGGCCAGGAGCGCCGGCGGTGGACCCGAAAAAAAGGAGGTTCCCGGCTGCTCTGTGCAATTCCATTGCACAGAGCAGGCAAGTATAGACAGGTTTGTTATTATTATTATTTTTTTTAAATGTACCTTTACAACCCCTTTAAGGACCAGGCCTTTTTCTGACATTTGTCGTTTACAAGTTTTTGCTAGAAAATTACTTAGAACCCCCAAAACTATATATAATTTTTTTTTAGCAGAGACCCTAGAGAATAAAATGGCAGTCCTTGCATTTTTTAAGTCACGGTTTTTGCACTGCAGTTTTTTCCAGCGCAATTTTGTTTGGAAAAAATACACTTTAATGAATTAAAAAAAAACAAAATATAATATATACCCCAATTTTTGAAAGATGATATTATGCTGAGTAACTAGATACCCAACATGTCATGCTTTAAAATTGTGCGCGCAAACTATGGTACTTAATCTCCATAGGCAATGCTTTAAAAATTTCTACAGGTCATCAGTTTAGAGTTAAAGAGGAGGTCTAGCGGCGATACCTCACGTGTGGTCATACGCGGTCACTACTGCGCACGAGCGCATGGGGAAAGGGGCGCTTACAAAAAAGTTTTTTTAATATTTATTATTTTTTTTATTATTTTTAAAGACCCTGCCGGCACTGGATGGTTCCTGGGCTCAGGGATCAGCAACATATGTCGTGAAGCGGGGGGAGGGTGGGCACCTCTCCCGTCATTTCTAAAAGTGATCCTACAGTGAATTTGCTGCAGGGATCACTTTTATCTGAAAGACTGGTGCCTAAGGGAAAATAAAATATCAGGGTTATGGCACCTAGCTGCAGTCATAACCTCGGTATTTAACGTCAAAGTAATGGCGTATTTTCCCAGTTAGGCATTCAGCAAGTGGTTAAATATAACCCAAGAAAGCCACAGTGGACTTTCACAGGTCCTCAACTTATCTCTGCTCTGAAAGAATTGTTACAATTTAGGACATTCATACTCACTGAAAGCTTGTGGTTGAACCCCTTCACTTTGATGACCAGGCCATGTTCTCCGGCCACCAGTTTATATTCCAGCTGAGCGACATCTGCTTCATAGGCGGGTTCTGCCAGTGTGTGAGCCAGAATATTGACAAAAATGTCAAACAGAACCAAGCTGAAACAGCAAAACAGGGCAGAAGGCTGTCAGTGAATATCAAGGAATCAATCATTTTGGAGCCACTAAAGATATAACTTTTTACATAGGTCTGCAATAATAGTAAAGAAACGCATGTCAGAGAAAAAAAGAAGAGCACAGCATTAGGCGGTAATCAATATGCAGCACAACATTTGCACATTACTTGACTTTATAGCTGGCTAAAATAAAATATTTAATGGAATGGAAGGAGAAGATCATTGGTGTAACAGAGAATAATCCAAAGTAGAAAGATCATAGACAGCCTTGGATTTTCATGTTATCTCCTTATTAATAGTACATTTCAATCAAACATGAACAGGTTGCACTTAAAAATCTTCTATTTTTTACTCCTTAGTCACATTTACTTGCATTGTCAGTTGATAGTAAATACCTAGTGATCCTGCCTGTATGCTCCCCCCATGCAGCACATCTTGTGTAGTTCATACATTGGTATCATTGACAGGCATGCTCACTCATGGACAGGGAACAGGATGTCATGCCCACAGCCTCATTGCCTTCCTATGATGTCAATCTTCTGCCCTATATGCAATGAATGACAGCAGTTCCTGTCCTGCTGTGAATAGGTATTACTTTGATCACCCAAATGGGAGGTTACATGGCCGGATGCGGCAACTCAACCATGCCCACCGCCCTTGTGTGCAGTGCATTGCGCATAACTACAGCGGTCACATGACTGCTCTAAAAATAGAGCGATAGAGATAGACAGGGTTGTGCAGCAGCCTTCAGGTGATTAGACACTGGCCAAAAAAAAAAAGTTTCCAGGGACATCCCCCTAAATAACCCCTTTCACTCCTAGCTAGGCTCGGATTTATGGCAAGCAATAGGGAGAGCTTAGGAGCAGGACCTGTGTCCTGTACTGTACTCCAGGAAACAGAATATACTGGAACATCAAGAATCCTTCTCTCCTTGTCATACAGTACAGGACTCAGGCTCGTCATTCATTATGAGTGGGATGTCTAAAAGCAGTCCAAATGAGGGGTGGGAAACATAGCAATAAGTCCACAAAAACAAGTGTGACAAGAAGAGCTTGAGTGAATAAGAGATAAGCTTGTTAACACATTAAGACCGAAGCCAGCGAGAGAAAAGGCCTAAAAATCCAACTGCCTGATGCACCAACAGCACTGGTAGAGTGTGCCTTAATGGGGATAGAACACTGGCCCTTGTGGCAGAAGATCATGGTAGTCCTGAAGGGTCCATGGAGCATCTGCCAGAAGTCTTCAGTATGTCCAAGTACCACATTTGCATGGGCCAAATCGGTGCAATGAAAATCACCAGAATGCCCTCCATCTCGTAAAAGTAGGCAAGGCAGACTCTGGAGGGGTGGAAAAGTGTAGCCCAGGCTGAACTGATCCTACAGCATCCACTGCAAAGTCCTGAGGGTTCCTGGACCTGGCAACAAACCTGTTCAGTTTGCTGTTGAATCAGAGAGAGAGAGCGCGCGAGAGCGGGGTGGGGTATGTACGGGATGCCCCGAGATTTTTTATTTTTGCCATTGTACAAACATAAATGAGCAAAGAGCCTGTGCCCTGCACTGCGTGACTAGGAAGAGGTATTTTCTTTTAAATCCAGATCAGCATTTTTATACTATATTTGTATCCTGATGACATTAGCTGGTTTAAATTGTCCTGACCTGGTCCTAAAAAGAACTTAAAAGCAACATCTGCACCGCTGGCAGCTTTGGTGAAGACCTAATTCTCGTGCTTGGTGGCAGTTCACACCACAGGTGTGACAGAACATTCAACTAAAGTAGCACTACTGATATCAGCACCGCTACTTTAGTTGGATGTTCTGTGTTAATGTTAGTATTCAAACCGATCTCTGTGGAGTCCCAGGCTGTCCACAGGGTCTGTACTTCTCTCTAGATCTAAAATAATTAGCCTGGAAATCTGACCCTCTGACTGTCAGCTGCCTAATCTCATGTCATCTTCCATCTTCAAAGTTTGAAGTTTGTTAGGACAGGTAATTGACATGCAACAACTGACAGGCTTCAAATGATTTCTGACAAACTTACAGCATAGATAACAATGCATGGCTCAAATAAAGTCAGTGAAGCTAAATTGCAGGAAAATGTAAATCTTTCATAAGTGACTTTATGTAATCAAATCAGACCTCTGAAGTAAAAGTGAATTTTTACACAAAGTTTTCACAGCTGCTATTTATGAATTGCTAGACAGCTGTAATGGGAGAGAGGGACAATAAAAAGCATACAAAAGCCTCCATACGCAGGTATTGTTAGACTGGATAGAAGGAATGACATGCATTATTTTCAAGTAGATCCCAAAGGATTTCAAGATGTGGCTTTTATTACAGGTGTTGTTCCAGTGCAGTGATGGCGAACCTTGGCACCCCAGATGTTTTGGAACTAAATTTTCCCTGATGCTCATGCTCTCTGCAGTGTAATTGAGCATCATGGGAAATGTAGTTCCAAAACATCTGGGGTTCCAAGGTTCTCCATCACTGTCCTAGTGCAATACCTGAATAAAGCTTGAATGAAAAAAATTGCTACTTCTCGATCGCATTGACTGCAAGTTTCTAAAGGGTGACTATTACAGCAGAACTGTGAATTATTTGTGAAAATGATTAGCAGATAGTTTTCGGTAAAGCCATGCATGTGCAGCTCAGTGTAAATTTCAGCATTTTACAGATGTCAAAACAAAGAAACCCCTGAGCACATCGGCAGGGGAGTTACATGATTTGAACTTTAAAAACATTATGACAAGAGCTCTTGGAGCTCCAAATAGTAAAATATAGCTTTAGAGTAGAAAATGTAACCATTTCAGCTGAGAATAAAAATCAGTGTGATAAATATCAGCCATTTGATTAAAATAGCAGCATAAACCAAAAGATTCTTTATGCAACATCAATTGTTCTGCTAAGCAGACAGCACAATGATTTTTACTAATTTAAAGCACTCGTTACAGAATACACAGGGCAGATAAAACAAATTCATGAGTACAAAGAACTTACTTTTCAGGTGACTGTTGGATCAATGGAGAGATGAGATGAAAGCGCATATAAGCTAGAAAGGAAATAAAACAATTATTCTATCCCTGTCACAGCAATTTTTCTGACTCATTGCTTCTGTAAAGCCCAAGCAGCAGAAGTATGGAAGTATTCTTCAAATGTTACCTTTAGGTATCTTAAACTTGTTGTCCTTTTTGTACCACAAGCAGCCCTGCTCAATGTTCACAATCTTCTCTGGATACTCCATGTCTGAACGGTCAGACGTCTTCAGACTGAAGTCAGTGGCTGGGTGAGAAATAAAATCATAGCAATTGTCAGGACATGGAGACCAAGTGCACAGAGAGCTCAATATTGAGGAATGCACATTTTTATCATCAAACAATTAAAAGGTGACCACTCTATCATAGTGCAATGGATACATTAACTAAATTAAGCTATTAAATGAAATGCACATCATGAACCCCCTACCCTGACTGGGAGTTAAAGATGTTATACAGCTATAAATGTCACTGTCACCTTAATTACTGGTCTGTTAGAGAGGACTCCAATAGAATTAAATATTTGCACCCTAGCAGTAACCTTTTCAAGAAAAAGGGTTATGATCCATGGCATAAATAAACTTGGCGGAGGTAGAGGGGGTTCATTTGGCATGTGGTAACACCAACAATTACTGCAAAAAAAAAAAAATCCTCCCAGCAACCTTTCCTGGCCTCCTCAGTACAGCATAAATCTACTACCTTCCCATAGACTTAAATGGGGCAAATACATACTGCAGAAGCAACATTTTATTTACGTCTATGTGATCTTTGTGCAAAGACAGCACGGGATGTTGTAGCCATCAGGGAAGAAAGGAAAGACCTGAAGGGGGTTGGCTTTGAAGTTTACTGTATTGATGGGAGCTATGAAGGGGGGCCGGCGGGGTGCTTAACAGTTAAGTGGACTTACTACAAGTTTACTTTTTTTTTTTATGAAAAGGCAAACTAGCAATTGTGGTTGCATTTGCAGGTGTGTGCTGGGCAGCAGGGGTTGTGTGTGTGTGTGTGTGTGTGTGTGTGTGTGTGTGTGTGATATAGATAGATAGATAGAGATAGATATATATTTATCTCTATCTATCTATCTAATGGACCCCCAAAATTGGGGTTGCTGTGTCTTAAATTTAAGGGCAGCCTGGGCAATAGTTTGGTTCAGGTTTTCTGATTCTCTAGATTGGACTCTGCTCTGGTGTTGTCTGTGTGTATAGTTCCCCTTGACCTTCAGGTGGCGCTGTTGCCCAGGTCTTGGGTCGAACCACAGGTGGCATTGTAGCGCGATTGGGTGTCCCCTCTCGGCGGCCATTCAGTGGGCGTGGTCTGCCTGCTGTGCATGCCGGGAGAGGGTACATAAGGGGCAGACGCCATTAAGCAGGGAGATTGGCCGGGGGGATTCCAAGGGGGACCCCTGGTGGCGAGAGTCGCGCCCTTTGGCCCTGCTGGCCAGGGGTGCGTGAATTGGTCGAGAAGTCTCGGGCACCTTCAGCCCGAGGCTATAGTGTTCCAGGTAGACCCAGTACCTTCAACTGGGTCTACAACCAAACCATCGGAGTTTCAGGGTACCCGAGGGAGGGTGGCCCGCTCTGAAATAGAGGAAACCAGGGGAGGACCTGTCCGGAGGATCGATGAAGGAAGTCACTGTCTCAGGAGAGGCCTGGTTGCCCATCAGAGGGAAGGATTCCGTGAGTTGCACAATAGCTCCTGTGATGTGCCCCTTGGCACTTATGGTTTCTAAAAGTTGAGGGCGCTAGAGAGTTCTAGATTCAGGAACTAAATGATTCTGTGGCAGAGGATCTCCTGAACTTGTCTTTGAAGGAGACAAAATCTAAAGTAATTGTTCGTGCTCCACTCCGGCTGCTAGAACTGTGAGAGGGATCTATCCGGGTGAGCAATACCCACTCAGGCTTGAGTGGCTTGAGTGGAGAATAGGGTAAATGGGTGCCGCGTGCCTGAACCTACCTCCCTACCCAACTCTATCTCTATCTCCAACTTCTTTTCCCACTAAGTTCCAAGCAAGAAAAATAAACTTGTCTGTTAGAGTTTAAACAGTCTGGACATCGGCCTTCTTTTAGAAGAAAAAAATAGTATGAACACCGCTCAACCTCTTATACCAGGAGGATACGGGCATGTGGCCATTTTATATAATATATATATATATATATATATATATATATATATATATATATATATTATAAAAAAAAATGTTTAAACCTTAGAAAATGTAAAAACTTTTCTTTTCTTTTTTCATTTAGCTTTATTTCCATCACACAGGGTTAAACACTCCAGTGCCCTATAAAGCATCTAACTGAGCAGAGATCTGCTCAGTTAGGCCTCATTCACACATCAATGTACACCCCACGTGAGGGCCATGTTTACCTGCACAGGGATGCATGGGTGTTCTGTGCCTCCCTGTGTAGGTAGTCCACTGATGTCAATTGCATGGACAAAGCCACTGCTCCCAATGCAACATCCACGCAGGTGCACAACCACAAATGCACATTGTGTGAGTTCAAAGAAACGCATGTGCACAGATGTCAAACTGACAGCAGCAGTGTGTTCAAGCAGCTGCTGCATCCCAATTGGCATCAGTGAGACTGCCTGCATAGGGATACACATAACTGTGCGGGTAAACAAGAGGCTCACATGGGGAACCCATTGATATGCCCCATGTGAACGAGGCCTAACATGCTCCCCTGGCTGTACCAGCCAGTGGATGGCTCCAAAACCTAAAATGGCAAAATCAGCGTCGCTTCCGGATCCATTCCGGGCACAGGACGACGAGGAATGGATGTTTCTCGGTCTCCTCCCGCCCACCATTTTGAAGCTCTCCGATGCCATCAGCATTTGCTAAACCCTTCACTCTTTGGACATATGTTGTACATCCAAAGAGCTGAACTAGTTAAAGCGGTTGTATATCCCGCTTTCTTATTTTTACCTAGAGGTAAGCCTATAATAAGGAAAAGGGAAGTAGAGTGTACACCGCTCCAAGGCTGGCTGCAAATTAAAGCTCTCGATACTACTGTGGCAACAAGACTGGGTGCCTGCCGAGGTCCGCAACCTGAAAAATCCATGCAACAAAGAAAAAGCGGCACATCCAGAGATGAAGAAAAATTTGTTGGTTATTGTAGAGTCAAAGGTTTAAAAAACATGACACAAGGGATCCACACTGTTCAGCAGACGTGTTTCACACAAAGTGCTTAATCATTGATTAAGCACTTTGTGTGAAACGCATCTGCTGAACAGTGTGGATGTTTTTTAAACCTTTGACTCTACAATAAACCAACATATTTTTCTTTATCTCTGGATGTGCCACTTTTTTTCCTTGTTGCAAAGCCTATAATAAGGCTTACCTCTAGGTAAAATGAATATCTCCTAAACCTGCACGGTTTAGCAGATATTCACCCTGAATGCAGCCGCTGACGTCAGCAGCGCATGCGCTCTGAAGGTCCGGCGTATCGTGCCGGAACGGAGGGCTGCCATGCGCATGTGCGGGAGTGGCGTCACCGTGGCTACGGCCACTCACATAGCAGGAGCCCGCGAACCCGGAAGAAATGCCAGGGGAACATGTCAGCCCCCTCAGCGTTGACCGGGCGCCGCTGCAGGGGCTTAGTTCTCAGGTAAGCATTTCATAATGTGCTAGTATGCAAAACTAGCACATTACGCTATTGTCTTGCAGGTTTTTTTTAGCGGTTTACTACCACTTTAATAGAGGGGATTTCATTTTCAAGCTGCACTAGAAATACTACAGCGAGTATAGGACAGTATAATCATATTTTCCTGCCGTACTATTATTGTTTAATCCGCAAAGTTAACAGTTCTTTCACTGGACACTGACCGATGAACTTGTTTTCTGCTGGAAGATGGAGGTCTGCATTTAATGGGAAGTCGGTGGCCCACAGATCTTTCCATTGTGCACTGACGTCTGTAAACAAAATAATAAAAGTTATTACAAGTAGATGCTCAGGATTATGGAGAATATAGAAGGAATGTTTTAATGTTTTTTTAACATGACCTCCAAGAGTGTTACCTTCAACATTGTACTGCGTGCCAAACCATTTCTCCTTCAGGTTACACTTGCCCTCATTGACAGGAGAAAGAAGCAGCAGATTTGCTTTATCAGGAGTAAGGCCTCGAAGAGCATCTGCAATTACCTGAACGTGACAAGAAGTGGACATATATTAGTAATCTACTTTTTTACTACAGACTGAACCCACTGTTATCAGAAGAAATTCACTGAACTATAAGATTTGCGTGCAGCCCTCTTCTTCTTGTGTGCAGTTAGATCTAGTCAAAATGCTAGCCCTACTATAAAAAAGAAATAGGTTCACTTTATGCAAGCAAAGCAATCACCTAAAACTACCACATAAATGCTTAGTAGAGCATCTACAGCAGTATTTTTCAACCATCATTTCAGTGAAGGCTCCCTTTAGAATCGTGCACAATCCAGGGCACACCAGTCTGAGGGCTCATTCACATCAGCAGGTGCATCCAAGCACACGTGCTTTTTTGCACGTTCCCACACGGCACATTTTTTTCATGAGCAAACACGCAAAGGGGTGCTGGCATGATTTCTAAAATGGCACAACACCAAAACACATGGCACTATGGTACCATGTGTTTAGCAGGCACAAACGTATGTGCATTTGCTAGATGTGTGGGGGGTTTCGTCAAGAATTAATAGCACCCACACTCGTCTGCAAAAGGCAGCATATTTTTGTGTGATATGGGAAAACGTGCGGTTTTGCACAACGTAACGCACTGCACCTGGTGTGAACAAGCCCTAAAATGTACTCTGAGGCAGAGTTCAGTTGTCTGTAGGTTGTAACCCCCCCCATCCCAAATCTCCCCCCCAACCCTCCTAGCACAACCCCCCCAACCAAATCTCCCCCCCAGCACAACCCCCCTATATCCCCTCTTCCACCCAAAATTACCCTCCCAGCACAACCAACCCCCCCAAAAAACTCCCCCTCCTTGCACAACCTCCCCACCTACTCCGAAAACCCCCACGGAGCACAATCCTCTGCCTCATTTAGCACAAGAGCTAACAGATGATCGAGGATCGCGCAGAATGGGCTGTTGCCGTGACACCCCTGAGAACTCCTCACGGCACCCCGGTTGAGAAACACTGATCTAAAGTGTAGTAGAAACTTCCATAAAACTTACAAAACTGCAGTAAGCCATTTTTCGTCAGAGGGGGGCCCAACACTGTTAGTTTTAGGCGCTAGCCTTTTGAGAAAGAAATAAAACATACAAACACTCAAGTGTTTCTAAACAACTCAAGTCCCATGTGTAGTTTGAAAACATGTCAGGGACATCGGCTTAGGAGATATTTAGTTAAATGACAAGCGCCGCTGTCTACGGCGCATGCGCGCCGTAGACAACGGCGCATTCATGGGGTTAATCCCATTCACATATTTGGCTACTTCCCAGCAATCGCTGGGCGTAGCCAAACGTGACGGCTCCCGCGCACATGCGCAGAGTGACGTCTCCGCCGCTCCGGCCAATCACAGCGCCGGAGCGGCGCTGAGATTGGCTGGAGCGGCGATACCCGGAAGTAACCTTCCGGCTATCGCCGCAGAGATGGCTGCGGCTGAAGAGGGAGACGAGGACAGCTTCGGGGGCCCGATCTAAGGTAAGTGATGCATAATGAGCTATTATGCCTTTCTCTTACAGGTAGTTTATAAAAAAAAAAAAAATTATAAGGGTTTACAACCACTTTAAAAACGGCACCGGGAAATCGACTCTAGAGGATCCAGGCTGACATGATCAGCTCCTGGGCTTTGGATCTAGCTACACGGCACTCCACTGGGACAGCATGTAGCAGATCATTGTAAACACAATACTTCTGTATTGTGCTTACATTGGGAGTGCATAACAGCACTTCATCGGAGTATGGAGGCTGGGATAAAACTGTTGCCAGCAGTAGATCCCAAGTAGAGTTTGATGATTTGGAGGACTTTTTCATTTACTGTGCAAGCGTCAAATGCTCAGGTAAATGAAAGCAATTTCATTTGGATTTCTAGAAATTGAAAACCTGTAAAGAAGTTGCTATCATGCTAAATACGCTAGGGTACACTACAGATAACTGGTATAAGGTGCATAAACAAGATGACTCAGAAATGACAAAACACATTCTCGGACACAAGGGAGAAAAAGAGAAAAAGACCCCAGGACCCAAGTGGTTAAATATTATTATTTTTATTTTTTTTCGAACCAATTCCTAATTCTTACAGTGTTTGTTACCTCAACATTTCATATTCCTGATATGTGCCTGCTGTACCATGTACTTGTATGAAGATGTATCCTTGTTCTCGTTATATTGCTTTCTTTATGCAAAATCCCTGGTGTTCCTGCCAGCCCCTCTGCTTTCCTATTAAAAACTGACCACACTAAGCAGGAGAGCAGACCATGGCGAGTTCTCTAGCTATACACTCTTCTCCAATGATCAGACTTGCCCTGACATCCCCTCGCTGCACAGGCATTCACTGGGAAGATCAGTGGCTGCTGCTTCTCCTCCCCTCAGCTCCCAGCTGAGAACAGAGGTAATGTGATCACTTCTACAAAAGGGGAAAAAAGTATTTATAACAATGTTTTTTTTTTTATATCTATACAAAAATGTTTTGCATTTAATCTCTATTTTAACTGAATGGTGATCGTTTACAAATCACTTTAATGTGACCCTAATGCTTTACCCTACCATCATCCAAACCAAACTTACCCTAACTTAAAGTGGATGTAAACCCACTCTCATCCTTTCTAAACTACTGCCATAGTGCTGATCTATAAGGATATAGATGCCTCCTGCATGTATCCTTATCTGTCAAATGTCTCCCCTCTGTCTGTTATAAGAACTGAAAAACTGCAGATTCTGTGGGTGGATCTGTTGTCTGGAGCTCGGTGGGTGGAGTCGTGATGTCAGTAGACTCCCCGCCCACCTCTACACTCCCCTTGTCAACATGCATTTCCTCCTGTGTATTCCTTCTGCTATGATCACCAACATCCAGTCAAAATCCAGAAAAGTAACCACATGACTTCAGAAAAGGAGAGGGGGTGGGAATTAAAAAATAATGCCTGTCTAAAGCTAGTGCACGAGATATGTAAATAACCTGTCACTCAAAGCAAGGGGGCGGAACAAACAAAGGTTTTTCTGTTTGTCTGTTTTATCTCACTCAATAAAAGAGGATTGCTCAGAGCTGGATTAACTCTTTGTGGCAAGACCTGGCACAAATGATAGGAAATCTTATACTCTACATTGTGACAGCAAAAAATAAATTAAAAAAATCGGGTTTACATCCACTTTAAACACCTTCAACATTTAACCTCACCCAAACCCTTAATCCAACAATTAAAAATGAATCTGAACATTTATCGGTCTATTTATAAATGCTATTACACAAATTTTCCTCCAGGAATCACACATTTTCCAATTAAATTAAATTAGAAAAATAAGAAAAATGTAAGAATCTTTAATAAAAAGATAAATAAATTTCTTTATCGTACACCACGGGACACAGAGCTAGTCATTACATAATGGGTTAAGGGTCACCAGCGGTGATTGGACACTGGCACAACCAATGGAAGACAGTTCCCCTCCATATAACCCCTCCCATCAGGGAAGTACCTCAGTTTTTTCGCCAGTGTCGAAAGGTGTTGCACGCGTTAGGAGGTGCTAAAGGAAAGCTCTACCAAAGAGACCCTCTGGGGGTAAAAGAGCTATGCTTTCAGATCCATCCAAGACGCCTACAAATGAGCTGAATCTGGATGGGATCCGGGCCTCATCCATGAGGCGTCGCCTGTAATGTCTCTCTTCGGAGGACTGGGCTCTAAGATCCAGCACTTTCGCTATTTCGCTATAAAGTCCTGGTAAGAGTCTTGTACAAGGCCCAGGGGAGAGGTATCCTTTAAATAGGAACCCATATCCCTGAAGGTTGGCACACATAGCCCACCGTGAAGGGTGAAGTTTGGTATCTGTCTGAAATCTTTCAGCAGAAAAACCTGCGGCGTGGATAAGGTGAGATTAGAAGGTCCATAACTAGGTTGGGACCTTTTTCAAAAAGTGGATGTCTTCTTTTTTTCCACCACTGGGGGGAGTAAAGAGCTGAATATACTCACCTCACTCTGTTCAGTGTCGGCTTCGGCGAAGTACACTGCATGTCACCTCCGCTGCTGAGCTTGCTGGGGCACCCCGATCCTCCTTTCGGTGGCCGACCAGACACCTGCAGATGCAGGTAAGTGGGAACAAGGGCTGATGAGAGTCCTCGCTCACTATGGCCACCGCCATAGCGCTAAGGGCCGCACGGGAGCGCGCTTTATCGGAGGGGGGGGCGAAGGCGTGCGCGGGCACGTGGCGCGCGCAGGCACAGAAACGGCGCCAAATTTAAAAGACTGTCAGTGTGAGAAGCACTGCAGCAGCAAGCAAGCTCGTTAGTTCTCTTGTTCCTGGCAGAGAAACACAGCAGCTATACAGGGACGTAAGACTCCATGTGGTTGGATTGGGTACTTCCTAGAAGACATCCATGTTATGCATAGTTATGTGTTAAAAGTTGCATACTTAATGTATTTTCTAAACTGAACACGGTAGTATATGCATTTAGGTACCTTGTATTTTGTCTAAACGGTAAGCCTTCCAGGGGAAGTAATACGGACAAAAAGAGATAAGAAAGCACCACCGCCTGAGAGGAGGCTCTAACTGTGCTGACTCGGTACCTTTCTCTCCTGTGTTGCTAAATGCACCTGTACAGGATGAGCCATTACCTCTGTCAGGTATGGCGGCTTCCCCAGTGAAGCCTGGGCCTGTATATGTCACTGAGGACACTTTATCAGCTGCCCTAAATAATCTGGAGGAAAAAATTGCTACCTTAATCGCGAAGTCCTCTAAAAAGGACAATAAGCGAAGCAGGTCTCTTCCAGTATTGGACCTCCCTTCAGAAGTACCTGAGGGAGGAGGATGAGGAGGAGGAGGCTACATCAGCAGAGGATGAGGAGCCAGATTTTAAGGTCACAGGTACAATGCTATAGCAGTGCATTTAAGTTAACCTCTGCGGAGGTAACGGAATTACCTGTCTCCTCCCTAGGGTCATTAAGATCCCTGCAAGGTGCATGCTCCTTCCCGGTTCATCCGTTACTAGAGGATCTAATATACGCAAACTGGCAACATCCAGATAAGCGTTTCTCACCTCCAAAAAGGTTTAACATTCTTTATCCTATGGGGGAATTTTTTTTTTTAAAGAAATGGAGCCTGCCTCCGGTAGATGCGGCTATTTCTTGTGTAAATAAAAACCTGACATGTCCGGTGGATAATGTACAAGGGTTTAAAAGATCCTTCTGAGAAGAAGTTGAAATCCTCCTTCCTTTTGGCCGGCTCAATTACCCAACCTGCAGTAGCAGCAGTCGGTATGTGTCAGGTCATCAGCCAACAGGTAAAGCAGGGGCTGAAGGAACTGCCTTCAGAGCAGGCTAGGAATTGGGAAAATGTGCCTAAAGCCTTATGCTTCACAGTGGATGCCATGAGAGATTCTATCATACAGGCATCACGCCTTACACTCCAGCTGGTACAGATGCGCAGAGTACTTTGGCTTAAGCATTGGTCAGCGGAAACCCCATGCAAAAAGCTGTTGGCAAGTTCCCGTTCCATGGCGAACGCCTATTTGGGGAAGATTTAGAAAAATATATACAGAAGATATCAAGTGGTAAAACGACTTTTACCTGAGAGAAAGAAAAACAAGAGACCTTGTTTTAAACGCTCTCTCTCCCCAGCTCCCGGGAAATCTGACTCCAACCAGTGGCGGCGGCCTGTTTTAGCCGCCCACAAAAGCCAAGGGGCAAGCTCAGAAGAACAAGAAGCCGTGGGGTGCAAGAGCTAATAAGCAAGCCCCCAAAACCTCTCAGTGAAGGGGCGCCCCCGCTCGGCCGAGTGGGAGGAAGGCTTTGTCAGTTCTCAGCGACTTGGCGGTCAGAAATCCAGGACAATTGGGTGGTATCCACAATATCCTCAGGGTACAAACTGGAATTTCGAGAGATCCCATCTTCTCAATTCCGAGGTTCAAGACTCTCCAAGGATCCACAAAAAAGAGAATCCTTCTTCAAAGGTTTGAATCACTTAATGGCTCAAGGGGTAGTTACAGACGTACCCCAAAAAGAGCGAGGTTCAGGTTTTTACTCAAACCTCTTTGTGATTCCAAAGCCAAATGGAGATGTCAGACCCATCCTGGATCTAAAATCCCTAAAATCGGTTCCTGAACGTTCGCCATTTTCAAATGGAAACGATCCGATCCGTGGCCGCCACTTTAAAGGGCGGAGAATTCATGGCGCCCATAGATATCAAGGACGCACATTTACACATACCCATCCTCCCCGCTCACCAAAGATTCCTAAGGTTTGCGGTAGAAGATCGCCACTTTCAATTTGTGGCTCTGCCGTTTGGTGTAGCCACCGCGCCCATAGTATTCACAAAGGTGCTAGCTCCTCTGTTAGCAAACCTAAGAACACAGGGCATTGCGGTAACAGCCTATCTGGACGATCTACTAGTAATAGATCAGTCAAAGGAGGGATTGGGTCACGCTGTACACACTACAGTAGGATACCTGGAGCATTTAGGATGGATTATAAATTTACAAAAATCCTCTCTCCAGGCCCAAAGAAGGATAGTGTACCTGGGCATGATCATAGATACAGCCCAAAACAGGGTATACCTGCCAGAACCGAAGATACAGTCTCTGAAAGACCTGATCCACAAGGTCAAAGCAAACAAGAGGCCGTCTATTCGCCTTTGCATGAGACTATTGGGAAAGATGGTAGCCTCCTTCGAGGCGGTCCCTTACGCCCAGTTTCATTCGAGACTACTTCAAGGCAATATTTTAGCTTCCTGGAACAGGAAGAGCCAAGCTCTGGATATACCCATGCGCCTGTCCTCACAAGTACGCCACAGCTTCGATTGGTGGCTAGAAGCCAGGAATTTACGGAAGGGAAAGTCCTTCCTCCCAGTGGCCTGGAAGGTGGTATCTACGGATGCCAGCCTATCGGGCTGGGGTGCAGTATTCGAGGAGGCTTCTACCCAGGGAACCTGGGCCAAGACTCAGGGGATCCTGCCCATCAATGTGCTAGAGATCCGGGCGGTATATCTAGCCCTCAAAACCTGGACATACAGGTTACAGGGCTACCCAGTTCGGGTTCAATCCGACAATGCTACTGCAGTAGCTTACATCAATCACCAAGGAGGCACCCGCAGTCGGGCAGCCCAAAGAGAGGTGAACCGGATCCTGGCATGGGCAGAAGAGCA
The DNA here is from genome assembly GCA_029206835.1 of Rana muscosa. Lineage (NCBI taxonomy): Eukaryota > Metazoa > Chordata > Amphibia > Anura > Ranidae > Rana > Rana muscosa. The sequence continues at coordinate 77,597,223 of CM055120.1, forward strand.
TGTACCTTGCCTTTCTGCAATCTTCATTCCAGGGATAGAAAATTGGCAAGCAGACTACCTGAGTCGTCAGCAGCTGCTACCAGGAGAGTGGTCTCTTCACCCCGAGATCTTTCAGGCCATATGTCTGAGATGGGGAAACCCAGATGTAGACCTGCTAGCTGCCAGGTTCAACAAGAAATTGGACAACTTTGTGTCCAGAACGAGAGATCCTCTAGCCTACGGGACAGACGCTCTAATAATACAGACGCTCTAATAACTCCATGGAATCAGTTCTCACTGATCTATGCATTCCCTCCGATCCCTCTTCTACAAAGACTGCTTCGCAGGATCAAGGAGGAGGAAATACCAGTAATCCTAGTGGCCCCAAACTGGCCCAGGAGGCCTTGGTACGCCGAGATTGTAAAAATGGCGATAGGAAGGCCCTGGAAGTTTCCACTTCGACACGACCTGCTGTCACAGGGTCCAGTATTCCACCCTTCCTTACAAAGGCTAAAGTTGACGGCCTGGCTGCTGAGACCCACATTTTTAAAAAGAGAGGGGTCTCTGGTCCGGCTCTTTCTACGCTCATTAATGCTAGAAAGCCAGCCTCCAGACTCATCTATCATAGAGTCTGGAAAGCATACGTTTCCTGGTGTGAATCCAGATGTTGGAATCCTCAGAAATATGAAATAAGTAGGATTCTTGCTTTTTGCCAGTTAGGAGTGGATATGAAATTAGCCCTTAGCACCATCAAAGGGCAAATATCGGCTCTATCAGTCTTCTTTCAGAGACCATTGGCAACTCACTCCCTAGTTCGGACATTCATTAAGGGGGTACTGAGGATAAATCCTCCAGTTAGGACTCCCTTGTGTCCATGGGATTTGAATTTGGTATTGTCAGTGTTGCAAAAGCAACCTTTTGAACCTATTCGCCATATTCCTTTAATTATATTGAGTAGGAAGTTGGCCTTTCTGATTGCTGTAGCTTCTGCTAGGAGAGTATCAGAGCTAGCAGCTTTCTTGTAAAGAGCCTTATCTAATTTGTCACAAGGACAAAATCGTACTACGACCCCACCCGGCTTTTCTACCTAAGGTGGTGTCGGCTTTTCACTTGAATCAAGACATTGTTCTGCCTTCCTTTTTTCCAAACCCGCGGACGGCGGGGGAAAAATTATTACACTCTCTAGATCTAGTGAGAGCGGTAAGGGTGTATCTGCAAGCAACCGCTCAGATACGTAAAACAGATGTTTTGTTTATTTTACCAGATGGACCCAAGAAGGGCCAAGCGGTATCAAAATCCACCATTTCCAGGTGGATTAGACAAGTAATTATTCAAGCTTATGGTTTAAAGAACAGGACTCCTCCTTTTCCTGTTAAGGCGCACTCTACCAGGGCGATAGGTGCTTCATGGGCAGTGCACCACCAGGCTTCGATGGCTCAGATCTGTAAAGCTGCAACTTGGTCTTCAGTCCATACATTTTCCAAATTCTATCAAATAGATGTGAAAGGACATGAGGATTCAGCCTTTGGGCGAAGTGTGCTGCAGGCAGCAGTATAGGGCTTCTGGTCCGCAAGCGGCCTGTTTTGATCTGTGTCTCCCCCCCTTCATATGAGCATTGCTCTGGGACGTCCTATTATGTAATGACTAGCTCTGTGTCCCGTGGTGTACGATAAAGAAAATAGGATTTTTATAACAGCTTACCTGTAAAATCCTTTTCTTGGAGTACACCACGGGACACAGAGGTCCCCCCCTTCTTATGGGAACCTTACTGCTTTGCTACAAAACTGAGGTACTTCCCTGATGGGAGGGGTTATATGGAGGGGAACTGTCTTCCATTGGTTGTGCCAGTGTCCAATCACCGCTGGTGACCCTTAACCCATTATGTAATGACTAGCTCTGTGTCCCGTGGTGTACTCCAAGAAAAGGATTTTACAGGTAAGCTGTTATAAAAATCCTATTATTTACAAATAGATCCCCTAGGGCCCTTTCAGAGGGGGTTTCTGATCAGGTCCACCGGTCAGCTTTTCAGGTGGACTTAAAGCGGAGTTCCGACTAAAAAAAGAAATTAATTTTTTTTTTTTAAAGTCAGCCGCAACAAATACTGCAGCTGCTATCTTTTAATAAAATCGGACACTTGCCTGTCCTAGGGTCCAGCGATTCGGGGCAACGAAGCCCGATCCTCTCCGCGGTGCCGGCATTGTCACTGTGGGGGCCTGGGCATTGTCACTGTTCACAGCCGGGCATGCATTGCGCATGCTTGAGTCGCGCTGCACACTGTGACTGGCCGGTCAATCATCTGGGACCTGTGACGTGTCCCAGATGATTCCTGAGAGGGAGGGGGGGAGAGGTGAACTTCCTTCCGGTGCCATGGTGCCCCGGGAGGAAGTGGCAGCTGGAACCCTCTAAGTTTCCGCTCCCCCCCCACCAAAAGATTACATGCCAAATGTGGCATGTCAGGGGGTCCCCTTCCCTTAAAGCGGAAGTTCCATTTTTGTGTGGAACTCAGCTTTAATCAGAAGCTCCATGCATCAACAGGCAGACATAAACAGACCTGTTACGCCTACCTCCGAGTCTGTCCAGGTCAGGAAAAAAAACGTTTTCCAGACCTAAACGTAACAGATCAGAAGTAGCCTTAAACAACATACACACTATTAGATTTCTGCAGATTTTGGTCTTCAGATTTACCAAAACCATGCAGTGCAAGGGCCTGCGTGATTGCATACAGATTGAAACTCTTAAGGTTTGACCTCATATCACCGTATTTATCGGCGTATAACACGCACTTTTTTTTCCCTTAAAATCAGGGGAAAATCGTGGGTGCGTGTTATACGCCGATACTCACCTATGCCCGGCGATCTCCGCTGACTGTGAGCAGAGCGATCGCCGCCGAGATACACATAGCCGAGTGTATTCGGCTATACTCGGCTCCGCTCACAGTCACGCCCAGTCCCGCCATTGGACCTGTGATATGTCCATCATAGGGCGGGACTCGGCGTGACTGTGAGCGAAGCCGAGAAGAGCCGAGTACACCCGAATACACTCGGCTATGTGTATCTCGGCTCCGCCCAGTCCCTGCGTTCTCAGTGGCGTTCGCCCCGCTCCGCCCTGTATCAGCGGCGATCTCGGCGGCGCCATATTTAAAATTCAAGGCTGCAATAAACACTGGGGGGGGGGGGGCAAGGCTGCAATGTGACAAGGCTGCACTGGACACTGGGCAAGGCTGCACTGGACACTGGGCAAGGCTGCACTGGACACTGGGCAAGGCTGCACTGGACACTGGGCAAGGCTGCACTGGACACTGGGCAAGGCTGCACTGGGCAAGGCTGCACTGGGCAAGGCTGCACTGGGCAAGGCTGCACTGGGCAAGGCTGCAATGGACACTGGCAAGGCTGCACTGTGACAAGGCTGCAAATAACACTGGTAAGGCTGCATTTAAATGTAAATTTTTTTTTTCTTAAACCTCCCTCCTAAAAGTTTTTTTCCCTAAAATTCCCTGCTAAACTTGGGGTGCGTGTTATACGCCGATAAATACGGTATATGGTTTTGGTAAATCTGCAGAAAATCGAATAGTGTGTATGGGGCTTAAGGTTCTGATGTCGGTTTACATTTGACCACCCATAGAGGTATCCACCCGCGTCCACTCCTGCAACCACTTTCTCTCTATATAAACTTCAGCATTAACTGCATGTCATTTCTCATGGCTCGTTTCCCAGTGATGAAAACATCGGAACATTCCTGAGCAATGTGTGCCAGATTGGCTGCTTTTAGTCTCCAATGAGAGAACAAATCACAGGGTGACAAAGCAGGACGACTGGCAGACAGAGCGATATCATCCTATAAGAAGAGGTGCATACACAGGGACCTTCAAGGCAGGATTACCCGGTATTATTTAATATTAACTGGAGATTGAAATATATTGTAAATGGCTTGAAATGACAAAAACTTGTTAAAGCTTAAGTGAGAAATTAGTGATTTCTGCTGAAAACATCTTACTTACATCAGGGTGGTATTCAAAGAGCAGCTGGTCTCCAGTTAGGAAATCTTCTTTGGGAAAAAGTTGCATGTTCTCACAAATATTCTCGACAAATTCAATGGGATCCGTCTAAACAGATGATTAAGAAAAACAAAAAGAAGAGAACATTGCTGTTAATGTCACACCATTTCATCATATTAGCCAACTACGAGGGGTTTTCAAAAAGTTTCTGCACTTTTATATTTCATTGGAAACGGTGAGGTTGGGAGGAGGGTTGCCGATGGCATTAAAAAGTTGGTACAATGCATTGCAAAGGAAGGTGACAATATAGAAAAAGTGATGTCATTTGTTTTTCTGCTTCAATCGTTTTTTATTCAGGTTTAACAAGTGGTTAATATGCAAAAGTTCTGCCCACGCAGGGGCTAGTATTGAAGTTGGAACAGGTATTTGCTCATAAGAAGGGCAAAAATAAAGCGACACAAACAGGAAAAAATGAGAGCCAACACAACTGTAGTAAATTTAAGTGTGAATGATACCATCAGGATCCAGGGGTCCCAGAGAGGCTCCCCATAACTACGGGGATGTCATTTGTTTTTGAAACTCTTAATAAAAAAGGAGTTTCAAAAAAGTGCAGAAACTTTTTAACCACTTCCCGCCCAGTCAATAGCAGATTGACATCCGGGAAGTGGTTCTGTTATCCACACTGGACGTCATATGACGTCCTGCAGGATAACAGCCGCCGCGCGCCCGGGGGGCGCGCATCGCGGCGATCGGTGGAGCGGTGTGTCAGTCTGACACACCGCTGCACTGATCTCGGTAAAGAGCCTCCGGCAGAGGCTTTTTACCACGTGATCAGCCGTGTCCAATCACGGCTGATCACGATGTAAACAAGAAGAGCCGTTGATCGGCTCTTCCTCACTCGCGTCTGACAGACGCGAGTAGAGGAGAGCCGATCAGCGGCTCTCCTGACAGGGGGGGTTTGCGCTGAGTGTTTATCAGCGCAGCCCCCCCTCGGATACTCACACTGGACCACCAGGGAAGCCCCCCAGGACCACCAGGGAAGCCCCAAACATGTGGATGGCCAGGTAAGTCCCCCATGGCCATCCACATGCACAAATACATAAAAAATATATGCCAATCAGTGCCCACAAATGGGCACTGACTGGCACCATCATAGCACAACCAAAATTTATGATGCCCAGCAATGCCAGCCACCAGTGTCATCAGTGCCACCTACCAGTGTCCATCAGTGCCACCTATCAGTGCCCACCTATCAGTGCCACCCATAAGTATCCATCAGTGCCGCCTATAAGTGCCCATCAGTGCCGCCTATGAGTGCCCAATATCAGTGCCGCCCATCAGTGCCGCCCATCAGTGCCGCCCATCAGTGCCACCTCATCGGTGCCCATCAGTGTTGCCTTATCAGTGCCCGTTAGTGCCGCCTTATCAGTGCCCATCATTAAAGTAGAAAAAGGTACTTATTTACAAAAAAAAAATTAACAGAAACAAAGAAAAACTTAGTTTTTTTTAAAAATTTTGCTCTTTGCAATTTTTGTTTTTTGCATAACAAATAAAAGAGGCGATCAAATACCACCGAAAGAAAGCTCTATTTGTGGGAACAAAATGATAAAAAAATTGTTTGGGTACAGTGTTGCATGACCGCGCAATTGTCATTCAAATTGCAACAGCGCTGAAAGCTCAAAATTGGCTTGGGCAGGAAGGTGTATAAGTGCATGGTATTGAAGTGGTTAAAGAACACTCATATTTACTGACTTTTTCAATACAAGACACTGTCTCATTAAAATCTTAAGCTGGATAAACTTGGGCACAACCAGTGTGTCTGATTTTACATGTGATTATTGCCAGCGGCTATAACTGCTAGCAATAATCACTGTGTGTTTTCCTGACAGGGATGGTGTAAAGGTGAACTTTTAACCTAACAGACTATAAGCTTGAACAAAAGGTCTGTTTGAGCAACCTAGATTGCAGACAATAGATCATCATCACTGGGTTGGCAGACCATTTTTATGTAACTTTTAATCAAGATGTTTCTCTTACAATAAACTATATTTTAATTTACAAAATCTGAGAGACAGTCAGGTTTTTTGCCTTCACTCAGAACATCCACATAAGATTTATATCTGGATCTAAGTGCTTTTATGGAATTTGGTGTGGCTTTTCTATGACACTCTTTCCCTGGAGCGATTCTTAGCAGTCAAGGTCTACAGGATTGTCATTATTTCAGCCTTTCCTTAAATTTTTTCCTTCACAGCAGGCGCCTGGTCATCTTTGTTCTTTACTTACCCTTACTGAGGCTATCCAGAATGAAAAAAATGTAATCAGTCTTTCTGAAAAAATCAGTGTCCGAGAGGTACATTCACACAGCCGAACCACATCCAGACAATGCAAGGATTTAAAGGACAGAACAATGTTCTGGTTAAGGTGAAAGGCAGAGGCTACCCTGGGCAAAAAGGAGATCCTGGGCCTACCACCTTGTCCCTACGCAAAACCAAAAAGGGTTCTTTGCAAGAGGAGACTGCTGGTTCAGACATTTGCTTTGCAGAGGCAATAGGTACTAAGAAAGCAAGCTTGTAAGAACAGAGAGGAATGTCTGTAACATGTTCAAACAGCAGCTTCTAAAGTGCAGACGGAACCAAATTCATATCAGAGTTACAGGTGCATGGGAGAAAAAGAAACCCTGGACTGCCGCACTCTGTATAGACAGTTATTTATTCCAAAATTTCAAGTAAAAAATCCAAATTCAAAATAAATCCATAAATCCAAAACAACAAATGCAGATAGTATGCATGCAGGGAAGGGTGGCTAACGCGTTTCACGTCACGAATTGACGCTTACTCATAGCTAGGGTGTGTGGGAATCAATAGAGGTATAAATGAAAAATTAAGTAACTTTACACCAATCAGTACTGAAAGAACACAGCTGACTGGGATAACCTTATGTTTGATTCCGGCACTCCCAAGAAAGGGAGAGGGGGGGAAGGGAATAGCACTCTTTTGAAGACCATTCACAAGAATACAAAATGTGTATAAATTATAAACTGAACACTTAATGCTTAAACATAGACACACCAAAGTGTGTGTATATATTATTTGAAGTGAATGAATATAACAGTGATGGGTATGAATGTCAATTAAGTTCAAAAAATGAACGAAAAAATCTTTTTAAATGGAAAAATAAATGAAAAGTGAAAATGTTTTTTGGAGATGGTAAGCCATAGATGTGAATATATTCATGTATGTGAAGTAATTATTATGTGATATTCATGTGAATTGAAATAATAATAATAGTGATTTACAAGTACTCCAAAAAAAACATAATGATGAATTAATTAATGAATAATAAATGATAAAATTTAAATGCACAAAATGTGCACAATGCGTGCTACTGCCAAACAGACTGTGTGACAATTACATAGGGAAATGTGAAGAATGATAAATGTGAATAAATAAATGATAAGTGATCATAAAGGAGATATATGTGTGTGTATAAAGTGTGAAGAAATGTCCATATATGAATGTCTATAAATGTGCTATATAACATAATATAATCCGCCTTGTAATGGGTCAATGGATATAATACAATATGTCATAGAACAAGATAAACATGGATAAATAAAATTCAAATAAAAAATCATGTGTGAATATATGCATTTACCAGAGACACGTCTCTCCTGTATGCACACATGAACCTTGAACTTTAAACATAAACATAAATAAAAAATGTATAATAAATGAGTATAAGAATGTGCAAAGATATGCAAGATAATATACAATAAAATCATGCAAGGGGGTACATGAAAATGTGTGTGAGGAAATTCGGATGTTCAGATCCATATAGGGAAATGGTATTGAACCACACACAATACTATCTAGCAGGATGACCATGCATCTTTGCATAGATGTACCCTCATCTCTGCGGTTTAAGATATAAACCCAATATTCAAATAATGATAAAATCATGATATTAACCTTAATTGTCAAGGGAATCTGTTAAAATAGTGTGTATGCACATGTCAATCACCGCACTTATCCAAAATTGAAAATTAAATAATATATGAACATATAAAAGTGTGCATGGTGGCCGGGCATGTGCATAGACACTATGGTGCCTAAGTACTGGAAGCCGATACTCATAATCACGGAATTTCAAATATGTGTTGAAAACGGAATTACTGTTAGTTCGAGAGCTAGTAGTTAATAGCTCGAGGATTGTCGTCGTGGTGTATGGGCATTTATAAAGAAACAAAAAATATAAAAATATATAATATCAAAAATTGAAAAAATTGAAAAAAATCAAAGATATTTTTATCTTATATAGATATAGATATATTTACATTGGAGTTATGCCCATACAAACACGGCGACAAATGAATGGAGTAATTGGCCATCATTGGTTTGAAAATAATGTTTACAAATATGTGTTTACAAATATGTGTACACAAAGAGAAGGTAGATGTAAACAGAGGTAGAACAGATACAATGATGCTTGGCCTCACAATGATTGATCTCCAAAAATCCTCTGAAGGACAAGAAAACACCACTGATGCTCATTAACAAAAAGGGACAGGACACTGTGCAGACGGGCTCATGTTTTAAGTCTAACGCACCAAAGGACAGGATATGTACTAAATTTGCAAAATTCTAATGCAATAAAGCACAACCTTGCAAGTTATGCTATAAATCTCAAAAGAAGGTCCTCTGTGCGGAAGTCTTGAAAACAAATTATGGGCAGAAAAAAAAAAAAAAAAAATCGAAACTATATGCCCAAAAATGTGCATATGTGGGCCATGAAAAGTGCAAAATGCGAATGCAATGATGCATGATTTCGCAACTGCAGTTGTAAATGATGAAAATAAATGACAAAAGAAAACACCACTGATACTCATTAACAGAAAGGGACAGGACAATGTGCAGACAGGCTCATGTTTCGAGTCTGACGCACCAAAGGACAGGATATGTACTAAATTTGCAAAATGCCAATGCAATAAAGCACAACCTTGCAAGTTATGCTATAAATCTCAAAAGAAGGTCCTTTTGTGTTTTTCTTCTTGTTTTTCTTGCTGTGATTCTAACCGTGAGGGTTTAAAGGAACCGGTTGATCTTTACATGTGTATTCGGGTTTGAAGCTGTCAGAGGAAGAGTCAGATCCAGTCGCTGCAAAAGTGTCATTTGGGGGTTCACCTTCCGTGTCTGAAAAGCTGACCCGCTTTTTGCTTGGGGGTTTTTTCGTGGACGGTTTGCGTGAAATATTGGCTTCTTCCAAGTATAGACTTTATTTGCATCATAATCTAACTGATCTCTGGTCTTTTTCTCTTTTTTAGTAGCAATTACTCCTCTTTCTAGTTTATCCATTTTTTTTATTCGGCTGCATGTCTAAATCTGAATATCCAGGTTGTCCCTGTTGATCCACTAGTTCCTTCTGTGTCATTGACATTTCATCCTGTACCCCATTCAATTCTTTTTGTTTAAAGTTCACAATGATTTTCATCAGTTCAAACGAACAAGCAAAAAGGGTATTAGTCCATTTCATTTTTGTATCCTCGTCTGGAAAATCAAAACGTGGGAAACTTCTTAATGCGTAGTCCTCGAGGCATTTGTTCCATAGTGATATATTCCGTGAGTGTATTACCATCCCAGAACGCCCTTGTTTCCTTTGCCATAAGGCTCTCAAGTTTGCGGAATATGCGTCTCAGAGAGAAATCGCCTACATCCGCTGTTTGTGAAAAAAGTTGCTGGCTGGAGCGCAAGGGATTGTTAGCTGGGGCGGTAAGAGTTCGGCTAAACCCCGTGTCTACTCCTGTAGTTGTTGTAATGGTGATGGATTCGGTGTGTGTCATGGTGACGGGGTAATCCATTGTGTGTAAAACACTATGTATTGAAGAATTACGGAGCTGGAGAATATTAAAGCTGGGCAGGTACAAAAATGGGCAAAGTCCAGGTAGAAACAGAGGAAAGGAAAAACGTACCGCTCAAAAGCTTGAGAATTCACCAAATGACTGCTTCCGCCCGGTCACTCACACAGGTGCTGGCTCTGCACTAATGCATGGGAGAAAAAGAAACCCTGGACTGCAGCACTCTGTATAGACAGTTATTTATTCCAAAATTTCAAGTAAAAAATCCAAATTCAAAATAAATCCATAAATCCAAAACAACAAATGCAGATAGTATGCATGCAGGGAAGGGTGGCTAACGCGTTTCATGTCACGAATTGACGCTTACTCATAGCTAGGGTGTGTGGGAATCAATAGAGGTATAAATGAAAAATGAAGTAACTTTACACCAATCAGTACTGAAAGAACACAGCTGACTGGGATAACCTTATGTTTGATTCCGGCACTCCCAAGAAAGGGAGAGGGGGGAAGGGAATAGCACTCTTTTGAAGACCATTCACAAGAATACAAAATGTGTATAAATTATAAACTGAACACTTAATGCTTAAACATAGACACACCAAAGTGTGTATGTATATTATTTGAAGTGAATGAATATAACAGTGATGGGTATGAATGTCAAATAATTAAGTTACAGGTGACCAGACGAGTAGAACCCCTGCACAAAAAGGTCTTAATTTAAAGGAGCACTAAAGCTTCCTTTTTTTTTCCCCCAAAAATAACAAACATGTTATACTTACCTCCACTGTGCAGCTCGTTTTGCACAGTGGCCCCGATCCACGTCTTCTGGGGTCCCTCGGCGGCTGTCTTGGCTCCTCCCCGCAAGGACTCCACACCATAATGCGAGTGAGCTCGCATGGTGTGGAGTGATTGCGGGCACGCTCCCGTGATACAGCGGCGGCCATAGCCTCCGACTATCACTCGGCCCCGCCCCCCGCGTCATTGGATGCGATTGACAGTAGCGCCAGCCAATGGCTGCGCTGCTTTCAATCCATCCAGTGTAGCCAATCGGCGGCCAGGCTGAAAAACGAAGAGGATGACGGGGACGAGCGTGGGACTTTCGAGGGGCCAGGTAAGTAAAACGGAAGCTCAGGGGGGGGGGGGGGGGGGGGGGTATTGTCGAATGTTTTTTCACCTTAATGCATAGGATGCATTAAGGTGAAAAAACATGTAACTTTACTACTCCTTTAAGGAGAAAGAGCCCAATGGTTCATAAACAAAACAGCCAAGTCAGAGACTTGGCCTTTGTTGGTACAAAAATGCTGGTCTAGACCCAACTGCGGGAAGGAGGAGATTCACCCCATGAAGACATTCCCAGGGTGAAAGCCCCTAGAATCGCAACAAGTGAAGCAAACCTTCCATGTCCAATGATAAGGGCCTACGAGAAGTGTACTTCCCAACCTTAAGCATCATAGGAATCATAGACTCAGATTCCTCTGGGCCTTAGAACATGGACTTTAACAGCCACACCATTATGGTCAGCGACTAGGTAGCAGAATAATAAATCAGTCTTTGGGAACATAGGTCCAAACAGTTTGACAATGCCCACAGTGCACCGGGTAGGCATACCACATCTGCCTGGGCCAATCCAGAGAAATGATTACCAGAATGCCCTCCATCTTGATCCTGAATACCAGGCTAGATGATGTTTTAGGGGAAGAAAGCATAGATCAGGGTGTATTGATTCCATGGAGCCACCAGAACACCCATTGTTTCTGCTAGAGGATCCCTGCACCTAGATACAAAACGGTCCAGTTTGTTGTTGAACAGCCACCAGGAGGTCCAAATCCAGAATCCCCCTTCTGTGACACAGATCTTGGAGCACCTCCAAAATGTACAAACCACTCTCCTGGGTCCAGATGCTTTCAGCTGAGAAAGTCTGCCTGCCTTTGTCCTTTCCCGTAACACAAGAGCTGACAAAGCTGGAATGTCAAGTTCTACCCAAGACAGGATCCTTTTTACCTCTCGTACTGCAGCAAGACTTCTGGTTTGTCCCGATGATGGTTGCCTGACTGAACCTGGATTGAATGGCCCTCTAACAAGTTGGTCCAAACGCTACAGGGACAGCCAAATCGCCCCAATGTGCCCATGTTTATCATGAGACAAAACTCATTTGACAACCAAAAGGATGCCCAGGACCCTTCCCCAGCCCAAGAGACTGGTTTAGGTTGAGGGAATCTTCTATAAAATATGGGAAGAAAGGACTTCCCGACTCCCAAGCCAGATTCTTGAGTCACCAAGCAAGAGAAAGTCTGGTCTGGACAGATTTGTCCTAAAAAAGAAAGAACATTGTGTGGCAGGGGTCTGAAGTAAAAATGAGCAGAGAGGATTGATTCAAAGGAAGCTCCATCAGCCCTAAGACATTCATGCAGAAGCAGATAGCTTCTGGATTAAGGATCTGCACGTAAAACAGAATAATCTGAAGCTTCTCCTGGGGAAGGAACACTCTGGTCTGAAAAATGTCCAGGAAAACACCCAGATACTCCAAGCTAAGAGTCAGTCAAAACCTAATGCAGCAAAACCTCATCCAATCACAAATCAGAAATCTGTCTGCTGAGCTTTTTAATTACATTTTAAGTTCAAATTGGAGGTTAAAAAATCCCATGCCTCTAACGATACTCAATAGCAAAAGAAATAGAGGCACCACAAGGCACAGTTTCACTCTGCAATCCAGACCCTTAACTTCTTTAACTTTAGTATAGCCCCATATTATTATGCTGTCCAAAGTGGCAGCTCTCTGTTGGCTGCTATGGCATTTTATGGTAAGATGCTGGAGGAAGGAGGCATACAAAAGCTACCGAAGGGTCGAAGTCTTCAGCCCTTGCTACAGAGTGTGGTCTAGTTTGTAAGTTCCTGTACTGCACTGGAACAGTCTGGAGAAAACTAAAAATAGGATTTTTATAACAGCTTACCTGTAAAATCCTTTTCTTGGAGTACATCACGGGACACAGAGCGACATAGTCATTACTAATGGGTTATATAGATACCTTCAGGTGCTGGCACTGGCAACTTCCAAAACCGGAAGTACCCTCCCCTATATAAGCCCCTCCCATCCGGGAGCACCTCAGTTTTGTAGCAAAGCAATAAGTGTCCCCAAAAGAGGGGTGGGAGCTCTGTGTCCCGTGATGTACTCCAAGAAAAGGATTTTACAGGTAAGCTGTTATAAAAATCCTATTTTCTTTCTCGTACATCACGGGACACAGAGCGACATAGTCATTACTAATGGGATGTCCTAAAGCAATGCCCAACGAGGGGGGGGATACACCATACATAAGCTGAGCGCTATCAGACATGAGGATCTTTTGCGGCCTGCAACACACTGCGCCCAAAGGCGACATCCTCCTGACTTCTAACGTCCACCTGGTAGAACCTAGTAAACGTGTGTACTAAGGACCATGTTGTGGCCTTACAGATTTGAGCCAGGGAGGCCTGGTGATGCGCTGCCCATGAAGTTCCAACTGCTCTCGTGGAGTGCGCTCTAACTTTGAACGGAGGCAGTCTCCTTCTCAAGCCATAGGCTTGTATTATGACCTGTTGAATCCACTTGGCTAAAGTCGATTTTGATGCTGCCTGACCCTTTCTGGGGCCTTCCGGCAGAATAAACCAAGTATCCGTTCTGCAAATCTGAGCAGTGGCTTTTAGATAAGCTTTAACTGCTCTTACTACATCCAAAGAATGCAATAACTTTTCCTCTACCGAACTAGGTTTGGGGAAAAAAGAAGGAAGAACCACATCTTGGTTCAAATGAAAACCTTGATACCACCTTAGGAAGAAAGGCTGGATGAGGACGTAACACTACTCTGTCTTTATGGATAACCAGATATGGCTCCTTACAGGACATAGCTGCTAATTCAGACACTCTTTTAGCCGAACAAATGGCTACTAGAAAAATCAATTTCCTGGTGAGAAGAACCAAAGAAATATGCTGTAATGGTTCAAATGGTTGTTTCTGTAGAACCGACAGAGCCAAGTTTAGATCCCATGGACATATGGGAATATTAACCGGAGGACTAATACGCATCACTCCTTGTATAAAGGCTTTGACTAGTGAATGCGAAGCCAAGGGCCTTTGAAAAAATATTGACAAGGCCGAAAACTGACCTTTGATAGTACTCAAGGCAAGCTTCCTATCTACAGCCCACTGTAGGAAGTCCAGAATCCTACCTATTACGTACTTATGTGGATGCCATTTCTTGGCCTCACACCACGCGATGTACGCCTTCCAGATTCTATAGTAGATCTGCCTGGATACCGGCTTCCTGGCATTGATCATGGTAGATACCACAGAATTAGAGAGCCCTCTCTTTTTTAGAATGTGGGCTTCAATAGCCAGGCCGTCAAACCTAGGGCTGGTAAGGAAGGGTGGTATATCGGTCCTTGCGAAAGCAGGTCCGGACGACGTGGGAGAGTCCAAGGACTCCCCACTGACATTTTACAATCTCCGCGTACCACGCTCTTCGGGGCCACGCTGGAGCCACCAGAATCACTGGTTTCTTTTCTACCCTGATTCTGCGGAGTAATCGAGGTAACCATTGTGGCGGTGTGAATGCATATATCAGCTTGAACTGATCCCAAGGGAACACTAGGGCATCCGAGCCGCAAGCTAGGGGATCCCTTGTCCGAGAGACAAACCTGTCCACCTTTGCGTTGAATCTGGATGCTAGAAGATCTACATCCGATGTTCCCCACCGCTGACATATTGTCCAGAAAACCTCGGGGTGAAGGGACCCTTCCTCTGGGCATAATTGCTGGCGACTTAGAAAGTCCGCCTTCCAATTCTCCACTCCTGGAATGAATACCGCAGATATGGCTGGGACATATCTTTCTGCCCATTTTAGGATGTAATTTACTTCCCTCTGGCCTGCACGACTCCTGGTGCCCCCCTGATGATTGATATATGCCACTGCTGTGGCATTGTCTGATTGAATTCTGACAGGGGACCCTTGGAGTTTGGATGTCCATGCTACTAGGGCATACCGGGCTGCTCGTATCTCTAAGAGATTGATGGGCAGGGCCTTTTCTGCATCCGACCATCTGCCCTGGAGAGACCATTGCTCCAGTACTGCTCCCCAGCCTATAAGGCTGGCATCTGTAGTGACCACCTTCCAAGAAATCGGACTGAAGGATTTCCCTTTTTCCAGATTCTGGGGTACCAACCACCAACGGAGGCTCTTGCGAACGGAAGGGACAAGGACATTGTAAGTCTAGGGCCTGAACTTTTTTGTTCCAGGCTGACAGTATGGCCCCTTGCAAATTCCTTGAATGGAATTGACCGTAGGGTACTGCTTTGAATGATGCCACCATTTTTCCCAGCAGCCTCATGCACAGGCGTATGGACGGCTGTCTTTTTTGTACCCACTAAGTGGATCAAATATTTCAAAGACAACACCTTTCCTCGAGGCAAGAATATTTTTCTCTGGCCTGAATCCAACCTTAGCCCCAAGTATTCCAGACTTTTGACTGTTTTTTAGGGCTGACTTGTCTCGGTTGATAATCCAACCGTGAGATTCCAGATACTTGATTGTCTTGTGAACGACCACGTCTAGTTTTTTCACTGAGTGGTCTATCAGCAACAAGTCATCTAGATATGCCATTATCATTACACCTCGTGTTCTTAGATTGGCCAATAAAGGGCCAGAATTTTTGTAAACACTCGTGGTGCTGTGGCCAAACCGAAGGGTAATGCTCTGAACTGAAAATGGCGCCCTTCTACTGCAAAGCGTAGAAATTTTTGGTGGACTGGAAAGATGGGAATGTGCAAATAAGCATCTTTGATGTCGATCGCGGCTAACCAATCCTCCCCTTGTAGGGCAGTGGCCACCGATCGGATCGACTCCATCGGAAAGTCCTGATATACAGGAATTTGTATAGCCCTTTTAGAATATGGGCCTCCCGTCCGCGTTTGCTTCGGGACTGTAAAGAGGTTTGAGTAAAACCCGAACCCTCATTCTTCCAGGGGAACCTCCATAATTACTCCTTGGAGCAATAGTTGTTCTAGTGCCAACAGGAGGGACTCTCTCTTCCGGGGATCCCTTGGCACGTTTGACCTCAAAAATGGGAAGGAGGAGAGTCTTTTAACTCCAAACTGTATCCCAAACATACTGCGGAGAGCACCTATTTGTCTTGATCGTGTCCCGCCAGGTCTCTTGCGAACAACTGGAGTCCTCCCCCCACCCGACTGAGTGGGGGCAACCCTTCAATGAATTTAACTTTGGGGGAGGTTTTGTACCTCCCCTGACCCAGGGTTTCTCATTACCCTGCTATTGTCCCTGTTTTTTACCCCCGGGAATTGACCGAGGAGGCCGTCGGAACTGTTACACAGCCGATGCCCCAGGGACTGGAGAAGCAGGCCTCTTAAAGAGGGACCTCTAACTCTGTTTTTAACCGGCAAGAGCGTATTTTTACCGCTGGAAATTTTCTGGATATATTTGTCCAGGTTTTCCCTGAATAAGCGTTCACCATGAAATGGGACGCTAACCAGCCATTCTTTACAGGGAGCTTCAGCAGACCAGTTTTTGAGCCATAGAAGCCTACGCATATGTACTATAGACAGCGTAAGGCGGGAGGCCTGATGGACTGAATCCTTTATGGCGTCAACCGCAAAGCCTAAGGCTCTAGGTAGATCAGCTAGGGCAAGGCCTGCTGATCTGTCAAGTCCCTCAAGACCTGTTTCAACTGATCCTTCACTGCTTAGCAGACCTCACTGCTGGTTGTGTCACCAAGCTTGCTGTAGAAAGAAGCAGACTTTCATAAGGACTCCAATCTTTTATCTATTGGGTTCTTGAACATTTGGACATTATCCACTGGACATGTCAGTGATTTATACATACAAGAGATGGCTGCGTCCACTGTAGGGACCTTCCATTTTTTTGATGAACTTATCCTCCATGGGATAGACCACCGGAAATCTCTTGGGGGAATAAATATTTTCTCAGGACGTTCCCAATCCTGGTAAATGAGCCCTTTCAGTAAAGGGTGAAGTGGAAAAGAACAGACAGTCTGGGGGCTTCTAGCGACCCCAACGAGGATACAGTAGTGGTTGATGGTTCCGCAAGGTGCATTTTTAAATGCTGATCGGACCATGTTAGTCAGAGACTGAACCCATAATCTTTCAGCTTAAGATGCTGAGAAAAGGTTCCCCCACTGTTGATTCCTCTATAACAGAATCAACCTCATCCTGATCCCCTTCAGGCAGGTCGATCCCTGTATGGGACTGTTGCTCTGCTAACAGGCACTCTGAAGGAGGAGACTGAGATCGGGCGTGCTTTCCCTGACAGGGAGGCAGCGATCAATGTTGACAATCTCTCTCTAATCCTCCCAGAGCTGAGGAAAAAACCTCCTCTGTTACATACACAGGAGCAGGTGAACTGAGGACAGCCACAGTACCAAGTACCCCTGCGGGGTCTCTACGGTCACTTACCTCTGAACTTCAGGGGAGACTGGTGCAGCAGAAGCATGCCCAAGATCCTCAGAGCCCGATGAGACCCCCTTCGCTTCCTGGAAGATTCAGTTCCGGAGCTTCTGGACGGCATATTCCTAAGCCTAAAGCTGAGGTATTCCAGCCGTAATACACCACTTTTACTGAGAATAGTCTAGCACAATTGCTGCTATATCACAGTTGGTGTCTACTAAAGTGCCTTTCTAGGGGATGCCTGCATCAACCGCCTCTGTGTGCCTTTATACTGTTGCTAGCTCTGTCTGTGCACTTCAATAGCCAGCTATAATGTGCTTTAAAACACGCTGGACGCCCGCACATGCGCAGTAGCGCCGCGGCGCACACCTGAGCGTCATCCACCCGCTCCGCCCCTTTTTCCAGATCGCCTCTATGAATAGAGGCGCGTGCGCGCGGGTACGTGCGCCTTCGGCGCCTTTTTTGAAAACAATAAGGAGCTAGATGGGAGCCAGGGTCCCTTTGCCGCAGGGCCCGGGGATGGATGAGCGCAGCAACAGGGCAGAGGAGACAGCTTCCCAGGAGAGAACATACCAACTGCCTGGATTTGATTCTGGAAGAAAAAAATCCACATTACAAGAAAAAGAACCATAGCGGCCTCTAGTGTCTACCACAGGTACCGCGGTCTTACATTTTTTTTTTTTTTTTTTTCTTGCCTACTATTAAAATTTTTACATTTTCTCAGTAGTAACAGGCATACACAGAATATTAGCGGGAATACCTTAGGTAACAGGCAGAAAGACAAAATAGGCTTGGGGGTCCCTCAATAGAACCAAGTTCCCGAGGGCCCCCACTTACCTTTTCCTCGCCGCAGGACTCTGTTTGGTCCACAGAAGCCCAAACTTCACCTATCACGGCAGGCATTGTAATCAAACCTTCAGGGACCGGGTTCCCAAGGATTCCACTCCCCTGGACCTGTATAGCACCCTGCACAGAAAACATCTTGGTCGTGGGTATGACCAGAGCTCTGGATCCCAGGGTCCAGCCCTCCTAAGAGAGGCATTACAGGCAAAACCCTGCTCTTCTCTTGCAAGGCCCGGGTACCGACCGTTTAGCTATGAAGCTTTTTTGGTCGGATCCGGAATAGCTTACTGAGGCCCAAAAGAACCTGTACGCAAGCTCAGTGAAAAACACATGTTACTTCTTGGCCAACACCTTAGACACTGGCAAAAAACTGAGGTGCTCCCGGATGGGAGGGGCTTATATAGGGGAGGGTACTTCCGGTTTTGGAAGTTGCCAGTGCCAGCACCTGAAGGTATCTATATAACCCATTAGTAATGACTATGTCGCTCTGTGTCCCGTGATGTACGAGAAAGAAAAGTACATATTTGCATCACTTAAGCACTGGGGTTGCTTTTTATTTATTTTTTACAAATCCACAGCAAGCTCACTTTAACATAAAGTTAACAAAATATAACTGTCCATATTGTTGCATCAGAACGTATACCTGCTCCTGATAGTGAAACTCATTGGCTTCAATCTTCTGGATTTCCTGGAAAATCCTGAAAATTTAAACATTTAGGATTTAAAGCTTTATTTCGCTCTTCAGCAAAGCATATAGTTAGTATGCATAACAGAAAAACAGCCTTTGTAACAGAAAGGACAAAAACATTCACATGTGTCATTACAATAAGAACCAGAAGACACAAAGACAACATCAAGAACAAGGTTAGTTTTCAGTCTCTTAAAGTGTTGCTAAACCCAGGACCCTGCATTCACTATATCTGGTCTCCCACAGTACACAGAACATGGAAATGCAATAGTTTTAGTAAATATAAACTGCTAAATACCTTTTCTCATTAGCAGTATATAGCAGTCTTGTGACTTCTATCAGTGTCTGGTTAAAGCTCGTAGGAGGAGTTTTCATTCTGCTCTGACAGGACCCCTGACCCTCTGTCCGGACAGTGCTGATTGCATGTGATCAGCACAGGGCCACTCTCCCAAGAAAAAAAAAACACTCTAGCAATACACACCAAATTGAGCATGTGTAGCTTGTCCCCTACCCTCTGTACTATCTGGAGATTAGTTGGAGACACTAGAAGAAGGGGATGATCAGATGAGACAGGATCAAACAGCCTTTTTACAAAATGCAGAGGATTAACTCCTTAGGTTTCACAGTGAGTATAACAAGCATTCTTTACTGCATATACAGACTGATTTTACGGTTTGGGCTTAGTAACATTTTAACCACTTCGCACCAGGGCCAATTCTGACACTTTGCTCCTACATGTAAAAAGCCTCTTTTTTTGCTAGAAAATTACATATAACCCCCAAACAATATATATGTTTTTTTAGCAAAGGCCCTAGAGAATACAATGGCGGTCATTGCAACTTTTTATCTCGCACGGTATTTGCGCAAAAATTTTTCAAACGCATTTTTTTGGGAAAAAAAAACGGATTCATGAATTAAAAAATATTAAAACATTAAAGTTAGCCCAATTTTCTTGCATAATGTGAAAGATGAAGTTACGCCGAGTAAATAGATACCTAACATATCACCCTTCAAAATTGCACACGCTCGTGGAATGGCGCCAAACTTCGGTACTTAAACATCCTCATGGGTGACGCTTTAAATTTTTTTACTGGTCACATGTTTTGAGTTACAGAGGAGGTCTAGGGCTAGAATTATTGCTCACGCTCTAACGTTTGCTGCGATACCTCACGTGTGTTCTGAATACCGTGTTCATATGTGGGCGGGACTTACGTATGCGTTCGCTTCTGCGTACGAGCTACCGGGGACAGGGGCGCTTTACATTTTCTTTTTCGTACATCACGGGACACAGAGCGACTTAGTCATTACTAATGGGTTATATAGTTTACCTTCAGGTGTTGGCACTGGCCAATTCCAAACCGGAAGTACCCTCCCCTATATAAGCCCCTCCCACCCGGGAGCACCTCAGTTTTTTGCCAGTGTCTAAGGTGTTGGCCAAAGAGTAACATGTGTTTTCACTGGGCTTGCGTACAGGTTCTTTTGGGCCTTAGTAAGCTGTTCCGGATCCCACCAAAAAAGCTTCATAGCTAAACGGTCGGTACCCGGGCCTTGCAGCAGAAGAGCAAGGTTTTGCCTGTAATGCTTCTCTTAGGAGGGCTGGACCCTGGGATCCAGAGCTCTGGTCATACCCACGACCAAGACGCTGTCTGTGCAGGGTGCTATACAGGTCCAGGGGAGTGGAATCCTTGGGAACCCGGTCCCTGAAGGTTTAATTACAATGCCTGCCGTGATAGGTGAAGTTTGGACTTTTGTGGACCAAACAAAGTCCTGCGGCGGGGATCAGGTAAGTGGGGGCCCTCAGGAACTTGGTTCTATTGGGGGACCCCCAAGCCTAATTTGTCTTTCTGTCTGTTACCTAACGGTATTCCCGCTAAATATCTGTGTTTGCCTATAACTACTGAAAATGTAAAATTTTAATAGTAGTCAAGAAAAAAGGGCCCTGGCTCCTAGTCCTCTGTTGGTTTTCGAAAAGGGCGCCATTGGCGCACGGGCGCGCGCGCGGGCGCGTGCACGCGCCTCCTATGAAAAAAAAGGGGCGGGGCGGGTGGATGACGCTCGATGCGCGCCGCGGCGCTTCTGCGCATGTGCGGGCGTCCCAGCATGGTTAAAAGACACAGTATAAGTGTCAGCTGCATGCAAACAGAGCTAGCAACAAACAGTGGCACACAGAGGCGGTTGATGCAGGCATCCCCATAGAAAGGCACTTTAGTGGACACCAGCTGGTATATAGCAGCACCTGTGTTAGACTATTACCAGCAAAAATTGGTGTATGACGACGGGAATACCTCAGCTTTGTGCTTAAAGGATATGTCGTCCAGACGCTCCGGAAATAAATCTTCCAGGAAGCCAAAGGGGTCTCCATCGGGCTCTGAGGATATTGGGCATGCTTGCACTGCACCAATCTCCCCTGAGAATGCAGAGGTCAGTAGCCGTAGAAACCCCGCAGGAATGCCTGGTGCTGCGGCTGTCCCCAGTCCACCTGCTCCTGTATATATAACAGAGGAGGTTTTATCCTCAACTCTGGGAGGATTGGAAGAGAGATTAACAGCATTGATCGCTGCTTCCCTGTCACAGGAAAAGCGCGTCCGATCTCCGTCTCCTCCTTCAGAGTGCCTGTTAGTGGAGGAACAGCCCCACACAGAGATCGACCTACCTGAAGGGGATCAGGATGAGGTTGATTCACTTATAGAGGAATCAACAGTGGAAGAACCTTTCTCAGCTTCTCAGGCTGAAAGATTATGGGTTCAGTCTCTGACTAACATGGTCCGATCAGCATTTAAAATGCCTCTGGCGGAACCACCATCCACTACGGTTTCCTCGCTGGGGTCGCTAAAAGCTCCCCAGGCGGTCTGTTCCTTCCCAATCCACCCTTTATTAGAAGGGCTTATTTACCAGGATTGGGAGCATCCTGATAAAATATTTGCTCCCCCCAAGAGATTTCCGGTGATCTATCCCATGGAGGATAAGTTCATAAGAAAATGGAGGGTCCCTATAGTGGACGCAGCCATCTCTTCTGTTAACAAATCACTGACATGTCCAGTAGATAATGTTCTAATGTTCAAAGACCCAATAGATAAAAAATTGGAGTCTTTACTAAAATCTGCTTTCTCTACAGCAAGTATGGTGACACAACCTGCGGTAGCAGCGATTGGAGTCTGCCAAGCAGTGAAAGATCAGTTGAAACAAGTCTTAAGGGACTTACCAGATCAGCAGGCTCATGCCCTAGCTGACCTGCCTAGAGCCTTGTGTTTTGCGGTGGACGCCATAAAGGATACAATCCAACAGGCCTCCCGCTTTACGCTGTCTATAGTACATATGCGTAGGCTTCTGTGGCTCAAAAACTGGTCTGCTGAAGCTCCCTGTAAAAAACTGCTGGTTAGCTTCCCATTTCATGGAGAACGCTTATTTGGAGAAGATCTGGACAAATATATCCAGAAAATTTCTGCCGGTAAAAGTTCACTCTTACCGGTTAAGAACAAGGGTAGAAGTCCTTCTTTTAAGAGGCCTACCTCTCCAGTCCCGGGCACATCGGCTGTGAAGCAGTTCCGACGGCCTCCGCGGTCAAATTCAGGGGGCAGAAATCAGGGACAATCACAGGGTAACAAGAAGCCCTGGATCAAGAGAGGTACAAAACCTCCCCCTAAGGCATGAAGTATTGCCCCCGCTCAATCGGGTGGGGGGAAGACTTCAGTTGTTCACAGAGACCTGGCGGGACACCATCAGAGACAGATGGGTGCTCTCCGCAGTAAGTCTGGGATACAAGCTGGAGTTAAAAGGCACTCCTCCTGCCCAATTTATGAGGTCAAACGTGCCAAGAGATCCCCAAAAGAGAGGATCCCTCCTTCTGGCACTAGAACAACTATTGCTCCAAGGGGTAATCATGAAGGTTCCCCTGGAAGAAAGCGGATTCGGGTTTTACTCGAACCTTTTCACAGTCCCCAAACCAAATGGGGACGTGAGGCCCATATTAAATCTAAAAGGGCTAAACAAGTTCCTAAATATCAGGACCTTTCGGATGGAGTCGATCCGATCAGTGGCCACCGCCCTACAAGGGCAGGAATGGCTAGCCTCGATCGACATAAGGGATGCTTATCTGCATATTCCCATCTTTCCGGCCCATCAGAAATTTCTACGCTTTGCAGTAGAAGGGCGCCATTTTCAGTTCAGAGCCTTACCTTTCGGTCTGGCCACAGCACCACGAGTGTTCACAAAAATTCTGGCCCCATTATTGGCCAATCTAAGAACACAGGGTGCAACGATAATGGCATATCTAGACGACCTGCTACTAATAGACCACTCAGTGGAAAAGCTGGAAGTAGCTATTCACAAGACAATCGAGTATCTGGAATATCACGGTTGGATTATCAACCGGGACAAGTCAGCTCTAAGACCAGTCAAAAGTCTGGAATACTTAGGGCTAAGGCTGGATTCAAATCAGAGAAAGATTTTCTTACCTCCAGAGAAGGTGTCGTCTTTAAGAAATTTGACCCACTTAGTGGGTACAAAAAGAAAACCATCCATACGTCTCTGCATGAGGCTGCTGGGAAAGATGGTGGCTTCATTCGAAGCGGTACCCTACGGTCAATTCCATTCAAGGAATTTGCAAAGGGCCATACTGTCAGCCTGGAACAAAAAAGTTCAGGCTTTAGACTTACCAATGTCCCTGTCCCCTTCCGTTCGCAAGAGCCTCCATTGGTGGTTGGTGCCCCAGAATCTGGAAAGAGGGAAACCCTTCAGTCCGGTTTCTTGGAAGGTGGTCACTACAGATGCCAGCCTCATCGGCTGGGGGGCAGTGCTGGAGCAATGGTCTCTCCAGGGCAGGTGGTCAGAAGCAGAAAAGGCCCTGCCCATCAATCTCTTAGAGATACGAGCAGCCCGGTATGCCCTAGTAGCATGGACATCCAAACTCCAGGGGTCCCCTGTCAGAATTCAATCAGACAATGCCACGGCAGTGGCATATATCAATCATCAGGGTGGCACCAAAAGTCGTGCAGCCCAGAAGGCCTGGAGTGGGCAGAAAGATATGTCCCAGCCATATCTGCGGTTTTCATCCCAGGAGTGGAAAATTGGAGAGCGGACTTTCTAAGTCGCCAACAATTATGCCCGGGGGAATGGTCTCTTCACCCCGAGGTTTTCCAGGCAATATGCCAGCGGTGGGGAACACCGGATGTAGATCTGCTAGCATCCAGATTCAACGCAAAGGTGGACAGGTTTGTGTCTCGCACAAGGGATCCCCTAGCTTGCGGCTCGGATGCCCTAGTGTTCCCTTGGGATCGGTTCAAGCTGATATATGCATTCCCACCGCCACAATTGTTACCGCGATTACTCCGCAGAATCAGGGTAGAAAAGAAACCAGTGATTCTGGTGGCTCCAGCGTGGCCCCGAAGGGCATGGTACGCGGAGATGGTAAAAATGTCAGTGAGGAGTCCTTGGACCCTCCCACTTCGTCCGGACCTGCTGTCGCAAGGACCGATATACCACCCTTCCTTACCAGCCCTAGGTTTGACGGCCTGGCTATTGAAGCCCACATTCTGAAAAAGAGAGGGCTCTCTAATTCTGTGGTATCTACCATGATCAATGCCAGGAAACCGGTATCCAGGCAGATCTATTATAGGATCTGGAAAGCGTACATTACGTGGTGTGAGACCAAGAAATGGCATCCACGTAAGTACATGATAGGGAGGATTCTGGACTTCCTACAGTGGGCTGTAGATAGGAAGCTGGCCTTGAGTACTATCAAGGGTCAGATTTCGGCCTTGTCAATATTTTTTCAAAGGCCCTTGGCTTCGCATTCACTAGTCAAAGCCTTTATACAAGGAGTGATGCGTATTAGCCCTCCGGTTAGTATTCCCATATGTCCTTGGGACTTAAACCTGGTTCTGTCGGTTCTACAGAAACAACCGTTTGAACCATTACAACACATTTCCTTGGTTCTTCTCACCAGGAAATTGGTTTTCTTAGTAGCCATTTGTTCGGCTAAAAGAGTGTCGGAATTAGCAGCTATGTCCTGTAAGGAGCCATATCTGGTTGTCCATAAGGACAGAGTAGTATTACGTCCTCATCCAGCCTTTCTTCCTAAGGTGGTATCGAGGTTTTCATTTGAACCAAGATGTGGTTCTTCCTTCTTTTTTCCCCAAACCTATCTCAGTAGAGGAAAAGTTATTACATTCTTTGGATGTGGTAAGAGCAGTTAAAGCTTATCTAAAAGCCACTGCTCAGATTCGCAGAACGGATTCTTTGTTTGTTCTGCCGGAAGGCCCCAGAAGGGGTCAGGCAGCATCAAAATCTACTTTAGCCAAGTGGATTCGACAGGTCATAATACAAGCCTATGGCTTGAGAAAGAGACCGCCTCCGTTCAAAGTTAGGGCGCACTCCACAAGAGCGGTTGGAACTTCATGGGCAGTGCATCACCAGGCCTCCCTGGCTCAAGTATGTAAGGCCGCAACATGGTCTTCGGTACACACGTTTACTAGATTCTATCAGGTAGACGTTAGAAGTCAGGAGGATGTCGCCTTTGGGCGCAGTGTGTTGCAGGCCGCAAAAGATCCTCATGCCTGATGGCGCCCAGCTTATGTACCCCCCCCCTCATTTGGCATTGCTTTGGGACGTCCCATTAGTAATGACTAAGTCGCTCTGTGTCCCGTGATGTACGAAAAAGAAAAAGGGATTTTTATAACAGCTTACCTGTAAAATCCTTTTCTTGGAGTACATCACGGGACACAGAGCTCCCACCCCTCTTTTTGGGACACTTATTGCTTGGCTACAAAACTGAGGTGCTCCCGGGTGGGAGGGGCTTATATAGGGGAGGGTACTTCCGGTTTGGAATTGGCCAGTGCCAACACCTGAAGGTAAACTATATAACCCATTAGTAATGACTAAGTCGCTCTGTGTCCCGTGATGTACTCCAAGAAAAGGATTTTACAGGTAAGCTGTTATAAAAATCCCTTTTTTTTTATTTATTGTTAAATTTTACTTTACCCTTTTTAATTTGACACTTAAAAAAAAAAAAAAAAAAAAAAAAGATCACTTTTATTCCTATTACAAGGAATGTAAATATCCCTTGTAATAGGAATAAGCATGACAGGTCCTCTTTACAGTGAGATATGGGGTCAATAAGACCCCAAATCTCACCTCTAGGCTGAGAAGCCTGAAATAAAAAAAAAAAAAACGATCACCGCTTCCTAGCTGAAGCGGCGCCGTTTTTTTGAATGCAGAGGCCGGGCGTGACGCCATAACATCGCGCCCGGCCTCCGAATGATCATAGGGACTCCGGCGACCATCTGGTCCGCCGGAAATCTCTATTGTAAGAAGCCGGGGCCGGCGGATCCTGTCACCGACTCACCGATCGCTCAGGTGAGTCGGTAGAAGCACCGGAGGGCGGCGGGAGGGGGGGGGACGTCCCCTCTCGCCGCCTGTAAGAACGATCAAGCGGCGGAACAGCCGCTATGATCATTTTTACGGTACACAGAATCGCCAGCTCTAAAAAACGATATCTAAATGATGCCTGTAGCTGCAGGCATCATTCAGATATCCCGGCTCAAACTCAAGGACGTCCATGGACGTCCTTGGGTGCGAAGTGGTTAAGAGCCAACTCTCCAATCCAGTGTTTCTCAACTCCAGTCCTCAAGGCGCCCCAACAGGTCATGTTTTCAGGATTTCCCTCAGATGAAACAGCTGTGGTAATTACTAAGGCATTGAAACTGATCAAATCACCTGCGAAAAATTATGGAAAGCCTGAAAACATGACCTGTTGGGGCGCCTTGGGGACTGGAGTTGAGAAACACTGCCCTAATTACCTGTGGGGCTGCTGTCCGGATAAACCCCTGTAAATCAGTATTCCTGAACACTCATAGCTGGTAGGTAGGGTGTCTAGAAAAATAGTGCTTAAGCCAAAAGAGCCTAAATTTTCAGGATTTATGCATTTTTGTGGATATGGAACAGGCCAAACCCACCCTTCTGCTGCTCACTTCTTGGGGGCCTGATCCATATCCACAAAAAATGGAAAAGACAAAAAAAAAGGGGGGGTTCAGAGAAATAGAGGAACAAAAAAAAAGGGGGGGGGCCAAAAAGGGTACTTAGGGAGGGACAGAGACTGGCGTTCACCAAACAGAAGCTGAAGCCATAAAATATCTGATCTTTACTGGCCTGTGCGACCACAGGGTGTATAATGCCCTAGGGATAGTTGAAAATCATGCCAATACCACCACAGGTTCACTGATCGTTTTTCCTTCACGCGTCTTACTGTAATTTCTGTACACATAATCACCTTTCTTGTGGACCCAGCTGTTGCAGCATTTTGATATACTGGAATACAATGTGAGTAACCTATTTACAAAGACAAAAACATTAGATCCATATTAGAAATGTAATTACCACATCCATATTGTTTCTACTAGAGACGATTAGATATGCTGAGCCAAAAATCCAGATCAAACAACGACCCTTCAAGACCTCAAAAAGGTCAAAAAAATAATCAAAAAAGTCCAGAGATAACAAATAAAAGCCTTACAGATGTTGGCAAGTAGAATAAAAAAGGAGGAGGAGGAAAATGTAGACACTAAAAAGGTTAAATGTATTGCACATGGCTCCAGCTTTTAAAATCATACCTCATAGAAGTGTTCATATCCTGCATCGGTCAGTGTTATTGAAATGCTGAAGACTGAATATGTTGCGTTCTGCTCAAACCCAGTCTCACTGTTACCTCCAAACAGAGCCAGAGCCCAACACCTGAAAGAGGGGAGCAAACAGAATAGATGATACTGCCTGGCCAAAATTCCCTCATCCGCATAATCTAACCAGCATTCCAATATCAAACATGCATTAACTAGTCTTAATGCTTTCTTCAATGACTAGCAATAGGTTCTTCACCACTCTTATCTACAATGTGCCATTTCCCTTATTCAGACCATCAGCGTCCACAAAAAAAGTAGCATTTCAACCATTATATTTGCCTCATTCTCACTTGCAAACCTTAAACCACAATTTCACACAGATCACATGCGTAAAATTCATTCCTTTATTTATGTACAATTTCTTGTACACTACTCCGAGTTCCCTCTGTTTGCTTAGTTCTGTTGAGTCAATCATAACTCTGAGACCCCTTGGCAGCTTTTCTACTGGGGCCAACTGTTGGGTATGCAACATACAGACATGAAAGTAGCCTTGGAAATTTAAATAATGGGCAGCAGAGTCAGATACTAGTCACATTTCCATTATCCACTTCACCTCTGGAAGATTTAACCCCCTTCCTGACCAGGCCATTTTTTGGGACACGACAATTGTGCGGTCACGCGACACCTTACCCAAATAAAATGTATGCTTTTTTTCCCCCACAAATAGAACTTTCTTTTGGTGGTATTTGATCACCTCTGAGTTTTTTTATTTTTTTGCGCTATAAACAAAGAATGACCAACAATTAAAAAAAAATAAATAAATAAATTTACTTTCTGCTCTAAAACACAGCCAATATATATATATTTTTTTTTTAAGAAATCTAATTTCTTCATAAATTTAGGCCAATATATATTCTGCTACATATTTCTGGTAAAAAACAAAACAATAAGCGTATATTGATTGGTTTGCACAAATGTTATAGCCTCTACAAACTGAGGAGATATATATATATATATATATATATATACACATACATACACATACATACATACATACATACATACATACATACATACATACATACATACACACACACATTATTTTTTTTTTACTAGTAATGGTGGCGATCAGCGACATTGGGGCGGACAAATCGGAAACCTAACTGACAAACACTTTTTTGGGAACCAGTGACACTATATACAGTGATCAGTGTTAAAAATATGCACTGTCACTTTACTAATGACACCGGTTGGGAAAGGGTTAACATCAGGGGCGATCAAAAAGTTAACTGTGTGCCTAGCTAATGTTTCAGTATAGTGGGGGAGGTGGTTTTACTAGAGGAAGGCATAGATTGGCGTTTCTGCTTTACAGAAACACAGGATCCATGCCTTCTTTTCTAACAGAATGGCAATCTGCCTTGTTTACATAGGCAGACTGCCATTCTGTCTGTATACCGAATGATCGGCAGGTGCCGGCGGACATCGGGTCTGCGGGACCCACGGATTAACTGGAGTGAGCCACTGGCAGCGTGCACTCGTGCCTGATACCAAGGAGTGTAGAATCACGTATTTATACACATGATCCTGTGCAGTGCGGCCACCCTGTTGCAGTAAATCTGCATTCTCACTTCATGCGGTAACCAAGGAGTGATAAACAGGACCTCATCGCCATTAGGCTACAGTTGTAATCTTTTAGCTACTATGCTTCTCTGCCACTTCTTTATTTCAAATAATAAAAAGCCACCTTACCAATAACCCTTAGGCCCCTTTCACACGGGGCTGTCCGTTTTTACGGACTCCGCCTGCTCAGCAGGAATCGCTCTGTTGATCCCCGCTGAGCCGGCCGATGGCAGCTCACTCTGCAGGGGCGGACCTGTCAGATCCGCTCTCTCCTCTATGGGGGATCATATGAAAATGGACCGCCTGTCCGTTTTCATCTGATAGATGTAAAATAGGGTTTCCATCCGTCTGGATTCAGCGGATTGAAGGTCAGCGGACATGTCACTGCCGACATCTGTCGCTCCAAAGACCTGCATGGAGCGTCCTATACAACTGACAGACGGACCTGAACAGTCCGCCCGTGTAAAAGGGGCCTAACACATAATCCTCTACATTTCTCACTTCCTACAAACAGAAGGACAGACAAGCCAGTAACCTGAAAAGTTTCACTTACTTCTTACGCAGCAAAGAGAGAATACTGCCTTTGCCCTCGTGACCAATAAGCCAAGAAATGTAGTGAAGGGGTTTCACCCTGTAATTAAATAAGTATTATTTAACATGTTTACCAGAAACTTAATGAGAAAATGTAGATCAGTAGAAACTCAGTGAATGATACAACTTGATCTCCAGCAGATCACTGTCAATAGTTGAAGCCTGGACAGCCCAGCAGGGCACACACAAGGCAGTACTCACTTGTAAAACTTTTCCTGGGGAGGAAGGGACCATGTTATAGTCAAAGCATGAACCTTTTTTATTGGGACAACTGCAAGGAGAAGAAAAAAAAGTACTTCATTGCTTTGGTTAACATATTTTAGATAGATAGATAGATAGATAGATAGATAGATAGATAGATAGATAGATAGATATATCTATCTATCTTTGTTTTGTGAGGTTAAAAAAAGCTGGGGGATCATGTGACACTAGAGTGTTGCTAAAATATTAGAATAAAATATTTATTCTTAGTGTTCTATGACTTTAAAGCAGAGTTCCACCCACATTTTTCACTCCTCACCAGGCAGTACTAGTGCATCCTTAAAATGAATTGGCACTTTATTTTAATTTTTTTTTGTTCACTTACCCGATTTATGCCTATATCTAATTTCCTGGGAGATCTTGGTCAGCTTGACATGGCATGGCACTGCTCCCGCAACATTTAACATTGGCGTCTATGGAAAATCTTGGTCAGCTTGGCATTGCAAGCTGACCAAGATTGCACATGTGCGAGATCAGCATGCACATGCTGGGTAGCCAGCATGTATGGAATCCAGGCTGAAGGACACTGTGGCTTCAGATGCCCACACTGGAGATGGCCGCACTGTGCAGGAACTTCACAAAGTAAGAAAACGATGCTGCACAAATAGAAAACTGGGAATAGTTTAAAGCAGGGGTCTCCAAACTATAGCCCTCTAGCTGTTACGGAACTACACATCCCATGGAGGCATTGTAAAACTCTGACATTCACAGACATGACTAGGCATGATGATGGGAATTGTAGTTCCTGAACAACTGGAGGAATAGAGTTCGTATAGTTCGTAGATCCCTGGTTTACAGCATACCTTTGTTACATTGCACGAGGCACGAGTATTCTAGGGGTATTTTTTATCTTAAAAGTCATATATCGGCCGGAATTCCGCCTTAATGGACAATGCAGCTTGGAATAAATGCATAGGTATAAGGGAGGCCATAATCACAGTTGATTTATTTTTTGTTTTTACATAGAAGCTTCAAAATCTGTTACAAATTGTTACAATAAAATTCCAGCCAATTACAACATAGGTTAAAGTGGATCTATGTTCAAAATTTCAAATAGTATATTCATTTCCACATCGTATTTCAATTTTTTTCTTGCTTACTCCTATTAATCTGAAGTTTGTAAACTTAGTTTGTGAAGATCCCCACACATTTACTTCCCTGAATTCTGCGACAAGTAGTAACTATGTCCTGTGAGTAGCACTGCTGTGTCACACATTTCACAGAGCCTGCCTTCTGAACTACAGAGGTTCTGAGAGGAGGAGTTTCAGGAGGCGGAGTCAGTACAGGAATCACTGCTTGCAGGCAAAGTACCATGGGATATATAGTCTAGGGCCGAAACAACTAATCGATTAATCGACAACTAATCGATTATGAAATTAATCGATTACTATTTTCATAATCGATTAATCGGCCAGTAACATAATGGGGTTAAAAAAAAACTAAAATGACCCCTTTATAGTACAAAAAGAGCAAATCGCTACTGTAAATATTACTTTCACTGTCCCACAGTAAAAAATGAACCCCTTACAGCGATTATTTGCTCTTTTTGTACTAATTTTAGTTTTTTTAACCCCATTATGTTACTTTACATCTCAGGCCTGGGTCACACCTCTGTGTTTTTTTGGTGCTTTTTGCAGAAACACACTACAGTTCATTTACATGGTTTCCTATGGGACACGTTCACATCCATGATTTTTTCAGCTGCTGCATATTTGGAAAGGGCAAGGACTTTTTTTAATGCAAAACGGTGCTATTTTGTTTTTTTGGTTGAATACACGTCAATAGAGAGGCAGCAGAAAAGCATGTAATGTGTTTTTGCAGCAATTTGTGTTTTTTAATCTGCCCAACAACAAATTGAGCAAAAAATAAATAAATGTAAAAATGGAAATCGCAGCAAAATTACCTTTTTTTTATGGTTATTAACCGATTAATCGAAACAATAATCGGCCAACTAATCGATTATGAAAATAATCGTTAGTTGCAGCCCTAATGTAGTCCTTAGAAACGGAAAGTAAACAGTAGAGGAGACGCTGCAAAGCATACAGGGAATTCAGGAAGTTGTGGAAAGAGAAGATTTTTCAAGTAAGCTTATATTAGGCTATGGTTTGTTTTGCTACTACAATGTAGATGTTATAAAATTAAAGTGTAGGCTGTGACAATAGATTTCCTTTAATAAATCAACACAACAGGGAGAATTGACTATCAATAGACTATGCAGTGTTACAGGAAAGTGAAGAGAACATGAGGCTGCCATTGCTGACTTTCTTCTAAAAATGCTACTTGCCATCATTAGGCTCCATGTACACGGGACGTTTTTACCACCTCTCCTGAACGACTTAAAGCGGAGGTTCCGCGGCAAATAATTTTTTTGTTTTTGGTTGCATTCAATGTATTTTTAGATCACCAATTAGTACTCACGTGTTTGGTGACTTCAAACCTCTCCTGTCTGTTTTCGGGCAAAAGATGAACTTTTAAAATCAGCTATAGAAATTTTCCATTTTGCTTGTGGGCATTGTGAAGCCCACAAGCACTGACTTCCTGGAAGCGGTGGACGGTGTTCTGCCGAAGAAGATCCCCCCGGCGGAAAAGGACCCCCCTGTACTGCGCAGGCGCGGCACGAACCTCAAAGGAGTTTCCGAAAGTAGCCGAACATGTAGAGCTGCGAGTTAGCTCTACACGGCGCCTGCGCAATCACTAAGAGCCGTGTAGAGCTGACTGCACAGGCGCCGTGTAGAGCCGACTCACAGCTCTACATGTTCGGCTACTTTCGGAAACTCCGTTGAGGTTCGTGCCGCGCATGCGCAGTACAGGGGGGGGGGAACCTTATCCGCCGGGGAACTTTTTCTGCAGGACATGCGAACTCCCAGATTACATTGCGGGAGAATAGAAACGCCTACTCCCGCGGGAGTGAGTACCCGGAAGCCGAAATTGAAATAGCAATAATACGGTATGTACAACAGAAAAAAAAAAAAGATTTGGCTACTGGACATGTTAGTAGTGTAAGGAGTGTGCTCGTATATAGATGTTATTTTGGGTGACACTCCGCTTTAACTTGACAGATAGTAACCCACGTTTAAAACGTCAGTTTTTCCGCATTTACATGCCGCGTTTAGCAGCGTTTTTTTTTTAAATGGCCAAAAACTAGTGGGTTATCGCGTTTAGTCACGTTTGAAACGTGGAAATCTTCGGCGTCTAAAACCAATTTTTTTAATATCAAAGAAACGCTGTTAAACGCAACTGCCTAAAAACGGCAATAAACTAGACTGTGTACATGGTCACATAGGATAACATTGAATGTGGCGTCCAACTGCCTCTGAACGTACGTTTAGCAGCGTCCCGTGTACATGGGGCCTTAGAGTCACAGACACAGAAGAATCATCCAGATCAGAAGTTTGAACTTCACATATTGCATGCTTGTTTCAGGTCAATAAAAAGCATAGAAGCCAAAGACTGAATGGCAATTAGCATTTTCAGGAGTCCAAGAGTGGCATTCCCAATGCTTCTACCAGTATGAGTTTCTTTTATACAGTTAAGTGTGCTCCCCATGACATGGGCAAGAGCTGGAATTTGCAGAAAAAAAAACACACAAAATGAGCCATAATATATTGTTGGCTTATCATAAATGAGAAATGCCTACCTCTATAAAGACAATTAAAGCCAGGGGTGTCAAATGGTTCTGTCAGGTGGCTAAAATCAAGCTTTTGTAAGCCGCTAAAAGAAAAAGAAAAAAAAAAAAAAAAAGATACAAAGACGTTATTCCAGGGATTCAAAACCATCAGAATATGGCCTATACATAGGACAAATCTAACACCACAGCACAGAAAAATTTGCCAATCCGTTTTTTTGTTGTTTACATTTCGGTCCCACCCCCCTACCTCCCTACACCCAGGAGAATGACGTGCAGTCCCCCGGGGCCACCTGGGATATGTGACATACATATCCCTGGAGTTGCCTACCACAAGCACTGCAAGTCTGTTCATAAGTTAAAAGAAGAAGGGGGCCTAGCAGCTCAACGTCAGGAGGCTGCGCCTGATCCCAATAGAGTCAGCAGCCTCCCGATGACATCACAGGAGAAGATGGATGCACAGGACCCGAGCAGTGGCTGAGGAGAAGAGGATATCAGCAGTACAACACTGGATTGGCTGTGTGGGTGAGCATCCAAACTGTGCAGAACCCAGCATCAGGCAAGCAGAAAGAAAAAAAAAAAAAATCAAAAATCGGGAGGGTAAACTAGAACTGCAAGCCAAACTCAAACTCAGTTAACTCCAATTGAACCATCACTAACTACAAGTGCAACAAAGCAAAAGGTGTGCAAAGTCTTACAGTTCACTTACTTCATTTCAATTATCTAAAAATGGGGATCAGCAAGCTGTTGATCGCAATCTACTCGTCAACTGCGGGTGGGTGATGGATAGATTGCGAACACTTCTCTGCTTTGCCGACCCTCCTCTGCCACTTTGGTGCCAGTCTTTCCTTTCAGCCTCCACCACGCTCATCCTTCCTCGCGGCACAGTGGAGAGCGGGAGGTAGCGCAGCTCAGTACAGAGGGCTGAAGCGGGAGCTGGCCAAGTTAACTTTTCAAGTTATTCAGTAGATGATTGGTTGCTAGAACACAACGCGGTCCTAGCAACCAAAAGTTAATTCCGGCATCTCTGGCTACCGCCCTCTGTCCAGAGCTGTGTTGATATGAAGGGGGACAGAGGTCGTGTGTGTGTGTGTGTGTGTATATACACTGTAGGCAGGGTCAGCGCCGACATAAGGCTGCTTAGGCAGAACATCTTGGGGTGCCAGGATGGGGGTGGGGTGGTAAAATCTGATTCCTCAGCCACTTGCAGCTCAGGCTGCAGAGAAAGGGACCGGGGAACCTGACGAAGGGGCACTGTGTGGCTCCAAAACGTTGCCTTGCATTTACCATGTGACCATAAAATTAAAGTTTTGGACCCATTTTGAGGAACCCATGGTGTGCTGGTGACATTTCTTCACTTGGATTGTCTACGGTTCCCAGCTTGTGGTTATTACAGCACCCAGCAATACTGACTAGACATTTTCAGGAACATGTGCGCGGGGAATATTGCGTTTTGCCATTCTTTCAGAGCGCATGCGCCAGTGACGTCACTTGCTGTTGCTCACTGGAATATCTCCTAAATGGTATAGGAGATATTCATTTTACCTACAGGTAAGCTTTGTTATAAGCTTACATGTAAGTAAAAATAGACAAAAATTGTTTACTTACCACTTTAAGACTCTATCTATGCTCTAATAATAAAAAAATAAAATAAAAAATGTCTTTGTTGCCATTAGACATTTATCCTTCTTTCCTGTCTGGTGAAACTGTTGTCATAAAGTTTTGATTGAACAATTCTGCTTTAAAGACCTGCAATTGGCATTGATCTGTATATATTATTTCATTAATCCATAATTATGAAGTGAATCAGAACCTAAACAAGGACCTTTACATAATATTAAACCATCAGTGCCCCTCTTTTGTGACAGTACATACTTGGATGGAACTTTGCAGAAGATCTCTCGTACCCATTCTTCTAGTGTATCCAGGGTCTCTACAGAGATCACAAAAAAAATAAAATCAATTACTATACCACCTCAACTTCATAAATTTAGCGAGATGCTTAGGATCTTAAGATGGCCATACACATGACAATCTAATTTAGTTAGCCTTGAAGAAGATACAATCAGATGGCATAGTGTATGGTGAGCTCAGTCATACATTTATCAGCACATACCATTAGACTGTACAGCCAGGGTCATATAATGGGCCGAGTAGTACATTCTGTAGAATTCCCTGAGGCGGGCATGTGTGTCTATATTCTTTTCTTGAGGTTCATACTTGAGAGTTTGTGCATTTCCTGCAAACAACACCAAAGGAAAAAATAAATAAATTGGCACATAAATGGATGTCCTAAGTTATGTGGAACTGTTTTAGAACAGTAGTAAGGATGAATTTAGTTGCTCAAAGCAATACAATAGTATTAATTGTGTATGTGTCTACGCAGAGTTCCAGGGAAAGCAAAGCATTAAAATATAGCGAGATATATATTTGCTCTTTTGTTTTTTTTAAAGCAAAAGAATTAATTGGTCGCTTTAGGTGTGTGCTGAGGACCTTATACATGTAGTGAAGGTGGCTTCTCACTGGTGGAATATGCTCTATTCAACTAAATTCACCACTGGAAGCAGAATAGCCACATATTAACCACTTCAATACCGGGCACTTTCACCCACTTCCTGCTCAGGCCAATTTTAGCTTTTAGCGCTGTCACACTTTGAATGACAATTGCGCAGTCATGCAACAATGTACCCAAATTAAATTTTTATAACTTTTTTTCACACAAATAGAGATTTCTTTTGGTGGCATTTAACCACTTGAAGACCAGGCATTTTATGGCACTTTTTGTTTATTATTTTTTTGCTTATATATTTCTTAAAGCAGAGGTGGCAGGAGGGGGGGGCATGGGGAGTCTATCCCTCCCCACTGCTTGTAATAGCAGTTAAATGGCTAATTAGCCACTCCGATTGCTATTACAAGAGAGTTGACTGTTGGCTCTAAAAAAATGGTATCGGGGTGATGTCTGCAACAGGCATTACCCCGGTACAACCATTCGAAGTCAAATGATGTACCAGATAGGTGATTTGGTGGCAAGTAGTTAATCGCCACTGGGTTTTTTTATTGCTTGCTAAATAAATGAAAAGAAAAGAAAAGAAAAAAAGGCTTAGTTTCGTTTATAAAATTTTGCAAATAAATGATATTTTTTCATAAATTTAGGCCAAACTGTGTTCTGCTACATCTCTTTGCTGAAAATAACCAAATCAGTGTTTATTAGTCTGTAGGAAAGTTATAAAGTCCACAAACTGTGGTGATAGAGAGAGATTATATATATATATATATATATATATATATATATATATATATATATATATATATAAACAAAAATTGATCATTCCTGATGTACTGACACTATCACATTTCTTGAGACCTGGAAAGTCAGGACAGTACAAATGCCCCCCCCCCAAATGAGCCCTTTTTGGAAAGTAGACAGACAGTCCACGGCAGCGGCCACAGGCAGCCCGGAGGTCGTTTCACGGAAAGAACGGAGCTCAGGACAGTCAGTCAAGGAGGACAGGAGAGCTTACCAAGGCCATCGCCGGGTGGAGCAAGATGGCCGCCGGATCCCTGGGCGGAGAGGATGGCAAAAATCTACCAGGATGCAGGCAGGATGTTGAAAGAAGGAGTATGGGCAGCGGAGCTCACACTGCAAGCGACCTACTCCATTGCTTTCCAAGCCACGCCCCCAGACAGACAGTCAAAGGTATTTAGTAAGAGGCCCGTCAAGTTTTTTGAAGTTGTAATTTGTCACACTTTTTTGGAAATTTAAGATATTTTGGAAATTAAGAGAATGATTAAGGAGTTGAACTCACTCACCCCAAAAGAATTTTCCCATTGGATGACCAGGCTTTGCCAAACTTCCAAAAAGCATCTCCTTACGATTAGAGTCTGAGGGCCGAGCAAGCTCATATTCTAAAAGTAATAACACACAAATGTTTATATTTTGTATATAGTAAGTTTACTGGTGGACAAAACAAAAAATGACAATGGTAAAAAAACAGAGAACCAATCTTACCGCTATCCACAGCCTGCACTTCCCGGTCAATGGCATCTCTGACCATCAGTGGTGCAATGAAGAACTGTGCCCATCTGAGGAGAAACGTAGAGATATAAAAAGGTCTAAATACTTATACATAAAAAAATAAGTTCATCTTTGTAAAAATAAATAAATAACATGAAAATAATAAATGCACATCTTTTTTGCAGGTAAAAAAAATAATGTGCATTTTTTTTTTTTTTATTAGGAGCCTGCAGAGAATTTCATCCGTGATCAGCAAATTCTGGGTGTAATCCAAGGCCATTCAAAAGTGTTGGGGACTTTCACAAGGAGTGGACTTAGGCTGGAGTCAGTGCATCAAGAGCCACCACACAGACAGATCCTGGGCATGGGCTTCAAATGTCGTATT
The DNA here is from genome assembly GCA_029206835.1 of Rana muscosa. Taxonomy (NCBI): domain Eukaryota; kingdom Metazoa; phylum Chordata; class Amphibia; order Anura; family Ranidae; genus Rana; species Rana muscosa. Next base: position 77,635,137 of record CM055120.1, read on the forward strand.
CCTCTTGTCAAGCCACTCCTGAACAACAAACAACATCAGAAGCATCTTACCTGGGCTAAAGAAAAACAGACCTGGTCTGTTGCTCAGGAGGTCCAAAGTCCTCTTTTCTGATGAGAGCAAATTTGGCATCTCATTTGGAAACCAAGGAGCCAGAGTAAGGAGGAAGAATGGAGAGGCACACACTGCAAGATGCTTGACGTCCAGGGTGAAGTTTCCACAGTCTGTGTTGATTTGGGGATCCATGTCATCTGCTGGTGTTGGTCCACTGTGCTTCATTAAGTCCAGGGTCAACGCAGCCGTCTACTAGGCGATTTTGAAGCACTTCATGCTTCCTTCCGCAGACGAGCTCTATGGGGATGCTGACTTCATTTTCCAGCAGGACTTGGCACCTGCCCACACTGCCAAAAGCACCAAAACCTGGTTCAATGACCGTGGGATTACTGTGCTTGATTGGCCAGCAAACTCGCCTGACCTGAACCCCATAGAGAATCTATGGGGCATTGCCAAGAGAAAGATGAGAGACATGAGACCGAACAATGCAGAAGAGCTGAAGGCCGCTATTGAAGCCTCCTGGTCTTCCATAACACCTCAGCAGTGCCACAGGCTGATAGCTTCCATGCCACGCCGCATTGAGGCAGTAATTGCTGCAAAAGGGGCCCAAACCAAGTACTGAGTACATATGCATGCTTATATTTTTCAGAGGTCTGATATTGTTCTATGTACAATCCTTTTATTGATTGCATGTAATATTCTAACTTCTGAGATTGTGGATTTGGGGTTTTCATGAGCTGTAAGCCATAATCATCACAATTATAACAAATCACGGCTTGAACTATCTTGCTTTGCATGTAATGAGTCTCTCTCATATATTAGTTTCACAGAACTCTGGGAATGAATGACACAGCTGGCTGTGGGGAGAAGATCCCCAGCCTGCTGTCACAATGGAAGCAGCAAGGTTTAGAGCCAATCGAGTGCAAGGCTAACACTGGTACTTGTAGTCACCACAAGAACCTTAGAAACATTTTAGATCAGGTTCACTTGAAGTGTTCCCCTACCAAAAGGGTTGCTGCATTCACACCTGAGCGTTTTCAGCTTGTAAAACGCCCAACAAGCAAAATCTATTTTATACTCTCTCAGGGGATTCTTTTTCCCAAGGTGCATTATTTTACATTTAGAAATATTGAACTGCAGTCTCCACTGCTTTGACCAATCTTCCAGCAATGCCAAATCATGTTCCATGTTACAGACACCTCCAGTGATGTCAACCCTATCACACACCTTTGTATCATCAGCAAAAAGACATAACTTGCCCAACAAACAAATAGAACAGGACTCAGTATCTATCTATCTCTGGTATCTATCCTTTAGTCAACTGCATATCCACTGAACCAACCAAGGGTTAAGTCCTAGCTTGTACAACTTTTATATTAGATCATTATGTGCAACTGTATCAAATGCCTTGCTGAAATCAAGATATGCAATGTCCACAGCACCACCCTGGTCCAAAACACTGATAATATAGTCAAAACATTCAATCAGATTAGTCTGACATGATCTGCCCTCAGTAAAGCCATGCTGCTTTGAGTCCAGCAAGCTGTGTATTTTTAGGTGATCAATAATCCTTTTCAGGAGTGATTCCATTAACTTGACTACAACTGATGTTAAACTCACTGGCCTGTAAGTGCCAGCTTCTACCTTGCTGCTCTTCTTGTGGATAGGTACAATAAAATCTGTCTGCCAGTCATGGGGAACTTCTCCTGTAAGAAGAGATCAATTAAAAATATCCATTAACGGTCCAACAACTATATCTCAAAGATCTCTTAGAACTCTGGGATAAATACCATCAGGACCCATTGCTTTATTTAGCTTTAACCCGAGCCAGTTCCTCTGCTACCTCCGTCTCCAGAAATCCTAGAAATGAACCGTCATTACTAGAACCAATATGATTCTCCAACTTGTGCAATTTATTTCTGAGAAAACCGAATGGAAGAAATTGTTTAAATGGTTTGCTACATCCTGGTCTCCCTCAACATATGCGTTGTGCCCAGTTTTCATTTTAGTGATCCCATTGTATTTTTACCTATTATCACTAATGTACCTAAAAAGGTTTTATTTCCCTTCTTAATAGATTTAGCAATTTCCTCCTCTTTCTGTGCTTTGGTAGCCCTAAAAGTGTGTTTGGCCTCCTTTTATCTATTTTTATACTCCTCTCTGTCAGCTACACCTCCTGTTTTCTTGAATCATCCATATGCCATTTTTTTTCCCTTTACCATCCTACTTACCTCTTTAGTGAACCATATTGGGTTTTTTTCTTCTGTTTATTCTTACTAACTTGCCTGACATATTATCTTAAAGCCTACCATCCTGGAGGCAACTAAAGAAAAGGTTGTTTTTTTTCCCCCTTTTATACTTACCTAGGTGTATGCTGCATCTGTCCCCTGCCCCCTTTGCACTGAGAACCGAGCCATCCAACACCGCCGATGGCTCGGTTCTCACAGATCCCTGGAGAGCTGCTGACTATCAATTAGCTGCTCTCCTCTCTGCTCCTCCACGCTCACTGGAGGGCTGAGCTGTGTAGGGGCGGGGAGCGGCCCTCTCAGGCTCTCAGCGGTGCCTGGACTGAATTGCACTCCTGTGACCCATAGGACAAGCCCAGCCAAACAAGCCAGGCTGGACTTCTCCTTTAATAGTGCCCACCGATTACTTACTCCTGGCATTTTATTACAACCGTTCAGTAATTTTTTTTTGGAATTTCCCCATTTCAGCAAAATTTGTCCTTTTAAAATCTAAAACTTTTGTATATGATTTTTCAGTTCTCATTTTAATATCAAACTAAAGACATTGGTGATCACTAGAACCCAAATTCTCCCCCACCTCAACATCAGACATTCGATCCCCATTTGTCAGTACTAGGTCTAAAAAAAAGGACAGCTGATATTAACTAGTATTTCAACAGAACTTCGCTAAGAGGCGTTAAAGCAAAACATACCGATCCAAAGCCTCTTTGAAATGTTTCCGCTGTACATCAAACTGGAAGATGGTGCGTTCGCAGTCAGTGGAGGCGTTGTCACTGCCACCGTGTTTTTTAAGGAAAGCATCAAAGCCATTCTCATCTGGGTATTTTTCACTGCCCATGAACACCACTACAAAAAAGACAAGGCACAGACACAATTATGGGCTGTAGGACCGCAATAATACCAAAAAAATATAAAGTGTCTGTGGTGTCACACCCCCTCCCTCCAAGAATTTTTTTCCCTTTTTCTGAAAGTGAGCCAAAAGATGCAGCATTCCGGACTCCTTCACATCACAGCCCCCCTGCACCTCTTTACATTACACATTCCCCTGCACCTCTGGACCCCTTTACATTACACATTCCCTTGCACCTCTGGACCACTTTACATTACACATTCCCTTGCACCTCTGGACCCCTTTACCTTACACATTCCCTTGCACCTCTGGACCCCTTTACCTTACACATTCCCTTGCACCTCTGGACCCCTTTACATTACACATTCCCCTTGCAGCTATTCCCCCTCCTTCACATTACACAACCTCTGCAGCTCTGCCCCTTCATACCTTACTCAGGCAAGCAGAGCGGGAGACACAGCAGTGTTGAATAGAGGGCAGCAGCTGCTGGAGTTGATTTTTCATATCAACAAGCTGGTTATTGGTTACTACTACCACCATCTTGCAACCAATCACCTGCTGGTTAACTTGGAAAGTTAACTCTGGCAGCTCCCGCCCTCTATTCAGCGCTGCTGCGTCTTCCTCTGTGTCTACAGATACCAACTGCAGCCAGAGTGCTGCAAGAAAGCAAAGACTGAACAGAACAACTGCTGGAAAGGCAAGTATTAATCATCTTATTTCACAGAATGCACATATTTAGAGTCTACTGACAGAGTTGCTTTGACACCGGTCAGCTTTTAATGGTTGTCTATGCCCCAGTTAGGGAGATTCACCCTATTTGTTAAGTTTAGCATCATCACCAAAAGTGAAGGTAAAAGAAAAAAAAAATCGCAAGTTTTGTGTTGTCCCCAGAACAAGAATAGTGGGAATATCTTCCAATGGGGACACAAGTTCTAGAGACAACCAGGGATTTCCACACTTCAGAGAGATTTTCTCTAACTTCCTGTTTTGCCTATGGGAAAAGGGAAGGGAAATCTCCCCAATGACACACAGATGGCAAAAATAAACCTTACAAAAAGGTTATATATTTATACCTCTTACTCGATCAATAAAATAAAAATATATACTGTAAACGTGTGGGACATCCCGAAGCAGTATCAGAAAAGGGTGGAAGCAAATAGTAAAAGGAAAAAACAAAACTTCACTCCAACCCAGCAGAGCTCCTCAACGGAGGAGTTGCAACATTAAACAGCGGCCAACACTTTGCGGCCGAAGGAAGCATCCAAAGATGCAGCCCCATCAACCTTATAGAACTTAGAAAAAGGTATGAACGGATGACCAGGTCGCCGCCTTGCACTTATGTGCAACCGACGCTTGATGTCGGAAAGCCCAGGAAGCACCAAATTGCCCTGGTGGAAAGGGAGGCGCCCGCCCCTTAAGGGCATAAGCCTGTATCACGGTCTGTCTGAACCACCTAGAAAAGGTGGCAGACGACACCGCTTGGCCCTGTTTTGGACCAGAGACAGACACAAGCGAGTCAGACTTCCGAATGGAAACAGTAGCAGACAGGTACAGGCGTAAGGCTCATACCACATCCAATGTATGAAGCGCAAACTCTCAGGGATGCGATGGGTGAGGACACAAGGACGGAAGAACAATGTCCTCAATTGAGGTGAAAGGCCGAGACCACCTTTGAAAGGAAAGACGGTCGTGGGCGCAACCTTGCCTTATCCTTATGAAGGACCAAGTAAGGCGAGTTGCGGGACAAGGCGGCCAACTCAGACACCCGTCAAATAGAAGTAATGGCCATTAAGAAAGCCACCTTCTGGGACAAGGTCAAGAGAGGAATCTCCCTGATATTTTCAAAGGGATGTCCTTGAAGAACCGAGAGCACCAAATTCAGATCCCAAGGAGGGGGAGGAGGCTTGACGGGGGGAAATCACATGGCGAACCCCCTGCACAAAAGGTGCTAATCAAGAAACGGCCCGCTAGCGGTCGTTAAAAAAAGACAGCCCGGGGCGAAATCCGACCCTCGATGGTACGCAAGGCCAGCTTTTGGGTCACACCACGCTGTAAGAACAGCAAAATCTTGGGAACGGAATACGTCCGTGGACGCCATCAAGCTCCTCGCACATAGCGATGCAAGCCTCCCCAGGTACGGTGATAGATCTTTCTGGAGAAAAGATGTCCGTGCCACAACATAGATGAGATGACCGAATCCGAGAGACCTCGGTCCCTCAGCACCTGGCTTTAACAGCCGTGCCAAAGCCAAGGACTGCAAAGCAGGATGAGGTATGGGACCATGAGACAGAAGGTCCACCCAAATAGGCAGTCACCAAGGAACGTCTGCAACTAGCCGAACTAGATCGGCGTACCAATGTCGCCGTCCCGGAACAATGAGGATTCCCGGAACGGCCTCGACCACTACTCTGCGAAGCAGGCGAGGCAACAGTAGCGAAGGGTAGGCATACATCAGGCGATACTGCCCCCACGGGCCACCAAGGTGTCTGACGCGTCTGCCCAGGGATCCCTGGACCTGGCCATGAATCTCTACATCTTGCGAGTGAGTCGAGAGGCCAAAAAGGTCCACATCCGGTGCCCCACCTCCGGACGTAAGGACTCTTCTCCTCGATTGCACACGGCCGACAGGACTGTCCTGCAGTGGGAATGGGTATGATAAACCCAAGGAGATCCCGCAATGTATCAGAGAAGGGAGGCCCCGGCTTACGGGGTGCCTCAATTGTTGGCCAAGAAAGGCAACCTGACAGAGCTTCCCTAGAAACTCGGTCAGAGGACCAGTAACTCAGCCTCTACAGGTGGCGCAGACCCACACCGGACACAGAGACCCTAGAGGCTAAAGCAGTTGCTCGACTGATAGATGAAGCAGAGGCTTTTGTCCAGTCATTGAGCTTCAGGAACGCCAGAGACGCAGCCACTACCGGGCGTAACGCTAACCTCAGCATGGCGAACACAGTCCAAGCTAGCGCCTCTGCTCCATTGATAGGTGCTGATTGTACAAACACATAGTTTATACTGTGTATTACGTCAAAACACGCAATTAGAGCGTGGGAGGAAACCCCCCCAGCTCCAAAGAGCATAGTACAACCACATACGGCGTATGTAGTTTAGTATGTGTGGATAAACATATTAAACACATTTATACTGTGCCAGCAATGAAGGCGCGCACATCATTGGGGCGTAGGCGAAAAACCAGCCACGCAGACTGCATACACAACCGTGTAGGCATGTTAGCATGCGAATAAACAAATTGAACATGTTTATTCTGTACATAGCGCTGAAAATGCGCACATCATTGGAGCGCGGGGGAAAAACCGGAGCACCCGGATGAAACCCACGCAGATCACATACGCATACCGTGTAGGTACTATAGTATGTGTGATAAACATTTTGAACATGTCTATATCTGCGTGGGTTTCCTCCGGGTCCTACGGTTTCCTCCCACGCGCCAACTGTGTGCGCGAAGGCGCGCACACCGTTGGCGCGTGGGAAGAAACCGGAGGACCCGGAGGAAACCCACGCAGACTGCACACACATACCGTGTAGGTATGTTAGCATGTGGATAATCAAATCGCACAAGTTTCAGACTGCATACACATACCGCGTAGGTATTATAGTATGCGTGATAAACATATGGAACATGTTTAAAATGTGCAGAGAGCCAAAGGCGCCCATACCGTCAGAGCGAGGGAGGAAACCGGAACACCCGGAAGAAACCCACGCAGACAGCACACAGATACCGTGTAGGAATGATAGCATGTGAATAAACATATTGCACATGGTTATGCTGTGCATCAACCTTGGAGCGTGGGAGGGAACCAGAGTACCCGGAGGAAACCCACACAGACAGCATACACATACTGTAAGTATTTATAGCATGTGCAATAAACATATTGAACATGTTTATACTGTGCAGAGAGCCGAAGCGCACATACCCTGAGAGGACACCCACGCCGACCCAGAGAGTATAATACATACATATACTGTGAATGTATTTAGAGTCGTGTATAAACATATTGTGTATGTTTATATCATGTATGGCACTGAAGACACAGCATTGGACCTGTGTACCACTGTATCATCCATGCTGCTCTCGACGCAGCGTGTGAAGAAAACAGTGAGGAAGCTGTGCAATAGAAAAGCTTGTGAGGTACCACAGCCACAGCATCCAGCTTGAGAGTGTCCCTCACAGCATCAATGAGATCACTTACAAGCGCCCTGTCATTTACTGACTCAGAACTGGAGTCTTCCTCACAAGGAATGTCCTGTTCAAAAACATAAAAATATTCAGAGCTAGGGTCCTGAGCAGCAGCAGCTAGGCCCATATCTGAATCAGAGCCCTCCCCATGTGAGATTGTGTGGGGAGAGGGCGCTTTATAGCTCCCTTGCTAGCACACCGCTTCCATCCTGACAAAAAATGTTTTCCCAGGACTGCCGACAACTGGTCCATAGGGACCGCAGGTGCTGGAGCACTGCCAGTTGCCTCTGACAAAAGTGGGGAAGCAGGTGAGCCAGACTCCATATTTGCCACCCTCTGAGACCTTATACACTATAAAGTGAATAATACAGTCCACCCACTGGCCGTGCTGAGGCGGGGATACCCAGAGGACCAACCAACCTTTGTAAGGACCGCTCAGCTCTGCTGTATGTCACCGCGCTGCCAGCGCGAGTGAAGCCTGAGGTGGGTGTGATGAGAATGGGAGGAGATTCGCGCCGCAGCAGCGGCGATAGCGGGCAAAACCAAAAGTGAAAGCACCGCGGCTTGAAGAAAATGGCCGCCGGCCGTATTAATACTGCGCCAGAGATCCACGGCAAGATGGCTGCCGAGCGCAGTATAAAATCCCCACACAGCGCTAATGGCGCACGCAATGAAGTCTCCAAACACTCACACATACCAGAACACTAATCCTCTCCCAGCACACAGACATGAGCGCCCCCCGCCAAGCCAGAGTGACCCCCAAGTACCCCCACACAGCACAGCGCCAGTACAGGGTGCAGAGAGCAGCATAACAGGGGGGAGACAGTGACCCCCAAATAAAGAAACACAGCCAGCATGTACTCACCTGCATCAGGAGAGACTACTTACCCGTCGCAGAGGGACCCACTGTCTTGTTTCAGACAGACCCATCACAGTAGTACCGAGTAGCTGTCGGCCCGGTCCACCGCGAAAGATACAGATGACAGGTACTGTTCAATCTTGAGAGGACCACAAGAGCATAAAAAGCAACCCGGCCACCCCTGGAGTCATGGGGCATGTCGTGAACTGAGTCTCACGCACACAAGGCGAGGATCAGCACGCTCGATGGTCGGACAGGGAAGACTACGAGGATACCAGTGTACCCAACCTGTTGCCCAGCCGACAGTTGATTGAAGGTCTCAAAAATAAAATAATAAAATTCCCAAAGGAATAAAATTTTAAATTAAAATCTTCCAGGAGACTGGCTCCTGAGAGAGCCACGTCTTCTCCTTCTGCTAGGCAGAAAATAAACTGAGGCTGCTGGCTGCAGGGTTATGTCCATAGGGACCGCCCCCCTGGGCGTGGCTGTTCAGCTCTGGTTTTGTTCTAGAATGTTTCTAACATCTAACATTCTGCCTAGATCTTCTCCTGCAAGCAGGGACACATACCCACATGTTTACAGTATTAGAGCCGTCAGTCCATGGAGGAAAAGAGAAAAAAAGTTTCAGCCCTTTTCTTGCCCTTTCTAAGCAAAACAGATAAGATAGCATAAGGGAAACATTTCTATAAGCTCACCCCAACAGCATACCGTGGAAAAAGATGGACACCCATGCACAACAATTTTATCACTGGTTGTAAGCTTGCTTTCCCTGTCTAACCACCAATATACAGAACCACCATATGTGGACAACTCAATGCAGCACACAATACTCACTATGTTCCAAAAAGTGTGCTAATCCTGGCAGGTCCTCCGGATCACTGAAACTTCCCACTCCAATGCAAAGTGCAGCTGCAGACTAAAAGAGAAAAAAAAACGAAGCAAGAGGTTTCAGCAAAGCTTATGGGATGAGTCCCAGGGGCCCGCCCAAATCGCCATCTCACAAGAAACAAGCAATAAAGTTTTTAAGCATATCTAAAAAAGTATTTCTATTTTGGATAGGGTAGGGATTGGTTAAACTGTTTCATTAGGTAGAATTACCTTTACTTCCTGTCCTGTGGCACGAACACGGATGGCAAAAAAAAAAAAAAAAAAAAAACCCACAAAACTTAGAGACTAATTCCTCTCCTACTCCATCCAAAAACAAAGAGAAAGTTTTTGAGTTTAGATAAACTTTATAACTGTAAAGTGCAAGTGAGGGTTTTTAGATTTCCTGGAGTAGGGCTTTAATGTAAATAGGTAGTAGTCCGTTCAACTGGCTGAACTTATTGTTTGCACCTACAGTCTTATATGCTATACAGTATAGAATAGGTCAGGAGGTCGTTTTTCTCTGAGGGTTTAAAAAAAAAAAAAAAAAAAAAAACACACACCACAAAAAAGGTGTTTTTTGGTCTAATAGACAAAGTGACAAATTTATTTTAACCACTTCCCCCTCTCACGTCTATACACCCCCATGGACCTGTTTTAACTTATCATTACTTTAAAAAAAAAAAAGAAAAGAACACCACACACAAGCACGTTTAGTTTTTGTCCAGCGTTAAAAAAAAAAAAAAAAGTATAAGGCTCCATGTACACAGAAGCTGATAAACTGCAGTTTATTGGCGTTTTTTTTAAAAGCCCATTAACTGCACTCTATGTTAGCCTATGTGTTCATGTACACAACGTTTTTTAGCTTTAATGAGCAGTGGAGTTAATGGGCTTTTTTCTGAACGCAAGAAATTCGCGTTCAAAGTGACGATTTTCGGCAGAAAAAAAAAAAAAAAATGCAAAACGCCGAAAAACGCTCAGAAAAACAACCATTAACTCCACTGCTCATTAAAGCTAAAAAACGTTATGTGTACATGAACACATAGGCTAACAGAGTGCAGTTAATGGGCTTTTTAAAAAAAAAAAAAAAAAAAAAAAATGCCAAAACGCCAATAAACTGCAGTTTATCAGCTTCTGTGTACATGGAGCCTAACTGTGATCCAAAAAAAAACTAAAAACACAACAAATACGAACGAAAAAAAAAAAAGTCTAAATAATAATAGTTAATAAAACAGAAATAGGGCTGGCTGCCAAATTACAATAGGCACAGACAGCAGGAGATTCAACAAATCGAGGCTGAATAAAACTATACATTTTAGTGCATGTCCAGCCAAAACATCTAAAAGACTGGTACACCACAATACAGTACATTTTTGTCTTGGGTTTAGTTTAACCGATTAATCGAAACAATAAAACGGCCAACTAATCGATTATGAAAATAATCGTTAGTTGCAGCCCTACTGATATGTGCCTGCTGTACCGTGTACTTGTATTAAAAAATATCCAGTGCTCTTTGTATTGCTTCCTTTGTGTGACATCCCTGGTGTTCCGGCCTGTCCCCTGCTTTCCTAATTAAAGCTGACCACACTAAGCAGGAGAACACACCGTGGTCAGTTTTCTAGCTATGCTGTGAGCTCAGCCTGCTCTCCTCCAATGATCAGACTTGTTCTGACACATTCCACCTGCACAGCCTTTCACTGGGAAGACCAGTGTGCTGCTGTTTCTCCTCCCCCAGCTCTTAGGCAGCTAAGAGGAGAGGGAATGTGATTGCTCATAAAAAAGGGGGGGGGGGGGAAAGGTATTTACAATTTTTTTTATTTATAATCGATACATTAATGGTTTGCCTTTCATTTCTATTTTAAACTGAATGTGTTGTTTTACAAGGGGATTGTCTACAATCACTTTAAGGTGACAGTTACTTGTGAGACTAGAAATGCCAGGGTATATACAGTAAAAATTTAACAACAGGAAAAGCCGCCTCGCCAGGTAGGCCAATCCAGGTAAGGTTAGGTGGGTGGGTGCGACTCCACATGCAGGTGCGCACCTTGGCTCGCCTGCGGTGAGTAAACTGGATAGAAGGAAAATAGCAGCACACAGATGTAGCAAAAGTACTTTTATTGAAATAATTGCAAAAATACACAAAAAAAAAAGTGTAAGCACAACGTAGTTTGTGTGAAAGACGTCAACCTCTGCCCCGGCTGCTGCACTTGTGGTGTGTTGTGTCATGTACCTTTGTGTATTTTCGTAATTATTTCAATAAAAGGACATTCGCTACGTCTGTGTGCTGCCATTTTCCGTCTATCCTATATACAGTAACAGAAACCCATTAGAACTAAAGAAACTGCTTTGATAAGCAGCATAGCATCTTTAGCTACATAATTCGGTTGATTTACCAAAACTGGAGAGTGCCAAATCTGGTGCAGCTCTGCATAGTAGCCAATCCGCTTCTAACTTCAGCTCGTTTAATGAAGCTTTGACACAAAAAAAAAAAAAAAAAACCTGGAAGCTGATTGGTTTCTATTCAGAGCTGCATCAAATTCTGCACTCTTCAGTTTTATTAAATCAACCGCAATAAGTCCAGTTGAATTGGATTAACTGGGGGTGATTTATTAAAAAACTGGAGAGTGCAAAATCTGGTGCAGCTCTGCATGGTAGCCATTTTCTAACCTCAGCTTGTTCAATTAGGTTTTGACAATAAAACCTGGAAGCCGATTGGTTTCTATGCAGAGCTTCACCAGATTTTGCACTCTGCAGTTTTAAAAAATCTCCCCCACTATGACCAGCAATATTAGAACATGAATGAATGAGAACCTTCATCCAACAATATCACACAGAACAGTGACACAATGACAGAACAATACCAGCTTTTCTGTACAGCCTTTCTTGTCTCTGGAAGGCAAGCTGTCCGATTCCTCATTTTCATCATCCTCCTCCTCCTCCTCATCACCTTCAGATTCTTCTCCTTCACTGTCTTCCTCAGAGTCATCTTCTTCTTCTTCATCATCATCTTCGTCGTCATCATCATCATCATCATCTTCTTCATCATCATCAGAGCAACCAGAGGCAGTGTGACCGAGAGATGTCATATCAGAGATCAGCAGAACCCTAAGGCCACTGTCAAGCTGTATAAACCTGTGGGGGGGAGAGAATCACAAACGGGTTAGCATACATACGTAATACTACAACTGTTGATTGGTCTCTGTGGGTTACTGCACCCTGCTTATATTAAGTAAAGATGTTGTGGTTTTTATGTAAAAGCAAAGATGAAAAAAATGGCAATTTCACTTTTAGGCTCTATACATTACCATATTCATGTTAACATGTGTTTCGTCAATGTAATACAAGATCATCTAAGAGCAGCCATGCAACTGGATAGAGATGCTAGGAGTTGTAGTTCTATTGCAGCTAGAGATCTGCTGGTTGCCTATCCCAGGTGTATAGAACACACATTGACAAAGCAATCACTTTACTGTCACAAGCAAAATCATAGCCTAACCCAGTTGTCTCAGCCTGTTTACCCTGGAGGAACCCTTGGCAAAATGTTTGAGATCTCAGGAAAATTCAGATCTACAGTTTTTGAAACATTGGATCTGATCAGCATGCTGTAGATAGAACAAAACTTTTTGTAGAAATAGCTTAAAACCACTTGCCTACTGGACACTTATACCCCCCTTCCTGCCCAGGCCAATTTTCAGCTTTCAGTTCACTTTGAATGACAATTGCGCAGACATGCAACGCTGTACTCATATGAAGTTTTTATATATATTTTTTTAACACAAATAGAGCTTTCTTTTGATAGTATTTAATCACCACTGAGTTTTCAAATTTTTGCTAAGAAAAAAAAAATAGGATTTTTGTACTCACCGTAAAATCCATTTCTCTGACGTCCATGGACTGACACAGCTGGATACTGTAAACGTGTGGGTATATGTCCCTGCTTGCAGGAGAAGATCTAGGCAGAATGTTAGATACATACATTCTAGAACAAACCAGAGCTGAACAGCCCCACCCAGGGGGGCGGTCCCTCCGGACATTACCCTCCCACCTGCAGCTAGCAGCCTCAGTTCGTAGCAGTACAAACATTAAAAAGGAAGGGTGGGTGCTGTGTCAGTCCATGGACGTCAGAGAAATGGATTTTACGGAGAGTACAAAAATCCTATTTTCTCTTATCGTCCATGGACTGACACAGCTGGATACTGTAAACGTGTGGGACGTCCCAAAGCAGCATCAGAAGGGTGGGAGCAGTAGTAAAGGAACAACCAAAACTTCACTCCAAACAAGCAGAGCTCCTCAACGGAGGAGTTGCAACATTAAACAGCGGCCTGCAATGCTTTGCGGCCAAAGGAAGCATCCGAAGATGCAGCCACATCAACCTTATAGAACTTAGAAAAGGTATGAACGGACGACCAGGTCGCCGCCTTGCACATAGGCCTGTATGACGGTCTGCCTGATCCACCTAAAGACAGTGGCAGACGACACCGCTCGGCCCTGTTTTGGACCAGACACAGACTTCCAAATGGAAACAGTAGCAGACAGGTACACCCGTAAGGCTTGTACCCATCTTAAATGTATGAAGCGCAAACTCTCAGGGATGCGATGGGTGAGGCCACAAGGATGGAAGAACAATGTCCTTCCTTAAGGTGAAAGGGCGAGACCATCTTTTGAAAAGGACGGCTGTGGGCGCAACACCGCCATATCCTTATGGAGGACCAAGTAAGGCGACTTGCAGGACAAGGCCGCCAACTTAGACACCTGTCGAACCGAAGCAAAGGCCACTAAGAAGACCACCTTCCGGGAGAAGAGAGGAATCTCTCCGATATTCTCAAAAGGAAGTTCTTGGAGAACCGAGATGCATCCAATTCAGATCCCAAGTAGGGAGAGGAGGCTTGACAGGGGGGGGGGGGGGGGGGCACAATCACATGGCAAACCCCCTGCACAAAAAGGTGCTAATCAAGGAATGTCCCGGTAGCGGTCGTTGAAAAAGACAGCCCGGGCCGAAATCCGACCCTCAAAAAAGGTATGCAAGGCCAGCTTTTGGGTCACACCACGCTGTAAGAACAGCAAAATCCTGGGAACGGAATACATCCGAGGACGCCACTCAAGTTCCTCGCACATAGCGATGTAAGCCTTCCAGGTACGGTGAGATATCTTTCTGGAGGAAGATTCCCGTGTCAACAAATTGCACATGTTTATACTGTGCATAGCGCTGAAAATGCGCACACCATTGGAACGCAGGGGAGAAACCTGAGCACCCGGCTGAAACCCATGCAGACTGCATACGCATACCGTGTAGGTATTATAGTATGTGTGCTAAACATTTTGCAGAAGCCCATGTGTGCATAGCACCGAAGGCGCGCACACTGTTGGCGCGTGGGAGGAACCGAAGTACCCCACGCATACTCAGAGAATGCAATACCTACAACTACTGTGAATGTATTTAGTGTTGTGTATAAACATAATGTGTATGTTTACACCGTGTATTGCACCAAAGGCACGCATGTCATGTAGCGTGGGCGGAGACCCGGAGGAAACCCACGCAGGCTGCACAGACATACCGGGTAGGTATGTTAGTATGTGGATATCCAATCGCACAAATTTAGACTGTGCATAGCGCCGAAGCGCCCATACCAATGGAGTGTGGGAGGGAACCGAAGTACCTGAAGGAAACCCACACAGACTGCATACACATACCGTGAAGGTATTATAGCATGCGTGATAAACATTGAACATGTTTAACTGTGCAGAAGGCCAAAGGCGCACATACCGTCAGCGCGTGGGAGGAAACCGGAACACCCGGAAGAACCCCACGCAGACAGCACACAGATACCGCGTAGGAATGATAGCATGTCAATAAACATATTGCACATGTTTATGCTGTGCATTTCCATAGGAGCGTGGGGGGAAACCAGAGTACCCGGAGGAACCCCATGCAAACAGTATACCCATACTGGAAACATGTATAGTATGTGCAATAAACATATTTGAACATGTCTATACTGTGCAGAGAGCACCGGAGGACACCGGAACCCCCGGCGGAAACCCACGCCGACCCAGAGAGTATAATACATACATACATACATACATATACTGTGAATGTATCTTGAGTCGTGCATAAACATATTTTGTATGTTTATATCATGTATGGCACTGAAACACAGCAGTGGAACGTGGGGGGGACACCCACGCAGACACAGAGATCAATAACACATACATACACTGTGAATGTATGCAGTGTAGAGGTATAGGATGAGTTTAAATTATGGCGCAGAGGTGCATAATCTTCTCTGTATCATTACAACCTGCTTGACTGTGCTGCCAAAGCGGCATGCAGGTAACCTCTGATCCTCAGACCGTGTGTCAGTCAGAGCCCAGAGCGTTCCCCAGGAAATGGCGGGAAACCACAGGTGTTGCATCAGGACATCACACAGAAGGCTCACAGGGACTATAGAAATAAATGAATAAAGTCCCCCCCACCATGCTGCACCGACCAGGGGGAGGGAAACACTGTGTACCACTGTATCATCCATGCTGCTCTTGACGCAGCGTGTGAGGAAAACAGTGAGGAAGCTGCGTAAAAGAAAAGCTTGAAGGAACCAAGGGAAACAGCGTCCACCTGAGGTACCTCAGACACAGCACCCAGCTTGAGAGTGTTCCTCACATCATCAATGAGTTCACTTACAAGCGCCCTGTCATTCACTGACACAGAACTGGAGTCTTCCTCACAAGGGAATGTCCTGTTCATAAACATTAAATATTCAGAGCTAGGGTCCTGAGCACAGTAGCTAGGCCCATATCTGAATCAGAGCACTCCTTCACTAAAGATTTTTGTGGGGAGAGGGGGCTTATAGCTCCTTTCGCTCGCACACCACTTCCATTCTGACAGGAATGATTCCAGGACTGCCGACAACTGGTCCATAAGGACCGCAGGTGCAGGAAACATATGAACATGTTTAACTGTGCAGCACTGCCAGTTGCCCCAGGCAAGTGTGGAGAGCAGGTGTATCAGACTCCATAACGCCACCCTCTGAGACCTTATACACTATACAGTGAATATACAGTCCACCCACTGGCTACGCTGAGGCTGAGGAGGGGATACCCAGAGGACTCAGCAACCCTTAAGGACCGCTCAGTCCTGCTGAAGAAACCACGCTGTTAGCCTGAGGAGAGTGAAGAATCTGTGAGGAGATTGTGAGGAGATTGTGAGGAGATTGTGAGGAGATTGTGAGGAGATTGTGAGGAGATTGTGAGGAGATTGTGAGGAGATTGTGAGGAGATTCGCGCAGCAGCGCCGCCAGAGGCCAAAACCGAAAGTAAATTAGTGGCGGCCACAAGAAAATGGCCGCCGCCCGCAGCTATAACTGCTCCATTGAACAACGCCAAGATGGCCGTGAGCGTGAAATTCAAAGCTCTAATGCGCGATAATGGCGCACGCAATAACCACCTCAAACAGCGCTAATGGCGCACGCAATAATCACCTCACACCAGAAAAACTGCCCCTCTCTCCAAAACCCACTACAGACATGAGCGCCCAGCCAGGCCAGAGTGACCCCCAAGCACCCCCACAGCACAGCACCAGATCAAGGTAAAGGGCCATTCACAGCGGCCCTTTACCACGTGATCAGCTGTGTCCAATGACGTAAACACATGCCGGTTATCGCCTTTTCTTACCTCACGCTGACAGTGTGAGGAGAGAAAAAGAGAGCCAATAACCAGCTTGTGTTAAAGGGACATCACCATTGATAATCGGGGCACTGATTATCAGTGCAGCCAATCAGTCCTCACCAGTGCTGCCTCACCAGCGCACACAGGGTGCAGCATAACAGGGATAAACCCCCCATATAAAGAAACACAGCCAGCATGTACTCACCTGCAGTAGGAGAGGCTACTTACCCATCCCTTTCAGGGACCCACTGGCTTGTTTCAGACAGACCTATCACAGAGCAGTACTGCGCAGCTGTCGGCCCGGTCCACCGCGAGAGATACAGTCAGTCAGATACTGTTCAATCTTGAGAGGACCACGGGAGCATGAAAGCAACCCGGCCACCCCTGGAGTCATGGGGCATGTCGTGAACTAAGTCTCACGCACACAAGGTGAGGATCAGCACGCTCGATGGTCGGACAGCGAAGACTACGAGGATACCAGTGTACCCAACCTGTTGCCCAGCCGACAGTTGATTGAAGGTCTCAAAAATAAAATAATAAAATTCCCAAAGGAATAACATTTTAAAGTAAAATCTTCCAGGAGACTAGCTCCTGAGAGAGCCACGTCTTCTCCTTCTGCTAGGCATAAAAAAACTGAGGCTGCTAGCTGCAGGTTGGAGGGTAATGTCCGGAGGGACCGTCCCACTGGGCGGGGCTGTTCAGCTCTGGTTTGTTCTAGAATGTATGTTTCTAACATCTAACATTCTGCCTAGATCTTCTCCTGCGAGCAGGGACATATACCCACACGTTTACAGTATCCAGCTGTGTCAGTCCATGGACGATAAGAGAAACAACATTTTTCATAGTTTGTTTTAAAATTTAGCAAACAGGCAATTTTTCTCATTCACTGATGTGCGCTGGTGAGGCAGCACTGGTGAGGACTGATTGGCTGCACTGATAATCAGTGCCCCGATTATCAATGGTGATGTCCCTTTAACACAAGCTGGTTATTGGCTCTCTTTTTCTCTCCTCACACTGTCAGCGTGAGGTAAGAAAAGGCGATAACCGGCATGTGTTTACGTCATTGGACACAGCTGATCACGTGGTAAAGGGCCGCTGTGAATGGCCCTTTACCTTGATCTGTGATCAGCTGCATCCAAAAGGACTCCGTGATCACAGAGTGCACCACCCGTGCGCCACAATGGCGCAAGACAATGATCCCAAACACTAGAGCTGGGGAAAAAAAAAAATCGATTTTAATCTTGAATCGAGTTTTGAGTGCAAATCGATTCAGATTTGAAGAAAATCGATTTTTTTTGATTTTTTTTTTCCCCTTCAAAGTTTCCGTAGCAGGGCTGCAGGGGGCGTATCCAGAATGGCACTGGGCGGCGTTACCCCAATTACATCTACTCGCCTCAGCCGCCACGAGTAGATGTAATGTAACACTAACTAACCGCAAGCCGCCGTCTTCCTACTTGATCAGCGTGTCATGCAGACAGACGGCGGCCATTGCAGTGTTCAAAAGTCGCGCCTCCCGAGTCCTCGTCGTCTGATAGGCGGAACACTCAATTTCACAGCAGGCAGTGTTCAACCTATCACGGACATCCTCTCATCCTCGTCTGTGTTATGAGGATGAGCGGATGATCATTGATAGGCGGAACACTGAATGCTGGGAAATTGAGTGTTCCGCCTATCACAGACGAGGAGGAGGCGCGGCTTTTGAACACTGGAATGGCCGCCGGTGTAGCAGTAAAATCCGTATCCCATGAAAATCTGCATCAGGTACGGGCACAGTGGTTGAAGCATGGGCACAGAGAAGCACGGGCACAGTGAGGCATTGGGCACAGAAGCACGGGCACAGTGAGGCATTGGGCACAGTGAGGCACGGGCACAGTGAGGCACGGGCACAGTGAGGCACGGGCACAGTGAGGCACGGGCACAGTGAGGCACGGGCACAGTTCAATTCAACCAAGAGTAACCTCAGGATTTTTTGTTGTTTTATTAGCTAAATCCAAATACAGTATTAATAATTTGGATGTTTAACAATCTTTGTTGCACACTGACTTTGCAGTTAGAGAAAGGGTTTGCCTTTGCAATTTTGTTTATTGATGCACTTTAATTAATATAATAAAAAAAAAAATAATAAAAAAAAAAAATCGAATCGTAAATCGAGTTTTTTATAAATAAAAAAAAAAAAACTTAAAAAAAAAAAAAAAAAAAAATCGCAGATTTTTTTGGGGGGGAAAATCGCCCAGCCCTACCAAGCACAAAGCCAAGGAAACTCTCAATTGGTTTTAAAGACAGAAAATAAAGCTGCTAGAATGGCCCAGCCAATCACCTGACTTGAATCAATGCAAAATCTATGGAAAGAACTAAAGATCAGAGTTCATAGAAAAGGCCCACGGAACCTTCAAGATATGAAGACTGTTTGTGTGGAAGAATTGGCCAAAATCACACCTGAGCAATGCATGCGACTAGAGGTTCTCCATACAGGAGGGGTATTGAAGCTATCATTACAACAAAGGATTTTGTACCAAGTATTACCGTATATACTTGAGTATAAGCCGAGGTACCTAACCACTTCAATACCATGCACTTATACAGCTTCCTGCCCAAGCCAATTTTGAGCTTTCAGCACTGTCGCAATTTGAATGACAATTGCGCGGTCATGCTACACTGTACCCAAACAATTTTTTTTATCATTTTGTTCCCACAAATAGAGCTTTCTTTCGGTGGTATTTGATCGCCTCTGCGATTTTTATTTTTTGCACAACAAATAAAAAAAAGAGCGAAAATTAAAAAAAAAACTAAGTTTTTCTTTGTTTCTGTTAATTTTTTTTGTAAATAAGTACCTTTTCTACTTCAATGACGGGCACTGATAAGGTGGCACTGAAGGGCACTGATAAGGCAACACTGATGGGCACCGATGAGGTGGCACCAATGAGGTGGCACTGATGGGGTGGCACTGATGGGGTGGCACTGATGGGCACTGATAGGCGGCACTGATGGGCACTCATAGGTGGCATTGATTGGCACTCATAGGCGGCACTGATTGGCACTCATAGGCGGCACTGATTGGCACTCATGGGCGGCACTGATGGGCACTTATGGGACTGATAGGTGGCATGGACGGGCACTGATAGGTGGGCACAGATTGGCACGGATGGGCACTGATAGGTGGCACTGATGGACACTAGTAGGTGGCATTGGTGGCACTGGTGCCCAGCAATGCCAGCCACCACACATTGTGAAAGTGCCAGTCAGTGCCCATTTGTGGGCACTGATTGGCATATTTTTTTTAATGTTTTTATTTTATTTATTTCTTTTTACTACATGTGGATGGCCATGGGGGCCATCCACATGATTGGGGCTTCCCTGGTGGTCCTGGGGGGCTTCCCTGGTGGTCTAGTGTGGGTATCCGAGGGGGGGCTGCGCTGATAAACAATCAGCGCGAACCCCCCCTGTCAGGAGAGCCACCGATCGGCTCTCCTCTACTCGCGTCTGTCAGACGCGAGTGAGGAAGAGCCGATCAACGGCTCTTCCTGTTTACATTGTGATCAGCCGTGATTCGACACGGCTGATCACGTGGTAAAAAGCCTCCGACGGAGGCTTCTTACCGAGATCAGTGTAGCGGTGGGTCAGACTGACCCACCGCTCCACCGATCGCCGCGATGCGCGCCCCCCCTGGCGCGCGGCGGCTGTTATCCCGCAGGACGTCATATGACGTCCAGGGTGGATAACAGAACCACTTCCCGGACGTCAATCTGCTATTGACTGGGCGGGAAGTGGCTAATGTTGCCTTAAAAAACTGGGAAAACTTACTGACTCGAGAATAAGCCGAGGGTCATCCTTACTGTTCCTATCCTCACTGTTCTCCTATCCTCACTGTTCTCCTATCCTCACTGTTCTCCTATCCTCACTGTTCTCCTATCCTCACTGTTTTACATTGTAAATCATACCTGTAAAGAAGTTGCGGCTGCGGCGTCCATCGTTCGAATTCCGCGGTCTCTTCCTGTTCCTTCCGTGATAGGCGGAGAGTGTCTGATGAGAATCGCCTATCATGATCATTCTCTCATCCTCAGTTTCCCAGCAGACACTGTGTTGGGTGTTCCGCCAATCACAGACGTCTGCTGGGAAACTGAGGATGAGAGAATGATCGTGATAGGCGGAGAGTGTCTGATGAGAATCGCCTATCACTGAAGGAACAGGAAGAGACCGCGGAATTCGAACGATGGACGCCGCAGCTGCAACGTCTTTACAGGTACTATTTTCAATATAATTTTTTTTGCTGACTCGAGTATAAGCCGAGGGGGGGACTTTCAGCCCAAAAAAAAGGGCTGAAAATCTCGGCTTATACTCGAGTATATACGGTAATTACATTTTAGTTACCGTGTTTAATACTTTTTCCCTGTGTCATTTCATTATATTACACATAACTTCATTTCTAAACGTATTTGTTTTGGTCTCATTGTATGTATGGATTGCATGGGTTGTTACCGACATGTGGTGAAAATGTTATGCCAGTAGCACCTTTAGGAATATAATTACCCAAAAAAAGGTGACGTGTTAAACACTTATTTTAACCGCTGTATGTGGGAACAGTATGGCCTTGTTCACAACATATATGCATAAGAACTGATGGGAAAATGGTGCAGATTTGACGCGCATAGGATATTTTCTTACGTTTTTATAATGTAGGTCTCTGCAAGGACACAAGGAAAACAATTGGTTTCTTTGTGCCCTGTTGACACCCCACTGTTTGTGACGGGTGAGTTTTTTCTATGCCGAAAAATGAATACGTATTACCGTATATACTTGAGTATAAGCCGAGTTTTTCAGCACATTTTTGTATGCTGAAAATGCCCCCCTCGGCTTATACTCGAGTCACCTTTTTGCGCCTGATCTCCCGGACTTTGGGGACCCGGTACTAGCCGGCCGTAGGTCCCCAGGACCCTAAACTTGGCACACATGTAGCCCCATCTTCATCTACAAGTGTGCAAAGTTTGTTGTCCGGGGGACCTACGGCCGGAGAGCACTGGTTTTTCAAAGCCGGGCATCCCTTCCATAGACTCCTATGTTAAATGGTAATTTCTCTGGTGACTTTGGGGACCCGGTACCGGCTGGTCGTAGGTCCCCTGGACCCAAAACTTGGCACACAAGTAGCCCCATTTCGTCTCTATACGTGTGCAAAGTTTTTTGTCTGGGGGACCTACGGCCAGGGAGCACCGATTTTTCAAAACCTGGCACCCCTTCCATAGACTCCCATGTTAAACATCAGTCTAGTCATGGGCACAGTGAGGCATGGGCACAGTGAGGCATGCAGATGGACACCCTAGGCTTATACTCGAGTCAATAAGTTTTCCCAGTTTTTTTGTGGCAAAATTAGGTGCCTCGGCTCATATTTGGGTCGGTTTATACTCGAGTATATACGGTACTTATTTCTGTGCAGAAAAAATACGCCTGATACCAATGTTTTTTTTTCAATGCACATTTACAATAAGTACTGTCAGTGCACATTGATGCCTGATGCCTTCTCTGTAGTTGGGGCTCCTGTGAACTCAGAAGGCAGTGCTGTAAGGAGTACAGACAGCTGAGGCTCCATGCACACTGGCTTAAAAAACGTTGCTTCTACAGAAGTTTTGTGTTCTGCCTGTAGAAGCAGCTCAATGTTATCCTATGTGTCCATGCACATTAGGACATTAAGAGGCATATTTTGAGTTTAAAGGGGTTGTAAAGGTTCGTTTTTTATTTTCTAAATAGGTTCCTTTAAACTAATGCATTGTTGGTTCACTTACCTTTTCCTTTGATTTACCTTCTAAATGTTTTTTTTCTTTGTCTGAATTTCTCACTTCCTGTTTCTCCTCAGTAGACTTCACACCATCATCCGAGTGGTGTGGAGTCATCCAGAACAGCTTACTGAACAGCTTACTGAGGAGGAACAGGAAGTGAGAAATTCAGACAAAGAAAAAAAATATTTAGAAGGGAAATCTAAGGAAAAAGGTAAGTGAACCAACAATGCAGTAGCTTAAAGGAACCTATTTAGAAAATAAAAAACGAACCTCAACCTTTACAACCCCTTTAACGTTTAGAGGCAGAAAAAAAAAAAATACTTCTGGGTCGAATTTCTGATTGGAGCTTACTGGCAGAAATTTTTTTTTTTTAAAAACTCTCCTAAAGTCGTGTAAACTTTGTACAAAAAATGCTCTATATGAGCGTTTTTTACTCCCAAGAGAGCAGACGTTTTTTTAAGCCCAGTGTGCATGGAGCCTCAGTGTTGCAGGATGCAAGATGCTGTGCATGGCAGCAGCTGAATGCAGACTACAGTGGGGGGGGGGAGCAGGAGCACACAGCTGAATGCAGACTACAGGGGGGGGGGGAGCAGGAGCACACAGCTGAATGCAGACTACAGAGGGGGGGGAGCAGGAGCACACAGCTGAATGCAGACTACAGGGGGGGGGGGGGAGCAGGGAGCGGGAGCACACAGCTGAATGTAGCAGGACGTGACACCCAGTGTATATGGCAGCACTAAATGCAGACTGCAGAGATGGGGAGCAGAGAGCGGGAGCGTGTGGCTAGATCAGACGAATCTCATCTCCTGCTACAATCAGTCTGATCCAGATGCATGCTCTACGGTCTGCATTCAGTGCTGCTAAACACAGGATTTCACCTCCTGTTCTCTGCTCCCCCCCTCCGCAGTCTGCATTTACCCCTTCCATACACAGGATTACCTCCCAATTCAGCCATGTGCTCCTTTTCTCTGCTCCCCCCTCCACAATGTGCATTACCGCTACCATTCAGACAGATCCCACCTACTCATCCAGCCACTTGCTCTGGCTTTGTGCTCCCCACCTCCATCCATAGCATTCAGCACTCCCGCTCTCTGCATTCACAGAAGGGTATCAATACGCGCTGTCCGTACTCACCGTCAGCCCGCATTGAGAACACTGCAAACAATATTGGGCGGATATACATCTGCCGCAATGATGATTTGTGGTGTAACCCCTGGGGACTTCTGGTGGATAGGGTTTTGCAGAACCCCGGTTGAGAAACACTGCTTTAACTTTATCCACTTGGAGCCCCGGCCATAGACGATTGACGGCCTCAAGGAGGCTCTTAAAATCCGGGAAGACGTCAATAGACGTCCTCGGCTCCTCCGGCCACTGGGGGGCGGGCGCGCGAGCGCCCCCGGCGCGTCACTGACATGCCGATGCGCGTGCCTGGCGGCTGCGATGTCCGCCAGGCACCCGCGATTGGCCGGTACACAGACAAGGACATGGATCTCTGTGTGTAAACACAGAGATCCATGTCCTGTCAGGGAGAGGAGACCGATGCTGTGTCCCTTGTACATAGGGCCACAGATCGGTCACCTCCCCCAGTCACTCCCCTCCCCCCACAGTAGTAATCACTCCTAGGGCACACATTTAACCCCTTCCTCGCCCCCTAGTGTTAACCCCTTCCCTGCCAGTGTCATTTTTACAGTAACCAGTGCATTTTTATAGCACTGATCGCTGTATCAATGACAATGGTCCCAAAATGGTGTCAAAAGTGTCCGATGTGTCCACCATAATGTCGCAGTCACAATAAAAATCGCTGATCGCCGACATTACTAGTAAAAAAAAAAAAAATATTAATAAAAATGCTATAAAACTATCCCCTATTTTGTAGACGCTATAACTTTTGCGCAAACCAATCAATAAACGTTTATTGCGTTTTTTTTTTTTTTTGACCAAAAATATGTAGAAGAATACGTATCGGACTAAACTGAGGGAAAAAAAAAATAAAAAATTTAAAAATTGGGATATTTATTATAGCAAAAAGTAATAAATATTGTGTTTTTTTCAAAATCGTCGCTCTTCTTTTGTTTATAGCGCAAAAAATAAAAACCGCAGAGGTGATCAAATACCACCAAAAGAAAGCTCTATTTGTGGGGAAAAAAGGACGTCAATTTTGTTTGGGAGCCACGTCGCATGACCGCGCAATTGTCATTCAAAGTGACAAAGTGCCGAAAGCTGAAATTTTGCCTGGGCAGGAAGGGGGTTTATGTGCCCAGTAAGCAAGGGGTTAAAGAACAAGCAAATAGCTGTAATCTTATAAAGGCACCTCCAGAACAAGTCACAAGGAGAAGGATAGCCGTGTCATCTGAGAGACCTGGGAGGTTTGTTCAAAGTGGAGTCAAAGAAAAAACGACGATGCCAAATGCCTTGATGCGTTTTGTGCTTAAGGCCTCCTTCACACCTATATGTTTTCTGGTGCTTTTTGCAGAAACGCAGTACAGTTCATTTAAGGCCCCATGCACACGAGACGCAGGTGCAAACTCTGCTGAACACACGTTTTTAAACGCTGAAACCGGCGTTTAAAAACGCGCGTTTGGCCGCGTTTGCAGCCGCGTTTATTGGCGTTTAGCGGCGTTTTACCGCGTTTGCGTTTATAAGCGTTTCATCAGAAGACCCTCCCTAAGCTCAAAAAACAGTAAATTTTAACCATTTCAGCCAGTTTGTGAGACCAGAGTGAGTAGCAGCAGCTGAGAGAGCCGCAGTGTACTTGTATTTAGCGTATCACCTGCCACGTCACCTGGCCACGTCACCTGGCCACGTTACCTGCCATGTCACCTAGCCACGTCACCTGCCACAAGTTGTGGATTGTCCACTTGCCACGTCACATGGCCACGTTACCTGCCACGTCACCTAGCCACTTCACCTGCCACAAGTTGTGGATTGTCCATTAGCCACGTCACCTGGCCACGTCACCTAGCCACGTCACCTGCCACAAGTTGTGGATTGTCCACTTGCCACGTCACCTGCCACGTCACCTGGCCACGTCACCTGCCACGTCACCTGGCCACGTCACCTGCCACAAGTTGTGGATTGTCCACTGACCACGTCACCTGGCCACGTCACCTGACACAAGTTGTTGATTTCCACTGGCCACGTTACCTGCCACAAGCTGTGGATTGTCCACTTGCCACGTTACCTGCCACAAGTTGTGGATTGTCCACAATGCAATGCAAGCAATTACAGTTTTCTTTTATATTTTTTAATAGTTTTTCATCATTTGCCATAATTTTTGAGATTTCTAATGTTAAAAAATAGGTCACCTTTAAAAACGCTTATAAACGCAAACGCGGAAAAACGCCGGTACCGCGTTTAGCCGCGTTTAGCCGCGTTTAGCAGCGTTTAGCGTCTGAAACGTGGAAAACTTTTGCGTCTGAACCCATTTTTTTGCTTCTGAAAAAACGAGGTTAAACGCAACTGCTTGTAAACGCCAAAAAACGAGAGTGTGTGCATGGACACATAGGATAACATTGAATGGGTTCAGGAGCAGTTGAAAAAAGCGTCCAACTGCCTCTGAACGCGCGTTCAACAGCAAATAACAGCGTCTCGTGTGCATGGGGCCTAACATGTTTTCCTATGGGACATGTTCACATCTATGCTTTTTTTCAGCCGCTGTGTTTTTGGAAAGGGTCAGTGACTTTTTTTAATGCAAAACTGTGCTTTTTAGGTTCAATAGACTTTAATCACCTCAATACTGGGCACTTAAACCCCCCTTGCTGCCTAGGCCATTTTTCAGCTTTCAGCGCTGTCACACTTTCAATGACAATTGCGCGGTCATGCAACACTGTACCCAAATGAAATGTTTATAAATTTTTCCCCCCACAAATAGAGATTTCTTTTGGTGGTATTTGATCACCTCTGCGTTTTTTTATTTCTTGCGCTATAAACAAAAGAGGGACAAGTTTGAAAAAAAAATAAAAAAAATGTTTTACTTTTTGCTATAATAAATATCTACTTTTTTTTAAAATAACTAATTTTTACCTCAGTTTAGGCAGATATGTATTCTTCTACATATTTTTGGTAAAAAAAAAAAAAAAAGCGAATGTTGATTGGTTTGCGCAAAAGTTATAGCATCTACAAAATAGGGGATCGATTTACTAGTAATGGCGGTGATCTGCGATTTTGCGGCGGACACATCGGACACTTTTGACACTATTTTGGGACCATTCACATTTATACAGCGATCAGTGCTATAAAAA
The DNA here is from genome assembly GCA_029206835.1 of Rana muscosa. Classification (NCBI taxonomy): domain Eukaryota; kingdom Metazoa; phylum Chordata; class Amphibia; order Anura; family Ranidae; genus Rana; species Rana muscosa. The sequence goes on from CM055120.1 coordinate 77,661,873, forward strand.
TGCACTAATTACTGTATAAATATGACTGGCAGGGAAGGGGTTAACACTAGGGGGCGATCAAGGGGTTAAATGTGTTCCCTAGGGAGTGATTCTAACTGTGGGGGGTAGGAACTCACAAGGGGAGGAGACCGATCGGTGTTCCTCTGTACTGGGAACACACCATCGGCAGACATGGGAGTAAGTCACACATGTGCAAGTCACAAGCAAGTCTCAAGTCTTAACCTTCAAGTCTCAAGCAAGTCTCAAGTTACTGTGATGAAAAGCAAGCAAGTCAAGTCGAGTCCCTGCTAGAAGTCAAGCAAGTCAAGTCATTTATTTTGGTCAAGTCACAAATCAAGTCAAAATACTGATCTACCCCATACTGTATAAAAATAATAGGAGGGATAACAATAATATTGTTTATGTGCCCAATGCCTCACTGTGCCCGTGTCTCACTGTGCCCGTCAGCCGTGTACCTGATCGGCAGCATCCCGGCGGCCATTCCAGTATTCAAAAGCCGTGCCTCCTCCTCGTCTGTGATAGGCGGAACACTCAATTTCTCAGCATTCAGTGTTCCGCCTATCACGGACATCCGCTCATCCTCATAACACAGACGAGGATGAGAGGATGTCCGTGATAGGCTGAAGCTGCCTGCTGTGAAATTGAGTGTTCCGCCTATCACAGATGAGAAGGCGTGGCTTTTGAACACTGCAATGGCCGCCGTCTGTCTGCATGACACGCTGATCAGGTAGGCAGACGGCGGCTTGCGGTTAGTGTTAGTGGTGCCAAGTCATTGCAAGTCATATAGCCCAAGTCAAAGTCAAGTCTCAAGTCATTAGTGACAAGTCAAAGTCAAGTCGAGTCATTTATTGAATTCTGTCAAGCAAGTGCTCAAACAGGTGACTTAAGTCTGACTTAAGTCAAGTCATGTGACTCAAGTCCCCCACCTCTGACCATCGGTCTCCTCTCACCTGACAGAATGTGGATCTGTGTGTTTACACACACAGATCCATGGTCCTGCTCTGTTACCGGGCAATCGCGGGTGCCTGGCGGACATCGCGGCCGCTGGGCACGCGCATCAGTTCCCAAGTGACGCGGCGGGAGTGTGCGCGCGCGCCCCCTAGAGGGCCGAGAACATCATATGACGCCCGGCCAGAACGAGAACCGCACCTCCCAGCCATCATTTGACGGCCGACAGGCGGCAAGCAGTTAACGAAGAAGCTGCAGAAAAGCATTTAGTGCGTTTTTCCGCAATTTTGCCATGATCTGCATTTTTTATTCTGCCCAACAAAAAGGCATAAAAGAATGCAAAAAGCAAAATGGCGGTAAAATTGTGTGCGCAAAAATGCACAGCAAAAAGCACTGCAGAAATGATCAAAAGCAAACTGCACCAGGATTAATGCTTCATGCACACGGGCACATTTCCCCATACAGAATAAACATGCTGCATATTTTTGTGATGTCCTGATGCTGCGTTCATAGACCTAAATGGGTGAAGGTGGCCGCTTCGGCTTTGCGCTTCTAATTCCACAAAGTGGTGAAAACGCACAGCCGCAATGCCCTGAACACAGGTAGTCTGCTTTCAGGACATTATGGGGGATATTTACTCAAATTGGAGCACACAGAATCTGGTGTAGCTGTGCATAGTAACCAATCAGCTTCTAACTTCAGTTTGTTCAATTAAGCTTTGACAATAAAACATGGAAGCTGATTGGTTTCTATGCACAGCTGCACCAGATTTTGTACTCTCCAGTTTTAGTGAATATGGAAGCAATGGCACATAGCTGCCTTCCCCAATTAGTATCTACAGGGGGCTATATGTAGCACCAGTACATCCCGGGCACAAAAATACGCAACACATTTTACATTGTACCAGCGAATACGCTCCTGTCACAGGGTGGGGGCGGTTATGTCAGAGGGCGAGGGGTGGGTTGGAGGCGGTGATGTCAGAGGGTGGGAGGCGGTGATGCCAGGGGGTGGGGTGGAGGCAGTGATGTCACAGGGTGGGGTGGAGGCAGTGATGTCACAGGGTGGGGTGGAGGCAGTGCTGTCACAGGGTGGGGTGGAGGCAGTGCTGTCACAGGGTGGGGTGGAGGCAGTGCTGTCACAGGGTGGGGTGGAGGCAGTGCTGTCACAGGGTGGGGGCGGTGATGTCAGGGGGTGGGGTGGAGGCAGTGATGTCAGAGGGTGGGGCGGTGATGTCAGAGGGCGAGGGGTGGGTTGGAGGCGGTGATGTCAGAGGGCGGGGCGGTTATGTCAGAGGGCGAGGGGTGGGTTGGAGGCGGTGATGTCAGAGGGTGGGAGGCGGTGATGCCAGGGGGTGGGGTGGAGGCAGTGATGTCACAGGGTGGGGTGGAGGCAGTGATGTCACAGGGTGGAGGCAGTGCTGTCACAGGGTGGGGTGGAGGCAGTGCTGTCACAGGGTGGGGGCGGTGATGTCAGGGGGTGGGGTGGAGGCAGTGATGTCAGAGGGCGGGGCGGTGATGTCAGAAGGTGGGGTGGAGGCGGTGATGTCAGAGGGCGGTGATTTCAGAGGGTGGGGTGGAGGCAGTGATGTCAGAGGGCGGTGATGTCAGAATATGAGGACAGTGATGAAACAGGAATATAGTCAGGAAAAGCCAATAAGTGACGTCAGAGAGTAGGGAAGTGACGTCAGACACACAGCCCCCCCTCTCAGGCACTCACCGGTATTTTTTGGGGTCACTGGGAGATTTAATGATATCCGCGTCCTCGGTGTTCTCTCCTGCCTCAGACTCCATCCTGCCCCCGGTGTTATCACCCCGAGTGGCGGGACACGGGCAGGCGGCTTTGTGAGAGTTCCTGGCGGGCATGTCGCGCTGACTCGATGTCCAGAGTTCTCCACCAGCCGGTATCCCAGGCCTCGCAGTGCCGGGAGTGAAAGCCTTGGCCAATCGGAGACTTACGAGAAGCGCACGTGACCTGCTCATCCTCTGCCAACAGGGAGCGAGGGCGGGGCTAAGAGTGGGAGGTGGGGAGGTGACCACGTGACATGGATGCGGAAGTAGGTACACGTGGTGGTGTGGGGGGATCACAGTGGTTGCTGTGTGGTGGATGGAGGAGGGGGAGGAGTACGGAGGGGGAGATCTGACCACCTCTGCTTGCATTGTACTATAGATAGTACAGAATGAGGTGAATGTTGTATTGGCTGAATTCGGCAGTTTGTTTAGAGTAGGGAATGGATACAACACCGGTCAGTGTTTTTTATTCCTGTAGTAAACACATAGCAGGGAACAGCAGGGATAGTGGCAAATCTTTCAGTAGGGACACTTCTTCTCTCAGTGACCCCCAAGGGACAGTCAGGCCTCATGCACTGGGGGGGCCTCTTCTGAACACCGTGTTCCTGGCAGGAGAAAAGCATCGTTAAAGAGGAGGCCCCCCCCCCCCCGGAAAAATGAACAGTCAGCAGATACAAATACTGTAGCTGCTGACTTGTAATATATGGACACTTACCTGTCCAGGGATCCCACAATGTCGGCACCCCAGGCTAGGGTTGCCACTTTTTCTTCAAGCCAAACCCGAACACTTTAGTGGTGCACAGCAAATTATTATTTTTTTTAATATACACTATAGGATTATAACAGACCTGGGACACCTTTGGGCGCTAGAGTAGGGTGACCAGACATCCCCGGTTTAGGGGACAGTCCCCAGACCAAGTCTGTCCCCAGTTTTGTCCCCAGATTGGATTTGAACAGGGGCTGGGGCAATTTTAAAGACAGTCAGTGCAGAATAAAAAAAAAATCAGAATTACACACCGCCGCTCCTACTAGCTTAGGGGGTGTATTTTTTTTCCATTATCTGTGCCCCTTTCTGATGATCATGTGCTGGTCGGAGCGGAGGGAATATTTCTTCAGTTTCAGGTGCATGCCCATTCAGCTCCGCTCGCATGTTCTTCTGCCTTGGCTCAAGTCCCGGCCAGCCGCCTGCCTGCTTATCTCCTTCCCTTCCCTGGCGGAGTGATCTTCCTCCACTCCCCACCCAGTAGTAGCGGGGGCCCGGAGAGTAAGACTTGACAGGCTGTGAGGTGGACGGCAGCGGCGACGGACAGAGAGTTGCTGATTGCCGCCATTACTAGTAAAAAAAAATATGTCCCCGGATTTCATTTTAAAAATCTGGTCACCTTACGCTAGAGTTGCCACCTCATCCCTTTAAAATGGAACACATATGAATTATACAGGTTCTGTGGCTGATTAAGGTGGTAATTAAACTCACTTGGTGCCTTATCTGCATTAAATTAGCCTCAGAACCTGTGTAATTCATATGTGTTCGGGTTTAAAAGGATGAGATGGCAACCCTATTGGGCGCTCCAAAGAGAATAGTAATGTAGCGTGCATAGTGCCCTCACCCTCCTATCAGGCCCTGAGCCACATTCCTGTCTGAATATTGTGTCCAGGTTTCAGACGGACTGAAACCCGGACACATGATTCAAAACCCGAACTGTCCGGGTGAATCCCAGGCAGGTGGCAACAATAACCCCAGCCGAGCTTCTGATCAGCTCTTGGGTGCTCCTGCCGCCATTCGTGGTAAGAGAACCCGGCAGAGAAGCCTTTTGGCTTCACAGACGGTCCCCTACTGCACATGCACAGAGCGCACTGTGCTTTCTAATTGGTCCAGCAGCGGAGGAGGGGGGCCGAACTTCTGAGAGACCAGGCCATCTCCCCAAAATGGGGAATGGTACCTGTCAAAAAACAGGTACCTGTTCCCCCCTCCCCCCCCTGAACGGTACTAAATGTGGCACCCAAGGGGGGGGGGGGTGGAGACGGATAAGTGGAAATCCACTTTAAAGAGCATTCAGCAGTTCATTCGTTGGACAGAAAATGAATTTATTCAATTGAACACTCAAGTGCTAAACACACCTAATGCATATTCCTGTGTTTAACATTTAAGCCTGGGTTCCTACTATTGCGAACACAGACATCACATGTGATTCGCACCACATTGCTGTACAGATCACATGCGATGTCTGTGCAATATAATTTGAACTCGCATTGGATTCACACAAAAATGGTGCAGGAACCCTTTTTTTCCCGTACTGGAATCGGATTGCATGGGTGTTTACACCAATGTGATCGGATTCCTGTCCTAACTCAACTTTGTATTGACACCCGCAGAGGTTCACAGAGGATGCTGGTTCCTGCATCGCAATAGTGTGAACCGGGGCTAAACGCTGATGTGTGCATGGACAAAAAGTCACACACCCTTAAAGGGGTTGTAAACCTTTGTGTTTTTTTTCACCTTAATGCATCCTATGCGCAGGCGCACTGAGCGTGCCGTTAATTAATGGGATATGCCATTAGTGGCCAGTGACGTCATCGCAGCTCCAGCCAGTCACAGCGCTGGAGCCACGATACCCAGAAGTCACTCCGGGTATCATGTCGGTGACGGAGGTGGCAAACGAGGATGGCGGCGGGGGCTTCGATCTCAGGTAAGTACTTAATAATGAGCTATGCATACTAGCTCATTATGTCTTTGTCTTGCAGGGTATTTTTTTTTTTTTCGTTTAGTTACAGAGGGTTTACTTCCTCTTTAAAGGCTTTTTTTGGAACGCAAAAAAATGGGTTCAGATGCTGAGTTTAGAGGCATTTCAAGCGCTAAACGTGGTAACTCACATTTAGCCGCATTTTTCGTTCTTGGCTATTTTTTTTTTAATCGCTTCTAAACACAAACGCTGCATGTAAATTCGTCAAAACGGACATTTTAAACGTGGGTTACTATCTGTCAAGTTAAATCGTTCAGGAGAGGTTGTAAAAATGTCCCGTGTACATGCAGCCTAAATTCTCATACACACGATCAGATTTTCCGACAGGAATTGTGTGTTGACAGACTGTTAGCCGAAAATCCGACCGTTTGTACACTCCATCGGACAATTGTTGGATGGCAGGCTTAAATTTTTTTACACGGATAAAAGGTCTGTTGTCAGATTTTCCGATCGTGTGTACACAAGTCCGTCAGACAAAAGTCCAAAGTACAAACACGCATGCTCGGAATCAATGCTTACCAAACACAACATTAGCAGAAGGTGACCAAAGGGTGCCGCTCAAGAGCTGAAAAACCATGTAGTACGTCACTACATTCGTGTTTGTTGGCCGACAATTGTGTACCGTTTGTATGCAAGACAAAATCCAGGCACACGCCCTTTGGACAAAAGTCAGACGCTTTGTCTGTGGAAAATCCAATCATGTGTACGAGGCTTTACAGTGTAAATTTGCTGTCCCCCTCAAAATAGCTCAACACACAGCAATTAACGAAAGTGAGTGCACCCTTAAGTGAAAATGTCCAAATTGGGCCCAAAGTGTCAATATTTTGTGTGGCCACCATTATTTTCCAGCACTGCCTTAACCCTCTTGGGCATGGAGGTCACCAGAGCTTCACAGGTTGCCACTGGAGTCCTCTTCCACTCCTCCATGACGACATCACAGAGCTGGTGGATGTTAGAGACCTTGCACTCCTCCACCTTCTGTTTGAGGATGCCCCACAGATGCTCAATAAGGTTTAGGTCTGGAGACATGCTTGGCCAGTCCATCACCTTTACCCTCAGCTTCTTTAGCAAGGCAGTGGTCGTCTTGAAGGTGTGTTGGATTCGTTATCATGTTGGAATACTGCCCTGCAGCCCAGTCTCCGAAGGGAGGGGATCATGCTCTGCTTCAGTATGTCACAGTACATGTTGGCATTCAGGGTTCCCTCAATGAACTGTATCTCCCCAGTGCGGGAAAAACTCGTGCAACCCCAGACCATGACACTCCCACCACCATGCTTGACTGTAGGCAAGACAAACTTGTCTTTGTACTCCTCACCTGGTTGTCGCCACACACACTCTTGACACCATCTGAACCAAATAAGTTTATCTTGGTCTCATCAGACCACAGGACATGGCTCCAGTAATCCATGTCCTTAGTCTGCTTGTCTTTAGCAAACTGTTTGCAGGCTTTCTTTTGCATCATCATTAGAAGAGGCTTCCTTCTGGGACAAGCTATGAGTAAGCACTCAGTACCAGTGCGAAACGTCAGCTGTGTGTCCCGATTTTCTGTTTGCTGTGGATTGTAGTGTATTCCATTTCTACCAATAAAGGACATTTAAGGAATTTTTTCCTGGAGTGTGGCTGTCCAAACATCCTTTTCGTTTTCTGCTATATGTATTGCCAGCATCTCCCATACATCAGGGTTCACAGAGAGCCCCCCCATACATCAGAGGCCCCACCATACATAAGGGTTCACAGAGAGCCCCCCCATACATCAGGGTTCACAGAGAGCCCCCCCCATACATCAGGGTTCACAGTGAGCCCCCCCATACATCAGGGTTCACAGAGAGCCCCCCCCCATACATCAGGGTTCACAGAGAGCCCCCCCATACATCGGGGTTCACAGAGAGCCCCCCATACATCAGGGTTCACAGAGAGCCCCCCCATACATCAGGGTTCACAGAGAGCCCCCCATACATCAGGGTTCACAGAGAGCCCCCCCATACATCAGGGTTCACAGTGAGCCCCCCATACAATTAGGGTTCACAGAGAGCTCCCCCATACATCAGGGTTCACAGAGAGCCTCCCCCCATACATCGGGGTTCACAGAGAGCCCCCCCATACATCAGGGTTCACAGAGAGCCCCCCATACATCAGGGTTCCCAGACTTAAACATCCCCCCCCAGAGGTTCCCCTGTACCTGGCTGGCTGTGCACCTCCAACCCCCAGCATAAGGGGAGGTGGGAGGCGGTGATCGGCAGCTCTATGATGTCCATGGGCAGGGGAATCTCCCTGGGGCTTGTAATTCTCTTCCTGTGTCTGTACAGTGGAGGGGGAGGGGCCTCTGACACTTGTACACTGAGAGTAAAACTTGTAGAGGCCCCTCCCTTCTCCACTGTATACACTGTATACACGATGAAGGAGAAATACAAGCCCCAGGGAGATGCCGCGAGCACCATACAGCTGCCGATGGCCGCCTCCCACTCTCCCCACTGCTTCCCAAACAAAAGCCGGAGATGCAGGGGGAAATCCCGGGTCTTGGGCCCCCCCCCCCCCCACAGCAGCAGAATGGCAGGGTCCAGTCGCAACTGTGACTGCAGCGACCCTGAAAGTTCCGCCACTAAGATAGCTTAACAATTACTAAGATAGCTCAAGAAGCTGCGGGCCCCCTGGAGCTGAACGCGGGATCGCAACTGCGACTCTTGCACCCTTTCATGCTACGCGCCTGGTCGGGAGTGTGCTCTGCGCATGCGCCCCCAACGCTCGGGCAAGCCCATCCACATTCGGTCATTTTTGGACAGGTAGGAGCATGCGCAGTGACATAATGGCGCCGGACGGCACCAATTTTAAATGTAAGGCAGCATTGGCACTTTGTGAGGTCTCAGTGGTGGCGCGCTCCTCTCAGTGTTTGTAGCTGCTGACTTTAAAAAAAAAAAAATCTCGGGTGGAACCCCCTCTTTAAAGATATACTGAGGCAGGGCAGCTCTATTGTGCAAAACGACATACCTGCAATAGAAAGCAAGGGCACGTGTGCACACTGATTGGCCAAAGGGGGAGCCAATCAGCGGGTCCGGCGAACATGATGTGCGCCGGGACCTGCCGATTTGTTTCCCATAAAGTATGTAAACAAGGTAGATCACCGTTCTGACAGGGGAGAACATAGTGATCTTGTGTTCCTGCTAAACAGGAACAGGTATCTCTGTGTTTCCCCAGTCAGTCCATCCCCCACACAGTTAGCAAGCACCTCCTAGGGACACACTTCACCCTTTGATCGCCCCTGATGTCAACCCTTCCCCGCCAGTGCCATTAGTACAGTAACAGTGCATATTTTTAGCACTGATCACTGGTTCCGAAAAAAGTATCAGGTGTCTGATTTGCCCACCGCAATATTGCAGTCCCGCTAAAAAAAATCACTGATTGCCGCCATTACTAGTAAAAATAAATAAAAATGACCTCCCGCCACCCTTCTCCTCTCTTCCCGGCTGACATCAATGGGGAATCTCAGCCCCTCCCACTGTAGTCCTCAGATCGGGGAAGGAGAGTGCCGGGAGGTCACGTGAGCGCACATTGGCGCTCTGAAATTTTTTATTTCCCTGCATAATTTTTGAAAAACAGACACTGCACAGTATATCTTTCTGTAACAGAGGCGATTCCAGGATTTGTGATTAGTGACTTTCCAACCACTTTAAATAATAAAAATAAAATGTATGCAGTCATCACATCTAATGACTGTAAGCTGCAATATATTACATTATTGTTCTTGGGTTTTGTTATCCTTTAGTCTTTCTGTTGCAAGACCATTTTTTTAGATTTTTCACTCACATGCTAAAATGTGTATTTTTTACATGAAAATGTACTTAAAACTCACCCAAAATATAACTTGCCTAAAGAATAAAATATCTTTACAGCTAACCATAAATAATGGCCCTAGAATTCCTATGGCATGCACTGGGATATCTTATATGTGTTGCACAATCCACATTAATGTGTGTCATTAAATTTTTCTTGCAGTATACAGTATTTCACATTTAAAATATCATCATAGTTTTCTTTATTATTCTCTTGGCATCAAGGTTCTTCTAGATACATGTGGAACATAGACTGACCTTGTAACATGGCCAAGACTTCCAGGGAAAGGAAAGACTTGTCCTTGGCTAAGTTGTGCGTCACCTTAATGTCTAATTCTTTTTTTTTTTTTTTTTCAGTATGCATCAAAAGTTTATCTGAATGAGCATACCATAATTTAAAGATGCAGTCATGGGTCCCAAAACACTATTCTAAGATATACTCTACTAAGTACTTTATATTATTATTATTATACACGCTTTATATAGCGCCAACAGTTTATGCAGCGCTTTACAATGTATAGGGGGGACAGCACAATTACAGTACAATACAGAAGGTACAGGAGGGCCCTGCTCGTAGAGCTTACATTCTAAACGGAGGGGGTGGTGGTACAAAAGGTAATAGCTGCAGAGAATGATTTGATGGGGGTGGCTCGGGGACAGTTGTTAGGTGGGTGTGGGATAGGCTTCCCTGAATAAATGAGTTTTCAGGGATCTCTTAAAGGTGGACAGGGTATGGGCTGATCGGACATACCGGGGCAGGGAGTTCCAGAGGATGGGAGAGGCTCTGGAGAAGTCCAGAAGGCGAGCATGGGAGGAGGTAACAAGGGAGCAAGAGAGCAGGTGGTCCTGGGAGGAGCGGAGGAGACGATTTGGGGGATATCTGCAGATGAGGTTGGTGATGTGAATGGCCTTGTATATTAAGGTTAGCATTTTGAATTTTACACGGTGGGGTAGGGGATACCAGTGAAGGGATTGGCAGAGAGGAGCAGCAGTTACGGATCGGTTAGTGAGGTATTTTAGTCTAGCAGCAGAATTCATAATAGACTGAAGGGGGGATAGCCTGCTTTAGGGTAGGACATTAAGGAGAGAGTTGCAGTAGTCAAGGCGGGAAATAATCAAGGAGTGAATAAGTTGCTTTGTGGTGTCATTAGTCAGGAAGGGTTGAATTCTGGAGACTTTAAAGCGGCAGGATTTAGCCAGTGATTGGATATGAGGGCTGAAGGAGAGGTCAGAGTCAAGGATTACACCCAGCACCCTGGCATGTGTGGAGGGACCAATGGTTGTGTTGTTGATATTAATGGTAAAGTCATGGGCTGGGGGACCGTGAAGGAGGAAATATAACAAGCTCAGTTTTAGAAAGATTGAGTTTGAGGAAGTGGTGTGACATCCATACCGATATGTCATTCAGGAAGTTTGAGATCCGTGAGGAGATCGAGGGGGTGAGTTGAGGAGTGGATAAATAGATCTGGGTGTCATCGGCATAGAGGTGGTATTGGAAGCCATGGTAGGTTATCAACTGGCCCAGGGAAGAGGTATAGAGCGAGAATAGGAGGGGCCCAAGGACAGAGCCTTGGGGTACCCCAACAGAAAGAGGAAGAGGAGCGGAGGAGATGGAGTTGTAAGTGACACTGAATGTTCGCTGAAATAGGTAGGAGGAGAACCAGGATAAAGCAGAATCACGGAGGCCAAGGGAGTGTAATTTGCTGAGGAGGAGCAGGTGGTCAACTGTGTCAAAGGTCTAAGAGTATGAGTATGGAGTAATGGCCATTGGTTTTAGCAGTTAGTAGGTCATTAGTGAATTTTAGTAGGGCAGTTCCAGTAGAATGTTGGGCAGAAGCCAGACTGTAGAGGGTCGAGAAGGTTGTTGTCCATGAGGTAGCGACTCATTCGGTCATGGACAAGGCGATCGATGAGCTTGGAGGCAAACGGGAGAGAGAGATGGGTCTTAAGTTATTAATTAGGTGAGTAAACAGGTGCCATTAATACAGGTAGAGTGGAGGACAGAGGAGCCTCTTAAAGAAGAAGATACAGGTCTGTGAGAGACAGAAATCTTGCTTGTTTGTAGGTGACCAAATACTTATTTTCCACCATAATTTGCAAATAAATTCTTTCCAAATCAGACAATGTGATTGTCTGGATTTGTTTCCACATTTTGTCTCTCATAGTTGAGGTATACCTATGATGACAATTACAGGCCTCTCTCATCTTTTTAAGTGGGAGAACTTGCACAATTGGTGGCTGACTAAATACTTTTTTGCCCCACTGTATATATGGACATCGGCACAATTTTCATACTTTTGGCTCTGTATGCCACCAGAATAAAATTCAAAATGAAACAATCCAAATTAATTTGAAGTGCAGACGTTCGGCTTTAATTCAAGGGATTGAACATGTACATGTTGGTCAAGTACAAATTTTAGGAGCTGCAACCATTTTTATACACATTCCTCCCATTTTTCAGGTGATCAAATGTAATTGGACAAATAAATATAATCATAAATAAAATGTTAATTTTTAATATTTTGTTGAGAATCCTTTACTGGCAATGACCATCTGAAGTGTGAAACCCATGGACATTACTGTGACGGAACCACTTTCCACGCTCCGCTTGAGTGTATATCGCTTCCTAAGTTCTGGAACACGACACTAGTGAATCTGGCTATAGTTACCCCAAGAACTAGGCAACACCAGTTTTGGAGTAAACCAGAATAATAACTGTTTATTTGAACAAGAATACTGCCGTTTTTTTTTTCACCCCAGAAGGACATCCCCCCCCCCCCTCCTGATCATATTACCCTAACAATACAAACTGCAACCAGGAATATAATTACAACAACCGACATATGCTATAAACATTACGTTAATTAGCCACCTGGATAACTCAGAGGTTTCATTGCAGGTCAGACTTGTTGACTTCAAGATCAGAAGGTACAATACACATAATCGTAGGTATAAACACAGAACACAGACAATAGCAGGAGATCCCAGTAGCAGACTGACCGGCTACTACATTGAGGAGATTAGTTGTCATCAGTAGGTGTGAGGTCATTGACTCTCTGTCCAGCTGCCAGCGCTTCAGCTGGGTGGTTTTTACCATTCCGGGGCTCCGTCTGCTGCTGGGAAGAGGGGCCAATCGCCCCAGCTCCCTGAAGCTGTGGAGACACTGTAGGTGCTAGGCAGAGGCCAGCGGCGCTCTGCCCTGTTGCCAGAGATTCAGCTGAGGGTAGTAGCTTCACTATATCAGCTTGTCATTGGGGAAACAGGCCGACTGCCCAGGCTCTCTGGAACTCTGTAGTTGTTGCCAGTTCTGGGCAGAGGTTGGTAGCACTCTGCCCTGTTGCCAGCTCTAATGCCGGGGATCCCACATAATCCACTCCGACTAACCGTTGGGGCAGGAGGTCAATTTCATCCACCCTGGCTGACTGTTGGGGTGGAAGGATGACAACCTCCTCTGCCTTCTCCCCTGAGGGGCCGCCAGCTTCTCACCCTGGGCCTCTGGAACTGCCAGGGGTGTGGGGCAGAGGTCTTGGACCCTCTGTCCATTTGTCAGCGCTTCAGCTTTGGGGACAGCAGTCTCCAGGGTTTCCACTGCTGATTCTGGGCATGCTGCTGAACGTGTTCTAGCAATTTCCTGTATTCCCTTGCCAGATGCTATTCTTTCCTTAGCAAATATTCCAGATCAGGTTTAAGCTCTGAGACCCCTAAAAGACCGAGCATAGCCTCTCTGTATTCTTGCAGGTCCTCAAGTTTAGGTTCCCCTTCATCGCCAAACACAAAAACATTTGTAAGGCTCTCCCACAGCAATCCAGGGTTGCAAAAGTCATATCCCTCCAGAGAGCATTCTGTTGTCTCCCCTAAATATTCCTGCTCTGCGTGTGTCATGTACCTGGTGGAGATCGATCTGTAGAGGGGACTTCTCTTGCACCTCCTGTCCAACACCCCTGGTAGTGATGACGGGGAGTGAAGGTCACAGAGTGGCACGAGGGCCGATGTAGAAGATGGCACCGGCTGGGCCTTGGCAGGAACCAGATGGTTGAAGATCACCGGACAGGCACTGAGAACTGGAACTCCGCAGGCAGCAGGCGGAAGTAAAGCCGGGAAGTAAGCCAGGAGGTCATCAACGGCCGGGCAGAGCAGGTACCGAGACGTGAGGCAGAGGGTAAGACAGGATACAAGCCGGGTTCGGTATAGAGGTCGACCGATATGGGTTTTTCTCTGGCCGATGCTGATATTTAGAAATCGCGGCGGCCGATGGCCGATATATGATGCCGATTTTTTTGGGCTGATATGTTAGGCCGTTTTTTTTCGTTTTTTTTCCCTTCATCTCATAAAATCTAATGCCACGTACACACGCCCGTTTTTCTCGTCGAAAAAAACGAAATTTTTCCCATTCGACGAGAAAAACTAGTCTGTGGGCTTTCTGTCGTTTTTTTCGACGAGAAAAACGGCATTAAAAACGTCGAGAAAAATTAGAACATGTTCTAATTTTTCTCGTCGTTTTTTTCGACATGTTTTCCGCGGCAGTGTTTCCCATAGGGAAACACTGCCGCGGAGCCCACAGACGGTCGTTTTTCTCGTCAAGAGAAAAAATGACGTGAAAAACGACCGTGTGTGGGGAACAAGCTGTTCCCCCGTTTTAAATGACATTATTAGTTTTTTAACCGCCGTGAATAATGATCGTGTGTACGCGGCATGACAGTTGGACCCCTTTCACACTGCTGTGTTTTTCAGGCACTTTTGGGCTAAAAATAGCACCTGTAAAAGTGGCTGCAAAATAGCTCCCCTGCAGTCTCACACTGAGGCGGTGCGCTGGCAGGACGTTAAAAAAAGTACTGCAAGCAGCATCTTTGGAGCGGTGTATACCGCTCCTCCACCAATCCTGCCCATTGAAATGAATGGGCACTGCTGCCGAAGCGCCTACAAAGCGCTTCTGCAGCGGTGCTACTCGGGTGCATTTAACCTCTTCATCGGCCGCTAGCTGGGTTATAAGCGCCCCGCTAGCAGCCCAATAGCGCCGCTAAAATGATGGTAAAGCGCCGCTAAAACTAGCGGCGTTTTACCGTCAACGCCTACCCGCTCCAGTGTAAAAGAGTTCCGCCGAAAAAAATAATTATTAAAAGTCAGCAGCTACAAATACTGCAGCTGCTGACTTATAATTATATGGACACTTACCTGTCTTGGGCGCCCGCGATGTCGGCACACAAAGCCGATCTCTCCCTCGGCTCTCGGGTGCTGCCCCCACCATCTTCGGTAAGGGAATCAGGAAGCAGGCACAAAAACAGGTAATCAAAATTTTTAGACGAAAAAAATAAATAAAAACGGCTAACTTTACTGTTTAGTTTTATTTAAAATTCATTAAAGTGTATTTTTTCCCAAAAAATTGCGTTTGAAAGACCGCTGCGCAAATACCGTGTGACATAAAATATTGCAACAACCGCCATTTTATTCCCTAGGGTCTCTGCTAAAAAAAATATATAATGTTTGGGGGTTCCAAGTGATTTTCTAGCAGAAAATACAGGATTTTTACTTGTAAGCTACAAGTGTCAGAAAAGATTTTGTCTTTAAGGCCCCTTTCACACGGAGGGTCCGTTCAGGTCCGCCTGTCAGTTTTTTAGGCGGACCTGAACGGATCCTCCATCTAGCCCTATGGAGCCACGGATGTCAGCGGTGACATGTCCGCTGACATCCGACCCGCTCTGCTCCGCCAAAGTGTGACGGAGGAAAACCCTATTTTTCCTTCCGTCGGCAGAGCGGAACGGATGACAACGGACTCTACGGTCCGTCGTCATCCGATCCCCCATAGGGGAGAGCGGCGCTCTGACAGGGCGGTCCCTGCACAGTGAGCGGGGACCGCCCAGTCATCCGCCGGCTCAGCGGGGATCAACGGAGCGATCCCTGCTGAGCAAGCGGAGCGGATCTTCACGGATCCGTCCCGTGTGAAAGAGCCCTAAATGGTTAAACTGAGAACTTCTACACAAGTTCAGTTCATTGATAAGAAACATTGTAACTCTTTTCTTTCACTTGGCAGGCTGCCCAGAGACACATCCTCCACCTCCATGGGAAACTTCAGGCAACTTGCATTGACTTCTATGAAAGAAGTTATTTGCAAGTTGCGCTGAAGTTTTTTAAATCGGCTTTTTTTTCATCACTATCGGCCGATGCCGATTAATTAAAAAGTGCCAAAAATCGGCCGATATATCGGTCGACCTCTAGTTCGGTACACAGTCGGGCAGCGAGGTACAGGTACATAAGGCAGGAGCAGAGACAAACACAAGCCGGGGTCACAGGTAGGCAGGCGGAAGTCCAAGGGAAGGTTCAGGTGAAGCCGGGTCAAGGTACAGGAAACTGGAACAGGTCAGGTTAACAGGCACAAGCTGAAAGACCACTCAGCAATGTGTATGTGCCAGTGTTCAGTTTAAATAGGTTTACCTGGCACCATTACGTGCACGTTGGCCACTGGCCTGTTGCTCTGGGGTTGGAAAGCACCTACTCTGGTGTATACCAGCGACCTGGAGGGGTCCAATCCAGAGCCCTTCTCAAATCTGCTGCCTGAGCTCCAGGTATTCATCCGCAGATACAGTCCTGGAGTATGCTGAAAGGACGATCTGCAGGAGCCCCCGGAACTCTGATACCAGATCCATTACTCCACTGGGGTGACCGAAGTCTGCTATCCTTGGATCCTGGTGATGGTTTGGATGTCCCAGACTTCAGGAAGCATCCCACTGCTGCCAACCAAATGTTACGGAACCCGGACACCCTGACTGGGTATCTCCCGCCAAGACATTGCTTCCCAGACACAGTCCTGGAGTATGCTGAAAGGACGATCTGCAGGAGCCCCCGGAACTCTGATACCAGATCCATTACTCCACTGGGGTGACCGAAGCCTGCTATCCTTGGATCCTGGTGATGGTTTGGATGTCCCAGACTTCAGGAAGCATGCCACTGCTGCCAACCAAATGTGACGGAACCCGGAAACCCTGACTGGGTATCTCCCGCCAAGACATTGCTTCCCAGACACAAAACGATCTGTTTATTTGAACAAGAATACAGGCTTTTATACACCTCAGGAGGACACCCCCCCCCCTCTTGATCATATTACCCTAACAATAAAAACTGCAACCAGGAATATAATTACAACAACCGACATATATTATAAACATTACATTAATTAGCCACCTGGATGACTCAGAGGTTTCTTTGCAGGTCAGACTTGCCAACTTCAAGTTCAGAAGGTACAATATACATTATCATAAGTATAAACACAGAACACCTTTAGACAATAGCAGGAGATCCCAGTAGCAGGCTGACAGGCTCCTACATTGAACAGAGGCCAATCTGACCAGCTCTTTCAATTAACATGTATAGTTCAGAATCAGACAAGCCAGGAATAGTCTTTATATATTTCCTGGGAGATATTGTGGATAAATATCACTGTCCCATCTGAAGTAATCCAAACCACATTCTGTGTCCATTAAGTGGTGGTCCATCATTGGAGAATGAGCTGCTCTCTCCCTTGTCCATAGTCCGTGGGTAAGAGGCTTGCTCCTAGTTCTCTCCAGAAGCCCCTATCTTAGTTAGGTCTGTCACAATTACCAAAGACTGGATTTCCTCCTTTTTGATGCTTTGCCTGGCTCTAATTGCAGCTGTCTTCAGTTGTTCTTTGTTTGTGGGTCTTTCTGCCTTTTGTTTTGCCTTCAGCAAGTGAAATGCATGCTTAATTGTGTTGAAATAAGGCGATTGACTAGGCCATTGCAGAATATTCCACTTCTTTTCTTTCAAAAGCTCCTGGGTTGCTTTTGCAGTGTGTTTTGGATCATTGTCCATCTGCACTGTGAAGCGCCGTCCAATCAACTTTGCTGCATTTGGCTGTATCTGGGCTGACAGTATATCTCTAAACACTGCAGAATTCATCAGGCTTCTGTCACATGATCAATAAACACCAATGACCCATGCCACCACACTGCCTCCACTATGTTTTACAGATGAAGTGTGCTTTGGATCATGAGCTGTTCCAAGTCTTCTCCACACTTTTTTCTTCCCATCATTCTGGTGCAGATACATTTTAGTTTCATCCATCCAAAGAATGCTTTTCCAGAACTGGTCTGGCTTTTTTAGATGTTTTTTGGCAAAGTCTAATCTGGCTTTTCTATTCTTCAGGCTTATGAATGGTTTCCACCTTGTGGTGAACCCTCTGTATTTTCTCTTGTGAAGTCTTCTCTCTATTGTAGACTTCTACAATAATACGCTCACCGTCTGGAGAGTGTTTTTCACTTCATCCACCACTGTTGTCTTCCGTGGACATCCAGGCCCTTTTATGTTGCTGCGCTCACCAGTGCTCTCTGCTTTCCTCAGAATGTACTAAACTGTTGATTTGGCCACTCTTAATGTTGCTGCTATCTCTCTGATGGATTTGTTTAAATTTTGAAGCCTTACAATGGCTTGTTTCACTTGCATGGACAGCTCCTTTGAACGCATGATGTAGGTTCACGGCAATAGTAGATTCCAAATGCAAATACCACACTTAGGCCGCGTACACACGACAGGTTTTCTCTGCAAAAAACGTCAAGAAAACTGCCGGGAGAGCTTTCTTGCCGAGAAAACCGGCTGTGTGTACGCGGGTTTCAGTTTTCTCGTCAAGAAAACTGCCCAGATTCCCCGACGAGAAAAAAGACGTCCTGCGGTCTTTTTTCTCGTCGAGAATCTCGTCGGCCTGTTTCTCGACGAGAAACCCGAGCGTGTGTACACTTACCTGTCGCCGTGGAAACCTGCGCATGCTCGAAATGACTTAGACGCATGCGCGGTAGCTTCCTAGGCATAGGGTGTAGCAAGATGGCGGTGACGGCATGGAATGTGACGAGCGCACGCTCGTCGTAGTCGATGACATCACCGCATGCGTGCCATTAAAAAGAACGGCGGTTCTTTTGAATCGTACGTGTGTACACTCGGCCGGGACGTTTTTTCCTGACGAGAATCTCGGCCGTGTGTACGAGGCTTTAGAATCAACTCCAGACCTTTTACCTGCTTAATTGATAAAGAAATAACGAAGGAGTAGCCCACACCTGGCCATAAAACAGCTTTTGATTCAATTGTCCAATTACTTTTGGTCCCTTGAAAAAGAGGGGATGCTTAACCCTTCCTCCGATTTGGATGTACATACCCTCAAATTTAATCTGAGTGTGTACTTTCAGACCATATCCATTATATAACTATAGTTTAAATATGTTTTGATAAATACCTGAAAAAAAACTAAAATTGTGACTGTGTCCAAATATATATATATGGACCTAACTGTACCTGATTAAGGAGGGGGTGTATGGGACCGCTGCAGAGACAGCAACAGTCCATAGATACAGCTAAGACAATGGTGTTATGTTATTATGCCGCACCCTGATGGGTAAGATTTTGTATACAATTTTCATTTGTCTTTAAAAAAAAAATTGGCGTTTGATAGTTAAATGATGGTTTAGGTTTGGTGGTAGAGGTTCTTTGCAGAAGATATGCAAAGTCTCTTATGCCAAAAAAACGAAATAAAAACGTCTTCCTCTTGCTCCTGGCAATTTTCCTATTTTGATTGCTCTACCTGTAGTGTATGCACAATGCAGTGTACACTCTTAGCAAGATATGGCGAATTAAGCCAGGGACATGTAGCATATAACTCCAGCACATATACACTTGAGTTGCGCCATTAGTGGCAGACTCAAACGCCAGCCACACTAGAAGACAATATGATGCAATATAAAAGGTATAAGCCCAAGTTCATTCCTCCAAACACCTGTGCAGTGTAAAAGATCCAGCTGAGTCCACCATCGCCCCATTCCTGATGTATTGTTGAAGTTTATCCCTTGTGGCTGGTGCTTTGTGTAGCAGTCCAGTCTTTGCACCTGAGAAAGCGATATGCAAGCTTTATGTGAATGGATGGTGGCAATTCCTGGACAATCATATCTGTATCTTTGATCTGTATGTGTACGAGTGTGAACTCTTACCATAATGAGGGCTCACCACTATAACAGACATCAGGGTGCAAGATGCTACTACGTTTTATTTTTAATGTGATCTTAATTGATTTTTAATTGTGCATTACAAAGATTGTATTCACTTTTAACACATTTGTTGTTCTGCCTATAAAGTTCATGGACTGCGGTCCACTGTTTGTTTCATCTAATTGATCATTGCTCAGAATACAGCTTTCTTAGAGGATTAGCTGGAGGCCACCATAAGTATGGCTTTTCCATAGGAGTGAATGGGCGTGATGATGCACATGAGCAGTGCAAAAGGGGACAAAGGCTCTGTAGTGTGGAGCAGGGCTGAAAGTGATGGGAACTCTGAAATTATATAGTTATCCCAGGAGCAGAGGAGAAAACTTCTAAATGGGACACTTATTGAGAAACTGCTGCCAGTAGTGGGATTTCTATTTAGTTCCTGTTGTGTCTGGGGACAAAAAGTACAGGGAAATATCCCCACGAGGACACAGCAATAAAAAACAGAAGCTCTATCCCTTGTATCTGAAATAACACTTTTGAATGCTACTTTAATCCAGAAAGTTACAGACTTGGCGAATGCATGGGTTGATCTGGAGCTCATACATGTCCAAGGATGTTTCCTTGTGACGCATTTAATTTTAAAGTGAATCTATGAAGACAAAAATTTGGTAACTTCCATTGCTGACTTGTTTTTAAAGGTTGTTGTGGTTCAAGTTTTAAAACCGGGTTGGCACTAAAGTCTGAAGAGCCTGAGCTCCTGTCCTACTTGCTTCATGTGAATGACTCAGCGAGAAGCAATGTCAGAACCATAGCAAAAGCTGCTTCCATATCTCAATCCTTAAGCCTCGTACACACGAACGAGTTTCTCGGCAAGAAACGACAAGAAAACTGCAGAGATAGCTTTCTTGCCGAGAAATTTGTTCGTGTGTATGGTTTCACGTCGAGAAAACCGGCAAGAATCTCGACGAGAAATATAGAGAACCTGCTCTCTATTTTCTCGTCGAGATTCTCGTCAGCCTGTTTCTCGACGAGAAAATTGTGTGTGTGTACACTTACCTGTCCGCCGGGAAGCCCGCGCATGCTCAAAATGACTTAGATGCATGCGCGGTAGCTTCCTAGGCATAGATAGGGTGTAGCAAGATGGCGGCGACGGCATCGAATGTGTCGATGACGTCACCGCGTTCGCTCCATTCAAAGAACCGCGGGTTCTTTGAATCGAGTGTGTGTACACTCGGCCGGGACAAGTTTCTTGTCCAAGAATCTCGTCAAGAAAAACAACGTGTTTTTTCTTGACGAGATTTTCGGCCGTGTGTACGAGGCTTTACAGGTTCTCTATGAGGACAATCACTTCCTGCTGACAAGTAGAAGACAGGGCATGCTGCAACTTGTAGTTCCCCTTCAGTTACGATGCCTTATATGAAAAGCAGGCACACAGATGACTGTGGGACAACATATTAGCTGTCACATGGAGATAAGGAAGGGATTATTCTAATTAAGAAGAGAGACATCACAGCAGGAGGAAACAAATTACATATGTTGTCTCTGGATCCACCTAAAATCAGCAATTTATACATGGGAAAAAAAGTTGAAATTATTAAGGGATTAGTTTCACATGCAATGTCATAGTAGCCTTGGTTCTGCACTAAACAAGATGCAATGTCTGGCATCGACAAAACAGGTTCACCTTAAGGCCTCATGCACACTGGACGTTATAAAAAAGCCAGTAACGTTAGCTGTAGAGTGAGTTTTTCAGTTTTTTTTTATTTTTTAAGCTGTAGCGTTTTTTGGCTTTTTTTAACAAAACTATACTCCTATGAAAGCTTATGGCTCAAAAACGCTGGTAAAATGTAGAATAGTCGCGTTTTTCAGTGTTTTTACAGTGTTTTAAACTCATGTAGGATGTTACAAGGAGGCTGAAATATGCAGAAAGAAATGATTTAATGAAAACTAGTGTAGCGGGCATGCACTTTCCCTGTGTATTTAAAACTGGCAGAGACACCAGTAATGTGCAGTTCCCTGCAGCCCAGCGGGTGGCGCTGTCGCCTTGGGCTGGGGTTGAACCATTGCTGTGTGCCGTACCCCTTTTTGTCCTCTCTCAGCGGTTGTATGGTGGGGCGGGGAACCCGCCGTGCTTGCTGGGAGAGGGTATAAAGGGGCCAGCCATCTTTGTCATGGAGTCGAGTCCCAGGCACCTTCAGCCTGAGGGCGGTGGTTCATGACGGGAGTCTAGGTGGCCTAGGCCTAGAGGATGTTCGGTGGTTGTGTTCCATCCCAGGCACCTTTAGCCTGGGGTGAGGTACTCTGATGGAGGTCTGGGGCCCAGTGTCCTTCACTGGGTTCCGCGAGGGATGGATTTCCTAGGATGACCCCGGGATTGGGCTCCCCGAATCCAGTGGCGTAAGGGACCGGAGGGGGTACTCGCCTGAAGACCTGGTGCAGCATATTGCCAGTGACGGGTGAGCCTCCAGAGACCGCCCGGAGGGATATCTCCCTGGCCAAGGGACCGCAATACACTTTTAGAAGGAAAGAAGAAGAGTTCATTGTGTCTGGGCCTACTCGTATCCACACCCCCCCCCCTGTCTGTTCTACTCGTTGAGGGAGTCCAACTGACTGTGTTTTACTCTGATATTGGAAGAATAAAGGAGTGTTGGACTTTAATGGTGTGGGGCTCATTTTCTGGCAGACACTCTGCAAAAGGAGGAGGAGGCTCTGATGCAGAACACCGACCCGAAGGTAAAGAGGATCTTCTCACACCACACACACATCTGTGGTGGGAACTTGGCGTGGTGACCCCGCACTCTCTCAACCAAGGTACCCCTAGACAAAAGCCAGAGACAGATGATGTGATATCAGGGAGAGAGAGTGGAGGCCGCTACACTAGATTTCACAACCGTTAAAGGAGAAGTACAGCCAAAGCTCATTTAGCTGTACTTCTCCTGTGGATCACACAATGGCTGGGTACTCACAGCTTCCTGAGCAGAGAGCCAGTGACTGTCCGTCACCAGCTCTCTGCCTGCCCCCCTCGCTCACTGTAGTGCTGGGCTGTGGAGGGGGTGGGAGCGCCCGACTCAGGCTCTCAGAAGCTCGCTGTCGGCTGACATCAC
Source organism: Rana muscosa (assembly GCA_029206835.1). Classification (NCBI taxonomy): domain Eukaryota; kingdom Metazoa; phylum Chordata; class Amphibia; order Anura; family Ranidae; genus Rana; species Rana muscosa. The sequence continues at coordinate 77,684,260 of CM055120.1, forward strand.
AGAAAAGATCACGACAATGAAGTCAGGATCCGCCCATATGCCTGGACCAGCACCCGACTCAGCCTCTCAGCGAGCCGCTGAGAGCCTGAGCCGGCCGCTCCTGACCCCCCAGCAGCCCAGCGCTCCAGTGAGGGCAGAGCAGAGAGCCGGTGACTGACAGTGTTCACTTCTTAATTTTTTTCTGTAAGGGCGAACTAACATTTTACATAGAGGATGTGCAGCGACAAGGTCTCTTTAAGCTATACTAGCTAATGATAGTAGTAGTAAGAGTTCTGGTTTTGTAGAATACAGAATGGTGCTGAGTGTAACACTATTTTCATGCAATGATTTTCAGTGATTTTTATTCTCTGTTCTTGATCTGTCCAACATTTTGTTCAGCATTGTTGAAATTTATTACATACAAAAATGAAAAAGAAAACATACAACCAAGATTCATTCCTAACAAAGAATGACTTTAATGGCAATGTCTTTAGATTTAACATCAAAATATATTTATATATGTACATCTCTAAAACATTAAAAAATACCTGCAAACACATTGAAGACACAAAGATTTCAACAGCAATAAAAATGCAAGTTTAAGAACAAAGACTAATACAAATCACACACAAGTAAGACAATGTAGTCACTGTAAATGGGCAAGGGCATGCTGCCACCTTCAAGACTTAGCATACACAGTTGGCACGGCATGCTGGAACTTATAGTTCATCAACTGATAAACAGCTGATTCTTACTTCTCAGTGAGAAAGTGGACTTCCACCAAAATTTTGTTCCAGAATTGACCATATGTAGCTGAGACCATTTCCCCCCCTTGGTAAGACGTGTTTTTTGTCGCAATAAGATCATGACTGGTCAATTTTGGGACAGTTGGGATGTATATTGTAGGTTACCCTTGCTTATTTTAAAGCATAATATGACACACAGGAATTACCCTTCTTTTGCACACAGAGGTCAGCAGCTAATTTCTAGGGATTGATATTCTGCTTTGTGGGATCAGATCCCAGCCCTTTTATCTGGGGAGAGTTCTAAGTATTGGAAAAAGTGGCTCCAATGAAAATGTTACCATGGTTTGGAGTTCAAGGGTTTTTGGTTGGTCCCAGACATGGTGGTAATTGGGTTAACATGAACACTTTTCTTGTATAGGGGGATTGGAGTCAAAGCGCAAGTTTTTTCCTCCACTGGCTGCCGAATGCTCATTTTCAAGACTCTCGGACATCTTGTCGCAGATGATATCAACAAGGCGTTCAAAAACCTGTTTCACCTGAATATTCTCCTTGGCACTGGCTTCAAAGAATTCAAAACCTGTGTGCATAAAAAAATATGGTTAAGGTCTGAAATCTGTATATATTGGGCACATTTAGGTGGAATATATTAGGCACATTAGGTGGAACTATACACAAAATAAAAAAAAATACAAATACAGTGCCTTGAAAAAGTATTCATACCCCTTGAAATTTTCCACATTTTGTCATGTTACAGCCAAAAACGTAAATGTATTTTATTGGGATTTTATGTGATAGACCGACACAAAGTGGCACATAGCTGTGAAGTGGAAGTAAATTGATAAATGGTTTTTAAACCTTTTTTTACGAATAAATATCTGAAAAGTGTGGCGTGCATTTGTATTAAGCTCCCTTTACTCTGATCCCCCTAACTAAATCTAGTGAAACGAATTGCCTTCGGAAGTCACCTAATTTGTAAATAGAGTCCACCTGTATTTAATTTAATCTCAGTATAAATACAGCAGTTCTGTGAACCCCTCAGGGGTTTGTTAGAGAACCTTGATGAACAAACAGCACCATAAAGGCCAATGAACACAACAGACAGGTCAGGGATAAAGTTGTAGAGAAAGTTAAAGCAGAGGGTTAGCTTATAAAAAAAAGAAATCCCAAGCTTTGAACATCTCACGGAGCACTGTTCAATCCATCATCTGAAAATGGAAAGAGTATGGCACAACTGCAAATCTAGCAAGACATGACCGTCCACCTAAACGAACAGGCCAGGCCAGGAGAGCATTAATCAGAGAAGCAGCCAAGAGGCCCATGGAAACTCTGGAGGAGCTGCAGAGATCCACAGCTCAGGTGGGAGAATCTGTCCACAGGCAGGGCTGGACTGGGACAAAAATGTGGCCCTGGACTTCATCCAGACTGGCCCACTTTAATTTTGCAAACACGCACAAAAACAGTATATAAACTAGACATGGTACAGGAGATGGTCAGAGACTGCAGACATACTACAGGAGATGGTCAAAGACTGCAGACATACTACAGGAGATGGTCAGAGACTGCGGACATAGTACAGGAGATGGTCAGAGACTGCGGACATAGTACAGGAGATGGTCAGAGACTGCGGACATAGTACAGGAGATGGTCAGAGACTGCGCACATAGTACAGGAGATGGTCAGATACTGCGTTTATGGCTGAACCCAGTGTATAGTATCGCAGGGTTGCTCCACTCCATTTAAACCAGCTCTGCAAAGATCAAGTTGGTAATCTTCCTTTGAAAGTACACCCATGTGACAGAAGACAATAGCACATCCAATTTCCAAAATACAAATTGTCTTACAAACAGTGATCTGATCAGGATTAGTGGAGGGCAGTAAATAGTTAATTGGTCTATGAAGCTTCTAGCCTGAACTAGCAGTTAATCCTTCCAAAAAACATCACACAAACCGTGCAGCACACACAGAGCTCTAGCTAAATAACTGAAATGGTTAACAGCCAGCCATGTGTCACACTGTCACTGGACAGAGAAGTCCTCGCTTATACAGTACTCTCATAAGCAGCGGTCAGTGGAGCGCAGAGACTCGGGGCTGTCACTGAAAATCAGTCCACTGAGCCATCGGCCCACCGGGAAACTCCCGGTAGTCCTGATGGCCAGTCCATCCCTGTCCACAGGACAACTATTAGTCATGCACTCCACAAATCTGGCCTTTATGGAAGAGTGGCAAGAAGAAAGCCATTGTTGAAATAAAGCCATAAGAAGTCTCGTTTGCAGTTTGCGAGAAGCCATGTGGGGGACACAGCAAACATGCAGAACAAGGTGCTCTGGTCAGATGAGACCAAAACGCTATGTGGCAGAAAACTAACACTACACATAACCCTGAACCCAGCATCCCAACCGTGAAACATGGTGGTGGCAGCATCATGTTGTGGGGATGCTTTTCTTCAGCAGGGACAGGGAAGTTGGTCAGAGTTGATGGGAAGATGGATGGAGCCAAATAGAGGGCAATCTTAGAAGAAAACCTGTTAGAGTCTGCAAAAGACTTGAGACTGGAGGGGAGGTTCACTTTCCAGCAGGACAACGACCCTAAACATACAGCCAGAGCTACAATGGAATGGTTTAGATCAAAGCATATTTATGTGTTAGAATGGCCCAGTCAAAGTCCAGACCTAAATCCAATTGAGAATCTGTGGCAAGACTTAAAAATTCCTGTTCACAGAAGCTCTCCATCTAATCTGACAGAGCTTAAAGCGGAGGTGCTCCAAAAAATAAATATTAAAAGCCAGCAGCTGCAAATACAGCAGCTGCTGACTTTTAATATATGGACACTTACCTGTCCTGGAGTCCAGCGACGTCCGCAGCAGAGGACGAGCAATCGCTTATCACTCTGCTGCCCCCACCGCCATCCTCGGTGAGGGAACCAAGAAGTGAAGCCTTGCGAGTCGCGCTGAATGGTCCCCTGTGTTCTGGGAGCCGCGTGTCTCCCAGAACACAACGGGGAATCTGCGGGAAGTGATGTGCTTCCCGCAGATTTCCCGCAGAGAGGACTCCCGGAAGTGGGTGCAAATACCTGTCTTAGACAGGTATCTGCACCCCCCTCCCCCCTGAAAGGTGTCAATTGTGACACCGGAGGGGGGGAGGGTTCCGATCAGCGGAAGTTCCACTTTAGGGTGGAGCTCCGCTTTAATCTGTTTTGCAAAGAAGAATAGGCAACAATTTCACTCCCTAGATGTGCAAAGCTGGTAGAGACATACCAAAAAAGACTTGCAGCTGTAATTGCAGAGAAAGGTGGTTCTACAAAGTATTGACTCAGGGGGGCTGAATACAAATGCACTCCACACTTTTCAGACATTTATTTGTAAAAAATGTTGAAAACCATTTATCATTTTCCTTCCACTTCACAATTATGTGCCACTTTGTGTTGGTCTATCACATAAAATCTCAACAGAATACATTCACGTTTTTGGTTGTTACATAACAAAATGTGGAAAATTTCAAGTGATATGAATACTTTTTAAAGGCACTGTATTTGTATATTTTTTTTCATTTGTGTATAAAATTTCAAGGGGTATGAAAAATAAAGGCACTGAATATGCTGTTTTTTCCTCTAGTGGTTGAGTCAAATCAGTTATTGCTTAATAGTCCTTACCGACGTACTCCCAATGATTTTAGGAATTTACCATTAAGTATGAAAAATATACGGTATATGTTATTAATGGGGAGAACCTGGAGTGCCCAATTCAGTGTGTACAGCTTTTGTTAGTACAGCATAATTTTTTTTTTTCAATAGTCAGAAAAAAAATTGGTGCATTTGCTGCAGTTGGGCATTTTTGCATGTCTATCAAGCTTCAGGAATTTGTTTCCTGGGCTGGGCAAGAGAAGGTGAGGAGTTCTATAGGAAATACGTTTTTCATGTGTAAAAACGTGTGTATTATGTGCTAATGTGTTTCATAGGCTCTGCCATTGAAGTTTTATGGAGCTAAAAATGCATTAATATCCTAAAAAGAAAAAAAAAAAAGCTCATGTATTTTTTGAGCATAGGGTAACTGAGTGTACAATGGGGTTAACAGGGACAATTAGAAATCTGCATAATAAACATAGTCAGGCATGGGGGAAATGAGCAGAAAAACTCCAGTGTGAATAGGGGCCAATAGGTTTGTTTTTAGAGCCCATTCACAATGCTACGCTGTGGTAACACAGATTACATGTGTTGGCGTGCCGTAGTGCAATTCACTCTCAATTACACCCCAATACATCTGTGTTACAGTGCACTACAATGCAAAGTAAGGCACTGCAATGCATTGGCAGGCACTGCACTAGTGAAAATGCAGCAGTCTGATTTGTGGTGCATTAGGTAGCCTGTTTAAATGAATAGACTTTCTTTATGCAAAGCACGTTATTATGCAATGTAATCAATGTTAAATGCACTGCAACAGACTTGATGTGAATGGGCCCTAAAATGACCTGTCCATATAGGGCAACCCTGATAGGTTAATTGCTTTCCTCCCATATTGCCCCCCGTGAATGTAGTAGTGAAATTAGATTGTAAGCTCCTTCAGTGCACACAGACTGATGTAAATTATTCTATGTGCTCTGTAAAAAACTGCATTATGTCAGTGGTGTATAAAGGGACATTAAATAGGTGTTTTCCAGTGTTTTGATGGGGGACAAATCTAAATCCTTTAAATTTACAACATTTTAATAACTAAAAGGCAATTTTTTTTCTAGTTTGAATAGAGTGGAGAGTGATTAAAACACCTTTCAGTTTTTACTGCTGTCTGTTCCCCATTGGGGAGATTCATGTCCTTGAACGTGAAGTAAAAGAAAATCCCAAATTTTGGGTTGTCCCCTGAACAGCAAGAGTAGAAATCTTCTAATGGAGACACACAAGTTTTGATGACAACCAGGGATGCCATCACTTTGGAGAAATTTACACTTGCTCCCTGATTTGGTATTTGGACAGGATATAAAAGGTAGATTTTCCAATCGGACGAGGATGGCAAATCATAAAAAAATTGACTTTAACCCCTTCACACCGGCGGTACGCATATATGCGGCCTCTTGGCGAGCGGCCACATACAGTATATGCATAACAGAATGTGAACAGAGCTACTTTTTGATCATGTGACAGGTGTTACAGCCAATTACGGTGGTCATATGATCAGAAACCCTACCCCGCCTCCCAGCATCAGAAACCTGTTAAAGGGTCGGGCGGCACCGGTGTTAAGGTTCTTGCATAAGCCCAGTCATAACTGGTTCTCTTTAATGAATCTGCAAGATATAATCTGCATTTTTTTTCTAATATTTCAATTTTCTTGAGCTTTATGACATGCTTATCAACAGAAGGAAAAATAAAATCTTACAGGACTTTAGTGGCTGGACATGAAAGGTTTCAGTAGAGATGGATAGAGCATAGTTATGTTTTGCCCCATCTAGTCTGGAAACTCGGATGGCTCTGCTAGCTATACAGCAGGTTTACAATGTAGACTGATGACTAGGGATGTTCTATAGAGCAACACTACAATGCACACAATCAGCTGGAAGGATAACAAAGAGGAGCATGGATTTCAGCTGATGCTGTTCTTGTGACTTCTTTACAAAACCATCAGCGGCCATTGTCCTCTAGTGCTGATCAGAGCTGCAGGGTGATGGGTAGAACGTGGGGACATGTGGTATAGCATACTTATATAGCAAGAAACCTGAATCGCAGCAGGGCTCATTCCGGCACCACAAGAGTTAGTCTACCCCACTTCTACAATATAACTTGCACCTCTCCTTCCAAAAAAAAGGATTTAAATTCCCTACACAACGGGGCTGTAGATTCTCCCTTCAGGAAAGATGAAATCCTGGGAAGATTGCTTTGCAAGCATCATGCATATCCTCTGCTCAGTACATGTCAGAAAAAATCCTATAGGGTGTCTGCTAAAAGCTGATCTAAAATTAAAGTTCAGGCCTGCCTTAAAAAAAATTAAGAGGTTGGGAAGGTGCACAAGGATGTTTAAAATCCCTTTAGCACTTTTATAACTAGGTCACGTTCATTTTATTACAACCGATGGCTGAGCCTTTAAGTGCATTGTTATGACTGCAAATACCTGCATTAGTCTTCAAACTGAGCTATGTACCCCATAGAGCCCCTGGAATCCTAGAACCTGGTCTTTACATGGATTCTCCATTTCAATAAACCTGCCGTCTGTCATGTAACTGTCAAATGCAAGGCCTTAATAATCAGTACAGGCTCTGACATTTTACAGCCGAATGATGGAGCAGTGGTGGTCAAGTTTCTTAATATGGTGGGCCTCAAATATGGTCCTCAACATCACCAAATGGCTGCACATAAAATTCAGTGAATATTTAGCATCAGAAACAGCAGAAACACAACAGGATAGACTAATTGCATGAAACAAGAGATGGTTGGAGACTGCAGACAATGGCACAGGAGACATTCAAGGACTGCAGACATGATGCAAGAGATGGTCAGAGACTACTGACATGATTCAATAAATGGTCAGAGACTGCAGATATGATACAAGAGATGATCACAGACTGCGGACATGGTACAAGAGATGGTCAGAAAGTGTGGACATGATGTTAGAGATGGTCAGAGACTGCGGACATGATGCTAGAGATGGTCATAGATTGCAGACATGATACAAGAAATAGTCAGAGACTGCAGATATGATACATGAGATGGTCAGAGACTGCAGATATGATACAAGAGATGGCCAGAGACCACGGACGTGGTACAAGAGATGGTCAGAAAGTGTGGGCATGATGGTAGAGATGGTCAGAGACTGCAGACATGATACTAGAGATATTCAGAGACTGCAGACATGATACTAGAGATATTCAGGGACTGCCGACATGATGCAAGAGATGGTCAGAGAGTGTGGACATGATGCTAAAGATGGTCATAGATTACAGACATGATAAAATAAATAGTCAGAGACTGCAAATATGATACATGAGATGTCAGAGACTGCAAATATGATACATGAGATGGTCAGAGACTGCGGATATTATGCTAGGTTGATGCATTAGATTGTCAGAGGCTGGAAACCTGCTAATAGGAGTTATTGTAGACTGGGGATAAGCTTCAGGACACATATTACATGAGACTGCTAGAAATCACTGCTATAACAGGGCAGTAAGGAAGCACAAATTACTCTCTGAAGGAGCCCTGAAAGCTGCACAAAGAGTGTCATGGGCCATAGGTTGGGCACCAGGGGGCATAAACAGTTGAAGTACATATATTTTTACTATTTCACCTCCTAAAGAGATTGTAATTCTGTTCAGCCCATCGTACACATCTATAACCATGCACAGAGAGACAGGCAGGTGACTTCTCGTTTCACCAATGCAGCTTTAAATATGTAATTCCTCTGGCTCTAGACTGCTTAATGCCAGACGACCAAGCATTATCACCTCTGTCCAATGTGCAGGGATGCTAAAACAGGAGGTAGCATCACTGACTCATATAGGAAGGTATCAGATAATTGAATGGGACAAGGAGGCCGGGTGGATGCTAAATATGCATTTTCTGTATCCCGGGAATTCTCAGCAGAATTTTGCAAAATTCAGTTTGCCGCAAAACTACCAACTTCACTTTTTGGTCAAAATTGTGTTAATGTTTGCTTCCAATGTACTCTAATGCATTCTGCTGCATATCATCATTCATCCCTATTTGTAAGCAATCTTCCATTCTAGCATCATCTTCTACTGTAATTATCACCATCTTTCAGTGTCTCCAGCTGCCATCATTATTGTAAGGGTATAAAATCTATTATTTTTGAGCAGGTTAGTAATAACTAGCAGTATATCAGTGGGAATGTGAAGTTTTGCAAAAACAGCCATATAAATTTAGGACTGATCTCACTGGGTAGGACATAAAGAAGAAAATCTACACAAGAGACAATAAATATACTTAGCAAAAAGTGCCTTTAAATTTGTCTGAGAGCCAGCAGAGGGTGCTGCAGAACAACACATACCAAGTTGTTCAGCTAGGTGCTTTCCTTTCTCTGCAGGTATCACTCTCTCATCCTCCATGTCACACTTATTTCCAACCAATATGACCTGTGCATTGTCCCAGGAATAGGTTTTTATCTGTGTAGCCCTAAAAAAAAAGAAGACAACATAGTTTAAGGAATCAATTATTAGACTTTTGTATAGATTTCCTATACAATGCATGCAGAGTCCCAACACAGGTGCCAAAAGACATCCCTCCTTACCATCCAAGAAAGCTGGCTTGGTGGCATGTAAGACCTTTCCTTCAGGGAGTCATTTCATATACGGAAAGAAACTTCCATTGACATTTATAAAATGAACAGCTGACATAATATATTTGATTTGGTGCAATAATACAACAACATTTTGCACTTGTCTTGTTCATAATTTTAGCTTAAAGCGGAGTTCCACCCAAATTTAAAACTATGTCTTATCGCATTTAGTTAATGTCATAGATATTCTATTCGCACCCCAATAATTTTTTTGCTTTGTAAATACCTTATTCTTTCTCTTTTATTTCTTACATCCGGGCCATTTCTCCCACGTGTTTCCTGTCTTCCCCTTGCACCGCACTGTCTTATGGGAGCTAAGCGTCATGCTTCCCAAGATTCAGTGCGGTACGGCACCCAGCGAAATCTCGCGTGATTTTGTCATGTTGTTGCCGTTGCCATCACAACAGGGGAGGGAACTTTCGACGTCGCCGCCCGTTGTGATGGCAACCCTCAGTGTTGACGGCGCACGCGGGATCGAGCGGTGAATGCTGGGAAGAAAGCATTCACCGCATACAGGAAGTAGGTGCTTGTGGGCTTCAATTGCTATTTTATGATGTTTATTTAATAAACTCAATTACAACTTTATATAATGTGTTTATGTTATGCCATTTGTGAGGGGGTTAGCTCGGCAGCGGGTGTGGGTGACCCCCGGGATGGGCTCCCCACACAAAAACAGGCCCAGCAAACGGAGGTTGTGGTTTTCAAAATCAAAAAGGTGCGGTTTATTTTCTATTTACAGTGACAAAACACAGCAAAGCAAAAGAAACATAAACAAAATAAATCCTGGTCAACTTGACCTCTAACTAAACATACAGGTTTCCTAACTAACAACTGGGATCAGCCTAGTGCTGTCCTAGTCCCTAAGTCCCTGGTTTTAAATGTCCAAGCAAATAGCCACACAGGCTTTGTCTCACCGCACAGGGGTTCACTCTCCCTAGACAGTCCACACAGGTCTGGTTCCAGGCATGAGCTAACATCTAATGAAGCTGGGAGTTCTTATAGAGGCCTTAAACGAACTGACAGGCTTCAGCTGGTCTCATCAACTCCCTGCCTGCACGACGCCCAGCCCTCTCCCTAGAGGTATGAGTCATCCATGAGCCCACTAGCCCCAGCTGGGCTTATACAACTCTCCGCCTAGTTGTATAAGTCGGCGTAAAGCCTGAATCTGGGCGAAATATATCTACCCCCCTGGATGCAACCAGGTGACTTTACCTTCCTGCTGTCACATACCCCCCCCCTCTTGTTTTAACCTCGGGGTTGGAACACCAGCAATCAGGCATTCATGTACTCGAGACAAAGCATCCACATTCCCCATTTGAACGCCAGGGCGATGCTTTACTGTGAAGTTGAATTCCTGGAGGGCCAGGAACCACCTATTCACTCTTCTATTTGTTTCCTTGTTTTGAGCCATCCACTTTAACGGAGCGTGATCCGTAACCAAGTCAAAGTGCCTACCTAGCAGGTAGTACCGAAGGGAATCTAGAGCCCACTTCACCGCTAAACACTCCTTTTCAACGGTGGCGTAATTTACCTCATGGGACTTCAACTTCCTGCTGAGGTAAATGACTGGGTGCTCTACCCCGTTACAGACCTGGGACAATACTGCTCCTAACCCCACATCTGACGCATCACTTTGTACGACAAAGTCTTTAGAGAAGTCGGGTGAGTACAACACTGGCTGGCTACATAAGGCTTGTTTCAAGAATTGGAATGCTGCCTCAGCCTCGGGGGTCCATTTAATCATGACCGACCCTTTCCCCTTCGTCAGGTTGGTTAGGGGCACAGCCTTAGAAGCAAAGTGGGGAATGAATCGCCGATAATACCCAGCGATTCCCAGAAAGGCTCGTACCTGCTTCTTGCTGTTGGGACGTGGCCAACTCTGGATGGCCTCGACTTTGTTGAGTTGGGGTTTTATTACTCCCCTCCCAATGGTGTACCCAAGATATTTGGCCTCTTCCTGCCCAATGGTACACTTCTTGGGGTTAGCCGTAAACCCCGCTTCCCGAACAGAGTCCAGGACTGCTTGCACTTTTGGCAGATGTGAGGCCCAATCTGTGCTATGGACAATTACGTCATCCAGGTAAGCCGCAGCATACTTCCGATGGGGCCTCAGCATCTGGTCCATTTTCCGCTGGAATGTGGCCGGCGCATTCTGTAACCCGAACGGCATTCTTTTATATTGGAACGCCCCGTCTGGGGTTACAAATGCGGTTTTCTCTTTGGCCGACTTGGCCAGGGGGATTTGCCAATACCCTTTTGTGAGGTCAAGAGTCGTCATGTATCGGGCTGTTCCCAGCCGGTCGATCAACTCATCTATACGTGGCATGGGGTAGGTGTCAAATTTTGTAACTTTGTTCAACTGACGAAAATCGTTAAAAAATCGCCAGCTCCCATCCGGTTTAGGCACCAACACAATGGGACTAGACCAATCACTTTGGGACTCCTCTATCACCCCTAAGTTCAGCATTTTCTGTACTTCCTCCCGTATTGCCTCCCGTCGGGCCTCTGGGATCCGATAGGGTTTTAACTTCACCCTTTCACCGGGCGGGGTAATGATGTCATGCTCTACCCCAGATGTTTGTCCCGGCAGCTCAGAGAATACCTCCTTGTTGCGAAGCACAAACTCCTTAACCTCCTGTTGTTGGGGTTGTGACAAGGTGGCTGCTATTCCAACCTCAGGAATCACGCAACCAGTTTGAGCTGGTGACCAAGTGTCTGCGACTAGGGACTCTCTATCCCTCCAGGCTTTCAACAGATTAACGTGATAGATCTGTTCGGGCTTTCGCCTTCCTGGTTGTCTGACCTTGTAATTCACTTCGCTCACTTTTTCCATTATCTCGTAGGGGCCTTGCCATTTGGCAAGGAATTTACTTTCAACCGTAGGGACAAGTACCAGTATCCTATCCCCCGGGGAAAAGGTACGGGTCTTGGCTCCACGGTTGTACACTCTCTGCTGTGCTAACTGCGCTTGGGCCAAATGTTCCTTCACGATGGGCATTACCTGTGCAATTCGGTCTTGCATCAGGGCGACATGCTCAATCACACTCCTGTGGGGAGAACTCTCACTTTCCCAAGTTTCCTTGGCAATATCCAACAGCCCTCTTGGGTGTCTCCCATACAGTAACTCAAAGGGGGAGAATCCCGTAGAGGATTGGGGCACCTCCCTAATAGCAAACATCAGATAAGGAAGTAGACAGTCCCAATCCTTTCCATCTCTATCCACCACTTTCTTCAACATTTGTTTTAGGGTTTTGTTGAATCTTTCAACCAGCCCATCGGTTTGGGGGTGATACACAGATGTACGTAATTGCATCACTTTGAACAATTTACACAGCTCCTTCATAACCCGGGACATAAAGGGTGTACCTTGGTCCGTAAGCAGTTCTTTACAAATACCCACCCGGCTAAACACAAGAGATAGCTCTTTGGCTATGGTTTTGGCCGAGGTATTTCGGAGAGGGATCGCTTCTGGATAACGGGTGGCATAGTCCATTATAACTAATATGTACTGGTGCCCCCTAGCGGACTTGATTATAGGACCTACCAAATCCATGGCGATCCTCTCAAACGGGACCTCAATGATGGGTAGAGGGACCAGCGGGCTACGGAAATGTGGCATCGGGGCCGACCTCTGACACACAGGGCAGGAGGAACAATAATTTTCTATGTCCTTCATCACCCCCGGCCAATAGAATCTCTGTAATACCCTCTCTCGGGTTTTCTCTGTCCCCAGATGACCTCCAAGAATGTGCCCATGAGCCAACTCCAACACCAACTTCCTGTAAGGTTTGGGCACCACAAGCTGCTCAACGGTTTCTTCTGCCCTTTTTGCCACCCGATACAGTAGGTCCTTCTCTACGCTGAAGTATGGGTAAGTGCAGGTATTATCTGGGTTCACTAACTCGCCATCTATTTTCACTACGTTTTCCCGTGCCTTTATTAGGGCGGGGTCTTTCAACTGTTCTGTGGCAAAGTTTTCCCTGTGAACCTCAAGATCAGAAAACTCCACAGACGGTAGGTTTTCGTCTGAGGAGGTGGGCTCCTCTCCAGTTTCTTGAGTCTCCCCTGCCAATACTGATAAGGGAAATTCCGGAGAGTCCTCACCACTCTCAGGGGAGTTCTGGCTATCACATTCCTGGTACATAGGGGCACCAGTGGGGGGCTCAGGATCATCCCACAGTTCCCAGAACTTCGGAAAATCCCTTCCCACAATGGCGTCATGCGGTAACTGAGATACTAAGCCCACTGGATGAAAGAGGGTACCTTTGGGGGTCTCGAAACACACTGTAGTCACTGGATACTCTCGGGTGTCCCCATGCACACAAATAACAGCTACCTTGCTATTCCCAGAGACCTCTGTTTTAACTAACTCAGCCTTTATCAGGGTCACAAGGCTACCTGAATCCAGCAATACCACAACATTTCTACCATTAACACACATTTTGCATAAATGTTTCTCAGTTCCTCGAATGGCAGTGCATGCGACTGTCGCACACAGCGACTGACGTCTGCCCGTCAGAAAGTCACACTGCATGGGTTCCTCCACAACCGGGCAATTGGCTGCAATATGTCCCGCTTGCCGGCAGCGGTAGCAAACGATACTTCTTGCCGCCTCTTGAGCCGCTGATTTCCCAGGCTGTTCTCGCCAAACTTGGGGTAGAGCTCCCACCCTCTCACTCTCTCCACCCTCACCCCTTGGAATCCTCTTATCCGCCCCTGGGGATGGTCTGGTCTTAGGGTGGAAAGTCCGAGTGTCTCTGGAAGAGGCCGTCAAGTTCTCTGTAGCCAAGTATTTCTCCACACGATCCACAAGACCATCGGCCGTCTCTGGGTCTCCATGGCTTACCCACTTTTGGATGGCAGTAGGAAGAGCTCTCAAAAACCGATCCATTACAACACGTTCCACAATCTTTGGTGCGGACAAAGTCTCTGGCTGTAGCCACTTTCTGCTCAGGTGAATGAGATCATACATTTGAGACCTGGGGGGTTTTCCAAGCTGGAAAGTCCAGTTATGCACACGCTGAGCCCGGACAGCCAGGGTGACACCCAGCCTTGCCAATATTTCAGCTTTTAGCATCACATAGTCTTTTGCTTGGTTAGGCTCTAGGTCATAGTAAGCTTTCTGCGATTCACCAGTTAACAGAGGAGCCACCAGTCCAGCCCACTGCTCCTCAGGCCACTTTTCTCTTTCAGCGGTCCTTTCAAATGTTGTCAAAAATACCTCTGGATCATCCTCTCCAGTCATTTTTGTCAATAAACGACTGACCCCAAATGACGCGGTATTAGTGGGACGGCTTTCCTCACTGGTCTGCAGACGTTGCTGCATTACTGCTTCCATCTGTTGTTGTAGTCTCTGCTCTTGCTTCTGCAACAGGTCTATGAAGCGGGCCTCAGATTGCTGCTGGGCTTGTTGCTGAGCCTCCAGACTCTGTTGCAAAGTTGCGTTTGTCTGCTGCTGGGCTGCAAGGCTCTGTTGATGAGCTTGCTGCTGGGCTGCAAGGCTCTGTTGATGAGCTTGCTGCTGGGCTGCAAGGCTCTGTTGATGAGCTGCAAGGCTCTGTTGATGAGCTGCAAGGCTCTTTTGCAAACCTGCATTTGTCTGCTGTTGATTGGCATTTGCTAGAGCCAGCTGTTTCAGTATCTCCTCCATGCTGGTTTAAAAAAAAACTGCCACTGGTTCTCCACCAACTGTGAGGGGGTTAGCTCGGCAGCGGGTGTGGGTGACCCCCGGGATGGGCTCCCCACACAAAAACAGGCCCAGCAAACGGAGGTTGTGGTTTTCAAAATCAAAAAGGTGCGGTTTATTTTCTATTTACAGTGACAAAACACAGCAAAGCAAAAGAAACATAAACAAAATAAATCCTGGTCAACTTGACCTCTAACTAAACATACAGGTTTCCTAACTAACAACTGGGATCAGCCTAGTGCTGTCCTAGTCCCTAAGTCCCTGGTTTTAAATGTCCAAGCAAATAGCCACACAGGCTTTGTCTCACCGCACAGGGGTTCACTCTCCCTAGACAGTCCACACAGGTCTGGTTCCAGGCATGAGCTAACATCTAATGAAGCTGGGAGTTCTTATAGAGGCCTTAAACGAACTGACAGGCTTCAGCTGGTCTCATCAACTCCCTGCCTGCACGACGCCCAGCCCTCTCCCTAGAGGTATGAGTCATCCATGAGCTCACTAGCCCCAGCTGGGCTTATACAACTCTCCGCCTAGTTGTATAAGTCGGCGTAAAGCCTGAATCTGGGCGAAATATATCTACCCCCCTGGATGCAACCAGGTGACTTTACCTTCCTGCTGTCACACATTATAGATACAAGATGACACAATGTTTTTAGGTGTTTTCTATTGCCAGCCACTCCACGTTCACATTGCCAACTTACAAAGTCCCAAATCTTTTCCCAAAGCTTCAATTGCCCACAAGCAAAATGGAAACGTCCCTCGGGAATCTTTATAAACAATCCTTCTATACGATAACGAAATGCAGAGGTTTTGGAAAGTCAAAATAGTGAGTAATCATTTATAATGGGGAAAATAATTCAATGGGCGGAAAAAAAAACAAAAAATGAATCGCCGCGGGACCTTCGCTTTAAAGAGGAACTGCAGTCTGCTCACATAATTTGTAATAAAAACATTTTTGCCATTCTGAAGCTTCCCTCCAACCACTTTGCATATTATTTTATATATACTGTGATTCTGAACTTGCCAAATATGCTGCAAAAATCTCCCTCCACTAAGTCTGGCTGCATCCATTTTAACTGTGGGCAGCTGAAGCTGCTGCCTGTTTACTTCCTGGATTTACACAGACACACCTCCAGCTCTGCAGCTCTCATTGGCCCTCTTATGACTCATCCCCCCTCCCTTCCTGGCAAACTCTCACAAGAGAGAGAGAGAGAGAGATGTGCATGATGTCATAAGCCTAGGCTAATGACCAGACAAGAAACAGGAAGTGGACTGTATAAGGGATTTACTGGCAGAAAAAAAATGTTTTACTATTGAAAGTTAAAACAACAAGGGCAGAAGATTTTAATAGATGGAAAGTTTAAAAAATTACTGAAGATCCGCATTAAGAGCTGTCTAAGTATGTTAGATATTTGCATAATCAAACCCACTAAAATTCCAGTTAAAGGAGTTGTAAAGGTTTGTTTTTTATTTTCTAAATAGGTTCCTTTAAGCTAGTGCATTGTTGGTTCACTTACCTTTTCCTTAGATTTCCCTTCTATATGTTTTTTTTTCTTTGTTTTCTTTGTCTGAATTTCTCACTTCCTGTTCCTCCTCAGTAAGCTGTTCAGTAAGCTGTTCTGGCTGACTAAACACGGCTCGGATGATGGTGTGAAGTTTACTGAGGAGAAACAGGAAGTGAGAAATTCAGACAAAGAAAAAAAAACATTTAGAAGGGAAATTGAAGGAAAAGGTAAGTGAACCAACAATGCACTAGCTTAACCACTTTGCGCCCGCCGTACGACAAATGACGGCTGCAAAGTGGTTCTAAAATGCCGGGAGGCCGTCATTATACGGCCTCCAGCCACTGAGGGGCGCGCGAGTGCCGCTGGCAGCGCACGCGCGTGCCCGGCGCATCACTGAGATGCCGATACGCGTGCCTGGCGGCCGCGATGTCCACCAGGTACCTGCGATCGGCCGGTACACAGACAAGGACGTGGATCTCTGTGTGTAAAAAAAGTAAGTAAAAAAAAAATAATGAAAAAAATGTCAGAATTCTATCCCCTATTTTGTAGACGCTATAACATTTGCGCGAACCAATCACTATACACTTATTGGGATTTTTTTTAACCAAAAATATGTAGAAGAGTACGTATCGGCCTAAACTGAGAAAAAAAATTGTTAAAAAAAAAAAAAAAAAAAGATGGGATATTTATTATAGCAAAAATCAAAAAATTTGTTTTTTTTCAAAATTGTCGCTTTTTTTTGTTTATAGCGCAAAAAATAAAAACCTCAGAGGTGATCAAATACCACCAAAAGAAAGCTTTATTTGTGGGAAAAAAAGAACGTCAATTTTGTTTGGGAGCCACGTCGCACGACTGCGCAATTGTCATTCAAAGCGTGACAGTGCCGAAAGCTGAAATTTCGCCTGGGCAGGAAGGGGGTTTATGTGCCCAGTAAGCAAGTGGTTAAAGGAACCTATTTAGAAAATAAAAAACGAACCTTTACAACCCCTTCAAAGCGGTATTAAACTCAAAACCAAAAAATTTATATATTGCAGCTTACCAATCATTAGATGTGTTGGCTGCATTAGTTGTGTTTGTTTTTTTGCTTTTTCCCTCTTTTCACCTGCTCATCTGGCCAGTAACACACCTCCTGTATTACTGAGACACCACTCTGGAGGAACGAGAATAGGTGGCACAACAGACAGAAGCATTGTCAGTCTGGTGGAGGGGAGTGTTAGATGTACAAGCACATTTAAATACACCAACAAATTAAAGCGGTTGTATACCCACAAAAAAACAAAAAACCTGTAAGGCAAAGGCATAATGAGCTAGTATGCACCGCATAGCACAGTGTATAAGCTATGTTTAGTAGCATTAGTGTTAAGGAGCGGGGCCGCCACATCCTTAACAACCAGTCAATAGCTGGTTGTTAAGGACGCAGCGGCCGGCTTGCTGACCCACTATGAGTATGAGTCAAAAAAAATTAACAGCTGATGACTCGTCTGTTATAAAGGACATGGTGGCCTCTGCTTAGAGAAAAAAAATGCTGGGTAGAGTTTAGGAGTTTTAGAGGCAGTAAAAAAAAAAAAAATGTGGGTCACTTTTATTCCTATTACAAGGAATGTAAACATCCCTTGTAATAGAAAAAAACATCAAAAACGTCTAGTGTACATGAGGCCTCAATACCCAATCCCAATAATGATATTTCTTTCAGTGAAAAAGTATAAAATGTCTTACTGAGATCTTTTATTCCAAAAATTACTGAAAACAGTAACAAATGGCATGCCTTATTTACCATCAAAACTGCAAAGTTTTTCCCATCTACTGTACAGTGCCTTGAAAAAGTTTTACTCTTTCGTCCATGGACCGACACAGCTTCTCTATTGACAAAGTGGGTATTATCCGTTAATTAGGAGTGACTAGGCAGAAAAACTTGTAAAAAGTGTTGCATCACACCTTCTACAGTACCGCCCAGGGGGCGGACCCTCTGGGTATACCCTCTCAGTCTGCACATCGCAGATCAGTTTTTTTCTGTCTAGCAAGGAGTAGGACATGGCTCCCTTCGGGCCCATTGGTCCGGGGAAAAAAGGATATATATATTTTTTTTTTTTTGCTACATTTGTTGTTTCCTGCGATCTTCGATCAACTGCCGACTGGGTGACAGGCTGGATCCTCGATCCTTGTAGTCTCCCCAGTTTCGGCCATCGAGCGTGTGCCGACCCTAGCAACGCGCTGGGTTTTCCACGACATGCCCGTCGCTCCACGGGTGGCTGGTGAGCCTACGCTCCAGGGCCTGCATCGGACCGCTCAGCTTCGGCTGACCTTACGGCCGAGTCGCAGCAGCCTGGCCGGTGAGCTTACGCTCCAAGGCTTGCATCGGACCGCTCAGCTTCGGCTGACCTTACGGCTGAGTCGCAGCAGCCTGTCCGGTGAGCGTCATGCTCCAGGGCATACATATGATCGTCCCTTCTGGGTCCAATCACAGCATGCCTGGCCAACAGTCACCTTCCGTGCGCGGACGATGATCTTTTTGGAATGTCTTCCAGCAGAATACATGCAGGATAGGTAAGTAAAACTCCCCTGCCTCGGCTGGGTGATTTAGCTGGACATTCCTGGAGAGATCAAGTAAGTGGTTGTGGCCCCTTTCTTCCCTCTCTCCCTGCCTTTCCCTCCTCTCTGGGCTTCTAGCTAAAGGTTGCTGGGTGCTGGGGGTCACCTAGGGGGTCCCACTGGAGCGGGGCTGGCTGTAACTAACATTTAAAAGAAATGTCATTTTTGCTTACCTGTGTTTGTGTCTCCATGCTGTCGGCGGCCATTTTGAGGTGGTCCATGCCAAGTTTGGCCTCTTGTAACTGCCTGGCGGCCATCTTCCTGTGGTTCGGCCACACCCACTGGCCCCTATCAGGTGATCGGCGGCCATGTTGGTCCACCCTGTATGCAGATACTGCCGTTCGGCGGCCATCTTTTTGTGGGCTATGGCTGCCTGACCTCTATCTTCTGTCGGCGGCCATTTTCTTAGAGCCCACATTATCTTCCATACAGACGTTTTTGGCAACCATTTTGCGAGAGCCTCCGGCCTCTAGGGTGCATTACACTGGCGCGAAAATTCACACAGGAAGTGCTGATAAAAGAAGCAGACTGACACAGCAGCAAGGGGACAGCATCACAGGCGCAGCATAGCAGTACCTATCCAGGGTGGTGAGTCCTCTGGGTAACCCAGCATCTCTGCAGCGCAGGAGGGTGGCCTATTGATATCTTGCCTGGAGCCCTGTGAGTGTCAGCGTGTGGTCAGCATGGCATCTGAGCCAGATGTCTTCTCCCCTGAAACACCAGATTTAGCAGCTGGTGTCCCTGAGGTGTCTATGGACGCTATGTCGGCAATCCTAGAGGCGTTTGCTGCCAGGGTGGAAGCAGCACACGGGAATACAGGGGGTAATAAACGCCCCCCTCCCCTGCAATCTTCTGGGGATATTTCTGATGCAGAACCAGGTCCAGCTACGGCTCATGGCCCAGATTCTGATGCATCAGAGACTGCAGACCGTGACCGATCGGACAGTGAGGAGGACTCCAAGTCCAGGTCAGTACGCGAGACGGCTTTGGTATCTGACCTTATTACTGCAGTGCGGGATACGCTAAAGTTGGAAAGGACTGAAGAAGTAGCAGATACTCCAGTCCCCTTTGGGTTTCGTAAACCTGCCCGCACTGCTAAGGTGTTCCCTTGTGTGTCTTATTTTGACAAACTCTTATACAAGGAATGGGAGAACCCACTGAGGGTCTTTACAGCCCCAAAGAGGTTTGCAGTACGGTACCCCTTTGAGGAGAGTTTTCTGAAGATATGGACCTCTCCCCCTATAGTGGACCCTTCGGTGTCCAGACTTAATAGAGCCACCACTATTCCAGTAGAAGGGGCTCCTGTTTTCAAGGACCCTGTGGATAAGAAGGCTGAAGCACTCGCTCGCTACCTATACTCAGTGGTAGGCTCGGCAGTACGCCCGGCATTGGCGGGGGCCCTAGTGTCTCAGACACTTACTGAATGGGCAAAATTGCTACTCCAGGGGTTAAAGGAGCGAGATGCTCCTCCTAATGAGATAACTTTGGCCGACCAGTTGGTCCAGGGCCTTAAGTTTGTCTGCGAGTCAGACATGGATACTATTCCCCTGCTGTCAAGAGCTTCGGTTTATGCAGTAGCAATACGCCGCCTGATCTGGCTAAAGGGCTGGTCTGCGGACCAGACTTCCAAGAAAGCCCTATTGGATCTGCCTTTTAAGGGCGACAGACTTTTTGGGGCTTCTCTGGATGACATCATCAAGGATGCCACAGGAGGTAAAAGCACTTTGCTTCCCCAAACTAGCAAGGGTAGGGGACCACGCCAAGGGCAAGGGCCCTCCTTTACTGCACGTAAGCGGTTTTTTCGCCCCCTTAAGGCGACAGGGAAAAGACCCCAGGCCGATAAAGCGCCTGCCCAAGGACAAAAGCGTCCTTGGTCCCGCAGACCCAACAAGCCTGCGGACAAATCTGCGTCCACATGAAGGTCCGCCCCCACCCAGCTCTCGGGTGGGGGGACGTCTTCGCAAATTCGTGACTCAGTGGACTGCTCTAGTCTCCGACAGGTGGGTTTGCGAAGTAATCTCCTCAGGCTACAAGATAGAATTTCTCTCTTGTCCACCAGACAGATTCATCACCTCCAATCTCCAGCTACTACCGACCCGTCGGGAGGCCCTGTATGGGGCGGTCCAGGGTCTACTGGAACGTGGGGTAGTTATTCCAGTTCCAGAACAGGAACGGGGTCAGGGTTTTTACTCAAATCTGTTCATTGTGCCAAAGAAGGAGGGGGTTCGTCCAATCTTGGATCTCAGAGCCCTCAATTGCTTTGTGAAGGTACAAAGATTTCGGATGGAGTCGGTTTGATCCGTAGTCACGGCTCTCCATCCGGGGGACTTTCTGGCCTCCTTGGACATCAAGGACGCATACCTGCATGTCCCCATATACTCCAGACACCAGAGGTTTCTGCGATTTGCTATCGGGAAGAACCACTACCAGTTTGTGGCCCTCCCGTTTGGCCTTGCCTCAGCACCCAGGACGTTCACCAAGGTGCTCGCTCCGATTCTGGCACTTCTAAGACAGCGGGGTATCGCTATCACAGGTTACTTGGACGACCTTCTGCTGAAGGCCCCTTCAAGCTCAGAATTAGAGGTAAGCGTGTCCATTACCTGTCAGACTCTTCGAGACTGTGGTTGGATACTAAACACGCAAAAGTCAGTATTGGTGCCCACTCGACGCCTAGTGTACCTGGGGTTGATTCTGGATTCCTCAGAGGCAAAGGTATTCCTCCCTGTGGAGAAGTTGCAGACCCTCCGGGCTGCAGTACGGCAGCTGACTTCCAGGAATTGGTCGTCACTCCGTTTTTGCATGCGAGTGTTGGGCCTCATGGTAGCCTCCTTCGAGGCGGTCCCAGATGCTCAATACCACACTCGAGTGTTACAGAAGGAAGTTCTGTCCAGATGGAACAGATGCCCTTCATCTCTGGATTATCAAATCCGAGTGAGCCACCTAGTCAGGAGATCCCTGGTATGGTGGCTGACAGCACCGGCTCTAATGGCCGGGAAGTCATTTCTTCCGGTTTACTGGATAGTGATCACGACGGACGCCAGCCTTACAGGTTGGGGGGGAGTCTGGGGTGTCCAGTCGGCGCAAGGTCGCTGGACCCCAGAGGAAGCCCTCCTGCCGATCAATGTCCTGGAGATCCGGGCGATCAAGCTGTGCCTTTTCAAATGGTCTCAGAGACTGCAAGGGCGTCCAGTCAGGATCCAGTCAGACAACGCCACAGCAGTGGCATATGTCAATCATCAAGGAGGAACAAGAAGCTCAGCTGCAGCATCGGAGATCGCTCGCATCCTGAAGTGGGCAGAGAGGAGCGTACCGGCACTGTCGGCCGTGTACATTCCGGGTGTGGAAAACTGGCAGGAGGACTACCTGAGCCGCCAGATGCTGGACCAGGGAGAATGGTCCTTACACCCGGAGGTGTTCCAACTCCTCTGCCAAAGATGGGGCACACCAGACGTAGATCTTCTGGCTTCCCGACTCAATCGGAAGGTATTGAGGTTTGTGGCCCGGTCAAGAGACCCATGGGCAGACGCAACGGACGCGTTGGTAGCATCGTGGGGTCAGTATCGGCTAATCTATGCCTTCCCTCCCTTAAGGCTTCTTCCTCTTCTGCTCCGCAGCGTGGAGGCAGAGGGAATTCCAATGATCCTAATCGCTCCAGATTGGCCTCAGCGTCCTTGGTACGCCGATCTAGTACGTCTGGTAGCAGACGTCCCCTGGCGCCTACCACTACGGAAGGACCTGCTATCGCAAGGTCCCATATTCCATCCTGCTTTACAGTCATTGGCTTTAACGGCATGGCTGTTGAGAACCAGGTACTGAGAGATCGGGGCCTGTCAGACTCAGTAATCTCTACTATGAGAAGTGCTCGGAAACCGTCCTCTAGGAAGGTCTATCACCGCACTTGGAGGGCCTACATCTCCATGTGTGAGGAAATGAAATGGCATCCGCGTACCTATTTGGTTTCCAGAATCCTGCTGTTTTTACAGCATGGGGTAGACCAAAGGCTTGCCCTAAGTACGATTAAGGGACAGATATCTGCCCTGGCTGTCTTTTTTCAGCGACCCCTGGCGACTCACTCTCTCGTGAGTACATTTGTGCAAGGGGTTCGACATGTGGCCCCTCCGGTCCGCCCCCCGTTACCTCCGTGGGACTTGAACCTGGTCCTCTCGGTGCTTCAGACGGCACCGTTTGAGAATATTAGAGATATTCCCCTGTTGACACTTTCTCAGAAGGTGGTCTTTTTGGTGGCTGTTACGTCAGTTAGACGAGTCTCTGAGCTGGCAGCCCTGTCCTGCAAGGCTCCCTATTTGATTTTCCACAAGGATAAGGTGGTGCTGCGGCCGCAGCCTTCCTTTCTTCCGAAAGTAGTTTCGGCTTTTCATCTCAACGAAGACATTGTACTTCCATCCTTGTGTCCTCAGCCGTCGAATCCTAAGGAGTCGGCGTTGCATTCCTTGGACGTTGTCCGAGCTTTGAGAGTATACATATCTGCTACTTCCCTGTTCCGGAAGTCAGACTCACTGTTTGTTTCGGTGGCTGGTCCCAAGAAGGGCCAAGCAGTCTCATCGGCCACCATCTCTAGGTGGATCCGACAGATAGTAATCCAGGCTTACGCCTTAAAGGGTCAGGCGCCCCCCTTTCCTGTCACGGCGCATTCGACCAGGGCAATAGGTGCCTCTTGGGCTTTCCGACATCAAGCGTCTGTTTCCCAACTATGTAAAGCGGCGACTTGGTTGTCCGCTCACACTTTCACAAAATTCTACAAAGTTGATGTAGGTGCATCTTCGGATGCCTCTTTCGGCTGCAAGGTTTTGCAGGCGGCTGTTTAGAGTTGCAACTCCTCCGTTGGAGGAGTGCTGTTTTGTGTTTTGGGGTGAAGTTTGTTTTTATGCTGTTACCACCCCTCGTTTTTTCTCTGACACTGCTTTGGGACGTCCCACTTTGTCAATAGAGAAGCTGTGTCGGTCCATGGACGAAA
Source organism: Rana muscosa (assembly GCA_029206835.1). NCBI lineage: Eukaryota > Metazoa > Chordata > Amphibia > Anura > Ranidae > Rana > Rana muscosa. The sequence continues at coordinate 77,708,009 of CM055120.1, forward strand.
GAGTAAATAGGATTTTTTACTCACCGTAAAATCCTTTTCTCTGAGTCCATGGACCGACACAGCACCCACCCCTCCTTTTAAGTTTGTACTGCTTTTTGACGAACTGATCTGCGATGTGCAGACTGAGAGGGTATACCCAGAGGGTCCGCCCCCTGGGCGGTACTGTAGAAGGTGTGATGCAACACTTTTTACAAGTTTTTCTGCCTAGTCACTCCTAATTAACGGATAATACCCACTTTGTCAATAGAGAAGCTGTGTCGGTCCATGGACTCAGAGAAAAGGATTTTACGGTGAGTAAAAAATCCTATTTTATACCCCTTGAAATTTTCCACATTTTGTCATTTTACAACCAAAAACATAAATGTATTTTATTGGAATTTTATGTGATAGACCAACACAAAGTGGCACATAATTGTGAAGTAGAAGGAAAATGATAAATGATTTTCCACATTTTTTACAAATAAATATCTGAAAAGTGGGTTGTGCATTTGTATTCAGCCCCCTCTACTCTGATACCCCTAACTAAAATCTAGTGGAACCAATTGCCCTCAGAAGTCACCTAATTAGTAAATAAAGTCTACCTATGTGTAATTTAATCTCAGTATAAATACAGTTGTTCTGTGAAGTCCTCAGAGGTTTTTGTTAGAGAACCTTAGTGAACAAACAGCATCATGAAGGCCAAGGAACACACCAGACAGGTCAGGGATAAAGTTGTGAAGAAGTAAAGCAGGGTTAGGTTATAAAAGAATATCCCAAGCTTTGAACATCTCACAGGGCACTATTCAATCCATCATCTGCAAATGGAAAGCGTATGGCACAACTGCAAACCTACCAAGACATGGCCGTCCACCTAAACTGACAGGCTGGGCAAGGAGAGCAATAACCAGAGAAGCAGCCAAGAGGTCCATAGTAACTCTGGAGGAGCTGCAGAGATCCACAGCTCAGGTGTGGTCAGAATCTATCCACAGGACAACTATTCTAGTCGTGCTCTCCACAAATCTGGCCTTTAAGGAAGAGTGGCAAGAAGAAAGCCATTGGTGAAAGAAAGCCATAAGAAGTCCCATTTGCAGTTTGCGAGAAGCTATGTGGGGGACACAGCAAACATGTGGAAGAAGGTGGTCTGGTCAGATGAGACCAAAATTGAACTTTTTGGCCTAAAAGCAAAACGCTATGTGTGGGGCAAAACTAACACTGCACATCACCCTGAACACACCATCCCCACCGTGAAACGTGGTGGTGGCAGCATCATGTTGTGGGGATGCTTTTCTTCAGCAGGGACAGGGCAGCTGATTAGAGTTCATAGGAAGATGGATGGAGCCAAATACAGGGAAATCTTAGAAGAAAACCTGTTAAGCCTCGTACACACGATCGGATATCCTATGGATTCTAATCCGATGGTTTTGTCCATCGGATATCCGATGAAGCTGACTTCCATCAGTCTTGCCTACACACCATCAGTCAAAAAACCTACCGTTCCAAACGCGGTGACTTAAAACACTCCGATGAGCCGAGAAAAATTACGTTCAATGCTTCTGAGCATGCGTTGACTTAATTCTGAGCATGCGTGGGTTTTTTATCCGATGGACTTGCCCATAGACGATCGGAATTTGCTATTGGTTTTTGATCCATCGGAAAAATTTAAAACATGTTCTATTTTTTAAAACCGATGGAAAAAAGACCGATGGGTCCCATACACGATCGGTTTGTCCGATGAAAAAAGTCCATCGGACTGTTTTCATCGGTAAAACCGATCGTGTGTACATGGCTTTAGAGTCCGCAAAAGACTTGAGACTGGAGTGGGGGTTCACCTTCCAGCAGGACAACGGCCCTAAACATACAGCCAGAGCTACAATGGAATGGTTTTAGATCAAAGCATATTCATGTGTTAGAATGGTCCAGTCATAGTCCAGACCTAAATCCAATTGAGGATCTGTGGCAAGACTTGAAAATTGCTGTTCACAGATGCTCTCCATCCAATCTGACAGAGCTTGAGCTATTTTGCAAAGAAGAATGGGCAAAGAATAATACCCAAAAAAATATACCCAAAAAAAAAAAAAAATACCCCAAAAAAAAAATACCCAAAAAGAGTTGAATCTGTAATTGCAGTGAAAGGTGGTTCTACAAAGTATTGACGCAGGGGGGCGGAATACAAATGCACGCCACACTTTTCATATAATTATTTGTAAAAAATGTTGTAAACCATTTATCATTTTGCTTCCACTTCACAATTATGTTCCACTTTGGCCCCTTTCACACTGGGGCGTTTTTCATGCGGTTTAGCGCTAATAATAGCGCTATTATACCGCATGAAAAATTCCTGCCCTGTAGCCTTCAATGTGAAAGCCCGAAGGCTTTCACACTGAAGCGGTGCGCTAGCAGGACCGCTCCAAAAGTCCTGCTAGCCGCTTCTTTACAGCGGTAAAGGAGCGGTGTGTTCACCGCTCCTTTACCGCGGGTGCCAATTGAAATCAATGGGACACCGCGGTAATACCGCCCGCAAACCGCGGCAATAGCCGCGGTTTGCGGGCGGTATTAACCCCTTTTCGGCCGCTAGCGGGGGTTAAATTCACCCCCCTAGCGACCGCATACCGCGGTAAGAACGACGGTATAGCAGCGCTGCAAATCGCGCTGCTATACCGCCACCGCTCCTGCCCGCCCCAGTGTGAAAGGGGCCTTAGTGTTAGTCTATCACATAAATCCCCCCCCCCCCGAAAAAAAAATATTTACATTTTTGGTTGTAACATGACAAAATTAGGAAAATTTCAAGGGGTATGAATACTTTTTCAAGGCACTGTTTACTTGTGAGGAGCACTGCCAATTACAACCCTAACCAAGACCCAGATAAGGAATCGTTTAAGGTATAACTATAGCCAAGATTTTTTTATCTATTTTTGAACCATTTGAAGAAACCTGAGAGTAGCTTGAAATGGCTTGAAAGTGCAGGAAGATTGGTTACTAGTCAGGATCTATTTTGGTGACATTTATAAAAAAGGGATTTTTATAACAGCTTACCTGTAAAATCCTTTTCTTGGAGTACATCACGGGACACAGAGCGACTTAGTCATTACTAATGGGTTATATAGATACCTTCAGGTGCTGGCACTGGCAACTTCCAAAACCGGAAGTACCCTCCCCTATATAAGCCCCTCCCATCCGGGAGCACCTCAGTTTTGTAGCCAAGCAATAAGTGTCCCCAAAGAGGGGTGGGAGCTCTGTGTCCCGTGATGTACTCCAAGAAAAGGATTTTACAGGTAAGCTGTTATAAAAATCCCTTTTTCTTTTTCGTACATCACGGGACACAGAGCGACTTAGTCATTACTAATGGGACGTCCCAAAGCAATGTCAAATGAGGGGAGGGATACACTATACATAAGCTGGGTGCCATCAGGCATGAGGATCTTTTGCGGCCTGCAACACACTGCGCCCAAAGGCGACATCCTCCTGACTTCTAACGTCTACCTGGTAGAATCTAGTAAACGTGTGTACTGAAAACCATGTTGCGGCCTTACAGACTTGAGCCAGGGAGGCCTGGTGATGCACTGCCCATGAAGTTCCAACTGCTCTTGTGGAGTGCGCCCTAACTTTGAATGGAGGCGGTCTCTTTCTCAAGCCATAGGCTTGTATTATGACCTGTCGAATCCACTTGGCTAAAGTAGATTTTGATGCTGCCTGACCCTTTCTGGGGCCTTCCGGCAGAACAAACAAAGTATCCGTTCTACGAATCTGAGCAGTGGCTTTTAGATAAGCTTTAACTGCTCTTACTATATCCAAAGAATGCAATAACTTTTCCTCTACCGAGCTAGGTTTGGGGGAAAAAAAAGGAAGAACCACATCTTGGTTCAAATGAAACCTCGATACCACCTTAGGAAGAAAGGCTGGATGAGGACGTAATACTACTCTGTCCTTATGGACAACCAGATATGGCTCCTTACAGGACAAGGCGGCTAATTCCGATACTCTTTTAGCCGAACAAATGGCTACTAAGAAAATCAATTTCCTGGTGAGAAGAACAAAGGAAATGTGTTGCAATGGTTCAAACGGTTGTTTCTGTAGAACCGACAGAACCAGGTTTAAGTCCCATGGACATATGGGAATACTAACCGGAGGGCTAATACGCATCACTCCTTGTATGAAAGCTTTGACTAAAGAATGCAAAGCCAAGGGCCTTTGAAAAAATATTGACAAGGCCGAAATCTGACCCTTGATAGTACTCAAGGCAAGCTTCCTATCTACAGCCCACTGTAGGAAGTCCAGAATCCTACCTATTACGTACTTACGTGGATGCCATTTCTTGGCCTCACACCACGTGATGTACGCCTTCCAGATCCTATAATAGATCTGCCTGGATACCGGCTTCCTGGCATTGATCATGGTAGATACCACAGGATTAGAGAGCCCTCTCTTTTTTAGAATGTGGGCTTCAATAGCCAGGCCGTCAAACCTAGGGCTGGTAAGGAAGGGTGGTATATCGGTCCTTGCGAAAGCAGGTCCGGACGATGTGGGAGGGTCCAAGGACTCCCCACTGACATTTTTACAATCTCCGCGTACCATGCCCTTCGGGGCCACGCTGGAGCCACCAGAATCACTGGTTTCTTTTCTACCCTGATTCTGCGGATTAATCGCGGTAACAATTGTGGCGGTGGGAATGCATATATCAGCTTGAACTGATCCCAAGGGAACACTAGGGCATCCGAGCCGCAAGCTAGGGGATCCCTTGTGCGAGACACAAATCTGTCCACCTTTGCGTTGAATCTGGATGCTAGCAGATCTACATCCGGTGTTCCCCACCGCTGGCATATTGCCTGGAAAACCTCGGGGTGAAGAGACCATTCCCCCGGGCATAATTGCTGGCGACTTAAAAAGTCCGCTCTCCAATTTTCCACTCCTGGGATGAAAACCGCGGATATGGCTGGGACATATCTTTCTGCCCATTCCAGGATGCAATTCGCTTCCCTCTGGGCTGCACGACTCCTGGTGCCACCCTGGTGATTGATATATGCCACTGCTGTGGCATTGTCTGATTGAATTCTGACAAGGGACCCTTGGAGTTTGGATGTCCATGCTACTAGGGCATACCGGGCTGCTCGTATCTCTAAGAGATTGATGGGCAGGGCCTTCTCTGCTTCTGAGCACTTGCCCTGGAGAGACCATTGCTCCAGTACTGCCCCCCAGCCTATGAGGCTGGCATCTGTAGTGACCACCTTCCAAGAAACCGGACTGAAGGGTTTCCCTTTTTCCAGATTCTGGGGCACCAACCACCAATGGAGGCTCTTGCGAACGGAAGGGGACAGGGACATTGGTAAGTCTAAAGCCTGAACTTTTTTGTTCCAGGCTGACAGTATGGCCCTCTGCAAGTTCCTTGAATGGAATTGACCGTAGGGTACTGCTTCGAATGAAGCCACCATTTTTCCCAGCAGCCTCATGCACAGGCGTATGGATGGTTTTCTTTTTGTACCCACTAAGTGGGTCAAATCTTTTAAAGACGACACCTTCTCTGGAGGTAAGAAAATCTTTCTCTGATTTGAATCCAGCCTTAGCCCTAAGTATTCCACACTTTTGACTGGTCTTAGAGCTGACTTGTCCCGGTTGATAACCGTGATATTCCAGATACTTGATTGTCTTGTGAATAGCTACTTCCAGCTTTTCCACTGAGTGGTCTATTAGTAGCAGGTCGTCTAGATATGCCATTATCGTTACACCTTGTGTTCTTAGATTGGCCAATAGTGGGGCCAGAATTTTTGTGAACACTCGTGGTGCTGTGGCCAGACCGAAAGGTAAGGCTCTGAACTGAAAATGGCGCCCTTCTACTGCAAAGCGTAGATATTTCTGGTGGGCCGGAAAGATGGAAATATGCAGATAAGCATCCCTTATGTCGATCGAGGCTAACCATTCCTGCCCTTGTAGGGCGGAGGCCACCGATCGGATCGACTCCATCTGAAAAGTCCTGATATTTAGGAACTTGTTTAGCCCTTTTAGATTTAATATGGGCCTCACGTCCCCATTTGGTTTGGGGACTGTGAAAAGGTTCGAGTAAAACCCGAACCCGCTTTCTTCCAGGGGAACCTTCATGATTACACCTTGGAGCAATAGTTGTTCTAGTGCCAGAAGGAGGGATCCTCTCTTCTGGGGATCGCTTGGCACGTTTGATCTCATAAATTGGGCAAGAGGAGTGTCTTTTAACTCCAGCTTGTATCCCAGACTTACTGCGGAGAGCACCCATCTGTCTCTGATGGTGTCCCGCCAGGTCTCTGTGAACAACTGAAGTCTTCCCCCCACCCGATTGAGTGGGGGCAACCCTTCATGACTTGGGGGGAGGTTTTGTACCTCTCTTGACCCAGGGTTTCTTGTTACCCTGTGATTGTCCCTGATTTCTGCCCCCTGAATTTGACCGCGGAGGCCGTCGGAACTGTTTCACAGCCGATGTGCCAGGGACTGGAGAAGTAGGCCTCTTAAAAGAAGGACTTCTACCCTTGTTCTTAACCGGTAAGAGTGAACTTTTACCGGCAGAAATTTTCTGGATATATTTGTCCAGATCTTCTCCAAATAAGCGTTCTCCATGAAATGGGAAGCTAACCAGCAATTTCTTACAGGGAGCTTCAGCAGACCAGTTTTTGAGCCATAGAAGCCTACGCATATGTACTACAGACAGCGTAAAGCGGGAGGCCTGTTGGATTGTATCCTTTATGGCGTCCACCGCAAAACACAAGGCTCTAGGTAAGTCAGCTAGGGCAAGAGCCTGCTGATCTGGTAAGTCCCTTAAGACTTGTTTCAACTGATCTTTCACCGCTTGGCAGACTCCAATCGCTGCTACTGCAGGTTGTGTCACCATGCTTGCTGTAGAGAAAGCAGATTTTAGTAAAGACTCCAATTTTTTATCTATTGGGTCTTTGAACATTGGAACATTATCTACTGGACATGTCAGTGATTTGTTCACACAAGAGATGGCTGCGTCCACTGTAGGGACCCTCCATTTTTTTATGAACTTATCCTCCATGGGATAGATCACTGGAAATCTCTTGGGGGGAGTAAATATTTTATCAGGATGCTCCCAATCCTGGTAAATAAGCCCTTCCAATAAAGGGTGGATTGGGAAGGAACAGACAGCCTGGGGAGCTTTCAGCGACCCCAGCGAGGAAACCGTAGTGGTTGATGGTTCCGCCAGAGGCATTTTAAATGCTGATCGGACCATGTTAGTCAGAGACTGAACCCATAATCTTTCAGCCTGAGATGCTGAGAAAGGTTCTTCCACTGTTGATTCCTCTATAACTGAATCAACCTCATCCTGATCCCCTTCAGGTAGGTCGATCTCTGTGTGGGGCTGTTCCTCCACTAACAGGCACTCTGAAGGAGGAGACGGAGATCGGACGCGCTTTCCCTGTGACAGGGAAGCAGCGATCAATGCTGTTAATCTCTCTTCCAATCCTCCCAGAGTTGAGGATAAAACCTCCTCTGTTATATATACAGGAGCAGGTGGACTGGGGACAGCCGCAGCACCAGGCACTCCTGCGGGGTTCCTACGACTACTGACCTCTGAATTTTCAGGGGAGATTGGTGCAGTACAAGCATGCCCAATATCCTCAGAGCCCGATGGAGACCCCTTTGGCTTCCTGGAAGACTTATTTCCGGAGCGTCTGGACGACATATACTTTAAGCACAAAGCTGAGGTATTCCCGTCGTCATACACCAATTTTGCTGGTAATAGTCTAACACAGTTGCTGCTATATACCAGCTGGTGTCCACTAAAGTGCCTTTCTATGGGGATGCCTGCATCAACCGCCTCTGTGTGCCACCGTTTTGTTGCTAGCTCTGTTTGCATCCAGCTGACACTTGTACTGTGTCTTTTATACATGCTGGGACGCCTGCACATGCGCAGAAGCGCCGCGGCGCGCATCGAGCGTCATCCACCCGCCCCGCCCCTTTTTTTTCATAGGAGGCGCGTGCACGTGCCCGCGCGCGCCCGTGCGCCATTGGCGCCCTTTTCGAAACCAAGCAGGGACTAGGAGACAGGGCCCTTTTTGCCTGAGGGCCTGTGCGGTGGATGAGCGCAGCAACAGGGCAGAGGAAGTGGATTCCCACAGAGAACTTACCAACTGCCTGGATCTTTTGACTTGAGAAAACCAAAGATCCACATGACAAGAAAAAATGGACCACAGCGGCCTCTAGTGGTTTAACACAGGTACCGCGGTCCTCTTTTTTTTTTTTTTCTTGACTACTATTAAAATTTTACATTTTCCAGTAGTTACAGGCATACACAGATATTAGCGGGAATACCGTTAGGTAACAGACAGAAAGACAAATTAGGCTTGGGGGTCCCCCAATAGAACCAAGTTCCTGGGGGCCCCCACTTACCTGTTCCCCGCCGCAGGACTCTGTTTGGTCCACAGAAGCCCAAACTTCACCTATCACGGCAGGCATTGTAATTAAACCTTCAGGGACCGGGTTCCCAAGGATTCCACTCCCCTGGACCTGTATAGCACCCTGCACAGAAAACATCTTGGTCGTGGGTATGACCAGAGCTCTGGATCCCAGGGTCCAGCCCTCCTAAGAGAGGCATTACAGGCAAAACCTTGCTCTTCTGCTGCAAGGCCCGGGTACCGACCGTTTAGCTATGAAGCTTTTTTGGTGGGATCCGGAACAGCTTACTAAGGCCCGTAAAAGAACCTGTACGCAAGCCCAGTGAAAACACATGTTACTCTTTGGCCAACACCTTAGACACTGGCAAAAAACTGAGGTGCTCCCGGATGGGAGGGGCTTATATAGGGGAGGGTACTTCCGGTTTTGGAAGTTGCCAGTGCCAGCACCTGAAGGTATCTATATAACCCATTAATGACTAAGTCGCTCTGTGTCCCGTGATGTACGAAAAAGAAATGTGACTCTTCCTAGAACATTTACAACTGATAAGCTTTCAGCAATTTGGACATCACAGAATGAGTTCCAAACCAAGAAATACACAGAGACTTTATTTGCTTTGTCTAGAAAAAGTGCTCCCTGGCCTGCCTACCATTATCTCCAATTTGTTTTACAAAGATTTTATTGTAACAAGATGTGCAACATAGATACAGATGCACTGCAATGTATTCAAGGATAGCAAAAAATATAAAATTTTACATTAATGCCATGGTACATCAGTCCATTAAATGTAGCACATTAATATCGTTGTAAACACTTATACCCACCTAAGTGACTAGCCACAGGTGGGTGATACACAAAGATTTAAAAAAAGTATAGCCAAAGCTATTTTGGTCATACTTCTCCTGTGGATCACATGAGTGTAGTTCGTTCTGCACTCCGGTGACTCGTTTTTAGCAGACAGTGGGTTTAAACCCGCTGTCGGCTGACATCTCAGAGCCAGTCCAGCCTGGACTGGCACCTGGCTCAGCCTCTCAGTGATCCGCCGAGAGCCTGAGCCAGCCCCTCCCACTCCCTCCACAGCTCAGCGTTCCAGTAAAAACTGGAGGGGAGAGCAGAGAGCCAGTGATTGACAGTCATGGCTCTCTGCCCAGAGCGGAGAGGAGAACTGAGTGATTAGCCCCAGAAGGGGACAGATCCAGCATTGGATCAATGCTGCATACACCTAGGTGAGTATGTTTTTTTTTTTTTTAAATCCTTACTTCTCTTTTAAACAAATCCTCCCACATAAGTTGTACCTGTTTATCTGAAGCCCTCTCTCCTTTACATCCATTCAAAGTGTACAGTTTACACAACATTCCTTCGCTCCAGAAGACAGAGGCAGGGATCTGATGTCACACACACAGCACAGTACAGAACAGGCATCTGAGTGTATTCCGAGACCTGGAGTGGAGGAAGTGGACACCTGTCTCCTCAACACAGTCTCAAAGGAAAACATGCACAGCGAGGTTGTCATTCACCTGCTGTGTGCTGGGGGAGGAAGGGTGAGGGCATCTCACAGGATTCCCTGGAGTTGGCATAGACCAGTGATGGTGAACCTTGGCACCACCAGATGTTTTGGAACTACATTTCCCATGATGCTCATGCACTCTGCAGTGTAGATGAGCACATGGGCGTCCGCTCCATAGGGCAAGGGGGGTCAATTGCCCCACCCTGAAAGTCAGAGTGAAGACACACACTTGCCCCCTGTGTTGCAATGGCCGCCGCGGCCGCCTTCGCGGCAGCCGTGGACTTTTTTTTCTAAGTCTGCAGACTGCTGCTGGCCTGGGGGCTGGGGCTGCTCTCAGTCTTTTCCGACTATCCGTCCCTCTCTCCTCGCCCCCGGCACGAGCATCGGATTGGCTCTGCCTCTCGGGCCTCTGCTTTACATCACTGTGACCCTGACCCGGCTGTTCCGTGATTGGCTGCTGCCTCAGCCTGCCTCTGCCTGTGTAAATGTGCCTATGCCAATCCGGCCGGCGTGGAGCCGGCTCCTCCCACAGGTGCGTGGCGTGCAGTGGCCGAGACAAGAGACTGAATACGCTGCCAGGGCCTGCCCTATCGCTGAAGAACTACAGGTAACAGCAGTGCCTGTGCCACGACACCACTGTGTACATCTTTTTGTACTGCAATGTATTGCAATACATTTGTGTTGTGGGCGGCCATATTTTGGTCTTGATGAAAAAAAACTATACATACAGTATACAATATAGGCTGTTTTCATCAAGATCAAAATATGGCCACAACAGATGTTTTGCAATACATTGCAATATAGAAAGTGTACATTCGCTAGGCTATATTTATATGCACATGGAGTGAAGCGGAATTATCCTTGAGCTATTTCACACTGCCAGCTGGCCGCGTAATCGGTAAAGCGCCACTAGTTTTAGCGGCGCTTTACCATCGTTTAAGGCAGGGCTTGACAAATTTGCTTGGAATCTAGGAGCCAGCTAAAAAAGTTAGGAGCCAGGTTTTTTTTTAACAACCGACAAAGCTTTATTTTCTATATAAAAATTAACCAATCTTAAATTTACACAGAGACGACTAGAACCAAACTTTATATATAGGCATTTAACTTGTGTAGGTAATGAATATATTCTGACTAGTGATGAGCCGAACACCCCCGGGTTCGGTTCGCACCAGAACCCGCGAACGGACCGAAAGTTCGAACGAACATTAGAACCCTATTAAATACAATGGATGCGAACGTTCGAATTCTAAAGTGCTAATTATAACAACTATTATGCATGTTATTGTCATAAATAGGGTTTGGGAACCCGGGTTGTGCACCAGGGGACATGTATCAATGCAAAAATAAGTTTTAAAAACGGTCGTTTTTCGGGAGCAGTCATTTTAATGATGCATAAAGTGAAAAAAAAAAAGTCAAATATTCCTTTAAATATCGTACCTGGGGGGTGTCTAAAGTATGCCTGTGAAGTGCCACGTGTTTCCCGTGTTTAGAACTGTCCCTGCACAAAATGACACTTCTAAAGGAAAAAAAAGCCATTTAAAACTGCTTGCGGCTTTAATGTAATGTCTGGTCCCGGTAATATGGATGAAATTCTTTAAGAAAAATGGCATAGCTACCCCATGACCCCCCCCCCTACCCCAGCCCATTACCAGCCCCTTTGGGTCTTGTATGGATATTAAGGGGAACCCCGCACATAAAATAAAAAAGGCCCTATATACTCTGAACAGCCGTATACAGGCGGTGCATACAAGACAGGGACTGTAGGTTTGTTCTTATGTAGAATCTGTTTGTAATTTTGAACAGGTACATTGTTGAAGTGTAGCTCCAGCCCAAAAATCTATTTTTAAACTTTTTGGGAAACATAGGTAAGGGTTATCACCCCTGTAACATTTGTTTTGCTGTCTGTGCCCCTGTTCAGAACATTTCACCTCACTTTCCGTCCCAATGACAACTGTTTTTGAAATGTGGTGTTTTTCTTGAAACAAGGATTGCTGATAAAGCATCAGTACAGATGAGACCCCTTTCTCCCATATTTATTCTTACAGGAGAGAATTTTCCTTTCTAGGGGTAGATTTCCTCTCACTTCCTGTTGTCTTCTTTCGTTTGCAAGTAGGAGTCGTTTGTAAGTTGGATGTTTGAAAGTAGGGACCTGCCGTATATACTCTGCAGACATAGGCCCCTTAGTTGTTGGTGTTGGCACAACACTGTAAGCACTCAGTTACTCTTGGTTGGTGCTGGAACGCCCTGCTGTCAACTATTATATCAGGAATTTTAATTACATATAATTGTTGAACAGTGGTAGTAAAAATTGGGGCTTTGATGGTGGTGCTGGTGCCACAACACTGTAAGCCCTGACAGTTACTCTTGGTGGGTGCAGCAATGGGCCCTGCTGTGAATTATTAGATCAAGAATTGTAATTACATGCCCCTTTTGAACAGGGGCTGAAAAATTGGGCCTTTCGTGGTGGTGGTGGTGGTGGCGTTGCCACAAGACTGTAAGCCCTCAGAGTTACTCTTGGTGGGTGCAGCAATGGACCCTGCTGTGAATTATTAGATCAAGAATTGTAATTGCATGCCCCTGTTGAACAGGGGCTGAAAAATTGGGCCTTAGGCACTGGTGGCACAACACTACAACCCCTCACAGATACTGTACTTGGAGCACAGCAATGAGCCCTGTTGCAAAGTATTGCTTCAAAAATTGTAATGACACGCCCCTGTTAAACAGGGGCTGAAAAATTGGGCCTTAGGCACTGGTGCCACAACACTCCAACCCCTCACAGATACTGTACTTGGAGCACAGCAATGAGCCCTATGGCAAATTATTGCTAAAAAAATTGTAATTACACGCCCCTGTAAAACAGGGGCTGAAAAATTGGGCCTTAGCCACTGGTGGCGGCACCCATAAACAAAAATGATCTTCCAAGCTATCATCATCAATCGTATCATTGAGGACTCAGAGGAGGAGGATAGCCAGTCAACATAACAGCACAGGCACTCAGCATCAGCATCAGTCTTGAAGGGATGTGACATGTTAAAATCAATTAGTCTGTTATATCAGCATCAGGTGTGTGGTAGCTGGTGGTGATCCAAGACTGGTTCATCTTGATGAAAGTCAGTCGATCAACCGAGTCGGTGGACAGGCGCACCCTGTGATCCGTGACAAATCCTCCAGCAGCACTGAATGTGCGTTCCGAAAGAACGCTGGATGCAGGACAGGCCAGTAGCTCAATTGCATACTGTGCAAGCTCTGGCCAGTGATCCATCCTCAAGACCCAGTAAGCCAGAGGATTTTCGGTGGGGAAGGTGTCCAAGTCTGACCTTGCCCCTAGATATTCCTGCACCATGTTTATCAGACGCTGGCGATGGTTGCTGGAACCGATCATACTTTGGGGCTGCGGACTAAAGAATTGTCTGAACGCATCGGTCAGACGGCCACCTTCCCCACCGCTCCTTCTTTGACTGGCCGAAGCCTCAGCAACTCGTTGTCCAGGACCAGGAGTTTGTAACCTCCCAGTCTCTGGGAACGCGTTGCACAGACCTTTCTGCAAGGCCTCCCGGAGTTGTCTCATCCTCTGCTCCCTCTGCGACGGTAACATAAGGTCCGCAACCTTACCCTTGTACCGTGGATCAAGGAGAGTGGCCAGCCAGTAATGGTCCCTCTCCTTGATCCGAAGAATACGAGGATCCTTCCGCAGACTTTGCAGGATCAGGGAGGCCATGCAGCGTAGGTTTGCTGAGGCATTCGCTCCGGAGTCCTCTGGGTCACTAAGGACGACATGATCCGCAGCCACCTCCTCCCAGCCACGTACAAGTCCACTGGTTTCTTGGGACTGTAAATCATCCCTAAAAGACTGCTGCTGATGATGCTGAGTGCCAGCCTCCACCTCCATGCTGACACAATCCTCCTCCTCCTCCTCCTCCTCCTCCTCCTCTTCCTGTGCGATGGGTGGGACAGAAGGAACACTGTCTGGGTAAAGGGGGCCTTGAGAGGCAAGGAAGTCCTCCTCTTCCTGCCTCTGTTCTGCCTCAAGTGCCCTGTCCATTATTCCACGCAGCGTGTGCTCCAACAGGTGGACAAGAGGTACAGTGTCACTGATGCATGCACTGTCACTGCTCACCATCCTCGTGGCCTCCTCAAATGGTGCCAGGACAGTGCATGCATCCCTGATCATGCCCCACTGGCGTGGAGAAAAAAAACCAAGCTCCCCTGACCCTGTCCTGGTGCCGTAGTCGCACAGGTACTCATTGATGGCCCTCTGCTGCGTGTGCAGCCGCTGCAGCATGGCCAACGTTGAGTTCCACCTGGTGGGCATGTCACATATAAGGCGGTTCTTGGGCAGGTTCAACTCCTTTTGCAGCTCAGCCAGGCGAGCACTGGCATTATAAGATCTGCGGAAATGCACACAGACTTTCCTGGCCTGCCTCAGGACATCCTGTAAGCCCGGGTACCTGCCCAAGAACCGCTGCACCACCAGGTTAAGGACGTGAGCCACACAGGGCACATGGGTCAGTTGTCCCTGTCGGAGGGCGGAGAGGAGGTTGGTGCCATTGTCGCAAACCACCATTCCTGGCTTAAGCTGGCGTGGCGTCAACCACCTCTCGGCCTGGCCCTGCAGAGCAGACAGGACCTCTGCCCCAGTGTGGCTTCTGTCCCCCAAACACACCAGCGCAAGCACGGCATGGCATCTTTTTGCCTGCGTACTTGCGTAGCCCCGTGAACGGCTACGGAGCACCGCTGGTTCATAGGACAAACCACAGGAAGAGGCCATGGAGGAAGAAGAAGAGGAGGGGGTGGAGGAGAGAGGTGTGTCACAACCAGTAGTAGCATTTTGGAGGCGTGGCGGTGGGACAACCTCCAACACTACTGCACCTTGTCCTGCATCCTTCCCAGCTGCCAAAAGAGTGACCCAATGGGCCGTGAAAGAAAGGTAACGTCCCTGTCCATGCCTGCTGGACCATGAGTCAGCGGTAATATGCACCTTACCGCTGACCGCCCTGTCCAGCGAGGCCAAGACATTGCCTTCCACATGCCGGTAGAGAGCCGGAATAGCCTTCCGTGAGAAAAAGTGGCGTTTGGGAACCTGCCACTGAGGAACCGCACATTGCACAAACTCACGGAAGGGGGCCGAGTCTACCAACTGAAAAGGCAGCAGTTGAAGCGCTAGCAATTTAGCCAAGCTAGCATTCAACCGCTGGGCATGTGGATGGCTGGGAGTGAACTTCTTTCGACGGTCCAGCAGCTGGGGCAGGGAAATTTGCCTGCTAGAATCGGACGTCGGTGTACTGCTAGCAGAGTGGCCGCAAGTACTTGGCTGTGACACACCTAATTCTACACCTTCATTCCTCTCAGTGCATGTTTCAGAGAGGACTGAAGTTATAGTGGGGTTGGAGATCCCAGCTGATGCGGTGCAAGGAGAGGTCCGCTTTGTTCTTTGGTGTGGGTCTTTGAGGTAGGCTTGCCAACGAGCTGCATGGCAGGTCAACATATGTCTGGTCAGGCATGTGGTACCCAAGCGGCTGATGTTTTGGCCACGCGATATACGCTTGAGACATATGTTGCAAACAGCAGCTGTGCGATCTGATGCACTAGCCTCAAAAAAGGCCCACACCAAAGAACTTTTTGAATGACGGGCAGAGGCAGCGCCCTGCACAGGCGGAGCTCTGCGGTGTGATTCCGTCGGTGTACTGCCCTTACGCTGGCCACCAAAGGGCATCCTGCCTCGTTGGAGATGTGCCTCCTCCTCATCCTCCTCCTCCTCCTCTCTCCTATTAGGCACCCACGTGGAGTCAGTGACCTCATCATCACCTCCCTCCTCATCACTGGAGGCAATCTGGCAGTATGCTGCAGCTGCTGGAACATGACTGCCAGATTGGTGTCCTTCTTGAGCATCCCCTCTGTCTGCTCTCACGCTACTGCCTTCCTCTAGCTGGGTTTCATCATCAGACCCTTCGAAACGCTGGGCATCCTCCTGGAGCATGTACCCAACACTGTGCTGAAACAGTTCGGGGGACTCCTCAGGAGGAGGACATGGTGGGTCTAGGGAAGGAGTGACTGATGATGAGTCTGACATTGATACCAGGGAAGAGGACGCTTTGGCAGCTGCTTTTCCAGTACCCTGAGCCTGGGTGAGAGAGGATGAGGAGGAGGAGGAGGGCTTGGTCATCCACTCTACCAAGTCTTCGGCATGATGTGGCTCAACATGTCCAGCTGCCGAAAAGAAGGACAAGCGTGTCCCATGGCCATGTGCTGATGACAATGCACCGCGTCCACGACCAGCACTGTTGCCCCCAGACACAGAGCCTGCTTGCCCTCTTTTATTGCCTCCTGACTGTCTGCCTCTCCTTGTTTGCCTTCCAGACATTCTAATAGATGGCCTGCAGGGAGATGGGAAAAAAGCAATAAGGGCTACCTTCAGGTGTCCTTCTCTGTCCCTTGAAACAAGGACTTTGACAGTGAAAGAAACTGACACACTCTCCCTACCTACAGTTTTCTGTCCCTAGAAAAAATGTTTTTTTTAAGCACAATTTAGCACAAGGAGAATTACCTCACTGTCCTTCCAGGTCCCTGGAAACAAGGACTTTGACAGTGAAAGAAACTGACACACTCTCCCTACCTACAGTTTTCTGTCCCTAGAAAAAATGTTTTTTTTAAGCACAATTTAGCACAAGGAGAATTACCTCACTGTCCTTCCAGGTCCCTGGAAACAAGGACTTTGACAGTGAAAGAAACTGACACACTCTCCCTACCTACAGTTTTCTGTCCCTAGAAAAAATGTTTTTTTTAAGCACAATATAGCACAAGGAGAATTCACTCACTGTCCTTCCAGGTCCCTGGAAACAAGGACTTTGACAGTGAAAGAAACTGACACACTCTCCCTACCTACAGTTTTCTGTCCCTAGAAAAAATGTTTTTTTTAAGCACAATTTAGCACAAGGAGAATTACCTCACTGTCCTTCCAGGTCCCTGGAAACAAGGACTTTGACAGTGAAAGAAACTGACACACTCTCCCTACCTACAGTTTTCTGTCCCTAGAAAAAATGTTTTTTTTAAGCACAATTTAGCACAAGGAGAATTACCTCACTGTCCTTCCAGGTCCCTGGAAACAAGGACTTTGACAGTGAAAGAAACTGACACACTCTCCCTACCTACAGTTTTCTGTCCCTAGAAAAAATGTTTTTTTTAAGCACAATATAGCACAAGGAGAATTCACTCACTGTCCTTCCAGGTCCCTGGAAACAAGGACTTTGACAGTGAAAGAAACTGACACACTCTCCCTACCTACAGTTTTCTGTCCCTAGAAAAAATGTTTTTTTTAAGCACAATTTAGCACAAGGAGAATTACCTCACTGTCCTTCCAGGTCCCTGGAAACAAGGACTTTGACAGTGAAAGAAACTGACACACTCTCCCTACCTACAGTTTTCTGTCCCTAGAAAAAATGTTTTTTTTAAGCACAATTTAGCACAAGGAGAATTACCTCACTGTCCTTCCAGGTCCCTGGAAACAAGGACTTTGACAGTGAAAGAAACTGACACGCTCTCCCTACCTACAGTTTTCTGTCCCTAGAAAAAATGTTTTTTTTAAGCACAATTTAGCACAAGGAGAATTCACTCACTGTCCTTCCAGGTCCCTGGAAACAAGGACTTTGACAGTGAAAGAAACTGACACACTCTCCCTACCTACAGTTTTCTGTCCCTAGAAAAAATGTTTTTTTTAAGCACAATTTAGCACAAGGAGAATTACCTCACTGTCCTTCCAGGTCCCTGGAAACAAGGACTTTGACAGTGAAAGAAACTGACACACTCTCCCTACCTACAGTTTTCTGTCCCTAGAAAAAATGTTTTTTTTAAGCACAATTTAGCACAAGGAGAATTACCTCACTGTCCTTCCAGGTCCCTGGAAACAAGGACTTTGACAGTGAAAGAAACTGACACACTCTCCCTACCTACAGTTTTCTGTCCCTAGAAAAAATGTTTTTTTTAAGCACAATATAGCACAAGGAGAATTCACTCACTGTCCTTCCAGGTCCCTGGAAACAAGGACTTTGACAGTGAAAGAAACTGACACACTCTCCCTACCTACAGTTTTCTGTCCCTAGAAAAAATGTTTTTTTTAAGCACAATTTAGCACAAGGAGAATTACCTCACTGTCCTTCCAGGTCCCTGGAAACAAGGACTTTGACAGTGAAAGAAACTGACACACTCTCCCTACCTACAGTTTTCTGTCCCTAGAAAAAATGTTTTTTTTAAGCACAATTTAGCACAAGGAGAATTACCTCACTGTCCTTCCAGGTCCCTGGAAACAAGGACTTTGACAGTGAAAGAAACTGACACACTCTCCCTACCTACAGTTTTCTGTCCCTAGAAAAAATGTTTTTTTTAAGCACAATTTAGCACAAGGAGAATTACCTCACTGTCCTTCCAGGTCCCTGGAAACAAGGACTTTGACAGTGAAAGAAACTGACACACTCTCCCTACCTACAGTTTTCTGTCCCTAGAAAAAATGTTTTTTTTAAGCACAATATAGCACAAGGAGAATTCACTCACTGTCCTTCCAGGTCCCTGGAAACAAGGACTTTGACAGTGAAAGAAACTGACACACTCTCCCTACCTACAGTTTTCTGTCCCTAGAAAAAATGTTTTTTTTAAGCACAATTTAGCACAAGGAGAATTACCTCACTGTCCTTCCAGGTCCCTGGAAACAAGGACTTTGACAGTGAAAGAAACTGACTCACTCTCCCTACCTACAGTTTTCTGTCCCTAGAAAAAATGTTTTTTTTAAGCACAATTTAGCACAAGGAGAATTACCTCACTGTCCTTCCAGGTCCCTGGAAACAAGGACTTTGACAGTGAAAGAAACTGACACACTCTCCCTATCTACAGTTTTCTGTCCCTAGAAAAAATGTTTTTTTTAAGCACAATTTAGCACAAGGAGAATTACCTCACTGTCCTTCCAGGTCCCTGGAAACAAGGACTTTGACAGTGAAAGAAACTGACACACTCTCCCTACCTACAGTTTTCTGTCCCTAGAAAAAATGTTTTTTTTAAGCACAATTTAGCACAAGGAGAATTACCTCACTGTCCTTCCAGGTCCCTGGAAACAAGGACTTTGACAGTGAAAGAAACTGACACACTCTCCCTACCTACAGTTTTCTGTCCCTAGAAAAAATGTTTTTTTTAAGCACAATTTAGCACAAGGAGAATTACCTCACTGTCCTTCCAGGTCCCTGGAAACAAGGACTTTGACAGTGAAAGAAACTGACACACTCTCCCTACCTACAGTTTTCTGTTCCTAGAAAAAATGTTTTTTTTAAGCACAATTTAGCACAAGGAGAATTCACTCACTGTCCTTCCAGGTCCCTGGAAACAAGGACTTTGACAGTGAAAGAAACTGACACACTCTCCCTACCTACAGTTTTCTGTCCCTAGAAAAAATGTTTTTTTTAAGCACAATTTAGCACAAGGAGAATTACCTCACTGTCCTTCCAGGTCCCTGGAAACAAGGACTTTGACAGTGAAAGAAACTGACACACTCTCCCTACCTACAGTTTTCTGTCCCTAGAAAAAATGTTTTTTTTAAGCACAATATAGCACAAGCACAAAACACACTGACACTCTCCCTACCTATCCTTCTCTTTCCCTAAACTAAAGGAATCCAGGTTAAGCAAGAAAGAAATAAAAGTCACTGTCCCTGCCTATGCTGCTCTATCCCTGCTCCGGAACACACTACACTAGGCCGCCGTGCTGGCGGCCTTTTATAGTGTGGGGCGTGTACTAAACCCCCTCAGCAATAATTGGCCACAGGCATCCTGCCTGTGGCCAATCATTGCTCTCCTCGCTGCCGGCGCTGTGATTGGCCAAGCATGCGGGGTCACAGTGCATGCTTGGCCAATCACAGCGCCTGGATGACACTGCGATGGCGTAGTGCATTGTGGGCCGTTCGCGTCACTCGAATTTGGCGCGAACGGCCCAAATCGTTCGATCTTCGTCGAACGATCGAACAGCCGATGTTCGAGTCGAACGTATGTTCGACTCGAACACGAAGCTCATCCCTAATTCTGACGTGACACCAAGTGTTTAATCATGCAATGTCATTTTTTTTCACTTGGCTTTTTGTGGCCATGAATATGCCTTGTACTTTTGCAATTAAAGTACCAATGGTCAACAGCCTTTGCAGCATCAAAATCCTTCACTGATGGTCCATTCATGTTGGTCATCAACAAATCGCCTAAACTTTCTTGCTGCATTACAGATCTGAACTTATTTTTTACAAAGTTCATTAAGCTGAATCCTCTCTCACAACATGCGGTTGAGACAGGCAAAACAGACACTATAGACAACAAATTTCCCAAAACTGGAAATCTGTCTGTGTTGGAGAGTGCCAAATCCAGAAGTTCACACAGTTTTTTTCCTTTTCCAAGAACTTTAAATTCATACCACTCATTGTGGATTGCATGCATGCATGTATCATGCATTTCAGGCATTGAGAGTTGTTTCTGGAAATGCTGAGCCAATGTTGTAATGCCATCAACACCATAGTCCTGTAGTGCTTTTCCCGATGGCCAGGCAAAGGTATCAAACACAGCAGTGGAACGTTCAATATTCCTTTGGATGAGAAATCGCTCTTCTAGATATTTTGCACCATACTGAATCAATTTGTCCTTTTCATTTTGGATCAAAGAAGTTGCAGCATTGCTGAGTCCATGCAACTGTACATCTTGATACTGTCCTTTGAGTGACGTTCCAGTTAGAAATCTCTCCTCGTACTGTTTTGGAACTTCTTTGAGTGATTTTAAAGAAAAAAATTGTGTTTTTCACATGCAACTCAATTGTGCTTAAGAAAAAGCTCTTCCCTTTGAAATAAAAGGGAGAGGTTCTTAATAATTTCTAGATAGTCAAGCAGAAAATGGAGCATGTGAACAAATTTAAAATCAGTTAGTTTTTTCAACAAACCATGTGCAACTGCAGAAGCACTGTCTTTTTCTGCAGCAACACTTTCAAGGTGGACTGTCACACGTTTCCAATCTTTGACAAGTGCAGAGAGAGCACTGACTTTGCTTGATACCCATCTTACGTTATGCAAGTACTGAAATTTCTGGATTTTTTCATGAAAACTTTCAGCTACCTGCTTTAGCTGTCGCATTCTCTTGGGTGAATGCTGGTAAAATTGGTACAGCTTCTTTAGAACAGAGTCAAGATCATCAATGAATTTTCCCTCTTTCACAGAGCTTAACACGCTTAAATTTAATCTGTGTGCAACACAGTGAATGCCAATTACATGGCTGAGATTTTGACGTACTTTCTGCACCAGTCCATTTTCAGCTCCAATCATGCTTGCAGCACCATCTGTACCAATTCCAATCAGCTGGTTTGAAAAAAGCCAGTCTAAAAGACCATGTGTCTTCAGCTCTTTAGTGATGGTTTCTAAGTACCCATCTGCAGTTGCCATTTCAAGAGGTAGGACTGATAGAACTACTTATTTGATCCTATTGTTCTTGATGTATCTGACATACAATATTAATTCTTCTACTCCTCCTTTGTCAGTTGATCCATCTAGCATTAAACTAACATATTTGGCCTCCTTTAGCTCGCAGATGAGTTCTTTCCGGATTACAGTTGCAATATGTGAGATGAATTCCTTGCATCTCTTGTCATTTGCATACTCCTCTCTCACAGCAACCCCTAGTTTCCCTGTCAGCTCTAACAAACCTTTAAAGTCTGTATATGGCTTGTTGTGTTTTGCAATATAATAGGCCACATTAAATAGAACGTTCATGTGGTTGAACATCCCTTGGTCCATTTTCTTAACGCATGCAGCCAATGGTGTAGCTTCTGGAGCCAACATGGCGTGTTTGGCTTTTATTCATTTGTCATGCTGGAGTGACTTTCCATGTTTTTTGAAAGTCTCCAGTTTAAATGGTCCTGAAAACCCTTTCACAATCTTGGATGTGTGGTCAGCAATGCCAGGGAAGGAGGCACAAATCTCACATATGGCAATGCCTGTATTATGGTCAAATTTAAGCCATGTGAGTTCCTTGCACCAATCTTGTTTAAACTTCCTTCTTCCTTCATTTTGAGGGTGACTTGTTGAAGGGGACTTCTCTGCTGGTTGTTCTTCTCTTGTGCCGTTTGATTCTGCAGTAACATGTTGCACTGCACTTTCTGAACAAGAAGTCTTCGTAAAGAAATTTGTCATCCGCAGTTGCTTGGCATCTTCTGGTGTCACAGCTTTTGCGGCACGTTTCATTTTTTCTGAATTCAAACACAAAGATGTTTTTTGTTGAATTCCCAAACAAAGAAGATTTAGTACACGTTATTACTTAATGGCATAGTCTCCAAAATTTTAATTTTTAATATATTTTTTTTCTTTAAAAGCAAAGCACCCCCTTTTCACAGATGCACAACGCAGGTTTACACAGTTATGCCTCTCAGCTTTTGCCCATTAACCTTCTTTTAATCCCTAAGAACTTTTAGCCTTTTGTCCTCCAGAAGGTTTTACCCACTTTATGACCAGGCCATTTTTTGCTATTCGACACTGCTCTACTTTTACTGACAATTGCTCCATGCAACACTATGGAAATTAAATTTATATAATTTCCCACAGATGGAGTTTTTCTTTATTTTATTTTTTAATACTAGTAATGGCGGCGATCGGCAACTTAGAGCCGGACTGATAGTGCGGCATACAATCTGACACTGGGTCGGAACTAACTGCTACTGACATCTCCAGTGACACTAATACAGTGATCAGTGATCGGCACAGTGGTGTAGTGGGTAGCACTCTCGCCTAGCAGTATCCCAACCACGACACTACCTGTCTGGAGTTTGCATGTTCTCCCTGTGTATGCGTGGGCTTCCTCTGGGTACTCCGGTTTCCTCCCACACTCCAAAGACATGCTGGTAGGTTAATTGGCTTCTGTCTAAATTGGCCCTAGTATATGAATGTGAGTTAGGGACCTTAGATTGTAAGCTCCTTGAGGGTAGGGACCGATGTGAATGTACAATATATATGTAAAGCGCTGCGTAAATTGACAGCGCTATACAAGTACCTAAATAATAATACCACTGTCACTCTAATAATGACACTGGGTAGGAAGGGGTTAACACCAAGGGCAATCAAAGGGTTAACTATGTGGTGCTTTAACTAAGGAATGTGACTGCTTTTATTTCCTGCCTTGCAGGGACACAAGACCCCCATATCCCCGCTAAGGGTGCGATCAGGTTCGCCTGAAAAACTGACAGGCCAACCTGATCAGACAGCCAGTGTGAAAGGGGCCAAGCAGGGAGATGACAA
Source organism: Rana muscosa (assembly GCA_029206835.1). Taxonomy (NCBI): domain Eukaryota; kingdom Metazoa; phylum Chordata; class Amphibia; order Anura; family Ranidae; genus Rana; species Rana muscosa. Next base: position 77,731,159 of record CM055120.1, read on the forward strand.
ATGCATTTTAATTAACCACTTCAGCCCCTGACCATTTTGCTGGCCAAAGACCAGGCCACATTTTGCGATTCGGCACTGCGTCGCAGTCGATTTAACTGACAATTGCGTGGTCGTGCAACGTGGCTCCTAATCAAAATTGACGTCCTTTTTATCCCACAAATAGAGATTTCTTTTGGTGGTATTTGATCACCTCTGCGGTTTTTATTTTTTGCGCTATAAACAAAAATAGAGCGATAATTTAGAAAAATAATGGATTCATAAATATACAAGATGAAATGATATGTGCGTCACAGAACATCACAATTGACCCAGACGTTTTCATCTCCAATAAACATCATGTCTAAACGATATTGCACTATCCAGCCTCTTTTTCATTTTGAACCGAGGAAAGCATCATTGGATTTATTACCTGATTGGCTAAGTTTTAACCAAGTTTTTGAGCTGGAAAAGCAGCTGAACCACCTCTGGGCTCTATGTGTAATGGTCTCTGTGGAATCCCAGGGTAAATACCCTGGGATTCCACAGAGACCATTACACATAGAGCCCAGAGGTGGTTCAGCTGCTTTTCCAGATACCCTGGGATTCCACAGAGACCATTACACATAGAGCCCAGAGGTGGTTCAGCTGCTTTTCCAGATACCCTGGGATTCCACAGAGACCATTACACATAGAGCCTAGAGGTGGTTCAGCTGCTTTTCCAGATCAAAAACTTAGTTAAAACTTAACCAATCAGGTAATACTCCATACAGTAACACCCAATCCGATATCAGCTTATTGTACTCAGGTAAGTAAAGTGTAATTCAGCTGTTCTGTGTCAGAGGGAAAGTTACACTGATGTGGGCAATTCAATAGTTCTTAGAGTGACTGAATGCAGCCAGAAGCTGCTATTATACAGTATCTCACCTTAACACACACCGCCGCTGTCCGCGCTCTGTGTGAGATCGCCGTACTAACGTGTGCACTCTGCAGGCAGTGAATCGTGGCAGTGACGTAGTGGTTCCGCCCCCTCAGCAGAATTCCCCAATCCCCAGGGGGCGAGGCGGCTGGAGGCAGAGCGCACGCCGCCTATCTGTGCTCTCTGCTGGAAGCAGAAGGCCGCAAAGCCGCGGCCTCAGTTAGCGGCCGGCGCGGCCCGACGTGATAGCACGATCGCGCGCGGGGGGGGCCCCCCCGCACAGAGACACAGAATACCCTGGGCGCTAATTCTAGTCGCAATGGCGACCTGGCGCCCGGGGTTTGTCGAGGCCTGGTTTAAGGAGCACTATTCAGCTGCTAAGGGGTGGGGGGGGGGTTTAAAAAAAATTGAAATTGCTAATCAGACAATGGCAGCTTGATCCTTTTATTAAGCTTTTGCATCAGTTTCTCAAACCTTTGCATGCCTGCGCTTTAAGCCCCTCCTCTTCATGACATTGTCAAAAAGGGACCAAGCATGGATGACCTTAAACTTATGCCCCCCCCCCCCTGAAAAAAGTTCAGCGGACGCCCATGGATGAGCATCATGGGAAATGTAGTTCCAAAACATCTGGAGTGCCAAGGTTCGCCATCACTGGCATAGACTGTCAGAAGTGACTCATGCAAATGGCAGAGGAATGACTGAGCAGATAGCAATCACAGTAGGTGCTTTGGATCAAGGCAAGTATACACTATATAACAATATGCTCTGTTCATTTTTTCATTCCAGAGGTTTACAACCACTTTAAGGAAAGTGAAAAAAATAAGTTATAACATTAAGCACTCAGGTTAGATCATCAGTAAATTTAGAAACTAAAATCATGAAAGAGGACTATATAATTTTATTATTTGCAATACACGGTTTTATTTTTCTGCACGCTGCAATGCTTTATCTGTGCAAGGGAGGTGAAGGAAAAAAAAAAGCCTTAATTGACACATATTTCAGGATTCTTTACTGTAGGAGCTGTGAAAACATGGTATAGTATTCCTAAGTCAATGTAGAACAATGGCCAGCAACTCCAATCCATAAGAATAATTTATTGGCACATGTAGGAAAACAAAAAAGCAGACACATTTCGGCTGGAGAGCCTTGGTCGCTTCCTAAGTCATAAGATTGCTTAAGCCCTGGTTCACACTGGTGCGATTTGACATGCGATTTGACATGTCAAATCGCATGTCAAAACGGCGATATTTGCCGCAAATTGCGGGCAATGGCACCGTCCTAATCGGTGCGACGCCGCATCTGCGGCATTGCACAGATTTTAAAAAGTAGTTTCTGTACTACTTTTTGCGATTTTGGGCCACGATTTACATTGACATCTGTGCAGAAACCTGCACAGATGTCCCTGTAATCGCGGCCGAAATCGGGACTGACAGGCAGGAGTGAAATCGTGCGAGTTCAGCTGAACTCGCACGGCTTCACTCCTGCAGCCCCAGTGTGAACCTGGGCTTAAAAAAAGAGATACATGTGTTTCTAATGCCGTGTACACACGATCGGAATTTCCTATGAAAAAAGTCTGATGGACTTGTTTCATCAGAAATTCCTATCGTGTGTGGGCCCCTTCTGATTTTTTTCCAAAATAGAACATGTTTTAAATTTTTCCGATGGAAAAAAAAACGATAGGAAATTCCGATCGTCTGTGTGGAACTGCATCGGAGAAAAATCCACGCAGGCTCAGACTAAATTAGGAGACGGGAGCGCTCCTTCTGGTAAAACTAGCGTTTGTAATGGAGATAGCACATTCGTCATGCTGTAACGGACTGGAAAGCACGGAGACTGAAAAGCGCGAATCGGCTAACACCAAACTTTTACTAACACGCGGTAACATGAAATCAGCAAAAGCAACCCAAAGATTAGCGCCGTTGGATTTGAACTTCCCCTTTATAGTGACGTCGTACGTGTTGTACGTCACCGCGTTTTGGACGGTCGGAATTTTGTCTGATGGTGTGTATGCAAGACAGCTTTGAACAGAATTCCGCCGAAAAATTCCATCGGATTTTAGCCCAATTCCGATCGTGTGTACAGGGCATTAGTGCAGGTTCACACAGGGGCGACTTGTCAGTAGGGATGAGCTCGGTGTTCGACTCGAACATAGGTTCGACTCGAACATCGGCTGTTCGCGCGTTCGGCGAACAATGAACGATTTGGGCCGTTCGCCCCAAATTCGAGTGACGCGAACGGCCCACAATACACTGCGCCATCGCAGTGTAATCCCGGCGCTGTGATTGGCCAAGCATGCACTGTGACCCTGCATGCTTGGCCAATCACAGCGCCGGCAGCGAGGAGAGCAATGATTGGCCACAGGCAGGATGCCTGTGGCCAATTATAGCTGAGGGGGTTTAGTACACGCCCAACACTATAAAAGGCCGCCAGCGTGGCGGCCTTGTGTAGTGTGTTCCAGAGCAGGGAAAGTGAAGGATAGGCAGGGACAGTGTCAAATCGTGTCAGATCTATTCTTTGCTAAACCTTGTGTGTAGGGACAGAGAAGGATAGGCAGGGAGAGTGTCAGTGTCATATTCTTTGCTAAACCTTGTGTGTAGGGAGAGAGAAGGATAGGCAGGGAGAGTGTCAGTGTCATATACTTTGATAAACCTTGTGTGCAGGGAGAGAGAAGGATAGGCAGGGGACAGTGTCAGTGTCATATTCTTTGCTAAACCTTGTGTGCAGGGAGAGAGAAGGATAGGCAGGGAGAGTGTCAGTGTCATATATTTTGATAAACCTTGTGTGCAGGGAGAGAGAAGGATAGGCAGGGGACAGTGTCAGTGTCATTGTTGCTAAGCCTCCTGCACATTATACACCTGAAGTTAGCCCGTATTGCTGCTTTTTTCTGGTGTGTTACACCAACAGGATTTTGTGGCACTTACAGCGGGCGGAGTGTACCTCCTGACCATATTACACCTTAACTTAGCCTGTATTGCTGCTTTTTCCTGGTGTGTTACACCAACAGGATTTTGCGGCACTTACAGCGGGCGGAGTGTACCTCCTGACCATATTACACCTTAACTTAGCCTGCATTGCTGCTTTTTCCTGGTGTGTTACACCAACAGGATTTTGCGGCACTTACAGCGGGCGGAGTGTGCCTCCTGACCATATTACACCTTAACTTAGCCTGTATTGCTGCTTTTTCCTGGTGTGTTACACAAACAGTATTTTGCGGCACTTGCAGCGGGCGGAGTGTGCCTCCTGACCATATTACACCTTAACTTAGCCTGTATTGCTGCTTTTTCCTGGTGTGTTACACAAACAGGATTTTGCGGCACTTACAGGGGGCGGAGTGTGCCTCCTGACCATATTACACCTTAACTTAGCCTGTATTGCTGCTTTTTCCTGGTGTGTTACACAAACAGGATTTTGCGGCACTTACAGCGGGCGAAGTGTGCCTCCTGACCATATTACACCTTAACTTAGCCTGTATTGCTGCTTTTTCCTGGTGTGTTACACCAACAGGATTTTGCGGCACTTACAGCGGGCGGAGTGTGCCTCCTGACCATATTACACCTTAACTTAGCCTGTATTGCTGCTTTTTCCTGGTGTGTTACACAAACAGGATTTTGCGGCACTTACAGCGGGCGGAGTGTGCCTCCTGACCATATTACACCTTAACTTAGCCTGTATTGCTGCTTTTTCCTGGTGTGTTACACCAACAGGATTTTGCGGCACTTACAGCGGGCGGAGTGTGCCTCCTGACCATATTACACCTTAACTTAGCCTGTATTGCTGCTTTTTCCTGGTGTGTTACACAAACAGGATTTTGCGGCACTTACAGCGGGCGGAGTGTGCCTCCTGACCATATTACACCTTAACTTAGCCTGTATTGCTGCTTTTTCCTGGTGTGTTACACCAACAGGATTTTGCGGCACTTACAGCGGGCGGAGTGTGCCTCCTGACCATATTACACCTTAACTTAGCCTGTATTGCTGCTTTTCCCATTTCCCTGCAGACCATTAGAATGTCTGGAAGGCAAACAAGTAGAGGCAGACAGTCAGGAGCCAAAAAAAGAGGGCAAGCAGGCTCTGTGTCTAGAGACAACAGTGCTGGTCGTGGACGCGGTGCATCGCCATCAGCACGTGGCCATGGGACACGCTTGTCCTTCTTTTCGGCAGCTGGACGTGTTGAGCCGCATCATGCCGAAGACTTGGTAGAGTGGATGACCAAGCCCTCCTCATCCTCCTCATCCTCTCTCACCCAGGCTCAGGGTACTGGCAAAGCAGCCGCCAAAGCCTCCTCTTCCCTCGTATCAATGTCGTCATCATCAGTCACTCCTTCCCTAGACCAACCATGTCCTCCTGAGGAGTCCCCCGAACTGTTTGAGCACAGTGTTGGGTACATGCTCCAGGAGGATGCCCAGCATTTCGAAGGGTCTGATGATGATACCCAGCTAGAGGAAGGCAGTAGCGTGAGAGCAGAGAGAGGGAATGCTCAAGAAGGACACCAATCTGGCAGTCATGTTCCAGCAGCTGCAGCATACTGCCAGATTGGCTCCAGTGATGAGGAGGGAGGGGATGATGAGGTCACTGACTCCACGTGGGTGCCTAATAGGAGAGAGGAGGAGGAGGAGGAGGAGGATGAGGAGGAGGCACATCTCCAACGAGGCAGGATGCCCTCGGGGGGCCAGCGTAAGGGCAGCACACCGACGGAATCACACCGCAGAGCTCCGCCTGTGCAGGGCGCTGCCTCTGCCCGTTATTCAAAAAGTTCTTTGGTGTGGGCCTTTTTTGAGTCGAGTGCATCAGATCGCACAGCTGCTGTTTGCAACATATGTCTCAAGCGTATATCGCGTGGCCAAAACATCACCCGCTTGGGCACCACATGCTTGACCAGACATATGTTGACCTGCCATGCAGCTCGTTGGCAAGCCTACCTTAAAGACCCACACCAAAGAACAAAGCTGACCTCTTCTTGCACCGCATCAGCTGGGATCTCCAACCCCACTATACCTTCAGTCCTCTCTGAAACCTGCTCTGAGAGGAATGAAGGTGTAGAATTAGGTGTGTCACAGCCAAGTACTTGCGGGCACTCTGCTAGCAGTACACCAACGTCCGATTCTAGCAGGCAAATTTCCCTGCCCCAGCTGCTGGACCGTCGAAAGAAGTTCACTCCCAGCCATCCACATGCCCAGCGGTTGAATGCTAGCTTGGCTAAATTGCTAGCGCTTCAACTGCTGCCTTTTCAGTTGGTAGACTCTGCCCCCTTCCATGAGTTTGTGCAATGTGCGGTTCCTCAGTGGCAGGTTCCCAAACGCCACTTTTTCTCACGGAAGGCGATTCCGGCTCTCTACCGGCATGTGGAAGGCAATGTCTTGGCCTCGCTGGACAGGGCGGTCAGCGGTAAGGTGCATATTACCGCTGACTCATGGTCCAGCAGGCATGGACAGGGACATTACCTTTCTTTCACGGCCCATTGGGTCACTCTTTTGGCAGCTGGGAAGGATGCAGGACAAGGTGCAGTAGTGTTGGAGGTTGTTCCACCACCACGCCTCCAAAATGCTACTACTGGTTGTGACACACCTCTGTCCTCCACCCCCTCCTCTTCTTCTTCCTCCGTGGCCTCTTCCTGTGCTTTGTCCTCGGAACCAGCGGTGCTCCGTAGGTGTTCAAGGGGCTACGCAAGTACGCAGGCAAAAAGATGCCATGCCGTGCTTGCGCTGGTGTGTTTGGGGGACATGAGCCACACTGGGGCAGAGGTTCTGTCTGCTCTGCAAGGGCAGGCCGAGAGGTGGTTGACGCCACGCCAGCTTAAGCCAGGAATGGTAGTTTGCGACAATGGCACCAACCTCCTCTCCGCTCTCCGACAGGGACAACTGACCCATGTGCCCTGTGTGGCTCACGTCCTTAACCTGGTGGTGCAGCGGTTCTTGGGCAGGTACCCGGGCTTACAGGATGTCCTGAGGCAGGCCAGGAAAGTCTGTGTGCATTTCCGCAGATATTATAATGCCAGTGCTCGCCTGGCTGAGCTGCAAAAGGAGTTGAACCTGCCCAAGAACCGCCTTATATGTGACATGCCCACCAGGTGGAACTCAACGTTGGCCATGCTGCAGCGGCTGCACACGCAGCAGAGGGCCATCAATGAGTACCTGTGCGACTACGGCACCAGGACAGGGTCAGGTGAGTTCGGTTTTTTTCCCCACGCCAGTGGGGCATGATCAGGGATGCATGCACTGTCCTGGCACCATTTGAGGAGGCCACGAGGATGGTGAGCAGTGACAGTGCATGCATCAGTGACACTGTACCTCTTGTCCACCTGTTGGAACATACGCTGCGTGGAATAATGGACAGGGCACTTAAGGCAGAACAGAAGCAGGAAGAGGAGGACTTCCTTGCCTCTCAAGGCCCCCTTTACCCAGACAGTGTTCCTTCTGTCCCACCCATCACACAGGAAGAAGAGGAGGAGGAGGAGGAGGAGGATTGTGTCAGCATGGAGGTGGAGCCTGGCACTCAGCATCATCAGCAGCAGTCTTTTAGGGATGATTTACAGTCCCAAGAAACCAGTGGACTTGTACGTGGCTGGGAGGAGGTGGCTGCGGATCATGTCGTCCTTAGTGACCCAGAGGACTCCGGACTGAATGCCTCAGCTAACCTACGCTGCATGGCCTCCCTGATCCTGCAAAGTCTGCGGAAGGATCCTCGTATTCTTCGGATCAAGGAGAGGGACCATTACTGGCTGGCCACTCTCCTTGATCCACGGTACAAGGGTAAGGTTGCGGACCTTATCTTACCGTCGCAGAGGGAGCAGAGGATGAGACAACTCCGGGAGGCCTTGCAGAAAGGTCTGTGCAACACGTTCCCAGAGACTGGGAGGTTACAAACTCCTGGTCCTGGACAACCAGTTGCTGAGGCTTCGGTCAGTCAATAAAGGAGCGGTGGGGAAGGTGGCCGTCTGACCGAAGCGTTCAGACAATTCTTTAGTCCGCAGCCCCAAGGTATGATCGGTTCAAGCAACCATCGCCAGCGTCTGATATACATGGTGCAGGAATACCTAGGGGCAAGGTCAGACTTGGACACCTTCCCCACCGAAAATCCTCTGGCTTACTGGGTCTTGAGGATGGATCACTGGCCAGAGCTTGCACAGTATGCAATTGAGCTACTGGCCTGTCCTGTATCCAGCGTTCTTTCAGAACGCACATTCAGTACTGCTGGAGGATTTGTCACGGATCACAGGGTGCGCCTGTCCACCGACTCTGTTGATCGACTGACCTTCATAGTTTCGACTAAAAAGTCATCATCTGGGGTATGATGACTTTTTAGTCGAAACTAGTCGGGTGGATTTGTCCATATACATCGCTCTTGTACCTGCATCCATGCTTTTAGACCATCTTTAAATGTGAGTGTTACATTGTATGATTTTTTTATTAAATTCTTTCCAAACGGAATTATGCTATGTGAGCTTTTCTATCTCCACACATATGCATTGGATACCGAGTCCCCACATGAATTGGTGTTTTGTGTTATTGGATGTCCCGTCTGATTGAAGTGCTAAACCCCTTTGACTCCAGACTACCCCTCCACTCAAGAAGACCATCTCCAGTGGCGTCCATTAACCCCCTAAGCAATCTCAGATTTGGGCGGCGTATGCCTCTCCAAATCCGAGACCTCTGGTAAGCCTCCTCAACATATACTTGGTGGCGGATCTCACATCACATCTCTATTTTATTAATGTTTGAGTGTTCACACTCTTCAAGTTTATTTGATTTGGGTGGCTTATGCCCCGCCAAATCCATAACTTCTGGTAAGCCTTCCTCTATTCACTTTGGTGGTGGCTACTTTCTCTCACAAACAGAAGACTGTTGATTACAATTTCACGTTTTGATTCATCACGTTCTCTCTGGACTGATCTTCATCACCTTCGTTTTATGGATTCCATTTCTAATGGACATTCATTTGCCTATTATGGACATTAATTTGCATATATTTGCATAATTGTGTTAATATAATTTGAGGACTTTATCACTGGAGTCACCCAGCACGTTATTTTGGGTGATACACGTGTTTATCACTATATTATCATATTCAGTTTTTTGTGTATATTTTCACATTTATACATATTTATTTAGTTAGCGCTACACTTTTAATTTTCCATACTTTAGACACCCCCCAGGTACGATATTTAAAGGAATATTTGACTTTTTTTTTCCACTTTATGCATCATTAAAATGACTGCTCAAGAAAAACGTCCGTTTTTAAAACTTATTTTTGCATTGATACATGTCCCCTGGGGCAGAACCCGGGTTCCCAAACCCTTTTTAGGACAATAACATGCATAATAGTCGTTATAATTAGCACTTTAGATTTCGAACTTTCGCATCCATTGTATTTAATAGGGTTCTAAAGTTCGTGCAAACTTTCGGTCCGTTTGCGGGTTCTGGTGCGAACCGAACCCGGGGGTGTTCGGCTCATCACTACTTGTCAGGCGACTTAGCTCTGTTCTGTACTATGGAACCGTTCTAATAGGAGCGACTTAAGTCGCTCCAACTTAGAAAAAGGTTCCTGTACTACTTTGGGACAACTTCAGGGCAACTTGCATTGACTTCTATACAGAAGTCATTTTGCAAGCCGCCACTGAAGTCGTGTGCAGATCGCCTTGCAAAGTCGCGCTACAAGTCGTGCTGCCCCTGTGTGAACCGGCACTAAATGAACAAAATATAAATGGCTACTAATATTTGTTTGGAAAAAAAAACATTATAGAGCGTTGTTTTAGGGAGTTACCAATTGCCTTTAAAGGCTTGTACACACTATAAGAAAATCGGGCCAACATTTTCATCTGAGGAACGATCATACGATTTTCTGATAGTGTGTACACAACTTTCGACAACTGATTCCAACCTTCTGAGTGAAAATTTCTGAAGTAACAAACTCCAAAGAATGAACGATTTTCGTTTAATGTGTACTGTTTTTTGTTCGATTTTCATATGATAAAAAATCAGAAACAAAAGACTGCGCATGTTTAGAAACCGTAAACAACAAACAAAAGCCTTTGTCATAAGAGAATGTTCGTACATTATTTCCTTCTCTCGGTTTCCGACTTCCTGTGAAACAACGAGGAAAATCAGATGATTGTTCGCAAAATTTTCTTATAGTGTGTACCCCGCTTAAAGCAGATTTCCAGCCTCAAAAAAGTTTTTTTTAAAAGTCTTAAAAGACTTAATGACACTTGTCCAGGCAGCCTGCGATGTCGGCCCCCGGGGGCCGATTAGTCCACCAGCTTGGGTGCAGGCACCGCCATTACAACTAAGGCAAACCGGCAGTGGAACCTTCAGGATTCACATAGGTTTCCTACTGCGCATGCACGAGTAGCACTGCATACACACAGGTCCCAGAAGACAGCGGGGAAGACGACGGAGGGCTAGCCGCAGAAAAGGAAATTACGTACTTCGCCGTGGCCCGGCTAGGACGGAAGTACACTTTGTACTTCTTAACCACTTGAGGACCGCCGCACGCCGATGTACGTCGGCAAAATGGCACGGCTCGCGACCCGGTCCTCTTCTCCGTGACCGTCCCCTGCGGGAACAGCGGACCCGATCGCCGCTGGTGTCCTGCGATCGGGTCACAGAGAGGAAGAACGGGGAGAGGTAAGTGTAAACAAACCTCTCCCCGTGCTTCCTAGTGTGCCTGTCACTGATCGTCTGTTCCCTGTAATAGGGAACGACGATCAGTGACATCACACGCTAAGCCACGCCCCCCCACAGTAAGAAACACAAATCAGGGCACACTTAACCCCTACAGCGCCCCTCCTGGTTAACCCCTTCACTGCCAGTGTCATTTTTACAGTAACCAGTGCATTTTTATAGCACTGGTCGCTGTAAAAATGACAATGGTCCCAAAAGTGTCCGATGTGTCCGCCATAATTTCGCAGTCACGAAAAAAAATCGCTGATCGCCGCCATTACTAGTAAAAAAAATTTTTTTATAAAAATGCCATAAAACTAATTTTGTAAATGCTATAACTTTTGCGCAAACCAATCGATAAACGCTGATTGCGATTTTTTTTTACCAGAAATATGTAGAAGAATACGTATCGGCCTAAACTGAGGGAAAAATCATTTTTTTATATATTTTTTGGGGATATTTATTATAGCAAAAAGTAAAAAATATTGAATTTTTTTCAAAATTGTCGCTCTATTTCTGTTTATAGCGCAAAAAATAAAAACCGCAGAGGTGATCAAATACAACCAAAAGAAAGCTCTATTTGTGAAAAAAAAAAGGACACCAATTTTGTTTGGAAGCCACGTCGCACGACCGCGCAATTGTCAGTTAAAGCGACGCAGTGCCGAATCGCAAAAAGGGGCCTGGTCCTTATGCTGCGTATTGGTCCGGGTTTTAAGTGGTTAAAATGTAGGAAAGAAAAAAAATTATATATATATCCAAAAACGAGGGGTCTTTAGTTTAAGACCACCTTGTGAAGTTGGGTGGAACTCCGCTTTAAGGGTTATAAAATAGCTTTCCCTTGTTGGAGCAACTTCATTTTAGAAGGACTTCTTATCTTTCGCTAAATGGTTGAACCTGTCTACTTCACCCCAACCAGCTATGTAACATATCCTCAAGTGCTTTTCAGGATTGCACCCACTCCTTCGCAACCCAAAGGAGAATCCATTGCTGTGCCTTCACTGCCGTCCAGTAGCAACATTCCTATCCTCTAAGGGCCATTACACGTTTTCTCTTCAACTACTGAGCTACTAATGTCAATGGTTCAGGTGTCTTCTCTATAAGTATACTTGGGGAATGAAAGTAAACTTGGGGCTGGTGACAACAGCAACTCATTTAAAATGTTGGTATTGTCAGAGGTGTAGAGCCCTTCCCCCTCTTGTCAAGACCATGGACAACAGTAATGACTAGGCAGGTAATCAAACTCTGTTCTTCACTAAAAATGAGGAGATTCATTTTAAAGCCAACCCATACTTCATGTCATCTTAAAACCAAACTCCAGGTACCCTCATTGGTTTTAACAGTAAAAGAACTGTTAATCCATCATCCCCTCTCCATATTAACATTTGCATGCCCTTATTGCTATATTAAGAAGGTTGTCCCCCTAACTAGGGGCTGGGACTTTAACGGCAACAGAGTTTAACAAAAACGATTATGTAAGTATAAAGTAGTTTAATATAATTGTTTGAGAAGCCAACTCAGTGGCAAAATAGAATTGACTGTAGAATATAAAATATGTGTACAGTAGAGTATATAAAAACAGAGAAATACAAATTGTTCTCCAATCTGTGGTTGAGCCTGACGCGTTTCAGGGAGGGTTTCTTTTTTTTTTTTTTTTGATTCTCACCTTCTACTTCAACGATGCTCATTCATTCCCTGTTTACTTGTTACCGACCATGTTTCTGTATATATTTTTTTAGATGTTATTCAAATCTCCAACAAGGACACGCCCCTGAAGAAAGGGAACCCTCCCTGAAACACGTCGGGCTCAACCACAGATTGGAGAACAATTTGTATTTCTCTGTTTTTATATACTCTACTGTACACAAATTTTATATTCTACAGTCAATTCTATTTTGCCACTGGGTTGGCTTCTTAAACAATTATATTAAACTACTTTATACTTACATAATCGTTTTTGTTAAACTCTGTTACCGTTACAGTCCCAGCCCCTAGTTAGGGGGACAACCTTCTTTGTTCCAGTTACATACGGGATGTTGGCAACTCTTTAATCCATTCCTGGTGTAAAACTCTATTCTTGAGTTATTGCTATATTAGAATCCTGGCTGTCAAACCACATGTCCACTGGCGGCGATCCCGATGTCCAGCGCTGTCCTTCATTGGTTGTGCCTGAGCGGACCTGATGGGGAACTCCCTCTCAGTATTTTAAATGTATAGACCCGCCCCTTCTAAAGTTCCCCATCAGGTCCGCTCAGCGGAGCAGATGCGGAACATGAGAAGGGGCGGGTCTATTCATGTATTACCACAGTGAGAGCAGTTCTCCATCAGGTCCGCCCCCTCGGTATGTCGGACCCGCCTACGTCATTGGCTTGAGCGGGGAACTTCCTTCACTATGTAAATTTAAATTACACAGTGAAGGAAGTTCCCCGCTCAAGCCAATGACGTAGGCGGGTCCGACATACCGAGGGGGCGGACCTGATGGGGGACTGCTCTCACTTTGGTAATACATGTATAGACCCGCCCCTTCTCATGTTCCGCATCTGGTCCGCTGAGCGGACCTGATGGGGAACTTTAGAAGGGGCGGGTCTATACATTTAAAATACTGAGAGGGAGTTCCCCATCAGGTCCGCTCAGGCACAACCAATGAAGGACAGCGCTGGACATCGGGATCGCCGCGGGACACTGGATTTCACCGCTGGAATGTTTTATTTTATTTTTTTAATAAAGGACTTTTTCAAGGTGTTTGTGTGTTTTTTTTAAACATTTTTTTACGCTTTCTTCGTGAAATGGTAGGGGTACAATGTACCCCTTACCAATTCACATAGGGGGGGCCGGGATCTGGGGGTCCCCTTTGTTAAAGGGGTCTTCCAGATTCCGATAAGCCCCCCGCCCGCAGACCCCCACAACCACCGGGCAAGGGTTGTGGGGATGAGGCCCTTGTCCCCATCAACATGGGGACATCCTCCCCATGTTGAGGGCATGTGGCTTGGTACGGTTCAGGAGGGAGGGGGGGCCGCTCTCTCGTCCCCCCCTTTTCCCCTGCGGCCGGCCAGGTTGCGTGCTCGGATAAGGGGTCTGGTATGGATTTTTAGGGGGACTCCACGCCATTTTTTTTTTAAATTTGGGGTGGAGTTCCCCTTAAAATCCATGCCAGATCTGAAAGGCCTGGAATGGATATTTGGGGGAACCCCATGTCAATTTTTTTTAAATTTTCGGCCGGGGTTCCCCTTAATATCCATTCCAGACCTGAAGGGCCTGGTAATTGAATTCTGGGGAACCCCCACGCTTTTTTTTTTTCTTTTTATCAATGACTTTTGTATGTATTGCCGGGAGCCGACAATTCATTAATAGCCGCGAGTCAGTTTTAAATGCATTTTTTTTCTTTCAAAAATGACATTTTTTGCAGGGACAGTTCTAAGCACGGGAAACATGCGCCACTTCACATGCATATCATACACACCCCCCAGGTACGAAATTTAAAGGAATATTTCACTTTTATTTTTTCATTTTAAGCATTATTAAAATCACTGCTCCCGAAAAAACGGCTGTTTTTAAAACTTCTTTTTGCATTGATACATGTCCCCTGGGGCAGGACCCGGGTCCCCAAACACTTTTTAGGACAATAACTTGCATATTAGCCTTTATAATTAACACTTTAGATTTCGAACGTTCGAGTCCATTGTATTTAATAGGGTTCTAAAGTTCACACGAACATTTTGTCTGTTCGCAGGTTCTGGTGCGAACCGAACAGGGGGGTGTTCGGCTCATCCCTGGTCTCCAGCTATGATAAATAAAGCTTGCCAAAAGCCACACATTCCTTGATAGTGCAGTATTTTTATTAAAAATTATGTATAAAAACATCCAAAATAAAATAGCAAAAAATTCATAGTAATGGCCGATGCAGACCTGGGATCACGCCACGGTGTGACATCCGCACCAGAAGCTCCACCCGACACATTTCCTCCAATTGGATGTTGTCAAAGGGGATATTACTCCTTGATAACTAACGTCTGATTGGACGAAATGCATCAGGGTGGAGTTTCTGATGCAGCGGCCATTGCTTAAAGCGGAAGTAAACCCATTCATTTCCGGCACGTGCTCCCATTGGTTGTGCTCTCAACCAAACTGTCAAACCATCCAATGGCTGGTGTCATAAATGATCACATGTGCAGCATCATGGCAGTTGTAGATTAAACAGAGGCAAAGATGGCAGCTTCCTTGGCTGAAAACGTTATGGTAGTTAACTTACACTTTAATTAGGACCAGTACTGAACTCTACACATGGAATAACAACTGGACAGCAGTTGCTGAGCAGTAATGTATCTAGTAAAGTCTCCAATGGAGACTTTGAGAGAGATCTGAGTGAGATTTGGTGATTTCACTACAGTGGTTCTCACTGTTCTATTTGCTGAAGACCGATAATACACATGATGGCTTCTTCCACACATAGACAGAGTGCTGGACAAGGTATCAGTCAGTAATGGGGAAAAGATCAGCTGCAGAGAGACCACATGCACCAACTAACCGTTTGCCCTCTGCTTGCTATTTTGTTTGGGCACAGCTTCTGACGTTCAGATCCTTTTCAATACAGTGAACATGTGAAGATAGGAACCTGAGCGCTGCCATTTTTAATTTGTTTTTAAAGATGCAGGCTTCAAAAATGTAAATCATAACCAGTGGCGGCCTGTCCATTATGGGCGCATGGGCGCCGCCCCCCCCATCCATGCGTCCAGCCCCTAATCTACATACAGGGTGCTGGATGCATGGATTCCAATGGAGGGGGTGTTTTTCTTTTTTTTGAAGCGTGTTATTAGAGCCAGAGGCTCTAAAAGGCTTAAAAAAAAGGAGGGCTCGAGGGAACCCAGTTGTCTGACAATAGCGAATGAAATAGTGTGACAATAGCGATTCTCCTCCCAGCCAATCAGGAAGCAGGTCAGAGTCATCCCGGGCAGGACATCTGCCTCCTAATGTAAGGAGGCTGCCCGTCTCCCGCAGCGAGGGGGTGTTCCCGGTTTCCCCACATTGATGTCCCTCTCCCGTGTTGGCGTTGGTTTGACCTCCCCTTCCCAAATTATCGAGCACTGGCCGCTACTGATCATGACCCTAGCTTCACTACCTATTGAGTCACAGAACTGACGAAATGGGAGTTCATAATTTAGTAACAGCATGCCTTTTCCAAGCAGGATAACAACCCTAGGCCCAACTGCTCAGCTCCCCCTTGCTCCCTCTTTCACAGCACCTGCCCTTTGTTTAAATTAGTGATTGGAAGGCTGCTGAGTCACTGCTGGGAGGGGGAGCATGGAGAAATCACATGCTCACTGAATGCCTCGGCTGACTTCAATGCTTCTGCTGTTTAAGGAAGAATTGCTACACTATGCCTACAGCTACAGGTGTCAACAATGGCTCGTTGTAAAGAATAAGTTCATCTTTGCAGGTAAAAAAAATAGATTTTTTTTTTTTTTGTTGCAAGAGCCTGGAAAGCATTGCACCAACGATCAGCAGATTGCTGGTGCCATGCAGGTCTCCTGCAGACTGTCAGCGTATCAGGTTACCCGTACATCCGGGCAGTGGCGGCTGGTGCTCAAAATTTTTGGGGGGGCGCAAACAAACTGGAAAAAAAAATCAATTGCCGCCACTGTGCCCATTAAACGCAGCCACTGTGCCCAAACGCCACCAGTTTGCCCCCTCAAATACAGCCAGTTTGTTTCCATATACAGCCAGTGTGCCCCCATATATATATAACCAGTGTGCCCCCATATATACAGCCAGTGTGCCCCCATATACAGCCAGTGTGCCCCCATATACAGCCAGTTTGTCCCCATATATAGCCAGTGTGCCCCCATATATATAGCCAGTGTGCCCCCATATACAGCCAGTTTGTCCCCATATATATAGCCAGTGTGCCCCCATATTCAGCCAGTTTGTCCCCATATATATAGCCAGTGTGCCCCCATATACAGCCAGTGTGTCCCCATATATATAGCCAGTGTGCCCCCATATACAGCCAGTTTGTCCCCATATACAGCCAGTTCCCCCCAAATGCAGCCAGTTTGTCCCCATATACAGCCAGTTCCCCCCAAATACAGCCAGTTTGTCCCCCATATACAGCCAGTTACCCCCAAATGCAGCCAGTTTGTCCCCCATATACAGCCAGTTCCCCCCAAATGCAGCCAGTTTGTCCCCATATACAGCCAGTTCCCCCCAAATGCAGCCAGTTTCCCCCCATATACAGCCAGTTCCCCCCAAATGCAGCCAGCGTGTCCCCCATATACAGCCAGTTCCCCCCAAATGCAGCCAGCGTGTCCCCCATATACAGCCAGTTCCCCCCAAATGCAGCCAGCGTGTCCCCCATATACAGCCAGTTCCCCCCAAATGCAGCCAGCGTGTCCCCTATATACAGCCAGTTCCCCCCATATTCAGCCAGCGTGTCCCCCATATACAGCCAGTTCCCCCCATATTCAGCCAGTTTGTCCCCCATATACAGCCAGTTCCCCCCATTTTCAGCCAGTTCCCCCCATATTCAGCCAGTTTGTCCCCCATATTCAGCCAGTTTGTCCCCCATATACAGCCAGTTCCCCCCATATTCAGCCAGTTTGTCCCCCATATTCAGCCAGTTCCCCCCATATTCAGCCAGTTTCCCCCCCATATACAGCCAGTTCCCCCCAAATGCAGCCTGTTCCCCCCCAAATGCAGCCAGTTTGTCCCCCCCAGCCCTGCACTTACCTTCCTCGGTCCGCGCCGTCCTCGATGTGTTCTCCCGCCCTCGATGTCGCTTCAGCCAATCAGGTTACCGGTAACCAGATCCGGTGAACCGGATTGGCTGAAACCTCCACACAGTCTTCTCCAAGGAACGCACCCCCATGCGTACCTGGGAGGAGTTTTTGGAAGCCGAATACAGTGTGAGAGCTGTATTCGGAAAGCCTATCAGAGCCGCTGGCTCTGATAGGCACTTCCAAGTTACACCCACCGCTGGCCGCCGCTCTAATTCATATGGCCGGCGCTCACCAGGAGGCCGGCCATATGTATAGTGGGCAGCGCAGCAGCGGTGACAATACACAGATTCATGCAATGCATGAATCTGTGTATTGTCTTTCAGTGGCGGTGCAGGAGCGAGAGGGGGCGGCGCTCCGGCGCCCTCTATGGACGCACCGCCACTGCATCCGGGTACATACGAGTAAGCTGATGCTCCCTAACAGGAACACTCAATGAGCTACCACAGCACTCCACAACACCCTGGCAGTTCATTGAGAACTACAAGCTGACAACCACTAAGGATGTCGGGGCTTGTTTTTGAAACAGTGGCGTCTGGTATGGGGAACTTCTCCCTGTACTACTGCCACAGGGAAGGGGGAGGGGGGCAGCGGGCGGCGGCTGCAGCACTGGGAACATGTTAAATGTTTTACCCTAAAATCGGGTTGAACATGTAAGGCCCCTTTCACACGGGGGCACCTCCGTTGATCCCCGCTGAGCAGGCGGTTGACAGGTCAGTCTCCGCTTACTGGGCTGAGACAGACCTGTCAGAGTCCCGCTCTCCTCTATATCCTGCCTGCTTTCATCCAATCCGATAGCGGCGGATGTCAGCGGACATGTCACCGCTAACATTCGCCGCTCCATAGGGGTGAATGAAGGGTCTGATCAGGTCCGCCTGAAAAACTGACAGGCAGACCTGATTGGACAGCCCATGTGAAAGGGCCCTAAGATGTTCCCAAAGGTGAACTTATCCTTAAGCTCATTCACTGTTTGTTGACAATGTGTATTTTTAAATAAATAAATGTCAAGAGCATGGGTGCTCAACCTGTGGCCCTCCAGCTGTTGCAGAACTACAAGTCCCATGAGGCATTGCAAGGCTGACAGTTACAAGCATGACACCCAAAGGCTAAGGCATGGTGAGACTTACAGTTCAGTACAGGTTGAGCAGCCATGGTCTACTCTATAGCCTTTCCACAGTTACAGCCCAAGCTATGTTAGTTGTTCATCTGGAACAGCAACATAAGATGAAAACAGGAGGGCTTCAAAGCTCACCTTTCTTAGAAAAATGCTGCTGTCTAAAGCATTGTCATTTGCTCAAGTGACCTCTATTGAAGTGAGAGATCAGCCAATGTGAAATCTAATTGCTGTATTTTCCTAATACAAATTACATGATCACAACACATAGGCTTGGAGTCATGTTTCTCAGCACTGAAGGGAGCTTAGAACAGCGTTTTCTCTAGGAAAGATATCTATTTTTTCTATTACTCTGCCTCATCGGGCAAGTATGTTAACATGTAGACATGTGCAGTTCGTTTCCTTTCTAATTCGTTTTTAACGAATTTTGAAAAATTCGTAATTCCGAAATGTACGAATTTACGAATTTTGCAATTTACGAATTTTCGTATTTCCGAAATTTCGAATTTCCGAATTTTTCAAATTCCGAATTTTCGGATTTCCGAATTTTTCAATTTCCGAATTTTTGGATTTTCGAAATTTCGATTTTTTTTTTCGTTTTTTACGTTTTTTCCGTATTTTTGCTTTTTTCGGAAAAGCAAAAAAAAACAAATAAAACACATTTTTAGAATTTCCGAAAAAAGCAAAAAGACGAAAAAAAAAGAATTTCGGAAATTCAAAAAATTGGGAAATTCAACTTTCCAAATTTCCCATTTTCGAATTTTAGATTTTCGAATTTAGCAATTTCGAATTTTCGAATCTCGAATTTTCAAAACTTCAAATTTCTGAATTTCGTAAATTCGGAATTTAAAAAATTGGAAATTTCGAAAATTCGAGATTAGAAAATTGGGAATTGGAAATTGCTAATTTTTTTTTCCTTTTTTCGGAAATTCTGAATTTCCTGAATTTCCGAAAAAAGCAAAAAAACGAAAAAAAAACACAAATTTTTCAAATTTCCAGAATTTCCGAAAAAAGCAAAAAAAAAACAAATTTTTCAAATTTCAAGAATTTCCGAAAAAAGCAAAAAAAAACGAATAAAGAAAAACAACGAATTTTTTGAATTTCCCGAATTTCCGAAAAAAGCAAAAAACCAAAAAAAAAGAAAAAAAAATTCGGCAGTGCACATGTCTATTAACATGGCTTTACATCCAAGTTAGAAAACGACAGTCGGGATGAAGATATCCATTAATTGTAAATAATATCAAGTTATTTTTATTTTAGTATTGGCTATGAGTATTGGTTTTTTACCTGCACTGAAAAATTACAAATCAGATACCCACTGATTTCCAATCACTCAATTTAGTAGATGTGGTAAGGACCACTGCTGGATAAAACTGAACTGCGCACTTGACATTCCTGGAGGATTTATCTTCCAGCTCCACATTGAAATCTACTTACCAGTCCTGGACAGCATTATAGGACTCCTCATTTGTGATGTCATACATCAGTATAAATCCCATTGCACCTCTGTAATAGGCAGTTGTGATAGTCCTGTATCTCTCCTGACCAGCTGTATCCTAAAAATAAAAATAAATGAAAGTAAGAATTTCAATTCTGTAATGTGCTTAAAAGGAATGTATAGTGGATGTATATATTATTTCTCTCTTTATAATACCCGGAATTCAAATACATTTTTAGGTCAATTAATATGACATATTGCATATTAATATTATGTAGTCTTATGTCCTACCAGAAGGTGGCACTCTAATCTTTTCATTTCATAACCCTCAGCTGTGCTAAAAGAATCACTTTTCTTCATAGAACTGTCATTAGAGCGTTGACTCTTTCCTTATCAGACACCTCAATCTAAAGTTTCTATCAGGCAGACGAAGCTACAAAGCAAGCCGCTCTGCTGTGCTGTTTGTCCCCACCCCCCCCCCCCTGTTATTACCTGTAGTGTTTTGGGCAGCCATGTGTAAATAAAGGGGGAAAAAAAGTTTAAAGTTATACTAAAGTCTATTTTTTAAATAAAAAAAGAGATCATTCTTTCTACCTCTCTGCAACTATATTGCACAGAAAGGTCCTTTACCTCCTCTTGTAGCAGTCCCCCTGCTAGCGTTGTCATGTTCTCAAGGTGACTCCTTAGCAAGCCAGGTGCTAAGAAGTCACCCATGTGATGTGTGCACACTCCTGTACCGGGTTGTGCACACCCTCCTGGACAGGAGCCTATGGCTCTGCTGTCCTCAGTTTCCCCTTTGGAGCTTTGCTACAGCTAGAGACATTGCTGGAGTAGTGAATGAGCCAGGTAAGTGTTTAGAGACTGGGGAGCTAGGAGAGATAGTGTTTTTTTTTTTGTTTTGTTTTTTACCTTAATGCAGAGAAAGCATTCAGTTAAAACACTTTAAGACTTTGAAACCACTTTAACAAATTAAAACTAATGGCGAATTGTAAGAATTGGTAACCTGAAATATAATAAAATTGCTTTTGGGTTTAATATTGTTCCAGAGGTTTACTTCCGTCTTCAACCTCACTGTTCAGTCCACTTCCTGTTCCTGTGACCAGGGCCACCGATAAGGGGGGTTTCCCCTACAGGAGGGGGCCTGGACAGACAGAGGATCTGTGTGGCGGGACAGGAGGACAATTACAGAATGATGTACTGTGTTTGTGCCTCTCCCTACAGCAGCTAAAAGCTGGTTCCTCCTTCTCTCCCTCCAGCCGGCTTTCAGCTGCTGGAGGGAAAGACACAGACATAGTGCATCATTCTGCAATTGTCCTCCCATTCCACTGCACCGATTCCCCTCCCTGGGCTGCCCACATCTGATTCCCCCTGTGTGCCGAGGCCCCCCCCCCTCGCATCGCTGCAGGCATTCTTCACCCACCGGATGCAAAAGGGAATATACCGCGCTTGGATAAATAATAAATCAATGTGAATAAATAAATGACCCTAAATATGCAGCAAGCTCATACGTGTAGAGCAAACACTAATACACAAGAAAAAAAGGGGGGGAAAAGAGCTGCGCAAACCTGTATATAATGAAAACATACAATCTCAAAATAATGTGACAAATATAACTTATGAAATATGGTAAACCGACACATCAGTGGAGATTGACCCCAAAAAATGTTGTTGGTAACGGTAAATCAATATAAATGTCCATGTAAATGTCCATATGAATCCTAAACAGTGGACAAATTGCAGTGCAGGATAGCGGAAGAAAACGTGAACTCCTAGATCACACCAGAATGCACACGTGCACCACCACCAGGATATTGTGCTTACCAGAGGCAAGCATATAAATGCCAAACTGTGAATAGCTCGCTTCCTTGCGGTAGATGGACCCCCAGGGATGGAACTCCTGCGATATTTGGAACTCAGTATTCGCCAGTCATAGAAATGAAAAGGGGAAACCACATAGTGTATATTGTCCAAACCGCATTTATTAAAATAGAAAGATGGTAACTTACATCAAGTAGGTAAAATCAGGCATAAAAACATAGGAAGAGCCGGCCGGCTTGCAGTCTCCCGTTCAGCGATGACGTCAGCGCGTCAGCCTCCCAGCGTACGTTTCGCTATAGATAGCGTCGTCTGGGGAACGGGCGATGCACTGACTCATCGCAATATTTATACAATAGGAACCACGCCTCGGTCTGAGTCACGGGCAGCCCCGCCACCCGGAACTGGAACTAACAGGTCGCGGAGTGGGACCATAACAAATAAAATACAAAGCACACAAAAAATAATTTGAATGCTAATATAAAAATTTGAATGCTAATATCTAATATAAAAAAGAACCATTTAAAATAAAAATAAATAAAAGACACTTCTTGAGAAGGAAGTGTCCCGAGGACAGAGAACTAATTAATCAGAATAGAAACAGCGCCATCAAGTGGCCAAAAAATAGACAGCCATTGATTAAATTGTCACTAACACCATCTCACTCACAATAAGAGACAAAAGAGGTGTACAAAGACAAAAATTTCATGGGCTCAGTCTTTAAGACACAAAGCGTAAAAATGGCAAATACCCTATGTGCTGCCCGGGACTCAGATCAAATGATCAAAATCTTAAATGACAATACTGACATTGCTCTCATGGATATAAGTGTGGGCTAAATCTGGTTCATGGATAAACCAGCAAACACAAATAGCCCCCAAACAACTAACTAGTAGAGGACACAAATCAAGAATTGTCTATGAAGGCATTTAAATCTGTATCCACGTTTACCCAACACCGGCTGCTGTGGGTACACAGGGGAATGGAGAGTGGAGGAAGGGGCCGGTAAATATCTCATTTACTGGCGCCTTCCTTTTCTGAATTGCATGCAGTGAGCGATCTGTACTGATCACTCCTGTGTCCATTGGTAACTGAGCATAGCAAACTGTGTTTACTATGCTTCCGTTTATGAATTAACAGGACTCTCTCTCTCTCCTGTTCATTCATCTTCAGTGCAACTGAGGCTACAGAGAAAGGAATTGAAGAACCTCTGTCCTTAATTCCTTTCTTTGTCTCAAAGGTGAGATGTCAGGGGTCTGATATTTCATCCAAGCCCCCCTTCCAAGAGAGTTGTAAAAAAAGAAATAGTAAAAAATCATTTTAAAAATGTAAAAAATATTCTGTAAAACTGTAATTTTTGTAAATCATGGGGGATTTCTAAGGGCAGCCCTGCCCGTGACTCAAGGTCTAAAGAGACCACACATGTAAAGTATAATTTTGTTTGTTTGCCCACTAGAAATAGCTCTGCCCCAGGGTTTCCCAAAGTGGTCAAATAATGACCCCCAAAGGTCAATAAGGCTATCCAAGAGTTTGATAAAATAACTAAGGGGTCAGTAGGTGTTTGATGATGGAAGGTCAGTTTTTCTTTTAAGGTCTCTGTTGAATTTCAAGCCAGTCCCTTCTCATAAAAATGGGAAAGCTAGTATTAGGCCAGCGTCACACAGGGATGGATAGTGAGCCGCCAGGTGTCAGCCCTCAGGAAGGATGTATATACATGTTCAGCCATTGCGTATACCCACTTCAAACTCTGTTGGAGAGTCAGTGACGATGTCCATAGAGATAAGAGTGGCCCCAAAGAACTTATTACTGTGCATTTACTTTACTAAATTCAGAATTGTAACCATAATGACAGCCGGTGATACAAAGAGGAAGCGTCCACTGTATTCACGCAAATAATATTCTTCATAGTACTCTTATTTAAAGTGTTATTTATCAAATTTATTTCATGCAATTAGTGTTTGGGTGTTGAATAACAATCTGAAACTTCATTAAGGGGTCAGTGAGCTGGAGAGTTTGGGGCCCCCTGATCTACAGTAATTTCCGGCCATACATGGTCGATTTTTGAACAAATTTTCTTTAAAAAAATCGGAAAATTTTGTACGTTTTGTGATCTGATGGTGCCACCATTGATTTCTAAATGTGACCAACCAAGCCTTCAATTTCACCTCATGTTGCTACAGAAAATAATTTTTTTGTGGCCAGGAATCTTTTTTCTTTCTAGGAATTTTCTTTTCTTGTGCTCATGCGCATTTCTTTTTCGATAATATTTCTCACACGATTCTCCCATCATTGATTAGAAAATCGTTAGTTTTTCAAAAAATTTACAACATGCCTGATCACCCAAATTTCGATGGCCGCACAAAAATTGGCTGTTGCTGCAGGCAACCAATGTTGCGAAATTCGAATTAAAATTCTTAGATAAGATTTTCGAAAGAAAATTATTTTGTAATTCAACCCATACGGCCAGCCTTACCCTTCCTCACACTATGCATAACAAAATAAACATTCTTTTGGCTGGAGTTGGGCTTTAAACTAAATGCTGCTGTCAGCTGTTATGCATAATCAAATCCAATTTAATAGTGCCAGTTTTACCCAAAGTGCAATGCTACACCTACCATCCAAAAAAAAGTTAACCATTTTGGGTGGGCATCTTCTGTTTCAATATTTTTATTTATTAAAGTTTTCAAAAAACCATAACAGTCGTGCAGTCATTATTCAAGTACAAGATCAAGTGTAATCCGGTAACGCATGTGGGATAGACATCAAACAGGCAAATGAAAAAGACATCGATGACAAATGTTAGCACGTATATATAAGTCTATACATAGGTCAAAAATGTCACTAACTTTGTTTAGCATGGATACAAATTGTAGGCATTCTCAATTCAATAGGGACAAGTCCCAAGCATGTATTGTAATATGCCCGCCAAGGCACAACAAATAAATGTAATAATGATAGTCATCAGCACACAAGATGGCTTTTATACAATGAGAGGCAAATAAGACATCATCAGGATAGAGCAACGGTCTTCAAACTTTGCCCCGGAGGCGGCCCTTTGCTTGCCTTCATCTGGCCCTTGGGGCACTTTTTCTTCCACTGATACATGACACTATTCCTCAGACTGACCCCAACAATAGGGTAATATTCCTGCTACTGATAATAACAATGGGGCACTATTCCTTCCAAAGACACCAATGATGGGGCACTATTCCTGGACAAAGTCCTCTGAGTTGATGACCATCCACACAGCTTGATTCAAATGCCACAGCTTAATGCAGTCTGTGGGATAGACTCCCTTCCCTTTTCTAGTGACCTTCCTATCCTTATATATTGACCAAAACTGATATTGTAATGGATTGTCATGAATGATATTCACATATAAAGATATACAGGTCATGTAATACACTATATAAATATATATATATATATATATATATATATATATGTCACAAAAAACTTAATTTCAGGATCCCTGGTGACTATGCATTTAATAGCTGTTGGTGATGCATGGACTCACTTGCTTTAGCACACATCTCCACTAGCCTGTGGTGAATGACCTGGAAAAACCTTCTGACACACGGTTCAGGCACTGGTGTAGACGCCCCCTGTTGACACTGGAGGACAATTGCAACTAATATTTTAATTTTGGTTTTTCATTCAAGATGTACTCATAGCCTATCAAGAAAGTAATTTCCTTTCTATAATGTGTATGCACCCCTGAAGAAGAAAATCTAATTTGAAACGCCTTGTGCCTTCAGCAATTCCCATCCCTTGTTCTCTATTGATTCAATCTTAAGTATAGTATTGAGAACCTGTTTCCCATAATTTTTAAGATTTATTGTAATGTTTTAAACAATTTGTATTAATAAATATTTGTCAACTTTTATACTACCTAGAAATATTGTTCATTCACTTGACTCTATAATGACCCAGTACTGTTAAAGTCCCATTTTTAGGGTTCTTCTTTATACATATAATTCAGGGATTTTGGTACTCCATTAGCTACCATTTCCATATTAATATTCTGTTTGAAAAAATTTAAGCAATTAATTCATGTAAAGATATGATTCTGTATATTAATTACCAGTAGTTTTTTCTTTAATTATTTCACATGCCTTTTATTTATAATGTGTCCACAATTATTGCTGATCACACTATCCAGAAAAAATGACGGTGACAGAGGTTTAGCAAAAACACTGCAAGAGCTACTTACAAAATATCACCTAGGGGTCTATTTACTAAAGTTGGAGAGTGAAAAATCAGGCTCGCCTTCTACAAAGAAACCAATCAGCTTCCAGGTTTTTTTGGCAAAGCTTAATTGAACAAGCTGAGGTTAGAAGCTGATTGGTTTCTATGCAGAAGCTAGCCTGATTTTGTACTCCCCCGCTTTAGTAAATAAACCCCCTAGTTAATTTTTTTAATCTATTGTTGCAACTGTCCCTTCTGAAGAATAGCTTGGTCTGTATTTAAGGCCTACAGTATGAGTGTTTTTATTGGCTAGAATAATAGTTTATTTTAGCCGCTAGAATAAATTTATGTGCAGAAGTGCACATTTAGGCAAGTTTATTGGTGTTAATTTTGCTGGAAGACTCTTCTATGAACAAAGGTTTGTGGCATTTTTTTATGCCCCTGAATGCTGCTCTTAAATATGCCAGTACACGACACAATGTGCATATTAGATAAACTAGTGCTGCTTTCAGAAGCATTAAAGAAAATGCCAGACGCCCCTAGCAGAGGCATTTTTTCTGCCTGTGTTTATGAGGCTTTAGTGTAGAGAAAAACTGAAATATAGTTATTTGAAGTTTTTGATTTTTGTTTAACTTAAAGTGGAGCTCCGCCGTAAAAAAAAAAAACATTACAAGCCAGCAGCTACAAATAGTGCAGTTGCTGACTTTTTATACTAGGACACTTACCTGTCCTGGAGTCCAGAGACATCAGCAGCAGAAGACGAGCAATCGCTCTTCTCTCGGGTGCCCCCATGCCATCATGGGTGAGGGAATCAGGAAGTGAAGCGTTGCGGCTTCACTTCCCGGTTACCCACTGCGCATGCGCGAGCAGCGCTGCGCGTCTCTCACTGATCCTCGCTGTGTCCTGGGAGCCGTGTGTTTCCCAGAACACAACGGGGGGGGGGGGGACCGGGAAGTGACGCACTGCCCACAGGTCACACACATTCTCCATAGGACGCTGGAAATGGTGATAGGGCCCTCTTGGGCCATTCATTGCTCATATTTCTGCTATTTTATGTACGTAGTTTGGTTAAAGGGGTCTCCTACTGGTTGGGGATTTGATTTAAAATAAACAGGATTACACTATTGTGTTGCTATTTCCTCATTATTTTATGGTCTGCTTTGGAGCCCAACCACACTGGTGGATCCTGATTGGAGAAGATCTTTCCATACAGAGTAGCTGATGTTACCTCTTACTTAAGGCTCATTTATTTCTTACCTCTGGTAAGTGTGAACCCCTGAGGGGGTTTTCTTCATCACACGGTGGATTGCAATTGATGTCTTTGGTGGTGGAAGGTGCTTACTTGGACTTTTTGCTGTTACTCACCTTAGTACTCTGAACTGGTTATTTCTTCATTACGTGCTGGACTTTTTTCAGTGGCATTGTCCATGGGTCTTTTTATGAATTTATATTTTAGCGCTGTTTTGTGTAAAACCTACGATCCAGTATTCTGAACTGTTTTATTGTTTTACCACCTTTTTCATTTCCTACCATTTTAAACAGCTGCTTTACCATTTAAGGTGTTTTGTTTAAAAATACTTTTAATTTTTAGTGTTCATGCCGCTTGGCACTTTGCAGGATTGAACTGGCGCTAAGTGTGTGTTCTGTCAGGCCTATTTTGTAACACACCTTTATTCATATATATATATATATATATATATATATATATATATATATATATATGTAGCGGGTATGTACTTTTAAATCTGGTGAGGACACCAGTGATGCATAGTTCCCTGCGGCCCAGCAGGTGGCGCTGTCACTTTGGGCCGGGGTTGAACCATCGCTGCAGTGCCTTACCCTTTGTGACCTCTCGCAGCGGTTGTACGGCGGGGCGGGGAACCCGCCGTGCTTGCTGGGAGAGGGTATAAAGGGGGCGGACATCTTCGCCACGAGGGTCGAGTCCCAGGCACCTTCAGCCTGAGGGCTGCTGTGCGGTCGGTGTCCAGGCGGCCTAGGCCTGGACACTTGGAGTTCGTGTTCCATCCCAGACACCTTCAGTCTGGGGTGAGGTGCTCAGCCGGAGGCCTGGGGCCCAGTACCTTCCGCTGGGTCCCGCGAGGGAGGGATTGTCCTAGGGGGCCCCGGGAGTGGGGCACCCGAATCCAGAGGCGTAAGGGACCAGAGGAGGGACTCACCCGAAGACCTGGTGCAGCAGATTGCCAGTGCCGGGTGAACCTCTGGAGACCGCCCGGAGGGATATCTCTTCCGAACAGGGGCCAAGTTCAGAGAGGAAGTTCAGTCCATGTTCAATGACCAGGTGGCAGCAGTCCAACTATTCCATTCAGGTCAGTGGCAGAGACCTGCTATTTGGCCTGTGGCAGGGGCCTCAACAGTTCATCCGGTCGGTGGCAGCGACCAAAACTCACGGTCGGTGGCAGAGACCGTGTGCCAGGCCTATTCGCTATCAAAGGAATAGGAGAGTTCAGTTGTGCCTGGGCCTACTCGTACCCACACCCCCCCTTGTTCGTCTGTTATTGGAAGTTCAACTGATTACCGTATTTATCGGCGTATAACACGCACTTTTTTCCCCTTAAAATCAGGGGAAAATAGTGGGTGCGTGTTATACGCCGATACTCCGTCGAATTCCCCTGCTGAAAACGAGTGAGAGGAGCGAGCGGAGCCGAAGCCGAAGTACAATCGGCTTTACTCGGCTCCTCTCGCAGTCCCGCCCATCTCTGACTGCGCCGCTGACATAGAGAAAGCCGAGTGTACTTCGGCTAGTCTCGGCTCCTCTCGCAGTCCTGCCTGTGACTGTGAGCAGAGCCGAGTCTAGCCGAAGTACACTCGGCTTTCTCCGTCAGCGGCGCAGTCAGTGGAGATGGGCGGAACTGCGAGAGGAGCCGAGTCTAGCCGAAGTACACTCGGCCCCGCTCGCTCCTCTCCACAGAAATCGGCGCCAAATTTTAAAAACCGCCGGGACTGACACGATCGCACAGGCACTGGGCAAGGCTGCAGATGGACAGATGGACACTGGGCACGGCTGCAGATGGACAGATGGACACTGGGCACGGCTGCAGATGGACAGATGGACACTGGGCAAGGCTGCAGATGGACAGATGGACACTGGGCAAGGCTGCAGATGGACAGATGGACACTGGGCACTGCTGCAGATGGACAGATGGACACTGGGCAAGGCTGCAGATGGACACTGGGCAAGGCTGCATGCTGCATTTAAATGTAAGTTTTTTTTCCTTGAATTTCCCTCCTAAAAGTTTTTTTCCTTAAAATTCCCTCCTAAACTTGGGGTGCGTGTTATACGCCGGTGCGTGTTATACGCCGATATATACGGTATTTCTCGTACAATACGGTGAACACAAAGGAGTGTTGGACTTTCGATTGGTGTGGGGCTCTATTATTGGCAGACACATCTCCACAGAACAACTAAGGCTTCGTATGCAGTGGAAAGACCCGGAGGTAATTGATCTAACTCTGCTTAAACCTCATACACATACGAGGGGAGAGCTTGGCGTAGTGTTCCTGCACTCTCCTCTCCCAGGTACCCCTAGACACAAGTCCCTCACACGAGGAAACACAGAGAGGGAGAGTGAGGCTCCGCTACATATATATATATCCCCCCCCCCTTTTTATTGGTTTTTCAACCAGACTAACTATGTAATTAAGTATTGATGCACATCTGCAAAACATGTAGAAAATTCCAACGCCCATCACCAACCACATGGCACATGAGAATCTATTTTACGTTATGTTTTTTATTAATATAGTACTATTAGCTCTTAAAGAGGAAGTAAACCCTCTGCCACTTTTCCTGAAAAAAAAACCCTGCAAGAAAAAGGCATAATGAGCTAGTATGCTATGCATACTAGCTCATTATGTGGCACTAACCTGAAATCAAAGCCCCCGAAGTCCTCCTCGCTCCCCTCCGCTGCCATGTCCCCTCGGAGCTTCTTCCTGTTGTCACCACTCCGGCGCTGTGATTGGCTGGAGCAGCGATGACGTCACATGCATGCGCGCGGGGCCGGCATTCGCCCATTGAGAAAACCGGCATGTCCCATTCATTATGCAGGGACACTCAGTGCGCCTGCGCCGTTGTCTACGGCGTGCATGCGCCGTAGACATTGGTGCAGTGTTATCTGCAAATATCTCCTTAACCATGTAGGTTAAGGAAATATTTCATGCACTTACAGGTAAGCCTTAATCTAGGCTTACCTGTAGGTGCAAGTTGTCAAAGTAGGTTTACAACCACTTTAAGTATAAGTGGTGTGGTTGTAACCTATTTGGGGGGGTTGTACACGTGTTGGGGGCTAGTACCCTTTTGGAAAGTTGGTACCATTGTTCTGGAATACATTCCTATGTCTATGTTCTATATAAATTTGGGATGTAGGTACTTGAATTGTGCTGACAGATAGCCCACACACTATTGATGCAATAATATATAGTATTTATCATGATGGCAGTTCTTTAAAAATTGTATTTTGAAAAAGAAGGTCACAAAAATTGCAGCTTTAATGAGGCATTCCAAGGAGTCTACGGTTAATCTATAATCCTCCATCGTTATCTTTCTTACATCAAAAGTTATAAGCCAGTAACACAATATATATTTAAATAAAGATTTTATGATTGGTGTCTAAATTTCTCAGCTTAGCAGGTTAAAAGCTGCCATTTCACCACAGATCTGTCCTTTCAAACACGCTAAAAGGTCCATCTGTATTTCAGTGCAGGTCAAGTCGATCTTTGATGACAAGTCATTTTGCTAATGACCTGATCCATTTGCCTGCAGCTGAGCAGAGCAATTTATACATATCCAGTGATTATGCACAGCAATTAGCGGCATCAGTAAAATTAGCACTTTCCACGAGAAGGTTACAGACTCTTTCAAACTCCTCCACAGCATCAAATTGTACCTATGGGATGGAAAGTGAATTGGGAACTCTTCAGCTATGATTGTGAAACAGCTACGTAAGTATCTAGGCAGACTGTAGAGAGGATAATGGTTGTTGACTTGTCCTCATGCAAGTCCTTACAGAGAAGAGGTTTTGCAAAAATATCTGTTGCAATTTACAGTTAAAGAGAACCAAATCATTGAAAAAGTATATTTTATTAATAAAATAATCTTTCACGACTTTTTCTTCCTTTGTTGCATCTCAATACTGCTGATCCGCAGCCTCTTTGCATTCCTTTCCTGGCTTCATGGACTCCAGCAATGGCTGCATGGAATTTCTCAAGGTGAATTTCTGCATAGTGACAACAGTGAATCGTGCCTTCGTAATGCGTGTTGAAACAGCTACTAGTTTTCATCAGACGTTCATGTGACAGGATAACAAGACAGGAGCACAACTGGGAGACGGACAGAGCATTGTCACCCTATAACAGGAAGTGTCAACAAAGACCTACATGGCAGGACCATTACATATTATTTTAATGAAAAGGTAGACTTATATCATCTACGGTACTTTTAAAATTACATTTACAACATATGAAATTTAATTGAGTTTACATACAATTAATAGGAGTACTAAAGAGGAATTCCAGGCTCCCCCCCCCCCAATTTTTTTTTAAAAAGTCAGCAGCTACAAATACTGTAGCTGATGACTTTTAGTATAAGGACACTTACCTGTCCCGGGATCCAGCGATGTGCTCACCCGAGCTTAATCTTCAAATCGGCTTTGGGTGCAGGCGCTGACATCTGAAGTGAGGGAAACAGGAAGTGAAGCCTTGTGGCTTTGCAGCCGGTTTCCTACTGCGCATGCAAGAGTCGTGCTGCGCCTTGTGAATAGTCCCGTAGTCTTCTGGGACCTGTGATGTGTGCCAGAAGACTGCGGGGGAAAGAGGGGGCTGAACTTCTGGCTCAGTTCATCATGGCGATCTGAGTCAGAAGTGGGAGCGGGAACCTGTCAAATGCATTCTATGCATTAAGGTGAAAAACCTTCTGTTCTGCAGCTGCCCACAAAGCACCCCCTTTTTATTACCTGAGCCCGTCCATTCCAGCGATGTGCACGAGCCCAGCAGCTCCCGTCGCTGTCTCTGTCCTCATTGGATAGATTGATAGCAGTGGGAGCCATTGGCTCCCGCTGCTGTCAATCAAATCCAGTGACACGGGAGCGGGGTGGCGGGCTGAGTCCCGCTGTTTGTGTCAATGGAGGCAGCAGCAGCACTCGGGAGCACGCCTGGAAAGCAGCTCTCCATGGGGGCTCCTGATAAAGGGGAGGAGCCAAGAGCGCCGTTGGGCACCCCAGAAGAGGAGGATCGGGGCTGATCTTTGCAAAACCCTTGCACAGAGAAGGTGAGTATAACATGCTTGTTATTTTAAAATAATAGAAATTGGAACCTTTACAATCCCTTTAAGAGACACTGCAGGTGCCAGTAGCTGTCCATCAATGTGTTTGGAGGGGGAAGAAGGAAGGAGTAGGGACATGGCTTGCTGTGGACTGTGCTGCTGTATGGATGCATGCAGTGTACAACACATCGCATACTGTATATGTTCAGTTGTAGTCCCAGCTGGGGGCATGCACATGTAGCGCCCTGCTCCCAATGACTGGGCGCTATGTTTCAATTTAGAGGGTATCTGAGCCAATAGCTAGGCTCAGATGTAAATAATTGATGTTAAATTAGCCTCTGTTCCGGCTATGGCTGTGTTGGGAAAAACTTCCCATTGTTGCCTGTAGGTGACGTTACCACCTCAGGCCAATGTGGAAGATTGACAAGCCAGAGTGTATTGGGTACCTTCCCCTGGGAACAGTTCAGTGGATGTGGTCTACCTGTTGAGCATGCTGGGGAAGGGTACTTAAGGGGCAGACGCCATCTTTTGGGGTCCTTTGTCCCCTTGCGGCCCTCCTGGCGTGAGGGGTGTATTGTGTGATTTTTGGCCTCGGAACCATGCTGGTCCGAGGCCGCAACTCGAACCAGTAGGCCTAGTTATGCTGACTGGGTCTGCACTTTGAAGGTGATCCTGTGCTGTCCGTTCTGAGGGAGGAAGCCACTCAATGGAGGAAACCAGGGGAGGACCCGTCCTGGAAAAGACCAAGTGGAAGGCTGGTGTCTTGAGGAGGGACTAGTAAATCTATTGGAGGATGCACCGCAACTAAAGTGACCTTACAGTCTGCCAGGTCGGCTTAAAGGCTCTTGACTGTTTGGCTGGAAGTTCGGGTGTTGAGTCCTGTGGCAGAGGATACCCGGATTATCCAATTTTGTGCATCACCAGTCTGTGGCAGAGACTGGTCCTGATATTGTTTGTGCATCATTCCGGCTGCTAGGCCAGGTGAGAGGGGCCTATCCTGGTGAGGAATACCCACTCCAGGGAGAGTGGTGAGTGACTGTATACTTGAGGAGTTTTCCCCAGTGATCTGTATCGTGCGCCTGAACCTACCCCGTCCCTTCACCCTTCTACCATTGTTCATCTGTTTATGCAAAAGGAAAATAAAACCTAACTGCTTAAGGTTTTACATCTTGTGTGGACATTGGAGTTTCTACAGACTTTCTTCTCTAGACAACGAATACCGAGGTAACGTGCAGGCCCAAAATTAAACCAGCAGCTCCTACGGGGGGTGTGCTACACACACAAGGGATGTTCATAGGTCAATGTGAAGGAAAGGAGCCAGCTTTGAACTAGAAAGTGCGACCAGCAATGATTTCACTGTTACATGCATTCTAATATAGCTTTTCATGTCTTTTTAGACAAGAATACTGCCAAACAGAAACTAGTGATGCCCCAAAATTTCGGCTGCCGAAAATGATTGCTCAAAAAAGGTTTTTCAGCGTTGTGCCAAAAGAAAAAAAAGTGGCGATAATGGATGTCGAAAAATGCAAAAATTTTACCACGATTTTGATGCAATTTTACCTTGTCTATGATGTGTTTTTCATAGGTCATGTGACGTTCTTGCTGCGTTTTCAATGCACTTCAATGGGGAGGTTCGTTTTTGGTGCGGTTTGCCAAATATGCACCAAAAATGCAGCAAGCAGTATCTTCAAAAAGGTGCCGATAATGGCCGACAATAAATTCATATTAATTATATTAAATTACAAAGTCAAATATAATACAATTATTTATAAAAAAATATATATATATATATATATATATATATATATATATATATATAAAAAAAAACGTAAATTTTGGTTTAATTTTCGGCCTGAATTTTCGGTTTCGGTACCAAAATTTTTCTTTCGATGCACCACTAACAGAAACATATATTGTGTTTCAGTTATGAGTGACTGGCTGTCAAACCTATATAAACTGGCGTAGAGCACCAATATACTCATCCCAAATACTTTTCCCCTCCTCTGGCCACCTCTAGACATCTGTGACTAAATCCAAATAAAGCATAATAGGCGGCAGACAAGGTCCACAAGATAACAAACATTTTCTTCTCTTGTGTAGCCAATCTGTACAGGCAATACGCCGTTCTCAATAATACATTCTATTTTGCAAAAAAATTGAAGTGACAAAAATGAGCCTGTACAGGATGGTGTCATCGTGTACGCCCAAGGCAGCATGATGGCAAAATATCTTCTAGCTTCCAGGTAACAAATGACAGCAGAAGCAAAGAACAATCAAACCCATTTTGATATCCGTCACGCCGGTGCCAGTGGTATACATGACTGGTCTATTGAAGATAACTGCAAAATAAAGAGTCTTCTGTGACTTGTTTCTGTAAAGCACCTCTCAGGCATTGCTCAGAATAACTTGCAAACATCAGGTCCTTATCTCACAGACACACTCATATCGCAGATCCGGCTTGCTTTGCCATGCTGTGTTTACCGATGAGCTATGCTGACTCAATAAAAGATAATTACACATCCTGTTTCAAATGGGATATAAATCTGTAGGTGAAAGAGTTATTAAAAGTGGTCAACGGTCAGCAAAATCATTAAAAAAAATTAATAAAATGTTCCTCCTACTCACTATAGGGCATAGGTCGAATTTATCACATTCTTTCAGGTGGCTTTTACGTTGGAGTATATTGAGACATTGCTGGTTAGTGATATATGTAGCCTGGCAGAAAAGCCAAGATCCCAGTCTGTCATGTAGAGAAAGTAATGCATTGATTGAACGGAGATCCCAGACAGCACTGAAGACTCAAACACGTCCTACAACTTACACAAAAATAGACTATGGGGTTGATTTACTAAAACTGGAGAGTGCAAAATCTGCACAATATGCCGTTCTGCAATGAAACCAATCAGCTTCCAGTTTTTTTATCAAAGCTTAACCACTTGTCTACCGCCCACCGTCAAATGACGGCAAGCGGAAGACTCTCTTGTTCTGACCGGACGTCATATGACGTCACGGCTTTAAAAGCAGCTAGGGGGTGCGCGCGCGCCGCCGCGCCGCTAGGGACCCGATGCGCGTGCCTGGCGGGCACCCAGTAACCGAGCAGGACCGTGGATCTGTGTGTGTAAACACACAGATCCACGTCCTGTCAGGGAGAGGAGACCGATGGTGTGCCCCTTGTACATAGGGACAACCATCGGTCACCTCCCCCAGTCAGTCCCCTCCCCCCACAGTTAGAACACATCTAGGAAACGCATTTAACCCCTTCCTCGCCCCCTAGTGTTAACCCCTTCCCTGACAGTCACATTTATACAGTAATCAATGCATTTTTATAGCAGGGATCGCTGTATAAATGTGAATGGTCCCAAAAATTTGTCAAAAGTGTCTGATGTGTCTGCCGCAATATCGCAGTCATGATAAAAATCGCAGATCGCCGTCATTACTAGTAAAAAAAATGCTATAAATCTATCCCCTATAATGTATCTTCTATAGCTTTTGCGCAAACCAATGAATATACGCTTATTTCGATTTTTTTTTACCAAAAATATGTAGAAGAATACGTATCGGCCTAAACTGAGGAAAATTTAAAAAAAACATTTTTAAAAATGGATATTTATTATAGCAAAAAGTAAAAAATATTGTGTTTTTTTTCAAACTTGACACTCTTCTTTTGTTTATAGCGCAAAAAATAAAAACCGCAGAGGTGATCATATACCACCAAAATAAAGCTCTATTTGTGGGAAAAAAAGGAAGCAAATTTAGTTTGGGAGCCACGTCGCACGACCGCGCAATTGTCATTCAAATTGTGACAGCGCTGAAAGCTGAAAAATGGCTTGGGCAGGAAGGGGGTTTTCGTGCCCGGTAGGCAGGTGGTTAATAACAAGCTGAAGTTAGAAGCTGATTGGCTACCATGCAGAGCTGCACCAAATTTTGCACTCTCCAGTTTTAGTAAATCAACCCCTATGTTCAGAGGAGTTGCTCATTAAGTGCAAACAGATTTTGTGCAAAGTGCAGTAACAAACACTACACAGCCAAACCTTTGTGGGCACCTGACCATCACAGCTGCACTATATGGTTAAATATATGTGGACACCCCTCCAAATGATTGAGTTCAGGTGTTTACAGTGAAGGGTTCTGTTATTGCTCCAGCATATAAAGACATTTTAGATAAGTCTGCTTGTGGCAACAGTTTAGGAATGCCCTTTAAGCCCTGGTTCACACTGGTGCGTTTTGTCAAAACGGCGGCATTTCCCGGCAATTGTCGGCAATGGCACCGTCCTAATCGGTGCGACGCCGCATCTGCGGCACTGCACCGATTTCAAAAAGTAGTTTCTGTACTACTTTTTGCGATTTTGGCCCACGATTTACATTGACATGTCTCTGTAATCGCGGCCGAAATCGGGACTGACAAGCGGGAGTGAAATCGTGCGAGTTCAGCTGAACTCGCACGGCTTCACTCCCGCAGCCCAGTGTGAACCTGGGCTTAGGCTCAGTTCACACTGCTGTACCGGCAAAGTAATACAACTTTGCCCTGCAACTTCCTTATGACTTAATCTGACTTGTAGGAGCCTGTTCAAGGGCTGAAATTGCCCCCTAGTCAGACCAAAGTAGTGCATAAACTTTTCCTAAAGTCAGAGTGACTTGTGTAGGATCAGTTAAGACTCATAGGGAAACATTCAATTTGACATGTCATGCAACTTGGGGTCTTACAAGTTGCATCCCATGTCGTAGCAGTGGGAACCGAGCCTGAAGGTTCCAGCAGGATTGTGCCCCTGTGTACAAAGCCAGTTCAATAAAGACATGGTTAGAGGAGTTTGATGTGGGGGAACTCTAGTGGCCTGCATAGAGCCCTGACTTCAACCCTATTGAACACCATTCGAATAAATTGGAACACCAACTGCAAGCTAGGTCTTCTCATCGAATATCAGTACCTGACCTCACAAAAAGCTCTTTTGGCTGAATGGCCAAAAATTCCTATGCTTCATGCTTTTCCAGAAGAGTGGGACTGTTATAGCCACAAGGGATTTGGGGGGGGGGGCGTGAACTACATATTAATGCCCATGTTTTTTGAGTGGGTTGTCCAACAACAAGCATATAGGTAAGATGGTCAGGAATCCACAAATGTTTGATCATATAGTTTAACAACCACACTTTTATCTCGGTATGGGTGGAAGGGAGGTCAGTTAACCACTTAAGGACCGGCTCACGCCGATATACGTCGGCAGAGTGGCATGGCTGGCAAAGTAACGTACCCATACGTCACTTTAAATTTCCCACCGTGCGTGCGCGCGCCTGCCGCGAGCTCCGTGACCGTGCCCACGGACTCGATGTCCGCTGGGTGCACGCGATCGTGTCAAGGAGCTGAAGAACGGGGAGATGCCAGTATACACACAGCATCTCCCCATTCTGCCTAGTGACAGGACACTGATCGTCTGCTCCCTTCATCGGGAGCAGCGATCAGTGTTGTGTCACTGCTAGCCCATCCCCCAGACAGTTAAGATCACTCCCTAGGACACACTTAACCCCTTCAGCACCCCCTACTGGTTAACCCCTTCACTGCCAGTCACATTTACACAGTAATCAATGCATTTTAGAGCACTAATCGCTGTATAAATGTGAATGGTCCCAAAATAGCGCCAAAAGTGTCCAATCTATCCACCATAATGTCGCAGTCACGATAAAAATCGCTGATCGCCACCATAACTAGTAAAAAAAAAAATATTAATAAAAATGTCATAAAACTATCCCCTATTTTGTAGACGCTATAACTTTTGCGCAAACCAATCAATAAACGCTTGTTGCGATTTTTTAACAAAAATATGTAAAAGAATACATATTGGCCTAAACTGAGGAAAAAAATTAGTTTTTTTATAGATTTTTGGGGTAATTTATTATAGCAAAAAGTAAAAATATTGAATTTTTTTCAAAATTGTCGCTCTATTTTTGTTTATAGCGTAAAAAATAAAAACCGTAGAGGTGATCAAATACCACCAAAAGAAAGCTCTATTTGTGGGAAGAAAAGGACGTCAATTTTGTTTGGGAGCCACATTGCACGACTGCGCAATTGTCAGTTAACCTCCCCGGCGGTATGATTCTGTCAGATTTTAGGTGCTGAAAGCGGTACAATTATTTTGCATGAAAATTTGGCGTTTTATTATGTAGGCCTGCAATTCTTAGGAATAACTCACTTAACTCTGTCCAAACAAGAGTCTAGTAGACATCCCGGGTATGATAAAGTTTGAAACACAAAACCATAAATTATAATATAATGAATAATTATAAATAATAACAAATAATAATATAATAATAATAAAAATTATTCAATAATGTAATCAAATCAAAAACACAGAAATTTGCTCAGTTGCAGAATTGTCGCTGTCATTACTTTTAGTGTTTGATGACGAATTTCCCCACAAATCGCTATCGCTCAATTCTGCAAGTGATTCTAATTTATTATCGCTGTTTTCTAGCTGGTCTAAAACCACTTTTGACATAAAGGGACACTTTTTGGTTGCTATGGACAATCTCCAGTTTCCAGGCAGAAAGAACAGTTTTTATAATATAAAAGTGCATGCAGAGCACTGGACAGACCATTAGGGACAAAGGGGGTGTGTAATTATTTGATACAGTACTGTAATCAGTAAGATTACAGTACCGTATACTGTATGTATTGTGTGTTTTTCACTTTTTTGAATTTGGCGCCGAACTCCGTCCCCGTGTGTCGCAAGGAACGTAGCTCGGCACTCGGCAGTGTGAATCGAGCGAGGAGACGGCTCGCACACACAGCGGGGAGACATCGCAGGATCCAGGGAACAAGGTATCCCTGGATACTGCGATGCAGCCCGAGTCTGGCTTGGGTTTACCGCTTTTGGTAGTAAAAACTCACTCCAAGCCAGACTCGGGATTACCGCCAGGGAGGTTAAAGCGACGCAGTGCTGAATCGCAAAAAGTGGCCTGGTCATTTGGCAGCCAAATGGTCCGGGGCTGAAGTGGTTAAGGAGGTATGCTGATTGGCTGCCGTTAAATATGACAGAGTTCAGCGGCTTTATTCAATGTTATCTTCAACTGTATTTTTTTCTAATGAGTTGTTAAACACAGGGAATATTTTTAAAGCAGATGGAAGCAACAGGTACATGTGTTCTCATGATAAAAATAAACTAGGTGTTTCATCCTCTTTCGTTACACTCAGGAAACCTTGAATACCTTAATTCTGCAAATGACACAGAAGTATTAATACTACAAGTGTTACCAGATTAGATGTTGTCCTGCATGGTCATTTTTGGAGCTATGAAATAGATACATTTAGCCTAAGAAATGTTTCTGAGCTGCTATACTGTATGCATTAGCTAGAAACATTTAAAGCAGAACTCTAGCCTAAAACAAGATAAAAATGTCTAAAGCTAAAAATTACAAAACCAGCTTTTGCTACAATATTCACCTTCAATGCAGAGATTTCCCTTGCAGTACTTTTTTTTTTCTGGAACTAGTCTAATGGTCATCATCATATAATGCACATCCTCTGAGCCTGGGTTGTCCTTGACCTGTCCCAGCCTGTGAAAGGACCTATCAGCATGTTCCTTTCAAACAAACATGTGCTGCTTTCTCCTCTCACACTCCAGCCTTGCTGCACAAAGACTGCAAGAACCTTATACCAGGTCACATTCAGGTATTTACTGCTTTCAGGTACAATCTGTCTATATCCAGGGCAAGTCACATGCAAACAGTAGCAGACAACCACAGCTCCTGTCAGCTTGTCATTGCTTTGTACAGGCTGAGTGGCCACAGCTGTTCCCACACACCTGCGATTCTCGCCACAGGAATCCATTGTCCAGCCATAACTGGCCTTATAGATCTATGCGAAGTATAGGGAATGGGAGTGCTTTCATTCAATTTGTTCTATTACTTTATAGATAACTATAAAAATATTACAAATATTAATTATATTATTAAGTACAGGGCTTTTTTTCAGGGGGAACTTGGTGGAACTCAGTTCCACCACCTCCTCTGGCTCAGACCCTTTGGTGTCTGCTCACCACAATCACTTGTAAACACAGAAGTCTGGTTTCTGTGTTTACAAGTGACAGCTCTGCACTCTGTATGTAATGCAGAAATTTGACTGACCACGCCATTTATTCCACAATGAGGTGGTAGTGTCACATCCTGGATTTATAATGGTGATAGATGCTTACTACACATGGAATTCTTTCAATATATATGAAGAGGACTAAATTTTCTTTCACTTAATTATTGTTCGACTTTATGTTGATTGGAAAAGTTTTGAGCATATTGTTTATGATCATTATATATTTATTTATTCCTGTAATAGTACACTTTTAGATCATGCTGCTGGTAACAGTCACAACATTTTATTTATCTTTTGCAGTTTTTTCCATTTTTTGTAGTGTGACTCTTTTCATATATAAATACCCTAAAAATATTGCTAGATTTAGATTTTAGTTGTAGGGCATGTTTAATAGAGATCAAACTAGGTTTTGGTAGGGTATCACAATTATTTTGAAAGTGCGTCATTATCTCTGTATTGGTATTAGATATATTAACAAGTTATTTATAAGGTAATCACATAAAGTTTGGAGTTTAATATCAGAGGGGGATTGGAGAGGAAGAACTCAATTTATTATCTCTAAAGTGGAATTACATTTAGTGATAAGTTACTGTGTAAGGCAAAGCTCATTATAGATTAAAGTTTAATATGGCGAGGGGAATATTATTTTTAATTATTTTTTAGATGATACTATAATTTATTATCACTGTAGTGCCATTAAATTAGTTAATTATTTAAAAGATAATCCCATTATAAATTAGAGCATATTGTTTGAGTGTGATTTGGGAGAGGGCAATATTGTTATTAATTTATGGATAATACTATCTATACTGTATCATCTGTGTAGGGTCATCACATTTAGTAATTACCGTAGTTAAAGGTATTATACTGTAGATTAGAGTGTATATTTAGGTGGGGCAGAGAGGCAGTTTTTATTGATTACCAATTATCTATTATTATGTACTCATAGTTAAGAAAAGTGAAAAACAAAATGTGTTTGCTGCTGTTCATAAGAAGTGTAGTGATGTATATGTTCCCCTTTTGCATTTTAATATCTGGGACAATTCTTTGACAAATACTGCAGTATAGTTTCAGAAGTAAGTTAAAGCGGAGTTCCAACGACATATAGCAATATTTTTTTAAATCCATCTGTTATAATCATAGTAGGCTAATGTTGCACTCATTAGCCTGGTAAATTGCACCGCTATTGTTCATATTTTATAAAAAAAATGAACCTTATATTTTTTCTGGTTGGGCGTTCCCATCTTGCTTTTGGGCAGGCGAAGCCCACAAGGATAAAGTTCCAGGATACAGTGCTGTTCAATAACCAGCATGCACCGCCCATTCTCGCGCATGCACAGTAAGAACACCTCGCAGCGCAGGAGGTTTCCAAATAACGTGATGATAGCCCTCGGTGCTGCCTACTGACTCCTGCGAAAGGATGACACCCATCTCCCTGGAGCACTAGCGAGCACAGGCGCCGAGGGAAATTACGTCAATCGCCGCGGAGAGGAAGTGGCAGATTACAAGGGACCGTATAAGTGCACAAGGGGTGAGTAAAAAAATTAAATAAAATTCCAAATGTTGTTGCTGAAGGATAATGCTGTTTTATTCTGTGAAGTACATTTTATGGGTGGAACACCACTTTAATAATGTTATAGGTTATTAGACATACTGTACATGGGACAGGCCACATTACTAAACTATAGGCATTATTATGGGGTCAAGTAAGGTCCAATTTACCATTAGCAAGTGTAGCAGGGTCTCTTTTATGGTCCCTGGACTACGTTACCCAGAATCCCGTTTGGCACCCAGGGTGCATTGGGCCGCCGCAGAGACTCATGGGTAGGGCTATATAAGAAGAGGGCGAGGCTAGGCTCGGCCTCTTTGGACACCGCGCTGCAAGCAATAGGACTCCCTGTGCGGATCTGCTGCTGTGTAAGGCCTGAAGCCTGGGCCTTGCATACCGACCAAAGAGCCTTCCACCCCACTGCAGAGCCTGGGTGGCATCTGTTCCTGCTCGAGTTCGCTGATGTCAGTTGGACTGGAGACCCGGCCGTTGGAGACACTGTGTGCGGATACACAGTGGTGGAAGCCCGGACTGGCCTCCTTCCGGAGTGGTGAGCGAGCACTTGCTCACTTCATTATCCTTTTACTTTGTTGGGCCTAGTGACTGCCTTGGCCCACCCTGTTATTTACTACCCCTTGGATTACAAATATTGTTTCCTAAAAGTGCACCACCGTTCAAGTTGCATGCGAAGAATTGTTCTCATCAGGGACTGAGTTTTAATCTGGGTCAGGCCTGACCAGGGTGGGGGTTAAAACTTTGTTGCTGCGCCATATTGCGCATAGGGAAAGAAGAT
Organism: Rana muscosa; assembly: GCA_029206835.1. Classification (NCBI taxonomy): domain Eukaryota; kingdom Metazoa; phylum Chordata; class Amphibia; order Anura; family Ranidae; genus Rana; species Rana muscosa. The sequence continues at coordinate 77,773,730 of CM055120.1, forward strand.
AGTTGCACGTGGCGGGTGGATCACTCTGCACTATCACTGAAGAATATGTTTATTGCTCCAGGGCTCTGCATGTATACTATGTGATGTGTTTAACTTTGAATCCTTATACCAAAGTAAATCCAGTTATATTTTATCACAGTGGTATTAGTGTCATCTTTGCAGATAGTGGTTATCTATTGATACTGCCAGATTGTGTATAATCAGGTATAGACCGTTACGAGGTAACAATCCCTAGACTAACTGTGCCAGTGTGGGTTGAGTAGATTGCCGGGGGTTGGTGGTGCTGTATACAGGGCTCGAAACAAAACTCAGCGGCCCTCTTAACTGGGGGAAGCGCTACACGAGTAACGTTTTTGCTTTAAACCCCACTTTCACTTCCCACTGCAGTTTAGAACAGATCCCAGCATCTGATTGGCCAGGCTACTGTACACTAAAACTCTACTTTCTTAGAGCTTAGTGTACTAAAAGAATGAAACCACACAGATTACACACACAAAATCATTTAGCTGTCACTTTTATTTTATGATTAAATGATATGGTAGACCAGTTTACGCCAAACATGGTTTAAAGTCTAATAGTCTGTCCTGTAGTATTCCCTGAAATAGATCCATATGTTGCATATCGCAGGAGATAGGACACCATCCGGAGACAGGTATGCCCCAGCTGAAGGGCTGTTGCTATCTGCATGGGGAAATCTGCATACCTTTGTATCAATTATGCAGTTTTGGAATATGGATAATAGCAATATTTACAAGGCAGTTTTTATATTGATTGCATTTTTTTATTTTATTAATTTTTGTTTTGTATCGAAAACAGCTATTACAAACGGACCGCCTGGCTTTAAGCAATTAAGGCAAGGTCTCTGTGTGGCAGTTAGTTGATGGGTAGCTCCAAGCTCTAGACCTCTTCAGCTGGCTAACGTTCGGGCCCAGTCCTTAAGGTGGTGCACATAAGTACAGTCCCTTGAAGTTCTGCATGCAGTGATTAGAAGCTACTAGGTAGATAGAACAGCAGCTACTCACCAGTCCCAGCGATACAGAGAACCCCCGATCCAGGCACTCAGCTGTCAGTAACTCCACTGGCTCTGCATCCAAGGTAACTCTGGTCTTCAGCACACAGTTTATCTGAATTTCGGTTGTTGTCTCAGACTGATATGTATAGCTGGCTAATGTGCACACAGGAACAGTGATGCGCACCCTCTGATCTCCTTGCAGCAAGAAGAAGTTCTCCACGCCACAGCATGGGAAAACTCAGCTTCTTTCTCTTCCTCCTCCTAATGGTCTTTCCCTGGGAATTGCAGTCCATTGGTTCATTGACTTTCATAGCAGGATCCCTCCTCCCAATCATATCTCCCACAGTTCAGTGCCGCCTGCACCAAAATCTCTTGAGCTCCTTCTACTTGTTAGCTCTCTGTGCAGTGTCCTGAATTGCTCTCTCTCTAGCCAAGCACTTGGCTACAAATGGCTTGAAGAACACAACAGGTTTGAGATGTTGACTTGGCCTCTAAATTCTTCAGTCCTCAATAAATTGAGCATCTGTGGGATGTACTGATAAAACAAATCTGATCCATGGAGGCCCCACCTCGCAACGTACAGGAAATAAAGGATCGGCTACTGACAGATCAGTCAAATACCACAGCATACCTCCAGAGGTCCAGTGGAGTCCATGCCTTGACAGGTCGAGGCTGTTTTGGCGGCAAATGGAGACCTACTCAATATTAGATGGGTGGTCATAAAGTTATAATGTATTTATTTATTTATTTTGCTGCATGTGCCTTTCTGGGGATATTTCCATTCACTTCATTTCCTAGAGACACAGCAAGAAGTAGGGAGAGGAAATCTCCCCAATAGACAGTTCTCAATGGAAGATTTCTTATCACCTCTTCTTCTCATGACAACTGCTACATTTTGGATTTGACAAAGGAGGGAAATTTCCGTTTGGTGAACTAGAGCTGGACAGAGGGACAGATGAACAATGTCCTGGTTGAGGTGAAAGGCAGAACTACCTGGCCCTCAAAACCACTTTTTTCCCTATGCAAAATCAAAACTGGTTGCTTGCAGGTTAAGGCCGTCAGATCAGACAGTTCAGATACTCCCATGGAGTCACAGGGGAACAAACAGCGGGAGCTATATGGAAGACTGTAAAAAGGTCTGCAGAAAACTAACCTTTATCAGTGCTGGGATCCAACACTATTCCAGACCCAGCTGCTGAGCTGCGGGAAGGCGAGGTACAGCTAGGCAGAGGCAAAAGGATCATCACCTTGGGTGCTGTGCTACAGAAGGCACAGCTGCCTCTGCATTACCCAGATGTCCTGAATTGTGCAAGTTTGAGCTATCAATTTGACATCTCAGTTCTGCAGATTACACTGGTGGAGCAGCTTTTCCTATATAACCAGCAGCACTCTGCTTTGCTATCAATGTGACAGCCGCTTGCTCTATGTGCTCTGGGTAAACAGAGCATGGGGTCACAGTGCTCAGGTGATTACACAGGGAGAGCTCCATTGTCCCTGTGTAATTTAGAGGACTGAGCTATCAATTTGATGGCTCCAGTCCTGTTCGGTATTTCTACATAAAAGCTACTGCTGTAGCTTTTATTCATAAATTACTGTTGTGTGCAATTGATCAGATTTTTAACCGGTTAAAGACCGGCTCCTGTACATATACGTCGTCAAAATGGCGCGGCTGGGCAGAGTAACGTATATTTACATCACTTTAAAATTCCCACCCTGCGGGCGCACGCGCAGCCGGCGGCATGCAGGCGCCCCTGCCACGAGCTCCGTGACCATGCCTGCGGGACCCCCGGACTCGATGTCCACCGGTGTCCCGCGATCGGGTCACAGAGCTGCAGAACGGGGAGAGGCAAGTGTAAACAAGCATCTCCCCCTTCTGTCTAGTGACACTGTCACTGATCGTCTGCTCCCTCTCATCGGGAGCAGCGATCAGTGATGTGTCACTCGTAGCCACGCCCCCTAACAGTTAGAATAACTCTCTATGACACACTTAACCCCTTCTTAGCCCCCTAGTGGTTAACCCCTTCACTGTCAGTCACATTTATACAGTAATCAGTGCATATTTATAGCACTGATCGCTGTATAAATGTGAATGGTCCCAAAATAGCGCCAAAAGTGTCCGATGTGTCTGCCATAATGTCGCAGTCACGATAAAAATTGCAGATCGCCGCCATAACAAGTAGAAAAAAAAATAATAATAAAAATGCCATAAAACTACCCCTATTTTGCAGACACTATAACTTTTGCGCAAACCAATCAATATACGCTTATTGCGATTTTTTTTACCAAAAATATGTAGAAGAATACGGATCGGCCTAAACTGTGGAAAAAAATATTTTTTTAAAGATTTTTTGGGGGTATTTATTATAGCAAAAAGTAAAAAATATTTAATTTTTTTCAAAATTGTCGCTCTATTTTTGTTTATAGCGCAAAAAATAAAAACCGCAGAGGTGATCAAATACCACCAAAAGAAAGCTCTATTTGTGGGGAAAAAAGGACGTCAATTTTGTTTGGGAGCCACGTCGCACAACCGCGCAATTGTCAGTTAAAGCAACGCAGTGCCGAATCGCAAAAAGTGCTCTGGTCTTTGGCCAGTCAAATGGTCCGGGGCTTAAGTGGTTAAAGCAATATTTTAGCCCACTTTGGGAACCCTCTTTGTTTTTAATAACTCCTTTATTCCCTTCTTCCCTTAGCATTTTTTTTAATTGTTTGCATGCAAACTTTTTAAATTTGCACTTATTTTTTTAATTTGTCACTACAAACAAGAACAAGTGTTTTGTACAAGAAACAGGATTCTAGCACTTTTATAAAAAAGGGACACATTTCAAAATAAAATTAATGAAAATTAATGAATTCAAATGAGAAGCCAGACTTATGGCAGGTATACAAATAATTAATCCACCTATTTTTTAAATATTACATTTATTTTTACATGTAATTTATGTAAGTATCAGAATTTGCCTTGTTATCAACCTTTCTCGATCACCCTTTGTTGACCTCTGAACAATAGAATCCAGAAAAGTACAAGAATGGTCAACTATCTGAGCCAATCAGGCTTTCCGACATTAACTTGACAAGCTGACATAAGAGAGAGAAAGAGATAATCTCATCAGTCTGCTGCTGCTCCTTCACTGTCCAATCACAGGCTGGAGGCAGATAGATGACCAGGCTGCATTTATTCAACTGCTGTAGAGAAAAGTTAGGTCAGCTTTCTGGCAGGGTTGTGTACATCTACAAACTGGCTGAATACATCGAAAATTCTCTAGCAAATAAAACAGTGCTTCTACTTTATTTTTAGCTTTGCTTTCAGAGCATACAGAAGCGATTAAAAAATTCTTTAAAAACACAAATTTGATTTATTTAGAAACAATACAAAGTGTTCACATTAGTCATCGAGTCAGACCCATTGGCAGTCTTATTAGACTGACATCTGTACATGTCACAGGTTTCAGAGCAGCTGTGTGTATCCAGATCCTGTGCGCTTGATCTGAAAATAGTGCTACTGTGACAAGTGATATGATGTTTGGACAGCTGCTGTTGTTCCCCAAGCAGTAAATACTAAATACAGTATTGTGCTAGTACATCCGTGATGAACTATTTTCACAAAATGCATGAAAAATATAGGATAAATCACCACGAGGGATGGCAGCTGGCTGCTAAAGGGGTTTTCCGGAAAAGGTGAACGTTTTTGTTTTTTTTTCGGATTTGTCCTGATCCTTCAGAATTAATCACAATATATTTGGAATACAATCTGATCGGAGAAGGCTTATAATGTTGTGTGGCCATAAATACCCAAAAAACACTTAAAGCGGTTGTATACCCAAATCTCTAACTTTCCATGTAATTACGTCTCCTCATCTCCCTAATCTATCTATCTATCTATCTTTAAACGTGAGTAAACTTATGTATTTAAAACAATAGCGCTCAATCGATTTACAACTATTTGTTGTTCAAAACTATATGAATTTTTAAATTAGGACTGGAGGGTATACAATCGCTTAAACGGTTTATTGCTATAGACTCTGTTTAAAGTTCTGCAAAGTCTTTTGACTGGTAGCAGAGACCATCAGAAGGAGCAATACAAGCATTAAAGTGTTACTAAACCCAGGACCCTGCATTTACAATATCTGGTCTCCCACAGTACACAGAACACGGAAATGCAATAATTTTAGTAAATATAAACTGCTAAATATACCTTTTCTCATCAGCAGTATATAGCAATCTTGTGACTTCTATCAGTGTCTGGCTTGTAGGAGGAGTTTTCAGTCCCCTCTGACTGTCCTATGAGGCTGCAGGACCCTTGACCCTCTGTCTGGACAGTGCTGATTGGCCCTCCCAAAAAAAAAACCTCTCTAGCAATACACACCAAACTGAGCATGTGCAGAGTGACTCCAAAGCAAATCTTAATACATTTTAGATAAATATCTGGGGTTCCTAAAAGCAAAATATTATTTTGTGCAAAACGGACTTGGCTCCAAAATAAATAAAATGTGCACTGAATAAAAAGGGTGGGAAGCCTGCAGATATGAAGAAGTGGTTAATGAACCATATAAAGTGTTAACCCGGCATGAATATATCATCTCATTATTTATCCTAGCATCTGTTCATCCGCACCAGTTCAGGGGTATTTCTGACAATAACCATCAGATATATGACGCCTTAATACAAGTCTGCTCCGATCTTGTCAAATAAAATCAAGAATTGATGCCGATCCTCCCATCATCTCTAAACTTCCAGACAGAAATAACTGCGAAATGACAGAACCCTTGGGAGAGGGATGAACAGCAGCCAAGCGGAGAGATCGCTGAGAATACTAATGACATACATATGAAATGAGCGGTAGAAGGACAAGTGTGTATACATGATAGAAGTGAAGGATGCTTCGCATAACAAGTGCAGGTATGGGACCACTTACTGGACCTAGACCAACTTTTTTAAAGCCAGCCTCCAGCAAGCAGCTAAATACACATTTTTGATATATTAGTGGGAGCCACTGTTCCTGTATCTATAACTCTGTGGAGACAGTTTTGTGATTCAGGTACTCCTTGCCAGACAAAGCAGCTAGATCCTTGACCTGCAGCAGCACAGCTTGGTTAAGAATACGGGGTCAAACCACACCTCCAGATTGAGGAGTGGACAATGACGCAACAGCAGCACAAGGAAGAGTTCATCCCTCTGCTCTTACCCTTCTGGTATCAATTTCCTTTCAGCACATGTGCATGCAACACACTCAATTGGCTCCTAGTGCTGGCATTCCTCTACCAGTCTGACTGCTGCAGGAGGCTGTGTTTTCCAAGAGAAATATGGGAGCTGACACTTTTGACCACTTTCTGAAAATGCTAGCTGCCCGATCTCTTTCTGACCTTCTGGCTTCAGTACATTTTGGGTCACTGACCCGTAACCACTGTACATAGCAGGAACGTCAAAGTGAATTCAGAAATCCTTTTCTGCACACTTTTTCTGATTGAGTAACTCGTGGTATTGATGTCAAAGTTCAGCTTGACTGCAAGACAACCTACATTTTCAGAATGAGAAGTCTTCATTTGCCTTTCGATTTTATGAAAAAGTAATGTATTAATTTATTGTTTTAATTTCGATAGTGTTAGACCTTTTTTCAAGTTTTTATTGTTGTCTGTGTCCCCGCTGGGGAGATTCACTCCTCTAATGCCGCGTACACACAACCGTTTTTCATGACGAGAAAAATGCAATTTTTTAATTTGGTCATTAAAAACGATTGTGTGTGGGCTCCAGAACATTTTTCGCGACGTGAAAAATGGGCATTAAAAATTTAGAACCTGCTCTATTTTTTCTCGTCGTTTTTCACGTTGTCGTTTTTCTCGTCGTGAAAAACGTCCGTGTGTAGGCTTTAACGACGTGAAAAGAACGCGCATGCTCAGAAGCAAGTTATGAGATGGGAGCGCTCGTTCTGGTAAAACTAGTGTTTATAATGGAGATAGCACATTCGTCACGCTGTAACGGACTGAAGAGCACGAGGCTAAAAAGTGCGAATCATCTCTCACTAAACTTTACTAACACGAGGATCAGTAAACGCAGCCCAAAGGGTGACGCCATCCGAATGGAACTTCCCCTTTATAGTGCCGTCGTACGTGTTGTACGTCACCGCGCTTTGTATAGTGTGTAGGCAAGGCAGGCTTGAGAAGAATCACGTAGAGAAAAACATTGTTTTTTTCAATGACATTAAACACGGTTGTGTGTACGCAGAATTACTGCTCTGGTGATCATTGTAATCAGGACAGAGAGTAAAGGAACATTCAAAATTTAGGGGCTCATCTGCACTGCCACCCGGGGACTGTACATAAACATTGTTTTGGAGACTGTTTACTTAGAGTTTGAGCCAAATTTTTATTGGATTGGTTAGATAGTTAGATATGCACTGGAAACTCCTCACAACTTTTATATACATGTTTTCTATGGTAAGGATCTTTGAAGACTTAATTTTGATCGGTATAGTTTGAAGAGCATAGAGAACCTGTGAAAAACCTTCCCCCGGAAAACACTACTGCTGCGTACAGCCACCCAAAAAAAGAAACACATGGATATGTTTTTTCTTAATGAGAAAACTATAAGCGGAATTACTGGACCTCTGGTGTCAACGTTCTAAAATTCTAACACCTATCCTTTTAGAAATCCTACCTGAATGGGCAGCGTAGAGTTCTTCCTTTGGTCTTCTTCTCCCAATCCCCTGTAACATACCATGCCTACTTCTGCCTCCCTCTCCCTTGGAACTGCTTTGATATCGGAGACCAGTTTGCAAGCAAATATCATGTTTTACTTCAAGTAGAGTTGTGATAATGCAATTTACAATCCTTATGCTTATTATTACCCTGTTTTTGCTTTATTGTAATCTTTATTTACATGCCAACTGTACCCATTCCCTTAAAACCCCAATACAATTTTGTGAAAGAGAATGTTCTACCCTCTGACTCCTACTACACTGCTGACGGAGACTATACCACTAGAACATAGGGGCTGGTGGAGAGATGAGTATAAGAGCTCTTCTATTGCAGGGAACTTTCATCTTTATTTTTGAGTCCCAACAGAACAATAATAGAATTGCTTTAAACATCAAACGAGGGCAGCCGGCCCTCATCCTATTGGCGATAGCAGGTGTGAAGACCCAGGAATTTAAGAGATAATCACCAATGCTAGAAGGCCATGGCGATTCTCATTTTTTGGCAAGTAACGATTCACCCCAACTTGTGCACTGAATAAAAAATGTATGAACTTAATCAAGATTCAGGAATTATATGAATAAGAATAATAATAATAATAATAATTCTCTGCAGATCACACAAGTCTATCCCTTGCCAGATATTGAATATGTGTTCCTAGATGTGTGGCTAGCAGAGCACTGCCCTGCATGGTTTAGCTATAAATTTGAAGGATGACTCCAAATAAATCTTGAGTATAGTATTTACAGTGAACTGTCCTTTCAGGCCCACATTCAATCCCTGTCCAAATCATGCCGCCTTGGCCTCCGCAACATTTCCAAAATACGCCCCTTTTTAACTAATGAAACCACTAAGCTTCTAATTCACTCCCTGGTCATCTCTCGCCTCGACTACTGCAACTCCCTCCTTATTGGATTACCTTTACATAGACTATCCCCCCTTCAGTCCATCATGAATGCTGCTGCAAGACTCATACACCTTACTACCCATTCAGTGTCCTCCACCCCTCTCTGCCAATCCCTCCACTGGCTCCCACTCACCCAACGAATAAAATTCAAAGTACTAACAATAATTTACAAAGCCACCCACAACTTGGCCCCCAGCTACATCACTAACCTAGTCCCAAAATACCAACCAAGCCGCTCTCTTCGGTCCTCCCAAGACCTTCTGATCTCTAGCTCCCTTGTCACCTCCTCCCATGCTCGCCTCCAGGATTTCTCCAGAGTTTCTCCCATCCTTTGGAACTCCCTACCCCAATCTGTCCGACTGTCCCCTAATCTATCCATATTTAGACGATCCCTGAAAACACTACTCTTTAAAGAAGCCTATCCTGCTTCTAACTAACTTGTACTTCCTGCATCAGCTCACCCCCCCCCCCCCCACACAGGGTTGCCAACTTTCAGTAAATTTACAAACAGTTTGCAAAATCTGTAATTTTTGCATCTGTCTGTGAATGTCCATTATGAACATGTAGGCTGCATGTCCATAATGGACATTCATGGGTAGATGCAAAAATTACAGATTTTGCAAACTGTTTGTAAATTTACTGAAAGTTGGCAACCCTGCCCCCACAGCTATTACCTTTTGTATCAATTGACCCTCCCTTTTTAGATTGTAAGCTCTAATGAGCAGGGCCCTCTGATTCCTCTTGTACCAAATTGTAATGTAACTGTAATGTCTGCCTTTATTTTGTAAAGCGCTGCGCAAACTGTTGGCGCTATATAAACCCTGTATAATAATAATAATAATAATACAGTGGATATAAAAAGTCTACACACCCCTGTTAAAATATAAGGTTAAAGATAAATCATTTCAGAACTTTTTCCACCTTTAACCACTTCAGCCCCGGAAGGATTTACCCCCTTAATGACCAGGGTATTTTTTGCGATACGGCACTTTGTCGCTTTAACTGACAATTGCGCAGTCGTGCGACGTTGTACCCAAACACAATTGATGTCCTTTTTTTCCCACAAATAGAGCTTTCTTTTGGTGGTATTTGATCATCTCTGCAGTTTTTATTTTTTGCACTATAAACAAAAAAAGACCGACAATTAAAAAAAAAAAAAAAACTATATTTTTTTACTTTCTGCTATAATACATATCCCAAAAAAATATATTAAAAAAATTATATTAAAAAAAATATTATTTATTCATCAGTTTAAGCCAATATGTATTCTGCTACATATTTTTGGTTAAAAAAAAGAAAAATCGCACCTTTTGATTTTATTGCAGCGCTTTTTGGGGATGAGTCTATCAGCATTGCGTATAATAACTTGGCAATATTTGCACACTCTTCTTTTCAAAAACACTCCTGTGCACAGCCCTCTTCAGAGCCCTGGCTGGGCAATTCCAAAACTCTAATCTTCTGGTGAAGCCATTCCTTTGCTGATTTGGATGGATGCTTTGGGTCCTTATCATGCTGAAGGATGAAGTTCCTCTTAATTTTCAGCTTCCGGTGTGTACTGATCATTATTTAACATGAAATTGAATGTGATTGCTTAATTCTGAACACAGCTACATCCCCAGTTATACGAGGGTGTGCACACTTATGCAACCACATTATTTAATTTTTTTATTTTTACTTCCCCCCCAAAAAGATTTCTGTTTGTTTTCCAATTGAGTTGTACAGTTTATAGGTCACATTGAAAAAGTTGTGAAATGATCTATCTTTGTCTCATCTTCTAACATCACAGAAACCTGACATTTTAACAGGGGTGTGTAGACTTTTTATATCCACTGTACATTAGGAGGTTACATAGCGTTTTGTTGTTAAAGGACTATGGTTAATAGAAATGTACAGGCTGCCACTGGTGACCTCGCTTTCTGAAAATAATAGTTGCCTGGCAGGCAGGCATACCGATCCTCCGACTTTAGCAGATTTTAAGACACTGACTTGAAACAAGTATACCAATCAGAACACATAATTTCACTTGCTGCATGCTTGTCAGAAGTAAAGTACTAAGAACAGATGGAGCCAGGCATCCCTCATTCTTAGAAATTGATAAAAAGAAAGGAGCACTCGGTGTCCAGACAAATGTGACTTCTAAAATATGGTTCATAGGCGTTTATTAATGTAGCACACGACCCGATTACTACTGCCATCTCTCACTTGCTTGCAGTTGGGCACACCTGCTACTTGCCCGGTATCCCCCCTTTGGTTAAAGAGGAGAGAGCAGTTTTATTGTTTGGGCCTTTCGGCGAGTTATCTCTCTCGAGTGGATCCTTTTCTTTTTCCGTTGTCTAGGTAGTAGTTCCTCAAAATAACGCCAATGTCCACACAGGAGTAAAACCTAAGCAGTAAGGTTTTATTCTTTTATCTTTTTCCAATAACTTGAGTAGGAAGTAAGAAGATGAGAGAAGTAGGGGGTAAAGGTTCAGGCACGCAACACTTAGAGCACACTGTTAAACTTTTGTCGTCACTCAAGCCTGAGTGAGTATTGCTCACCCGGATAGTCCCTTTGAGAGCGGTCCTAGCAGCCGGGATGGAGCACGAATCAATCTTTTCCTTTCTTGAGTATCTAAGGATACGATCGGAGAATCCTCTGCCACAGAATCTAAGTCCCGAACCTCCCAGCAAACAATACTGAATAAGAACCTCTGTGCCAGACCAGCGTATTGCAAGCATTGTAACTGTGAAGATGAATCTCTCTTTAGGCGAGTTTCCAGGCCTCTTCCCGAGACAGCAGTACCGTCGCTAATCTCCTCCGGGACTGATCCTCCCCTGGTCTCCTTTCCTAAAGTTGGGTCCCCTATAGGTGGGCAGCCTGGGATCCCTCTCTGAAGTGTAGGCCCCAGCCAGCAGAGCCGGGCCTACCATGAAACGAAGCAGCCTCGGGCTGAAGGTGCCCGAGGCCTGAACACACCCGCGCACCTCGTGCCATACGGGCAACGAGGCGCACACCCAGGACCAATGGGTCCCCTGGAACTCTCCTCACCCCCAATGGCGTCTGCCCCTTGTGTACCCCCTCCCAGCATGCACAGCAGGCCGACCACACCCACTGCACGGTTGCCGAGAGAGGACACCCATGGTGCTGTGATACCCCTCTGCAGATCAACCTATGCCGGCGGTGACAGTGCCACCCACAGGCAACAGAGAACACCACAGCCAGGCAGCATCACACCCAGAGCAGAAGCATCAAAGAACTTAACAACTGGTCTGAGCCCAACCACTGGCTCAGACCACCCCTAAATTCCCACCTAGCGTCCCCAAATATTGGGAGGGGCGCTACATTAAAAAGTAGCAACATGTACATCAAGACAATGCTTTTCAGGAGAATAGACTCCACAGGAGAGAAACCAGGATGGCAGGATACCGGCTTTAGTTGTATAGGCAGCAATGCCTTTAAAAGCAATGCTGCCTGTACAACTAAAGCCAGCATCCTACCTTCCTGGTTACTGCCCTGAAGAAGGGGGAGTCTATTCCCCTGAAACGCATTGGCTTGATGTACATGTTGCTACTTTTTAATAAATGTCTACAAACCATATTTTAGAAGTCACATATCTCTGGACACCAGGTGCTCCTTTCCTTTTATCTATGTTTACATGCTGAAACAACCTTAAGGTGGCACAGAAAAGGCAGCAGCCCAATCCTCTGGAAGACCCATTGCCACCATCCATCACTGGGCACTATCCTTTGGAAGCCATTTCTTCCTTTTTGCCCCCAACGAATACCGATTCAGGACCAGTGACAAATCCACTCAGTCCAGCGCGGTCTCCAACACAAGCTAGATCATTCTCAGAAATAATCTCTTTAAACTTTTCAATATGGAATTCCTTATAACAAGTGTTTTGTACTCATATTGAGGCTGTAGCCTGTGTCATTCCTGTGAAATCCATCCAGCACATGGTTTACCGGTAAACTTACAAATTATCGCATTATGGGTTGTTTTTCAGGCTTTGAGATATAACAGCACATGCAATGAAAGCTGAGAAGCCTTTAGAAGCAGTAAACATCACCTTCTTCAAATCAAGAAAAGCAGATGCAGTGTTGATTCGAGGATGGAACAGGTTGCACTGTGGGCAATGCCTACTGTGTTGACTGGGACCCACAGAATCAATGACACTGTTATTTTTTCTTTGGGCAGTAAAACTTTATGGAACACATTTTTATTTATTTTTTACGTACAAAAAACAGTGGAACCAAACACAAAAAGATGACACTACTTTTTTTTTGTCCCTGAAATTATTGAAGCTTCCTTATTGGGGTGCAGTCTTAACAGTAAAAGGCAGATGATCAGCAATGACTGGAAGGCACTTTGGACCATCTACCCTTTATGCAGCTCCCCACACACACCTCACTATTGGGTTTTCTGTCTAGTCAGCAGCATCAGGAGCCATCTCTGTGCCATCTAACATTATTAAGTCCCCCCCCCCCCCCACACACACACATTTAGAGTCTTTCTTTACAATTTTGATTCTGCAATGTTCTTTTTGGGTAGCTAGTAACTGTAAAGATCTCTCTAAAGTAGCAGTTTGATGAAAGGGCCTCACTGTATTACTATTGTAAGGTCAGAGCTACAGCATTCAGCTACAGATGGCTTAGTGCCTGGGTGTTATTGCCGTCAGGAGCAGCTACTGATTTTTCAGTGCTGATAAGTGTCCCTGACGTCAACCTGGTGACAATGATTGCAGAAAGTTACTATCAGAGACCCATCTATCACTTTATACAATGTATGGGCTTTAGAGTCACAGCTAATCCATTTGGCTCATCCGTACAGGTCCCTCTGTGCTGGAAGCAGCTGGCGGGGCTAAAAATAAATCCATTTACTGAGGCACTCACCCATCTAACACTCCTCTCACTGTTTAACACGCTGAGTACCTTACATCAGACAATGCCTGTGTTAGTACCCTCACTGATGAACTTTGCTTAGTATAGCTCAGCTTCCAGTGGCTTAAGTTGACTCTGGATTCCAGCAAGTACAAGTAAAGATCTCCGTGCTCATCATCGGTGGTATTTGGGAATATTTTGTCAGAAATGTGTCTATTGAATACTTGGGAATCTTTGATCCTTCTACATAAAAGAGAAATTGATTGGGATCTGTTTGCAGAGAGAATTTAAAACCTTGGAAAATTTAGAAGTCTGCAAGTCTGAGATCAGATGCCGGGCCAAGGGGACAGGTTTAACAGTAGGGCATGCCACAATTAAATGCAGGCTACGTGCTGCGTGTTGTGGCAAATCCAAAAGTTTTACATGGTCGCACCTGGGTGCACTACAGCAAAACATGGGGATAATATGGTGCGACAGTGGCAGGCCAGCAGGGTATTACATTTTGGTACTAAGGTCCATTAAAACAGTGCTGAATTTACAATATGTAGGCAAACGGCAATCCTGTATGCAGGCGGCAAGTGAGCAATCATGGCAAAATGTGGGCAACAAATGGGCAATTGTGACAATAAGTGGCATTGACATAAAAGTGACAATCCAATCCATTAATTTACTCCAATATTTCATCTAGTTTCATGCACCCTCCGGTGTCCTCAGTGGCCAGAAGGAGAAGTGAGCAGAACTCACATCCCCCGTCCAGCTATACTGAATTATAATTGCGGCTGGTGGATGACAGAAGCAGTGACACCGATTTCACTACTTCAGTCAGTACATCAGCAGTTGAACTCCAGGTGGCCCAGAGACCCAACAATCAAACTAATTTTCTGAAGTCCCCAAGTGAAAGCTAGGAAGTTCCCGGTTATCAAATTTTTCCTCTTCAGTACCCTGCTTCCCTAATGAGTCAGTATTTTTATGAAGCACACCCAAACCCTGAACTTAGGTCGATTTTAACATAGTTACATAGTTGGCAAGGTTGAATAAATACACCAGTTCATCCAATTCAACCTGGTGGGTGTGGGTTTGTGTATGTATTTATGTCTTTACCACTTCCCATATCCCTGTAGATTGTGTACGCTAAGATGCCCATCTCAAGTTCATTGTGTGTAGCCAGCCATTCCTCATAACTGAGATCCCCCAGCTCCCTTATTAGCTTTGTTGCCCTTGTCTGGACCCTCTCCCATTCCCTCACATCCTTCCTGAGGACTGGTGACCAGAACTGGATGGCATACTTAAGATAAGGACAAACTAGAGTTTTGTAGAATAGTAGAATTATCGGTTTATCTCTTGAGTGAATACCCTTTTTAATGCATGCTTATAGCCTACTGGCCCTGCTTGCTGCAGCTTTGCATTACATGCTATTGCTAAAACGGTCATATATTAGGACCCCCAGATCCTTTTCCATCCTCAATAAACTTACAACGAAGAGTTTAGGACTATTTTATGTCTGAAATCTTATTTGGAATCAACCCTGCTTAATCTTCCTGCAAATGCAGCCACTTTATTTCCTTGTGAAGTCTTTCTACATATTATAGGTGTCCAGATGCTGAGGCAAATCTGGATCTTGTGATATTGCATCTTAAAAGGAGGAATGGGGTAAACCCCAGGTAAGTTTTCTTACATATATAGTCCTCCTATAGACTAGGTCAGGACCATGCATTGTACTTTCTACCTTGATGCACTGTGTGGTTTCAATACGTATTGAGTGGGGGAAAGAATGAGTGAGAGGGTCAACTAAATGTTTACATTAAGCAACAAAAGGCTTGCTCCAAGAACTAATTGGCACCAGGCTGGCAGAGATGAAAGACAAGAACCATTAACAGATTTGTTGAAAATTAATCGCCATGGTTTATGTTTAAAATGTCTGAGGTCTACATAGAACTGTTAAAAATAAAAGTCCCCTTACTTTTTACCTTGGGACTCCAGGATGTCCTGTCTACACCCAATGTGCCTGCAAGTTCTCGTTGGCTGCCACACCTCCTGCCATGCTCTAAAGCAGGGGTCTCTTTTTAAACAAAAGTCCAGTTTGCTGTCCTTCAGACTTGGAGGGGGCCAGACTGTGGCCAGAGAAAGTATAAAATGCCCCAGAGTCACTGGGAGTAAACAATGCCCCATTATTGGTGTCAGAGGAAACAATAGTGCCCCATTGTTGGTGTCAGTGGTCAGACGTACCCCCCCCCCCCTTTCTCCTGGTCCAGGCCAATTACAGAGATGTTGCAAAAATAGATTACCCTGTAGCCGCCCCGGCCAGGGACACCATTATTAAAGCTGTAAAGAAATCAAGGACATGTTTTTTTAACTGGGGATGACATCAGGAACAGCCCTCAAAACGGGGACTGTCCCCAGGAAACTGGGCACATCAGGTCACCCTACTTTACCTGCCTAAGGCCCGCCCCACGTACATATACTGCAGCAGGGCGGCCCTTTAGCGCAAAATCATATGACTGATTTTTTTATTCCAGGTCTGAGGCGCGCATGTGCGCCTACAGCAACCAGCTCCCGCTGTAATTGGACACAGCGGGAGACAATCAGAGGGTCCGGCGTACCCAATGTTCGCCATGACCCGCCGATCATTCCCGAGGCAGACAGAACGCCGGTCTGCCTAAGTAAACAAGGCAGATCGCCATTCTGTGACAGGAGAAGATAGAGATCTTGTGTTTCTGCCAACAAGGAACACGGATTCCTGTCTTCTTACAGTACAATCACCCCCTACACAGTTAGCAAGCACTCCCTAGGGACACATTTAACCCATTGATTGCCCCTGATGTTAACCACTTCCCTGCCAGTGTCATTAGTACAGTGACAGTGCATATTGTTTAGCACTGATTATTAGCACTTTTTCATTTCACAAAAAGCACTGTATTAAGTGTCACTGGTCTCCAAAAAAAGTGTCACTTAGTGTCTGATTTGTCCGCCGCAATATCGCAGATCCGCTATAAGTCGCTGATTGCCGCAATTATTAGTAAAAAAGAATTGTTAATAAAAATTACATTAAATAACCCATAGTTTGTAGACGCTATAAATTTTTCCGCAAACCAATCAATATAAGCTTATTGGAATTTTTTTTACCAAAATATCTAGCAGAATACATATTGGTCTAAATTGATGAAGAAATTCGATTTTTTTATTAGATATGTTTTATAGCAGAAAGTAAAAAATATTGTTGTTTTTTTCAAAATTGTCTGTCTTTTTTTGTTTAAAAGCCAAAATAAAAACTGGGTACAGCATCGCACGACCATGCAATTGTCAGTTAAACGCAGATGCCTAGTATACACGGCCGGTTTTTCCGTCGGATCAAAAACGGACGGTTTTCCCGACAGAATTCCTCTCAAGCCTGCCTTGCATGCACACACTCAGACAAAAGTCCGGTGAACTTTTGACTGCCAAGAACGCGGGAACGTAAAAGACTATGACGAGCCGACAAAATTAAGTTCTATGCTTCCGAGCATGCGTCGAATTGTTTCCGAGCATGCCCATTTTTGTTCCCCTCGTAAAAGCATACAGACGAACGGTTTTGCCGCCAGGATTATTTCCTGACGGGAAAAAAGAGATCCTGCTCTCTTTTTTTTGTCCGGCAGTTTTCCCGTCGGAAAAACTGCGATGGAGCATACACACGGCCGGGATTCCCGGCCAAAAGCTCTCATAGCAGTTTTCCCGTTGGAAAAAACAGTCGTGTGTACGAGGCAAGAGGGTAAAATCTTCTGGGGCTGAAGTGGTTAAAAACATAATGCAATATTTACACAATGTCTACTGTGTAACATAATAAAATAACAGATTTTACAAATTGAATAATGACAGTTTAATTTGTGTAAGCCTTTAAAAGAAAAAGTACAGCAATCTTAAAATACCGATTGACTAGATTCCTGGAATACAAATTCTCTGATTTAAAATCCCAGCACTGACATCATCCTAGCCCTCCAATCCCCCCATATAAATGTTGATCAGGGAAAGGAGAAGTATAGGAAGTAGCTAATCACAGAGTAAGGCAGGAAGGGAGAAAATGCAGATAGCTAGCATCCAGCTCATTATCCCATTCAGGTTTCCAGGAAGCGTCTCTGGGAGACTGAAATGAAAAAGTTCCACTTGGCTGAGCTGGTTATCACATCAGCTGTGGTCTCAGCTAGACAGGTGAGATACAGATACAGGTCACTAAGTATGAATCACTTTGTAGGTGGAAAGCTGTATCCATTAACCCTTCCCGCACCACCACGCTCCATTATTCTGTCTATACTCATCAGAGCTAGGATTGTGATACAACAAAGCATGTTTGTGTCTCTATGGTGTCTTATAACCACTTCAGCCCCGAAGATTTGGCTGCTCAATGACCGGGCCATTTTTTGCAATACGGCACTGCGTCGCTTTAACTGACAATTGCGCGGTTCTGCGACGCTGTATCCAAACAAAGTTTTTTTTCCCCCACAAATAGAGCTTTCTTTTGGTGGTATTTGATCACCTCGGCGGTTTTAATTTTTTGCGCTATAAACAAAAGAAGAGCAACAATTTAAAAAAAAACAACACAATATCTTTAACTTTTTGCTATAATAAATATCCCAATTTTTTTTTCAAAAAAACAAATTTTTTCCTCAGTTTAGGCCGATATATATTCTTCTACATATTGTTGGTTAAAAAATAGCAATACGTGTATATTGATTGGTTTGCGCAAAAGTTATAGCGTCTACAAAATAGGGTATAGATTTATGTCATTTTTATTATTTTTATTTTTTACTGGTAATGGCGGCGATCTGCGATTTTTATTGTGACTGCGATATTGCGGCGGACACATCAGACACTTTTGACACATTTTTGGGACCATTGACATTTATAGATCAATCAGTGCTATACTGATCTATATGATTACTGTATAAATGTCACTGGCAGGGAAGGGGTTAACACTAGGGGGCGATCAAGGGGTTAAATGTGTTACCTATGTGTTTTCTAACTGTCTATATCATGGGACTGTCTATATCAGGGAAATAGACGTTTTGACGTTTTCATGCGCGCACAAGGATGCGCGGCACCATGGTTGGGCAGGCGCACACCGGGACTAGGCGGACGCGCGGCGCCATGACTATGCGCACGCACATGCGCAATGGCGCACGCCCAGCGTGATGGATGCCTAGCCTATTTAAACCCACTGCTGACAGTGGCGCACCGCTGGTGTATCTTCAGCTTGTCCTGCGTTCCTGTGTCCTGTGAATCCACATTGGCAAAGAATGATGTATATCACTCCCTTTGTTTTGTTTTTTAAATTGTTTATTTATAACAGAGAGACCGCTCTGCACGGACCAATACAGCACATACAGTATAATACATAGCACACGCGGTAATCATTGGTACTGGCGGGTGTATTCTATTCAATTACAGCAATATATATATATATATATATATATATATATATATATATATATATACATACATACATACACCCATATACATACACACTCCCTTTGTTTGACAAGATATATGATGTCATGGGGAATGAATCTGACCATTTGGAAGAAGAAAGGAGGGTCCTTCAATCAACAGGTCACAAAAATCACATGCACCACACCGAAATAATCCTGGTTGGTCTCTCGGTCTATCTGCAGTTTTGCAGTATTGGCTGCGTTCAAAATGGTCCCTGACGGATTCTGAACGTCGGAAAGTAATTTCAGGTTTAGGTCCTAGATATTTGGTTAGTATCGGATCTGCTGACAAGATATGCCAGTGCGTCTGGATTATCGATCGTATTTTCAGATGTTGGTCAGAATAGGTAGTTATAAATCTGACTACGCTAGAATCTGCCTTTTTTGGTCCTGAAAATAGGATGTTGCTCCTAGGTCTGTCTAAGGCTTTTTTGAAGGCCTTTTTGAGGCAAGTTTTGCTATATCCTATGGCCAGTAGCCGTTCATACAGAAGGTCTGCCTCCTGTTTGAAACTGGTTTCATCCGAGCAGTTGCGCCTTAGGCGCAAGTATTGGCCAAAGGGAATGCTCTGAATCAATGACTGGGGATGTGCGCTTGACGCGTGTAAAATAGTAATACCCACAGTGGGTTTGCGGTATAATGATGTATTGATTGACCCATCCCCAGCAATATTAATAGTGATATTGAGGTACGCAATGGTAGTCATACTTGATTGCATCGTGAATTTCAAATTGTAGTTATTATGACTCAACAACCTCATAAAGTCATCCAGTGCCTGAGGTGGTCCCGCCCATAGCAACAAGACGTCGTCTATGTAGCGGAACCACCGCAACACATAAGACAAAAGATCGAGGTGCTCCTCGTTGGAAAAAAGATCCCGCTCCCACCCCCTCAGGTACAAATTCGCATAAGATGGTGCACAGCATGTGCCCATAGCGACACCTTGTACCTGGAGGAAGTGGGACCCGTCAAAAGAAAACACATTCTTGGTAAGAATGTGAGACAACAATTGTATCACAAAGTCATTAAGGCTTATGGATTTGGGGCCCCTCTCCCCCAGGAATTTGGCAGTTACTTCCATGCCACGTGCATGTGGAATGGATGAGTATAGAGCCTCTATGTCGATGGCTACCAAGGAACACCCAGGGGGTATACTAAGGCCATCTATGTTTTTCAGAAGGTCCGGGGTAACCTTAATATTGGAGGGTAAAGTAATAACATGTCCACGAATTTACTCGCTCGTTCTGTTTTGGATCCTACTCCGGAGACGTCCTGTTTTTTTTTCAAGGCTTTTATGTGTTTTGGGGAGCGAGTAGAATGTCGGGGTTCTGGGGTGGGGAACTTGGATACCCTCAAATATCTCCTGGTGATCAAGCCATCGGCAAAGGCGGAATGTATGGTATCATTATATTGTTGGTTAAATCTCATGATGACATCTTTGAATATTGGTTTGTACCATGCTCTATTTTTGAGGATGTCCCAGCACATGTTTCTGTACTGTAGTTCATCCATATCTACTACATTCCTGCCCTTGTCCGAGGGCTTGATCACCAGGTGAGAATTCTTACTTAGACCATTAAGTGCACTTCTGTGCTCGTGATTGAAATTATGGCCCACCGATTTGTAAAAGACGGATGACTCAGTTTCTTTGGTCGTCTGGGAAAGAAAGGTCCAGACGTTGGAATTGGTGTGTAAAGAAGGAAACTGAATAGATTTCTTCTTGACTGCACCCCCTAGGGATTTGATTTCATTTTGATCTTGTGTCATTTGGACACGAAGTCCCAAGGCCTCATCAGATTCAGGCGTATCCTCCTGTATGGTAGTGCCCTCACTCTCCCCCAATAGAAGGACTAGGTTTTTGAGAGCTCTAAATTCGGCAACTGAGAAGCCTTTCCACCTGTTTCTTGCACCTATCGCTATCAAACATGAATTTGTAGGTTAATTTCCTGGCGAACAGATAGACATCTTTAATGGTCTCGAACCTGCTCAGTAAGGAGTTTGGACAGAAACTTAAGCCAAGTTGTAATAACTTGTTTTCTGTCGTACTTAAAGGGTAAGATGATAAATTGATAACCTCAAAGTTGCCATGGCCTAAAGTGGATGCAGAGATCTCTATGGTGGGTAAGCAAGTAGGAGGAGTCAAGGGAGGGCCACCATTCAAGTTGGTATCAGGAGTTCGAGTTTTGACAGTAGGAAAAAATTGGTCAATGCGTCATCTTTTAAAGTCTTTTTGGATCGCTCCAGCTACAACTGTGCTAATCGATCGTGAAAGGACAAGAGACTGTGCGCAATCAACAATCTGGTGTTGGGTGTGAAGTTCAGCTTGGGAAGTCATAGATAAAGCAGTAGTAGAGGTGGATATGAAAAGACTTCTCATTTGCCGAATTTAGAGCTCTCAAAAACCAAGTCCTTCTATTGGGGGAGAGTGAGGGCACTACCACACAGGAGGATACTTCTGAATCTGACGAGGCCTTGGGACTTCGTGTCCAAATGACACAATATCAAAATGAAATCAAATCCCTAGGGGGTACAGTCAAGAAGAAATCTACTCAGTTTCCTTCTTTACACACCAATTCCAACGTCTGGACCTTTCTTACCCAGACGACCAAGAAATTGAGTCATCCGTCTTTTACAAATCGGTGGGCCAAAATTTGAATCATGAGCACAGAAGTGCACTTAATGGTCTAAGTAAAAATTCTTACCTGGTGATCAAGGGCGGGCATGTAGTAGTTATGGATGAACTACAGTACAGAAACATGTGCTGTACCATGTGCCTCAAAAATAGAGCATGGTACAAACCAATATCCGAAGATGTCATCATGAGATTTTACCAACAATATAATGATACCATACATTCCACCTTTGGAGATGGCTTGATCACCAGGGAGATATTTGAGGGTATCCAAGTTCCCCACCCCAGAACCCCGACATTCTACTCGCTCCCCAAAACACATAAAAGCCTTAAAAAAAAAAACAGGACGCCCCATAGTCTCTGTAGTGGGATCCAAAACGGAACGAGCGAGTAAATTCGTGGACAAGTATTTACGCCCACATGTTATTACTTTACCCTCCTATATTAAGGATACCCCGGACCTTCTGAAAAGCTTAGATGGCCTTAGTGTACCCCCGGGTGTTCCTTGGTAGCCATCGACATAGAGGCTCTATATTCATCCATTCCACATGCACGTGGCATGGAAGTAATTGCCAAATTCCTGGGGGAGAGGGGCCCCAAATCCGTAGGCCTTAATGACTTTGTGATACAATTGTTGTCTCGCATTCTTACCAAGAATGTGTTTTCTTTTGACGGGTCCCACTTCCTCCAGGTACAAGGTGTCGCTATGGGCACATGCTGTGCACCATTTTATGCAAACTTGTACCTGGGGGGGTGGGAGCGGGATCTTTTTTCCAACGAGGAGCACCTCGATCTTTTGTCTTATGTGTTTCGGTGGTTCCGCTACATAGACAACGTCTTGTTGCTATGGGCGGGACCACCTCAGGCACTGGATGACTTTATGATGATGTTGAGTCATAATAACTACAATTTGAAATTCACAATGCAATCAAGTATGACTACCATTGCGTACCTCGATATCACTATAAATATTGCTGGGGATGGGTCAATCAATACATCATTATACCGCAAACCCACTGCGGGTAATACTATTTTACACGCGTCAAGCGCACATCCCCAGTCATTGATTCAGAGCATTCCCTTTGGCCAATACTTGCGCCTAAGGCGCAACTGCTCAGATGAAACCAGTTTCAAACAGGAGGCAGACCTTCTGTATGAACGGCTACCGGCCAGAGGATATAGCAAAACTTGCCTCAAGAAGACCTTCAAAAAAGCCTTAGACAGACCTAGGAGCAACATCCTATTTTCAGGACCAAAAAAGGCAGATTCTAACGTAGTCAGTTTATAACTACCTATTCTGACCAACATCAGAAAATATGATCGATAATCCAGAAGCACTGGCATATCTTGTCAGCAGATCCGATACTAACCAAATATCTAGGACCTAAACCTGAAATTACTTTCCGACGTTCAGAATCCATCAGGGACCGTTTGGTATGCAGCCAATACTGCAAAACTGCAGATAGACCGAGAGACCAACCAGGATTATTTTGGTGTGGTGCATGTGATTTTTGTGACCTGTTGATTGAAGGACCCTCCTTTCTTCTTCCAAATGGTCAGATTCATTCCCTACGACATCATATATCTTGTCAAACAAAGGGAGTGATATACATCATTCTTTGCCAATGTGGAGCATTCTACGTTGGCAAAACGATCAGACCTTTTTGGAAGAGGATGAAGGATCATGTTTATTATGCCACCATTGGCCTTCTGAACACCACCATAGGCCACCATGTGGCTTTTGGGCACAAATATGACCAACTGGTTTTCAAATTTGCTGCCCTTGATCGGATCCACGAGGACCCTCGAGGAAGCAACTTTGATCAGAAAGTTCTCCAAAAGGAGACCCAGTGGGTGTTTAATTTACGGGCTACTACCTATCCGGGTCTCAATGATATGATGAGCTTTAGACCCTTCCTGTAGCTATTGCTATGTCCTTTAGATCTTTCAGATCTCTATTGTTTACATCTCTTTATATATACTAAACTCATCTTCCTGTATTTCTTTTTCTCCCCCTCTCCCCCCCCCCCCTCCCCTCTTTCCCTCTCTCTTCCCCTTCTCCCTTTTTTTTCTCTTCCCTTCTTTTTTTTCTTCCTCTTTTGTTTTCTTTTCTGTTGGATATTATCGCAACTCTCCGTGAGGAATATATTTTATAACCCTCTACTCCGCTTTGTTTACAGTGATTTTTGACTAAAGAGTCAAGGATCCCATAGCGGACCAACATGATATTTCATGATTACAGTAATGTACTATAATTTTTCTCTTATTACGAATGTTAAACATTATATGGTTTGCTACCTTATTTATCCTTTAAACCATGGATATGCAATTAGCGGACCTCCAGCTGTTGCAAAACTACAAGTCCCATCATGCCTCTGCCTCTGGGTGTCATGCTTGCTGCTGTCAGAGTCTCGCTATGCCTCATGGGACTTGTAGTTTAGCAACAGCTGGAGGTCCGGTAATTGCATATCCCTGCTTTAAACAATGTATTTGCATCAATATAAATGTATACAGAGAAGTATAACGAATGTTCATATGTTTTTATTCTAGCCTATACTTTCTGTCCTCTGGACGAATCTGCCGACACTTCTGACATTTATGATCCATGGTTAGGACGGCCCTCCTTACACTATCTGGTGATTTCTTTTTATTTATTTTTTCCAAGTCCCCGAAGTTGCAGTTGCATTCTGCGACCACTGGAGGTGTGATGTTGTTAGTACTCTCCGGATGTATTACGACGGTTCTCTTTCTATTGCGCATGCACGGGCCGTTCTATGTCCCGCACATGCGCCATATCCAGCTTCCTTTCAGCATACGTCACTACGGTGACGTGTGCTCTTCCTGTTTGGTGGCGCCGATAGGTGAAGTCATCGTCCACACGCCGGTGTCCCCACGCTTGCATAGGGGGTATAAATAGCCGGTTTGAACACAGTGTCTTTGTGCACAGTGCCAGACTGTCTCCCAGGGGCATACTCATACGTCGTATCACGGATGTAAGTACCCATGTTTTCCTATCTGAGATTTCCTCTCTGCGATGTTCTTTGCGCTGTTCTCTGCACGGCGTCTTATGGTCTTTGTTATGTAATTTTTTCCCTCTATGGATATAATGTCCAGCTGGGCTATCTAATACCCCATCAGCATATAGGAGCTCCGTGTTGGTTACTCTCCTTTCTATTTTGGATCTTTTTGATACGGTCCCTTGCTTGATGTTACATATGACGTTCACATGCCCCTGCTCAGCAATCTTCTAACCCTGGTGTGACTAGGTATATATATCCCTATTTTTCCCTAATGTTACCTCTACTGACTTCTACTTGTTCTTGAAATTACATGGACCACTTTTTCTATACTCTTTATCAGAATTAGTCGTCTGCTGACTATTGCTCTGCAGTCCTTTGGAACTCCCTATATATTGGATATTTTTGGCTTTAAATGCTCTGACCACTGGACATTTACAGATGAGGCCAAGTAGACTATAAGGTACCCCCTGGTTTGTTTATGTCTCCCTGTGTAAGCTCTCTCGTTCATGGGACAGATGTAGTATATGTTTTTTATGAAATTTTATGATGTTTTCTTTGTCAGATGTGTAATTCGAATATATTTTGTTTCAGACAGTGAGACTCGTTCTCTTTCTTTTTGTTACTTCTTTAAACCTTGACTGTATCCTGAAGAAGCCTCACGGTGAAATGTGTTGATGCACAAGGGCTCACTATACAAACTATAATTTTATCAGATTTTTATAAATATTGAAAATTTTTGACTATAACATGTACTTTTTTCAATAAAATTGTTATTTTTCTAACCTTCACATGGTCTTCTATGTCTCTAAAGTCCGGCCCAATGGTGACTCTTTGAGCACCGTTTTTCCTGTTTCCCCTCTAAATTTATGGATGTGGCAATGTGAGTGCTTTCCTTTTGTATTTTTCCATTTCTTCAGTGTTATCACATGAAAAGATATAATAAAATATTTACAAAAATGTGGGGGGGGGGGACTAATTTTTGTGAGATACGGTGTGTGTGTGTATATATATATATTTATATATACACATACATACATACACACACATTTTGCCTTTCATTTCTATCTTAAACTGAATGGGTTGTTTAACAAGGTGATTGATTACATATTCGTTACGAGGTAAGGAGGAGCTCCAGTCTCCTAAACAAAATTGTAATAAAAACACCCCTGTGATTTCTATCACTCGCAGCATATTTTTGGGATATTTCTATAACTCTCCAAATTTTTACTTGACAATTTTTGATTTCCTACATGCCCCTGGAAGGCAGGCAGTGGCCATTGAAGATGTGGGTATCTGAAACCTTCTCCTATGGATTTCCGGGATTCCGTGCAGCTGGCTACCCAGCATGCACCTCCTGATCTCACGCTTGCACAATAATGCCACTGCGCGGCGCACTTTGTTGATAACAGGTTGCCATAGCAATGGTGGTGGTGGAAGGTCTATTCTACTATCAACATGCCCCATTGTACTACAACACACCTGGCTATCCTTGTGCTGCTTCTTTCTCCTCCCCTCTCACCTCTGCTGTACAGGGTCATCAAGAGGCTAATACTGTACTACGTCACACCAGGTACGTACACTGCTTGCACCTAGTGGCACTTAGACTTTGGAGAGTAAGCACCCAGGGACAAATATTCATAACGCAATCTGAATACTGAGTATTCATCCCTAAATGTGAGTACCAGTAGGAGCAAAACCCAGACCCAGCAGCAGGCAGCCTCTTAAAGAGTTTGACAGGCTTCCGGCCAGCAGAGCTGGATGCTGTGTCCTCTGCCCACAGCTAAATGTCGAAGCCTCATACATCAGGGCTACACTCCCAGTATGCATGAAGACTAAACTATTTCTAGCAAATGTATAGTGGTTCTAGTTAAGACTAAAAATACTATTTCGATTTTTTTTCCCATACAATGCACCTCAGCAGCTGCAGGAAGGTTGGGCATGGATGTAACAGGAGAAGGAGGCACAAAAATTTACCTTCTTTAATTAATTGAATTTAAATAATTTTTTACAGGGCCAATAAAGATGAGGGCACATACTTAAATTACAGATAATAAGATACATCCTCTACATGTACTCTCAAGTTTCTCAACCTGAAATCCCCAGATATTCCAAAACTTTAAATGGGCTTGTTGTCCAGAAGTAGTTGGAGTTTATAGGTAAAAGGTGCATAGCTCAACTTTTCCAAAGGAACATCTGAACAAAAGCTCAATGCATTTACAGAATGTATAGTAGCATACCGTACCTTTCATCCAAATAAAATCTCCCACCCCCTTAATCTTGAATAAACCCAGGATGAACTTTGGTCTCTGGCCATGTAATCTCTTCATAATGTACAGAGCTTAGATTGGACAATCCTTGCCTTCAGCAGAGATCATGTGACCATCTGCCAAGGAATCCCAGAGCCAAACCTATTTTCCTTTTGAATATACTGCAGTAGAGAAGAATCTAGAACCACTGTCCTGTCCGAGCCCTAGTCAGGACAATTTATTTTACATTGTTTTTATTGGTATTGTATGCATACAGATAGGCATAGGAGGGGAAAGGAAAATAACATGGGATAATAAGGAATTTCATGGATCACAGAATGATCACAGAATGAAAGGAGCCAGAAGATCATAAAGACTTGTGTACATAGGCCAAAGAAAGGATATGCTCCCTAAGCCCAGGAACCGCATAAAAGGACTCTGAGTATAACACTGGCTTCCATGTGTTTTTCCCTCACCTACTATGTAACTATGTAATTATGATAGTCGGGTGGGAAAGGGCCTCCACCCGTGACTACAGGGATTCCAGCACACACAGGGTTAAGAGCCTCCAGGAAACAGCTCTTAAAGACAAGAAATAGTGTTTGGTGTTAGGTGAGGAGGAGTTGTGTGGAGACACCTGCACTGGCCATTGAGGGGACAGGAGGGGCTGGCTCAGGCTCTCGGCAGATCACTGAGAGGCTGAGCCAGGTGCGATCCAGGCTTCTGGGATCCTGGCCATATGGTCAGGATGGAATGGCTCTGTGACGTCAGACGAAAACGGGTCACAGGAGTGGCAAACTAACTGCACTCCTATGATCCATAGGTGACGTATAGCCCAAAAAGCTTTGGCTATATTTCTCCTTTTACTTCCCGCTCGGCCTATAGCAGAATGACAGCCGGACGGTGGTTATGTTATCCTGACTTGGTGTCAAATGACAATACATATACAGTCTGACACACCGCTACACCGATCTCAGGAAAGAGCCTCTGACGGAGGCTCTTTACCACGTGATCAGCCGTGTCCACGTGATTCATTGTTTATCGACTTTTCCTTACTAGGATACCCACCAGGTATGCCACCCTAGATCACCAGGGATATGCCAATCAGTGCCAGGGCAGATGCCATTCAGGGCCCATTAACAATGCGTGCTAGTGCCATCAGTCGTGCCTATCAGTGCAATCTATCAGTGCCAGCCATCAGTGCCCATCAGTGCCACCTTTCAGTGCCAATCAGTGCCACCTATCAGTGCGCATCAGTGCCTAGCAGTCCGCCTATCAGTGCCACCTATCAATGCCACCTATCAGTGCCTATCAGAGCCATCTCATTGGTGCCACCTCATCGGTGCCGCCTTATCAGTGCCCATTAGTGAAGGAGAAAACGTACTTATTCACAAAATTTTATAACAGAAACAAAGAAAAACAACATTTTTTTTTTTTTTTAGTCTAGCAAAAAAAATAAAACGCAGAGGTGATCAAAAACCACCAAAAGAAAGCTCAGTTTGTGGGAACAAAATGATAAAAATGTAGTTTGGGTACAGTATAGTGTGACTGCGCAATTGTCATTTAAAAAGTGACAGCGCTGAAAGCTGAAAATTGGCTTGGCAGGAAGGTGTGAATGTTCCTGGTATTGAAGTGGTTAAAAATACAAGACAGATACTTAATTCTTGTAAGAAATTACCACCAATATAAAGCATTGTTGTCAGTACGTATGTTAATTAAACAATACTCACAAAACAATTTCAACAAAGCAAATAGCTTATAGCGAATGTTAAAAATTGGACAGCTCACTAATAGGGTAACTGACTAGAGAGATCTGAAGCAACTGAAGAGCAGAGCCAGTTTTTCCTTTTTACAATATTGTTTAGTCAATTTTGGATTATAATTTGTAATCCTATGTAGACATAATGTTTATTTTTTTTCCATTCCTATGTGCACATCCTCTAATTAATGAAAACCGAATTGTGTTTAAGTGGAAAAAAACAAAACAAGTTAGCACAACACAATCTGTGATAAGAGAACAGACAGGTCTACGCAGAGATTGGTTGAGCAGGATGGCTTGCAGGTGTAAATCTGCAATTTGTCTCTTAGTAACCGGTGTCTCGGGAATGCTTAATAAGGGATTGGCCTGTGTGCAGGGACCCTAAAATATAAAAATAAATTAAGCCTTATAAAAGCACACATATACATGATGAGGGATTATATTTCACACACTCCCAGCAAACATGCAGAATGCATTGATTCCACACTTACATTTACTGCACATAACATTAAAAAGGAAACATTAATGGGTCAGTATAACCAAAACGGACAATTTATGGTAGTGGCTGTAGAGCCGATAGTTTTTATACTAAAGGCTCATTTCACACCAGTGAACACTAGTATACATTGAACACTGGTGTACATTGTGCATAGCGATGCATGGTTAGAACACATTACGGTACTTGGTTTTTCTTAACTTTATTTAAATTACACTTTATGTAACTTGATGCATTGCGGTCATGTTCTGCACTGCGATAAAATGTAGTGCTGCACCAGTTTATCGTATCGCATTAATGTGAACAAGTGCATACAAAGCAAGAGTCTTTGCATTCAGATTGCAATGACCAGTAGCCCAACCAGGCTGGTGTAGACAAGCTCTGTGGCTCGATTCACATCTATGCATGTTGCTTTTGAGCATTTCTGCAGTGCTTTTTGAGGTGCTTGCCGCGTTTTTGGATGTTTTTTAGCAGGTTTTTACCTCGAAGAAGAACACCGGACAAAGAAGACAGGAGAAAGAAGTAGAGCGGAACAAGAAGCAGGAGAAGTCTGGAGAAGGAAGATGCGGGAGAAGATGGAGGAAGACTGGAGGAAGAGGAAGATGGAGGAAGGAGGAAGATAATATTTATAATAAAAGACTTGTCAAAAACTGTCTCCTGCATTTTTTCACACTACACTACTTTTTTTTGGTGAATGTGTACGGTACCGATACTAATTCCAATAGGAAGAGGTCGGGATCTGGGGGCGCCCTTGTTAAAGGGGACTTCCAGATTCCGATAAGCCCCCCCGCCCGCAGACCCCGAAAACCAACTGGCAAGGGTTGTCGGGAAGAGGCCCTTGTCTCCATCAACGTGGGGGCAAGGTGCTTTGGGGTGGGGGGGGCATGTGGCCTGGTATGGTTCAGGAGAGGGGGCGCTCGCTCTTCCCCTCCCTTTCCTGACCTGCCGGGCTGCATGCTTGGATAAGGGTCTGGTATGGATTTTTTTTTGGGGGGGACCACACGCCTGTTTTTTTTTTTTTCACGATCCATACTAGATCCAAGCGCCTGGTAGGGACATGGGGGGGGGGGGTCCACGCCATTTTGTTTTCACAATTTCTTTTTGCCAGCAATTCTTTTTTTTACATTCAGCGGGAAACCCGCTGACAGCTGATGACAACTGATCGGTTGTTAAGGATGCGACGGCCAGCTTCCCGGCCCCCTCCTTAGCAACCAGCTATATACAGTGCAAAAAATGCAGGTCCATTGAAGTCTATTACATGCAAAATGCTGTATTTTGTGGGAAAAAAAGTCCCCTACCCTTTCCAAAAACGCAGAGGCAAAAAAATGCATTGATGTGAACATGTTCCATACGAACCCATGTTAAAAAAATGTCCCTGCATTTCTGCAAAATGCATCAAAAAACGCATTAGTGTGAATGGAGCCAAATGCCCCATACACGTGATCGTTTTTCATGCCATTAAAAATGCCATTTTTAAAAATGGCCATTAAAACTGATCGTGTGTATGCTCCAGAGCATTTTTAACGACGTGAAAAACGGCCATTAAAAATTTCGAACATGCTCTATTTTTTCACGTCGTTTTTCATGTCGTTTTTTTTAACGACGTGAAAAACGATAGTGTGTATGCTTTAACGACGTGAAAAAAATGCGCATGCTCAGAATCAAGTATGAGACGGGAGCGCTCGTTCTGGTAAAACTAGCGTTCGTAATGGAGATAGCACATTCGTCACGCAGTAACGGACTGAAAAGCACGAGGCTGAAAAGCGCAAATCGTCGCTCAACAAACTTTACTAACATGAAGGGTGGCGTCATCCGAACGGAACTTCCCCTTTATAGTGCCGTCGTACGTGGTGTACGTCACTGCGCTTTGCTTGAACATTTTTTTAAATGATGGTGTGTACGCAAGACAGGCTTGAGAGGAAACAAGAAAAAAAATGACGAGAAAAACGTCAGTTTTAAAAATGGCATGAAAAACGATCGTGTGTATGGGGCATAAGGCCTGATTCACACCTATGCAGGTTGCAGTTTGCATATTGCAGGTGCATTTTGTGTTTTTCAATACACGCTTTTGATCCATTAAAGCCTATGGGACCAGGGAACCAACCAGAAAAATGCACAGATGTGAACTACATCCATAGGAAATCATGTTAAATAGACTGTAGTGTGTTTCTGCAAAACTGAAAACGCACTAAAAAATGCATAGGTGTGAACCAGGCCTTAGGCTGGATTCACACCTATGCATTTTTAGTGCTTTTTGCATTACAGTCCATTTAACATGGGTTTCCTGTAGGGCAAATCTGCAAAATGCAAAAAGCACTAAAAATGCATAGGTGTGAATCCAGCCGTAGGAAGTATTTTGGTGAAATCTTGCACGGAGTTCTTGACCCCTGCGTGGAGGTCTTGACACCTACTGCGGCATTAATAGGGTTCTTACTCTCCTGTTAGGTTTTGCATTTTATATTATGGAGAATGCAACGCAAAGTGCTGGAGCAGGGAGTAGGAACACAGTAAATTCCCAAGTGGTTTATGCAGCCAATGAACGCCTTTTGCACATGTCAATTTATAAATTTAAATATTCATTATTATTCCTGAGTTACAAGCTCTGTTTTCAACCCATTGCGGTAACAAAGGCTGGGTTGGCTGCTCAATGTTCCTGGAAAGAAGGAAAGCACACAAGATAAGAGCAGAGCCTGTGCTGTCAACTAAATACTAAGAAATACATCCAAAAAATAAAATTCAGAAATAGCCTTTGATAGGGTAAATTCAGGATTTATGCAGGATTTTTTATTATCTCAAATAGGCATTGGCCCCAATCTTCTTTACAGGACCAACAGGTGTCTTTATTTACTAAATTCACATGAGTGAAAGATAAAGACCAAGAATTGGATTTTGATGATAGCATGCCGTGTCAAGTTTTCATACAGCTATGTAAAGCCTCGTACACACGGTCGGACTTCCATCTGACTTTTCCGTGGATTTTTGTCCGAACGGAGTTGGCCGGGCACACCCATAGCATACACACCACAGGACTTTTCTGCAAACTTTCCCAAAACTTTTTGCAACATCACATGGTTTTTCTGCTCCTTTCTGCTCTTTACCGCCACCCTTTGGTCAACTTCTGCTATTGTTGGTTGATTTTAACATTAGTTGTTTTGTCCATCGGACAAAAGTCCGATGGTTTTCTGTACACACGGTAGGACTTTGCTCCATCGGACTTTTGTTGGGCAAAAGTTTGTCCGTTTGCAGACCCAACATTTGTCCGATGAAAACAAAACCAAACAAAAAAAAGTTTGTCCGATGGAGCGTACACACGGTCGGATTGTTGATCCAACTTGCTTAAAACGAAGTTTGTTGGGCAAAAGTCCAACCGTGTGTATGGGGCTTAAGGTAACAAAAATCAAGAGAAAAAGAAAAATGTCAGCTGTCTGAGCTGCGGAGACTCATGTGACTCCTCAATAAAGTAAAAAAAATACAAGCAATACTAGAACTACAACTTTTAATTATGTGCTATGGTGCTGTACTAGTCCAACATGTTCCTCATGGGCCCTCTATGACCCAACATTGAACTCATCCCCAGATAATTAACAATACGCATTCAGAATCCAAACATTTTCACTGGTACTAGGTCATATATTCAACATGTACTGTTCTTTCTTCCTTCTTCTATTTTCTAAGTCCTAATGGTAAATCTAATAGAGGTTGAAAAAGTACTCCCACAGGAAAGTGAGTCATAAGTTACATTAAGATTATAGACTGTCCATTATATAGCAGAGCATGTCCTATGAGATTTTATACAACATCAGAGACAAAAATTGTCAGGACCCTCTGTGCCACTCAGTCGTATGTCACATGTTACTGTTGATAATAAAAGTGGTCATAGTCCTGGCAGGTAAAACTCCACATAACCAACAATACTTGTAAAGATTATGATGTACTATCCTGTGCTCTTAGCCAAGACACATCGAGATTTGTAGTGCTTAAAGAGAAACTTCAGCCAGGTTTTCAAAAAGTAAAACTAAGCAGCTACAAGTAATGTGACTTCTAAGAAAACAGGTATTTACCAGCCCTGTCTTGGTACAACCTGGAACCTACAGTACGGTCTTTGGTCCTGTGTGGCCATCTTGGATTAGGGGGTTGACTGTGATTCCTTATCAGTTACAACTGACTCCCCATTGTGCATGCACAAGATGTATGGATTGGAGAAGCCTGAACTAAAGTCTCCTGAGATGTATGACATATCCCAGAAGGCTGCGGGTGGGAGGACCCAACAAATGTCATCCTTGCCCAAGTCAGAAATATAGCGAGGAAAGTAGAAAAATAGCGTTGGGCCTGTAATGTTATCTTATTGGTATTGCCATTTTTAACTACTGATGTTGATGTAATGAATCTGGATCCCAGGCAGGATGCTTCTACACCCCAAAGGATCTCCACGGTCCCCTTTGGCTTGTAGTGTAATAAAAAATAAAAAATGGAGATTGAAGCTCCACACCACTGCTAAGAGGTCCAGATACAACTTTATTCTAATATACACTATATTGTCAAAAATATTGGGATGCCTGCCTATACATGCACATGAACTTTAATGACAGTTTCACACACTGAGCGGCTCTGGCAAGCCTCACGATCTGCTGAATGTGAAACAGTTTCACAGGCAGCATGGGCTACACACTCCTTGGATGCAACATTTCACAGCAAATCTCAGGAGACAGCACAGGGTGATTAGGGTGTGCCCAGGCAACCCCCACCCCCCGGCACACCCTGTGCGCACACCTATGACTGACATCCAATTGCTCATTGAGGCCCCCAGGCAAGAGGGTGTCAAGGATAAATATCCAGTAGGTCTCCCATTGACAGAGCCGCTGGAATCGCTCGGGGAAATGCCTGGGCATAGCCTCAATAATCCACACACGCAGACCCTCTGTAGGCTGATCATGAAATTCCCAAAAATGACAAAGTACACTAGGTTTATCCTTTTCCTCCTTGATAAAGCGGCGATGTTCGCCAAATCTTTACCGAAGAGGGCAGATAGTGCGGCCCACGTAAAAGAGACCACAAGGACAGGATAAACAATATATGACATGATCCATGGAACAACAGTAAAAATTATCAATGGTATACGTATTAGCTTTGACTATGAAGTATTTTTGTCCATGATGGACAAACTTGCAGGTTTTGCACAATGGGTTTGCAGCATTGATACATATCTTTAAGGGGAATCAAACAGAGTTGGTCAGTGGGGCAAACAGAAGACTTGGGTTTAAATTTACTGGGTGCTATTCTGTTTTTAGGTTAGGTGCTCTTCTATATGTAATCTTGGGCTTAGCCTCAATGATATCCTGTAAATGTGGATATTGTAAGAGACTAGCCCAATGTCTATTGATGATGGATTCCATCCTATGGTGTTGGTTATGGAAACGTGTGATAAATATGACTGACCGTTTTCTTGAGTAACGGTTTTGGGTGGTTTGCCATGTAGGTATGTATGGTATGCTGTTTCTACCAACCCATCAGGATGCAGTTTTTCAGAAATTTTTTGTTTTAAGAAGGTGACTTTGTGCCACATAATCAGAATTACTGGTGTAATTTTGTCTTAGCCTGCAGAACTGTCCCTCCGGGATGTTACTAACCCATCTGGGGTGGTGGCAGCTGGTATAGTGCAAAAGGAGTTGCCAGAGGTCGGTTTTGTATAAATTTTAGCCTGAATGGTGGAGCCCATATGGTAACGTTCTAGGTCTAGAAGGGTTACCAAATGGTTGCTATGGATAGATGTAAAGGAAAGGCCTAGGGGGTTGTTGTTCCAGTATCTGACAAAATCCTCCACCTGGGATGAAGTACCATCCCTGATAAGGATGTCATTGATAAAGCAAACGTAAAAAACAATATTGGCACTAAAGGGGTTGTTATGCCAAATGTGTTTTCCCCCCCAAAAAGCCATGGTCACATCTGGCATAAGAGGGTGCAAAATTTGCACCCATAGCAGTGCCATGAATCTGCAGGTAGTAATCATCAAAGGTGAAATAGTTGTGTGTCAGACAAAAAGATGTGGCTTCCAGGACAAACGTGGCCTGTGCTAAATGTAACTGAGGGTCTTGAAACAAAAAATGCTGTATGGCAGTAAGGCCGACCTGATGGGGGATGAACTTGTGTAAAGAATTTACATCCAAAGAAACCCAAAGGTAATGGCTCTCTCAGGAATATGGTCTAAGGAGTTCCAGGAGGTGGACCTCATCTCTAATATATGAGTGTTGTTCTTGTGCTAGCGGTTGAAGAAAGACCTCAATATACTGAAAAAAAACCCCACTAGTAATGCTGTCTATTGCGGCAACTATGGGTCTTCTTGGAGGGTTGGTGTTTTTGGAAATTCCTTGCGGAGGAGAAAGGGAGCCTCATATTTATCAATCACTCCATCAGCCAAAGCTGAGGAGACCAGTTGTTCTCCGTCTGCCTTAAATTTAGGTAATGGGTCTTTTGGTTAATTTTAGGGAAGTATGAGTATCTGATAGTAATCTAAGTGCTTCTGTATGGTAATTGGGCCTATCTTGGAGGACAATGCCACCCCCCTTATCATCTGGTTTTATGTAGACCTCAGTATTATCCATAAGTAGTTTTAGGGCAAGGATCTCACTGCGTTTTAAATTGTTGGATTTATACTTTCTGTTGTCATGAGCCTGACGACATAGTTTTAAGACATAGTTTTAATTCTTATGTACATACCTTGCTCAGTTCTCTCCACAAGCTGGCAGGAAACGGCCGGCTGGTGTGTGTGTGTGTGTGTGTGTGTGTATATATTGTGACAGCAGGAAGGTAAAGTCACCTGGTTGCATCCAGGGGGGTAGATATATTTCGCCCAGATTCAGGCTTTACGCCGACTTATACAACTAGGTGGAGAGTTGTATAAGCCCAGCTGAGGCTAGTGGGCTCATGGATGACTCATACCTCTAGGGAGAGTGTGGGGCGTCGTGCAGACAGGGAGTTGATGAGACCAGCTGAAGCTTGTCAGCTCATTTAGGCCTCTATAAGAACTCCCAGATTCATTAGGTGTTTGCTCATGCCTGGAACCAGACCTGTGTGGACTGTCTAGGGAGAGTGAACCCCTGTGCGGTGAGACAAAGCCTGTGTGGCTATTTGCTTGGACATTTAAAACCAGGGACTTAGGGACTAGGACAGCACTAGGCTGATCCCAGTTGTTAGTTAGGAAACCTGTATGTTTAGTCAGAGGTCAAGTTGACCAGGATTTATTTTATTTATGTTTCTTTTGCTTTGCTGTGTTTTGTCACTGTAAATAGAAAATAAACCGCACCTTTTTGATTTTGAAAACCACAACCTCCGTTTGCTGGGCCTGTTTTTGTGTGGGGAGCCCATCCCGGGGGTCACACACACCCGCTGCCGAGCTAACCCCCTCACAATATATATATATATATATATATATATATATATATATATACACACACACACACACACACACATACACATACATATACACACACACACCACATCATTAAGTGTTGTTATTTGCTTGAGAAGGGAGAGTGCATGTCCCTATGTGGTATAGCACATGCTCTGAAACGCGTTGCATTCTGGTCCTGAGCCCTCCCTGCTTCATCCTGCTCCTGGCTGTCCACACGCTTCTGGAAGTACTTTGGCCGGTATCCTCATCCACACGGGGACTTCTGTCACATTCTATCTGGCGGTACCAGCAGCTCCAGTGACCCACTCCAACGTTCCGGACCTACACTTATTGATATGCCTATTGTTTACCTATCTATTGTTAGTAGCCCTGTTGTGGGGTCTTTTAAAATACAAAGTCTTACTGCACTTAGAGGCGCTTCTCTGCTTTTGTCTGAATACCAATAAAATAACCTTACGGGTCCCAGCACTATTTTTCTGGTGTGGCACTTCAAATACCATTTTTGTTACATAGGTGAAGAATAAGGACATGGGAGCTACCTTATAGAAAAGGGAAAAGTTTGTTTCCTAATGTGGTAATGGAAGGGCCCAGATAATGCAATCTGCAAAAGGAGAGTGATGGTTTGCTTTAAACATCTTGTATCCCACTGGTTCAGGGCCGGCGCTTCCACTAGGCAAACTAGGCAGCCGCCTAGAGCGCACTGCCACCTAGGGCACCCGGCTGCTGGTGGTCCTACTCCCTCTCAGCAACTAACTCTTACTCAACAGGCAGCCGCTCCGCTCTAGAGTCCCTCCGTAGTGTCAGAGGCGCTGGCGCAGCAGCGGCGGAGGAATGGAGGAAGGTAAGAAAACATTCCCTGCGTGCCGCTGGTCATCACAGTGCCAATGGCAGTAAGTGTGACCTGTCTGTGTACCGGCGCGCGCGGTCACATCGTTACTGTCCACCACCAGCATGCCTCTGAGGTACCGCTCCACTACACCCAGCCAGCTCTGCCTCTGAGCCTCTGCCTTTCTGCCCAGTGCTGCCTGTGCCCATACGCTGCATGTCCCCCCTATCATGGAGGCCGTGTGCTCTCCCTCCTGCCCAGTGTGCACCGCACGCATACCGGCGCCCCCCCCCCATCCTGGAGGCATAGGCCGCTCGCCCACCTGACCTGTCCTCCTGAGCAATGATGGCAGGCGTCGGTGAAGTCACTGGCGGCGCTCCGGGCTTGGTGACAGCAGGTGGAGCCTCAGCCTGCCTGGACTAACTGAGGCAGGCAGCATTTAACTGTCAGCGGCAGTTTCAAGTCGTCGATACAGGAGAGAGAGCTGCAGAGGTGAGCAGATCATACAGATACGGCTTCAGAGGTGAGTCACAGTCAGACCCTCACCTGGTAAAAAAAAAAATTCACTGACATGTATACAGATGTAGTGTATAATGATCTGCCAATCACTGATTTGTGTGTACCAAGAGGTCCCCCCCCCCTCCCTAGTGAGACTGCATATTATGGGCGCTGGTGAGACTGCATATTATGGGCGCTGGTGAGGCTGCATATTATGGGCGCTGGTGAGGCTGCATATTATGGGCGCTGGTGAGGCTGCATATTATGGGCGCTGGTGAGGCTGCATATTATGGGCGCTGGTGAGGCTGCATATTATGGGCGCTGGTGAGGCTGCATATTATGGGCGCTGGTGAGACTGCATATTATGGGCGCTGGTGAGGCTGCATATTATGGGCGCTGGTGAGGCTGCATATTATGGGCGCTGGTGAGACTGCATATTATGGGCGCTGGTGAGACTGCATATTATGGGCGCTGGTGAGACTGCATATTATGGGCGCTGGTGAGACTGCATATTATGGGCGCTGGTGAGACTGCATATTATGGGCGCTGGTGAGGCTGCATATTATGGGCAGGGAGAAAGGTAGTGGAGCCAAGGGGGGCGGCAAAATTAGGTTTTGCCTAGGGTGTCAAAAATCCTTGCACCAGCTCTGCACTGGTTGTGTGTGTGCATGTTTTTATGTTTGCCGGAGCCATGTCAGGCTGAAAACAACCTCAGTGTGCATGAGCGTAATTACCGGACACAGTATGATGTGCTTATAAGATAATATTTTCCCAAAGTCACCTAACTATCCAAAGTTCATCTATTATCATTACAACCAGGAACCACTACATTTGAGATCAATAAAAGTTTAGTGTGTTTTTATGTGGGCTTACTGGTTCTTTAACCTCCTTGAAGTTCAAAGCCCAACTCCAGGAATTAGACAAAATCTACCCTTGCAGTGCCCCCTCTACACTGCAAGGATTAAATGCTCATTAGATCTGAGTCTGGATGTGATCCAGCCAGATCCATTACTCTCCTCTTTCTCTGGCGCACCAGGCTGTGGGCTGTTCCTCAGCGTCATCGTACACATTTCAGGACTATTAAATCTGCATTAACGTCTTCCTGACAGCCGTACGAGTGGGCTTTAACACAGAGAGGCTACATATATGCAGCCCTATGTAAACACTGTGCTGAGTGCGCATTCCCTGCATGCACCCGGCACAGTAACCGCAGGTACCAGGAAGCTCCTGATGCATACTTGCATCACATGATTGGAATGCACTCCTCTGCCTCCTGGCATATAGAACTTCTTAAAGTGGGGTTCCGGGCATAATTTTTTTTCTTTTTTTGCAAGCTAAAATTAATCACATTAAATAGTCCCTAAAACATATTAATAGCTCCCCAATCGTTCCAGAAATAATTGAAAACACTTGTCTTATATCCTCCAGCTCATGTTGTGGCTGTAGCCATCATATGTGTGGGCATGTGAAGCCCAGATCCTTTTTCTTCCTGGTTTTCAGGGAGAGGTGCATGCTGGGTGATTTTTAGGCACAGTAGTAGGCACATTTCCCAGGAGGCAATGGGGTCTTAGGACAGGAAGTTGAACCACCTAGGACCAAGAACTAGGCAGATTTCGAAATCTGCCTAGTAACAGCCAGATAGCAGTGAGTAAATTTATTTATTTATTTTTTAAAAAAAAATTTTACATTAAAGGCAAGCTGTTAATAGAAAGTTCATTTTTAGGGTGGAACTCCGCTTTAAAGGGCCTGGAGGTGGCGGTGGAAAGGTGTTAAACATGGAGAAGGCAGGAATGTAACCATAAGGATGAAGTGACAATGAGCTCCTTAGAGAGAAGGCTCCATGGGACCATCCGCATTGCTGGTGGGACCCTTTTTGGGCCCTGAAAGAGTCTCTTTGGCACTCTATCCAAAAATGAAGCGTTTTGGCCTGGGAGACACCTTTTAACTATAACTAAAGGCAACACTTGTTGCCTTTAGAGCGGAGAGGGATTAGAACATCTGTCAGGTCTTTATTGATGTCTGTACCCCAGTTAGGGAGGTTCACCCTCTCCATTTGTCCCCATTGGGGACACTAGTTCTGGTGACAGCCAGGAATTCCCTCACTTTGGGGAGATTTCTTTTCACTTCCTGTTTTGGCTATAGAACAGGAAATGAAGGTAAATTTCTCCAATGGGATAGAGATGGTAAACAAATAGCAGGGGTTACAAATCTTTTACACTATCCAAAGGTTTGATCTTCAGTTCTACTTTAATAAAATACAAATACAATGTAAAATGTTCATAACATTCATATTTAAATTAACTTCTACCCTTAGTTTTAGGTTTCACATATATATTTTTTAAATAGATACAGCAAAGTTTTCACTAGTGACAAGCACATTAAGCCTTGGGGACAAAAAAGTATTTGGAATGGCTGCTTGAATCAACTGGCAGACACATCTAGCAATCAGCACCACAGACAGCTCCATAACGAAAGTCATTATAGAAGATAATAATGACAATAACATATACACAAATGTCTGTATTTCTATGACATGTAATTATGTCAATTTATTTCTGTACTCCTTAGAAAAACACAGGACAGAGATGTAACCTACGCAGCAGAACATGTGCACCTGGATGAATCATTGTTTCCTAAACTTGTCTCCTCCATATTTATTCAAGTCATACTAAAAGCAGGAGGTGGAAAAAACATTCTGGAATTAAAATCATGTAAGAGAAATATTAGATTTGGATGTATAGAAGATGCCACTCTGATGGATGTAAATAGGAAAGATTTGTGGATTTTGTTGTTCAAAAAAAGATAATCAAAAGTACAAAAAAAAAAAAAAAAAAATTCTGCTTCTGCTCAAAATAAAAAAATGAAAGGTTATTTCAACAAGCCCTATCAGCTCCTAGCAGATGGACGGGAAAAAGTGAATTCAGTTAGAGATGCTTTTTTCTGGTTCTAAGATCTGTATAGATGGTGACTGTAGCTAGGGAATTAAAGTGGACCTATATTTAGATGTTAAAGCTAAGTTAGCAGTCTTGTGGTGATGGATAAATAAACTACCACAGAAGGATTAAAGAACTTGCCTTTCCTAGTGCAAATGCTTCTCCAGAATCTCTTCAGTGCTGGCCTTGTGCTTGAAACCCCAGGCATTTGGGCATGTTATCTCTGTTGAAGGATATCAGAGTTCAGATTGGCTAATCCTCCCTTTTAGTAGAGAACGTATGACCAAATGACTACACTTTTATGCCGCGTACACACGGCCGTTTTTAATGTCATTGAAAAAAACGACGTTTTTCTCGACGTGATTTTTCTCGTTTCCTCTCAAGCCTGCCTTGCCTACACACGATCATGAAAAAAAATGCTAGAGCAAAGCGCGGTGACGTACGAAATGTACGACGGCACTATAAAGGGGAAGTTCCATTCGGATGGCGCCACCTTTTGGGACGCTTTTGCTGATCCTTGTGTTAGTAAAATTTGATGAGAGCCGATTCGCGCTTTTCAGCCTCGTGCTCTTCAGTCTGTTACAGCGTGACGAATGTGCTATCTCCATTACGAACGCTAGTTTTACCAGAACGAGCGCTCCCTTCTCATCACTTGCTTCTGAGCATGCGTGTTTTTTTTCCCCTCGTAAAAGCATACACACTACAGTTTTTCACAACGTTAAAAAGAACGACCTGAAAAACGACGTGAAAAAATAAAGCAGGTTCTAATTATTTTTAGGCCATTTTTCACGTCATTAAAAATGCTCTGGAGCCTACACACCATCGTTTTTAATGACCAATTTAAAAAATTGCATTTTTAACGTCATGAAAAACGGTCGTGTATATGCGGCATTAGACATGGGATCAGCACAGGAGGGAACATGGAGCAGTGCATTCTTTGGAAAAGGTTATGTTTCAGCCAGTTATAATTTTGGCAGCAAATTTCGATTTAGATTTAGTCTTATGCCGTGTACACATGACCGTTTTTAATGACGAGAAAAATGCAATTTTTTTAAATGGTCATTAAAAATGATTGTGTGTGGGCTTCAGAGCATTTTTCACGACGTGAAAAATGGCCATGAAAAAAATTGGAACATGCTCTAATTTTTCTCGTCGTTTTTCACATCGTCGTTTTTCTCGTCATGAAAAACGGCCGTGTGTGGGCTTTACCGACGTGAAAAAAAATGCGCATGCTCAGAATCAAGTATGAGATGGGAGCGCTCGTTCTGGTAAAACTAGCGTTCGTAATGGAGATAGCACATTCGTCACGCTGTAACGGACTGAAAAGCACGAGGCTGAAAAGCGCGAATCGTCTCTCACCAAACTTTACTAACATGAAGGGTGGCGCCATCCGAATGGAACTTCTCCTTTATAGTGCCGTCGTACGTGTTGTACGTCACGGCGCTTTACTCGAGCATTTTTTTCCACGATAGTGTGTAGGCAAGGCAGGCTTGAAAAGAATCACGTCGAGAAAAATTACGTTTTTTTCAATGACATTAAAAATGGTCGTGTGTACGCGAGTCTTAGGACTAAAATGGCATTTTAGTTTAGTCTTCTGAAAGTGTTTTAGTTTTAGTCTTATGCCCTGTACACCGATGAAAACAGTCCGATGGACTTTTTTCATCGGACAAACCGATCGTGTATGGGCCCCATCGGTCTTTTTTCCATAGAAAAAATAGAACATGTTTTAAATTTATCCGATGGAAAAAAAACGATAGCAAATTCCGATCGTCTGTGTGGAACTCCATCGGAGAAAAAACCCATGCATGCTCAGAAGCATTGAACTTAATTTTTCCCGGCTCATCGGAGTGTTTTACGTCACGGCATTTGGGACGGTCGGATTTTTGACTGATGGTGTGTAGGCAAGACTGATGAAAGTCAGCTTCATCGGAAATTCCGATGGAAAAATCCATCGGATTTGAATCCATAGGAAATCCGATCGTGTGTACAGGGCTTTTGTCTTTGACTAAAATGCCATTTTAGTTTTAGTCCTATTCTAGTCATCGTATTTTAGTCGACTAAAATCTCCAGTACATTTTAGTCTAATATAATAATTTTAGTCAACTAAAATTGAATGTGCAAAGTACACAGCCCCCCCCACCCTCTGCACAATACACAGCCCCCCACCCTCTGCACAATACACAGCCCCCAACAGCACACAGAC
Source organism: Rana muscosa (assembly GCA_029206835.1). Classification (NCBI taxonomy): domain Eukaryota; kingdom Metazoa; phylum Chordata; class Amphibia; order Anura; family Ranidae; genus Rana; species Rana muscosa. Next base: position 77,816,678 of record CM055120.1, read on the forward strand.
CCCCACAGTACACAGCCCCCCACCCTATGCACAATACAAAGCCCCCCACAGTACACAGAACAGCCCCCCACCCTCTGCACAATACAAAGCCCCCCACAGTACACAGCACATCCCCCCACCCTCTGCACAATACAAAGCTCCCCACAGTACACAGCAAAGCCCCCCACCTTCTTCACAATACAAAGCCCCCCCACAATACACAGCACAGCCCCCCACCCTCTGCACAATACAAAGCCCCCCGCAGTACACAGCACAGCCCCCCACCCTCTGCACAATACAAAGCCCCCCACAGTACACAGCACAGCCCCCCACCCTCTGCACAATACAAAGACCCCCACAGTACACAGCACAGCCCCCACCCTCTGCACAATACAAAGCCCCCCACAATACACAGCTCCCCCTGCATTCCCAGGAGACCCCCAGTCTCCTGGGACAGCACTGCCAGCGTACTCTAAAGTTAAGAATAAATCACTGCCAGCCCTTTCTCATACACAGCTCCTCCTGTGTCACTCTGTGAATCAAAGTCTCTAAACTTACCTCATAGCTTCATTCTTGCATGGACCCGGTCACATGGCTACTCTCTTCTGAAGATTCATGGGTGGTCATGTGACCACTCTCCTCCTCCAATCTAAAGCAACACTCGGAGGAGGAGGAGCAGGAGGAGGAGAGCAGCCAACGAGAACAAAGCTATTGAGATTAGCAGCTTCAGCTTACAATGAGTGACACAGGAGGAGGAACAGTATAGGAGAAGGGGCTGGCAATGATTTTTTCCTAATGATAGACTTTGCTGGCAGTGCTATCCAAGGGCCAGAAGAGGCGGGGCGGCTGGTTTGACCACCCCCAATGTTTGGCACCCGGAGGCGGACCGCCCGATCCCCGCCCCCTATTGGTAAAAAACAATAGTGTTATGCGCCGATAAATAAAGTAAATTTATGAGGGTAAACGTTCCTCCTTGTCATTAACGTCCCGTTTTCGTTCTTTACCGAAAACAAATTCTATTTTCATCATAGTTTTCGTCAGTTGACGAAAATGTGATGTACTTTTAGTTTTGTTTTCGTCACTGTAAAAAAGCCACTGACGAAAATTATGACGAAAACTTTTTCGTTGACGAAATTAACACTGGTTTCAGCCTATTTCTCTTGGACTTCTCCATCCATAGTTACTGGATAAAGCTACCGAAGAAGTCCCCACCTTGGATGTAACGCATATAGGGGAGTGTAGCCAAAGGCGTGATACCGACCCGCAGTCATCTTAGCTCCCGGTAAGACGCCGGCTACAGTGCCTTGCAAAAGTCTTCAGCCCCTTGGCATTTTTCGTGTTTTGTTGCCTCACAACCTGGAATTAACATAGATTGTTTGAGGATTTGCATAATTTCATTTACAGAACATGCCCACAACTTTGAAGATGTTTTTTTTTTTTTTTTATTGTGAAGCAAACAACAAATAGGACAAAATAACAGAAAAAGTCAATGTGCATAACTATTCACCCCCTAAAGTCAATACTTTGTAGAGCCACCCTTTGCGGCTATCACACCTCCAAGTCACTTTGGATAAGTCTTTATGAGCTAGCCACATCTTACCACTGGGATTTTTGCCCATTCCTCCTTGCAAAAATGCTTCAGCTCCTTCAAGTTTGATGGTTTGCACTTGTGAACAGCAATCTTTAAGTCTGACCACAGATTTTTTATTGGATTGAGGTCTGGGCTTTGACTAGGCCATTCCAACACATTTACATGTTTCCCCTTAAACCACTCAAGTGTTGCTTTAGCAGTGTGTTTGGGGTCATTGTCCTGCTGGAAGGTGAACCTCCGTCCTAGCCTCAAATTACACACAGAGTGGTACAGGTTTTGTACCACAGAGGACATCAGAGGTCTCTCCGCCTGATGCGGTGATGGACATGTCTGCTAGTGCGGTCCAAGGGGTGGCTGAGCAGGGATTAGTAAATGGCGCGGATGCTGCATCACCTGCTAGACCTCCTAAGAAGGAAGGGACAGATATGGATACAGCAAAATCAGAGATTCTGTCTGTCACCTGCAGAGAGGTACAAGTTGGGGTACCCGGAGACGCTCTCAAATATAGTATGGAGAGGAACAAAAATTATGACATGGAAAAGTGTGAGCTGGCAAAGATTGGTACTGCTAGAAATGGGTCATGCGTTGCTCAATGTCAGTTGTTAGGACAACTGCCCACAGAGATTTGAACAACAGGTGAGTGAAGCCTTGTGAAGGTCTCATAGGGGATAGCTGCTCCACCTGTGTGTTGTCCCTCCTTGGGCCTGGCCCTAACAAACCCTGAGAAAGAAAGAACTGACGGTATTGGTAATTGGAGAAATTGTGACTTATTACTGAATGTTAATGTAAATAATGGCCTGGATATGAAAATGAAGTCAGGCAAAGGAGTTGGTAAACCCAAGAGACCTATTGTGATGGGGAAAACAGATACCAGTGAGGGAAAAGGTCATCAGGCGTAGTGTCTGGAGCAGGTTTCCTACAGAATCTGGAAACTGAGTTTAAAAGGAAGTAGCAGGAAAGGCAGGGGGCCACCAGAAAAGAAATATGAGCTCAGGAACCCCAAGGACAGAGAGAGTAGGCTGGGAGTACAGAACTCTAGGACCCCCTTGCGATCCAGGGTAGGGCGTACCTGGAAACGCACCCGAAAAAGAAGATTGGGCCTGCGCATTGAACAGCTGGCGCAGAGGTGCCCCAATCAAGGATTCGGGCTGGTGTGTTCCGCCCCCTTCAAGTTCGAAACAAAGGGGGGGATATGAGACAGTAGGAGATGCTGTCACTGTAAAATTGATAGTTTGGGGGACACAGGGTGTGCACATTTGCTTGGTGCAAGACTGCAGAGCATAGATGTGGACTGGAGAAAACTGCTTTTGCAGCTTTCTCCAGGTTTTGGTATTCCGGCATGTGGCTCTGTAGTTTGTAGATTCCACAGTGTCTTGGGTGGGACAGGATCTCCAACCCTGTGTCCAGACTTTGTTGATTACCAGCAGGGTGTGTGCTCAGGTGAGCACAGCCCTTATAATGAGAGTATGGTAAGACTTCATGGCTCCCAGTTGGAGACTGCTCCACACCAAGAGAGACAGGAGGTCTCCAGGAGTCAGAGAGGCTGTAGGATAAGGTGACCAGATTTTTTAAATGAAATCCGGGGACATATTTTTTTTGTTTACTAGTAATGGCGGCAATCAGCGACTCTCTGCCCGTCGCCCTGCTTGCCTCACAACCTGTCAAGTCTTACTCTCCGGGCCCCCGGCTACTACTGGGTGGGGAGCGGAGGAAGATCACTCCGCCAGAGAAGGCAAGGAGATAGGCAGGCAGGCGGCTGGCCAGGTCTTGAGCCAAGGCAGAAGAACATGCGAGCCGAGCTAAATGGGCATGCACCCAAAACTGAAGAAGTATTCCTTCCGCTCCGACCAGCACATGATCATCAGAATGGGGCACAGATAATGGAAAAAATACACCCCCTTAAGCTAGTAGGAGCAGCAGAGCGGGGTCATGTAATTCAGATTTTTTTTTAAATTCTGCACTGACTGTCTTTGAAATTGCCCCAGCCCCTGTTCAAATCCAATCCGGGGACAAAACCGGGGACAGACTTGGTCCAGTGTCCTCATGCCGGGGACTGTCCCTGGAAACCAGGGATGTCTGGTCACCCTACTGTAGGAGACAGCCAGAACGTTTGTGACTGCAAGAGGCAGAGCTGGCCTGTGGTCTGGGTGACCAGGATAAAGTGAAGAAGTACTGCTACAGAGAGCCAGGTGGGCTAGCATTTTCTGTTCTGTGTATTTGCTGGAGAAGAACCCCTATGTGGGAAACCTTTGTTACAGACTTTTATTTTCCTGTTTTAATAAACATGGGCTACCATGCCCTAAAATGTAATTCCTGACTGGCTTGGATCACTGACAAAACCATCTACCACGAGAGCTTAAAATCCCCCATGCCACAATATATACCGTATATATATATATATATATATATATATATAGCAATAAACCTGGAGATGTTCTGTACACATAATGTGTACAAAATGCCCCCCACCCCCAAACATAATTTCCTGCTTGTGTGATTGGCTCACAGATTTTCCCAGAAGTCTGCACTAAGATAAAAGCCAGATTTCTGGAAGAAAACACAGGTCCCAAGCAGGGAGGAGTGGATACGCAGGGTGAATGAGACCAGAGAGGCGGAGGACTGGATTGCTACATGCAGGGGCACCAGAGATAAATTTACCAACACGTGGTCCCTGTGGACGGACCACTTTTCCAATCCCAATCACATTCCTTCTAGTCTAGATGTGGCACTGTTAGTGCTAGCGGAGCCAACCCTTGGTCACCGCTACCGACCTCAATAGTAGGGGACCCTACACCCCATAGGCAGGGGCACTGACAGAGGAAGTTGTACACCCCAGATTTGACGGATGACGTTGCAGCCCGGCGGCGGGGAGCCCGGTGCGAGTGCAGAAAACTCTTAAGAGCTCAAAAAGGTACGATCCTGATTCCCCCCTCCTACCCATCCCCCCTCCATCTTCCCCCTAGATCTCTCTTTTCCCCCTTTTCTATCCCTTTTCCTTTGTTTTTTTTGTTTTTAATTGCTCAAGGTTAATATAGCACTGGGACCTGGACCTTGTGTCCCCTTATTTTGTTATAGCTGTTAAGTACTATGCAGTTTCCCTGCCTGGGGATTGGTGACCAAGTGGATTGTGATAGTGTTCCACCTCCCACTGGAGCTCTAGAGGGACCCGGGTGTGGTTTGGGCCCGAGTGGACTGCTGGAGGAGGTTAGTTGGAGGTCCTGGTACCCCCCTCCTCTAGCGGGGGCTTGGGTCGGGCGGCACCTGGAACAGATTGAACTCCCTCATCTGCAGAGGCCGTCACGGGAGGGGTGGCTGGCTCCTTGTATAGCGGCCTGTCCCGTTGCTCATTACTGAATTGGAGGCAGGAAACTTAAGCCTACCACTAAGATGACAAGCCACTCTTCTCAAACTATATTGTTCTATTGACATCTGTTACTTTGTTTTTTGTGTTTTTGTTTTTTATTGTTTGTTTTTCTTTTTTCTGTTTTCTATTGAAATGATAATTCTGTGTCACCATTGCACTTCTACTGCTAATGTATGTCAAGATGTGACCGAACCCAATAAACAAAGTTAAAAAAAGATAAAAGCCAGATTTCAGGCATCCCCTGCAACAACAATATAATTTTGGTGAGATACTTTGGTGAGCCCTCCAGGTGCAGCAGCTGATTGAGAATTATAAAACGACTCCCATTCTATTCACTCTCTAAGCGCATGGGCACATACAAACACACAGGGATTTCTTCAGAATAACAAAAAGATAGGACTCTGCAACAAAGTTGGTTAAAATCCCTGTAATGTACATAGATCACTCAGAGGGGATTTTTTTTTTCTCAACAGAAGTGGAGTTATGCCACGTACACACGATCGGTTTTTCTGATGAATCGGTATAAAAAAAATAGAACATGTTTTAAATTTTACAGATGGAAAAAAAAACGATAGCAAATTCCGATCGTCTGTGGGGAACTCAATCAAGGAAAAAACCCACGCATGCTCAGAATCAAGTTGACGCATGCTCAGAAGCATTGAACTTCATTTTTCTCGGCTCTTCAGAGTGTTTTACGTCACGGCGTTTGGGACAGTCGGATTTTTGACTGATGGTGTGTAGTCAAGACTGATGGAAGTCAGCTTCATCGGATTTCCGATGGAAAAATCCATCAGATTTTATTCCATCGGAAATCCGATCGTGTGTACAGGGCATTACTCTTTAAGCAGGCTGTCACTCAGTTAATGATCACAGTGGCGATTGAGTATCTTGGACTTTACTGTATGATTATAATTTGTGGACTTATATTTATATTTGAGATTCGCTGATTAATTCTTTTAAGGTTGCGCTACACTATATTGATTTTTGAGTTTGTTCAAAGTGTGGTGAAATCACTTTTTGTGTATTGTTTGTATATTTTTTTGACTTTTTTTGATAATTTGGTTGCGCTTATTGAATTTTGATCCACAATGGCTATAAAGCATATCTATGGTCAAAATTTTAAATCGTAAATTAATTTCCACATAAATCTGAACAATCCTGAAGTTTGTAAACTTTTGATGATCCCCACACATTTACTTCTTGGAATTCTGTGATATGTGTTCACTATGCTCTGTGTCACACATTTCACAGAGCTTGCCTTCTGAACTACAGAGGAGCTAAAATTAGTTTTCAGGAGTCAGTACCGAAATCACTGCTTGCAGGCAGCAAGGTTCCATGGGATAAATAGTCCTTGAAAATGGAAATAAAACAGCAGCGGAGAAGCTACAAAGCATGCAGGGAATCCAGGAAATGTTTAAAGAGACGACCAACAGACAGAACTCACAACATGAAAGGGGAAATCTCAAGTAAGCTTATATTGGATTTTCAAAAACTCCTATCGATTGTATTATTATTACAATGTGGTTTTATAAAATGAAAGTGTATGCAGTGAATATAGGTATTACTGAAGTTAGCATTTGAGTGTATATAAAAAAAAAAAAAATTTTTTAAAAGGACAAAAGCTATGGCAAAACTAGAAAGTCAGAGAATGTGAGATTGGCAACAAGGAATACTATAGTTGAGGTGAGGGCTTGCCTAATATTAACTTATAGCATAAAAATATTTAAACAATGAAAAACAAATTTCAAACATTTTAGAAAAATAGTGTTACAAGCTCTTCGGACTCAAAGAATGCTCAGTAGGGACCCGGCATGAAGCCGTAATGCTTCACTACCAGGTTCCCTTACCGGTAATGGCGGTGGCAGCATTCGACAGCTGATGGAAACATCAGCTGCAGTGTCAACATCACTGGACTCCAGGACAGGCAAGTGTCTTATTATTAAGACCCTTTTCACACTAGGGCGCTTTTCAGGCGTTTTAGCTCTAAAAACAGCACCTGAAAAGCACCTCTCAAGCCACCCCGGTGTGATAGCCTGAGTGCAGCATCTTTGGGGCAGTGGAAGAGCGGTGTCTACACCACCCCTCCACCGCCCCTGCCCATTGAAATGATTGGGCAGTGCTGCCAAATCGCCCGCAAAACCAGCAGCTGCAGTATGTGTAGCTGCTGGTTTTAATTTTTTTCAGTGGTGGGCATACCTCTGCTTCTAAAGTATAACTTTTTACATTATCAAAACCCCAGGCAGTTTTTTGCTATCTGTTCAACACTGGGGAGAATTCCCTTCACTTCCTGTCCTGTAAAACAGGAAGTGAGAGTAAATCTCTACAGAATGGAGGAAATCCCTCTCTAAGATAGCTGTCACTGAAACAAGTGTCTCCATTGGAAGATTTCCCCTTGTTTCCTGTTCTGCTGACAACTGAAAATGTTGGCCTTTCCTATTACACTCTGATGCAGTGACAATGGTCACCAGGACAAATGGAGAAAGTAAATATGGGGCCCTGAGCGTTCAGGGATGAAGGTCTGGAACGCAGGTCAGGGTGCTTTAAAACAGTGGAAGAAACACTCTGCTCGTAGACACCCCCATTTGTAAGTTGCCTTAGGGTTCACACTTGTGAAAGTACAAGCCCAGCTTACTATACCCTTGACATCCAATGGGGTAATTTACTAAAGCTGGAGAGTGCAAAATCTGGTGCAGCTGTGCATAGAAACCAATCAGCTTCCAGGTTTTATTGTCAAAGCTTAATTGAACAAGCTGAAGTTAGAAGCTGATTGGCTACCACACTTAAGGCCCGTACACACAGTCGGACTTTTTGCAAACAAACTTCAAAATCAGCAAGTTTTCCAAAAAGTCCAACCGTGTGTACGCTCCATCGGACAAACTTTTTCGGTTTTCATCGGACAAAAGTTCGCTCTGCAAACGGACAAACTTTTCGGCAACAAAAGTCCGATGGTGCAAAGTCCGACCGTGTGTACAGAAATCCATCGGACTTTTGTCCGAAGTACAAATACGCATGCCCAGAACCAATGTTAAAATTAACCAACAATAGCAGAAGTTGCCCAAAGGGTGGCAGTAAAGAGCAGAAAATAGCAGAAAAACCACGTGATGTTGGGAAAGTTTTGGGAAAGTTTGCAGAAAAGTCCTGCCGTGTGTATGCTATGGGTGTGCCCGGCCAACTCCCTTCGGACAAAAATCCACGGAAAAGTTTGTTTGAAGTCAGACCGTGTGTACGAGGCTATAGCTTCACCAGATACAGTGGGGATCGAAAGTTTGGGCACCCCAGATAAAAATGTGTATTAATGTGCATAACGAAGCCAAGGAAAGATGGAAAAATCTCCAAATGGCATCAAATTACAGATTAGACATTCTTATAATATGTCAAAAAAAAGTTAGATTTTATTTCCATCATTTACACTTTCAAAATTACAGAAAACAAAAAAATGGCGTCTGCAAAAGTTTGGGCACCCTGCAGAGTTAATATCTTGTACTGCCCCCTTTGGCAAGTATCACAGCTTGTAAACGCTTTTTGTAGCCAGCCAAGAGTCTTTCAATTCTTGTTTGAGGTATCTTTGCCCATTCTTCCTTACAAAAGTCTTCCAGTTCTTTGAGATTTCTGGGCTGTCTGTCACGCACTGCTCTTTTAAAGGTCTATCCATAGGTTTTCAATAATGTTGAGGTCAGGAGATTGTGAAGGCCATGGCAAAACCAGTTTACGCCTCTTAATGTAATCCCCCGTGGATTTTGAGGTGTGTTTAGGATCATTATCCATTTGTAGAAGCCATCCTCTCTTTAACTTCAGCTTTTTCACAGATGGCATCAAGTTACCATCCAAAATTTGCTGAAATTTTATTGAATCCATTTTTCCTTCTACTCGTGAAATGTTCCCTGTGCCACTGGCTGCAATACAACCCCAAAGCATGATTGATCCACCCCCATGCTTAACATTTGGACAGAGGTTCTTTTCATTAAATTCTGTGCCCTTTCTTCTCCAAACGTACCTTTGCTCATTCCGGCCAAATAGTTCTATTTTAACCTCATCGGTCCACAGAACTTGTTTCCAAAATGCCTCAGGCTTGTCTATATGTTCATTTGCAAAGTTCAAACGCTGATTTTTGTGGTGAGGACGTAGAAGAGGTTTTCTTCTGATGACTCTTCCATGGAGACCATATTTGTACAAGTATCTCTTTATAGTGGAATAGTGTACCACAACTCCAGTGTCTGCCAGATCTTTCTGGAGGGATCGTGCAAACGTGGGTTTTGAATTGCTTTTCTCACAATCCTGCGAGCTGTTCTGTCTGATATTTTTCTTGGTCTTCCAGATCTTGCTTTAACTTTCACTGTTCCTGATGACTGCCATTTCTTAATTACATTCCGAACAGAGGATATTGACATCTATAAACGCTTTGCTATCTTCTTATTGCCTTCTCCAGCTTTGTGAGCGTCAACTATTTTCAGTTTCAGTTTTCTAGACAACTGCTTAGAAGAACCCATGGTGCTGATTGTTGGGGCAAGGTCAGATGAGTCTGGCCATTTAAAACCTTTGAGATTGACATCACCTGGTCTTCCCAGACGATGATTGAGAACAATCCATGACACTGGCAGGTCTCAGCTTTGCAAAGGGGGCAGTGCATGCTATAAATTCTGCATGGTGCCCAAACTTTCGCAGACGCCATTTTTTGTTTTCTGTAATTTTGAAAGTGTAAACGATGGAAATAAAATCTAACTTTTTTTGACATATTATAAGAATGTCTAATCTGTAATTTGATGCCATTTGGAGATTTTTCCATCTTTCCTTGGCTTCGTTATGCACATTAATACACATTTTTACCTGGGGTGCCCAAACTTTCGATCCCCACTGTAGTGCACTCTTTAGTTTTAGTAAACCAACCCCAATATGTCTAGCCTTTCTGAGATGTGCAGTGCTTCTTTAACACAGTGATGGATGACCTCTACTCTTACTGTCCTTCAGGTTGCAATCCTCTAAAGATCTGACAAATGCTAAAACGAGGATCATCATTAGAGCAGATACTGGAAATGCAGAAGGAATATGACTCGTAAATGTTTTACAGCAGCATCTTTTGACCATTGTGACGGGTCTGTGCTATATTTGAGGGCGCCTAACACAATCACTCACTAATCAAGCAAAAAAAATGATTAGATAAGCATGACGCATTAATGGCAGAGTAGACACCCCCTCACTGGACGGCAGGGGTGAGGATCCGGGTGATCCCAGGCTTAATCACAATGCTCATTATATGCCTGAGATAATGTATAGTCATTAAGGACTGCAAATGGCAGAATTAGATAATACTGTACTTTATCTTAAGACATTAAGTTTTTTTATTAAACAGAATTTTCATCATTAACCCCTTCAGGGTATAATCTGCACATACAGGATCCATATTACGGGTCAGATTAATTGTTTTAGAAATATCCAAATAACATCATAAGATATCAAATAGTGTGCAATTCGCTGGGTATTTAATTTGACCAGCTAATGCAGTGGTACGTAATTCTCAAAAGCCCAACCCAAAAAATCCTGTTTAAGAAAAAAAAGAAAAAAAATCACCTATCCAATCCAGTATACCCCCGTTCATGCTATACTCCTTGTCCTCCTTCTGTACAGATGTGCCACAGGGCTCTCTCAGGAGCCCTGTGGCACAACTGCACATGCAGGGGACAGGGAGAAATTATCGCCTAGGTGAGAATTGTATAAATGTTTCTTTGCAGCACAAATAAAGCTCTTAAAAAATTCCATTGGTAAGATAAGGAGGGGGGAGGAAGCCTAACATGCCCTTTAGAGTGAAGGTTTGCTTTCATTCCCTCCCGAGCAGCCTATATTCTCCTTTCCTTCACATGGCTACGGCTCCATTCAGCCACCAGGAGCAAAGAAAATACTGAGTACTTCCAGGTATGAAAGCGCATGTAACTAATTTCCCTTCCTCTCATGTAACCGCACTCGTGCTTAAGGATTGACCAAGGGCTGTCACATAAGCTCCATGGACACAAGGTCTTCTAGCTTTTGTGCATCCCTCCTGGCATTTTAGTGCTTCCAACATGGAAAAGGGTAGTGTTGGCCATGCCACCTACACCATGTCAAAGCTATCGCAGGCTGTGGCTGGACAGGGCTGAACTGAGTGGTGCTCGTGTTTAGGACCCCATGCGTTCAAGGACAAATGCCCATAATACAGACCTGGGGACATAAAAGCAAACTTGTTGCCCTGACCTGCATGAGCACAGGTTTGCTTGAAATACTAAGTGGATAGCATTTGAATATATATCTCTTCTGAAAGGAGAGATTGCTATTAACTAGAATGGAGGTCTTCGTTAAATTAAATTTAAAAAAAACACAGAACAGCAACAGCAGTCTCTAGGATCTGAATCACCACTTTCAACCCCACACACTGCCATTGCTTGCCATCAAGTAACATTGTTTCCAGGCACATGGGGAGACTGGGGAAACCTTTGCAACGTACAATTTATCTTTAAAACTGTATAAGTGTGAATATAAACATTTTACAAAATAAAAACACAAATCACAGGCAGCAAAAAGTTGATCTGAAGCAGCACACCATTAAACTCCACATTGTGGGCAATACAATGACGGACGACATGTTGAATATAACCAATGCCATATACCAGTATCAGCAAGGCAGGGGGCAAACGTGGTCATAGTTCTACAAACGTAAGGATTAAAAGAATAAAAAATATGCAGTTAGCTGAAGTAAATACTAGCAGATGATTCACAAATCTATGCCATAATCAAAGTTGAGCTAATTGTCTGAATCCAGGCAATATGTCAAAGTTGGCAAAACAATTTTGCAATGCTTAGTTAAAACTATAAATCAACATTTTCTTGCTTTCACTTTTCTATGTACAGACAATGGGATGGATTTACTAAAGGCAAATAGACTGCAGTTTGCAAGTACAGTTGCTTTAGTAAATTATGTTACGGTACTTAGTAAATGAGATGAAGTTTCAGTTTGCAAAGAGTACCCAGTCACATGCAAGGAAAATTTTTAAAAAAATGCATTTTTCTTACACGTGATCGGATGACGGAATTTTGAGCTTCCCCTCATTTGCCAGGCTCTGGAGCAACTGAACTTGCAGAGTACACCTTGCTACTTCAACTGAAGAGAAAAGGCAGGTCTTTTCTCAGAGAGGGCTGTGCTGTGTACAAGAGCTCTGTAAATATCAGAACTGGACGTACAGAAATACAAATCCTTTGGTAAGTAATACAGATACCCTTATAAGAAGTTTCACTGTTTATCTATCAAATTGCCTGGAGTTCAGCTTTAAAAAGTCTATAGTGAAGTTCCTTGGCTCTCATGCTAATACAATGGCTTTAGTGCTTTCCAAGTCCTTTGAGAACAAGTATGCCAGTTAGGAGTTCGGATTTTACTCTGAGACACAAACAAGCTTATAGATATGGAAAGTCAAAATATTGAAGCCAGACACGGCCAGGCAACTAGCTTTGATTGGAGTCATCAATGACAGACTCAATTTCTTTTAATGAGGAGGTATCAATTAAAGTCTATCTCTATAAAGTCTCTCTATTTGATTTTTTTTAGGTTAGATAGAGTAGGGAAGGTTTAAGAGGAATTTCAGGTATGGACACTTTCTGTTCCACTAGATTTAGTTAAAACTAAATCTTTGTTTTTCAACAGAAACATATCATAAAGAGCTACAAAATATGAATCCAACTGTAATATCATTATATACATCCAGCACATTTTGGAAATATATGGTAGTTAGGAGAACTGGAAAAGAAAAGCACCCTGAAATTTTTACGGGTAAGCAGCGCTTAGTGTATGCCCAGTATCAAAAAATTGATTAAAGGTATACAACAGTCTCCCATTATTTTAAACTAGGGCTGTTACTGATTACAATTTTCGTGTTCGATTAATCAATTTTTTTTTAATCGATTAATCGACTAATTTAGATTAATTATAACGCACATACAAATCTAACTACTTTTAGCTGATCTCCTTGGAGGCTGATTCCCAGTGCAGCTACCAACCACTGGAAAAATGGATAGCAGGATACAAAAAACACACAAAGGCAGCGCTCGATGGGAATAGCATTAAAACTTTTATAGTCTTCAAGTAGGTAACAAAATAAATATTGCACTGGAGATAAAATCGATGTAGCTACATAAACTGTAAAAATGGTGCGAGTAATACCAAACGGTAGCAAAAGTATGATACTGGTATAAAAATGTGTACAACGATACCACTGCTGAATCCAGATGAGGAGGGGTTGACATCAGTCCATTGGCATGTAGATGTCCCGTGAAGGGAACTATCACAACTCCCAGTGGATGGCTGTAGAATCCCAGGTTGATAGAGGGAAGTGATAGAGGGAAGTGTAACATCCCTTGTGTGTGGCAGATAGTAAGGTCCCGCTGGCATGCAGATATGAAGGCACAGCAAAGGAGCCCTTCAGATGGACACGGCAAGCTCCGCCGGTGTCCGTGGCGTCACTGGATCTCCGACGGAACTCCCTGAAGACCCGGAAGCCGGCGGAGAGGTGAGTACGGATCAAAAGAATTTTGATCGATCAAAAAACGTAATCGATTAATCGAGGAATTAATAGTTAATTTCCACAGCCCTATTTTAAACAGATCAATAATGCAATGTTCAATATATAAAAGGAAAACAATAGACATAAAACATGCTAAAGAAACATAACGTAATCTAGCGGGAGCAGCTAACTATGACATCAGGCCTCAGATAGTGGTAGTTTTTGTGAGTGGCTACCCTAACATGTTAACCTAAAGTGAGGATATTCATTCATCAAAAAGGTGTATCAATAGGACTACACAATATGAAGCTTTGTTGGTAAATTTAAAAGAAAGGAGAAAACGAGGAGGAGAGAGGAGGGAGGAAAAAAAGAGAAGGGATAGAGGAGAAAAGGGAAGTGAATGAGAAAAGGAAAAAATCCTGTCCATCCAGAAGCTCCCCACCAACCACATATTGCCATTAAACATCCGGCACTTGTACTGTAAAAAAGAAAGCCAGGGCTTCCATATCTTATCAAAAACTGTTTTTTTATCCCGTAGGATGCTCACAATTTTTTCATTAAGCATAATCCAGGTCAACTTGTGTTTCAACAGGGCCAAGTCGATTACAGGGCTCTTCCAAGCTGTTGCAATGGCTATCTTGGCCGCTAAAAAATATAAAGTCAATTAGGATCTGCGATGTTTTGAAATGTTATCTACTACTGCATGTTCAACAGCGCAATTCGAGTGTCCCTAACAATTATAAACCAATGTAACGGAATATATCAAAAGGTGGACACGTCCCCAAAATCATCTCAGTACTGATTCCGTATCTTTTGGGTGTGGCAATTGGGTTATTTATCCAAGCTGGTCTGAGGGGGTAGAGGTACTACCTGTTCTACTACTCTCATCGCACCATGGGGCATTCTCCGAACACTCCATTATCCTACATAACATTCCCCTCCCACCTAAAATACATCCCTTTTCAAACTTCAAAATACCATTCCTTTTTCTTTTTACCAGAACATGTTAACAAAACATGTATTCCAAAACGAACTACACATCTTCCAAGCAGAATCAAGCACCTATAATTCTAACGCTCTATAAACAAAATACTGGCAAAGGGGAGACATCATATCATATTCACATACTATGCCATTTTCTCTTCAAAGAAACCTTTAGCAAACCTATAATGAATATGCATAAATACTCACCAAATACCTGGACATTTACTTTACTCTAATTTAATTCCTCCCTTTTCCTGAACAACAAAACACAGTGGAAAGAGGACTGCATCCCACACAACAATTTTTCTTAAATACTGCTAAGCAGAATGCGACAGACAGAAGTAGCAAGATTAGCGAAAAGTTTTTCCCTGTGTCTCGGTGGCAACTGTTTATTTAAGGTACCTCTGTACCCTTTGTAGCTACTTTTTAAAACGGCCTTGCCCACGGCAAGCCACAGCAGGCTCCCCACAGCCACTCTTAACAGCCTGGTCTGGCTTTCCCCTCTTAAATTAAATTTTTAAACAACCTAAGGTCTCCCATCAACACTGCGGCAACTAAACAATCCGGCAGAATTAAGACAAAAATGTCTACTCATCAGCAGTAATCGATGCAGATCCCCCCGTTTTCCAGTCCGAATTCTCATCTCAGCAGTGCCTCCAACTGTAGGAAAATTAGAACAGGTAGTACCTCTACCCCCTCAGACCAGCTTGGATAAATAACCCAATTGCCACACCCAAAAGATACGGGATCAGTACTGAGAGATTTCTTCAAACGCAGGAAAAAAGACAAGACAGTATTGCGCTCAAAATGAAATCTGTTTAATAATATGCGGAAGTAGACTTTTTATAGTCTTATCATTATCCAATCACAGAAAAGGGAAGGGGGGTGGTTAATACAATGGGTGTACATTTTATCATTATACAGTAGACATTTTGCCCCTCCTAAGATGGCCAAACATTAGTCTGACCCTCTCAAGATGGCCGACAGAGTTTTGTTATCAATAAACATAACACATGATAGCTCATAATCACAAGGTTTCACTTCCCTGTCCCAATGTCTATTAGACAGTACACAGGAAAGGACCCCAGACAGTGGCTCAAAAATAGACCAGCACTCTGCAAATTATGCTACTCATTGCAAATTATGGACGCTTTTGCAAAACTGCTGCTCCATACAAAATACAAGATTTCAACCTATTTCATAATACTTATAAAACTTAAAATACTAGTCAATTTCCTTAACCAGTGGGTCCAAGCTAGAATATATGACCCCATATCGCTATAGTGGGGTTATGCTATGCCAATTACTACAGGCATGTCCACCAAATATGAAGGGGTGTCCCTATCTCACCACAACCCCTGAAGGCATGAAGATGAAAAACCTGGAAGCATTTTTGAGAGGCATTCTGGTACTAAATACCACCTGTAGTAAACCTTAAAGCTTGCCTCTACCAATGCTACATTCATAATACCCTAATGTATACGAGCGTTTCAGGTTTGTAAATCCGCATCATCAGGGTCCAAATTAAGATCCTTCTCCCATGCCAATTGATAGGGAAATTTGGAGGATGGGGCAATGAATAGTATGTACAGCATTGAAATACAACCCCTTGCAATGTGGCTTGCAAACATCTATTCTCAAACACCATTTGCGTTGCAAGGTCAGCGCTCAGTTTTCGAAGAGAGAGTAATGTAGAATATGTTGTGGACAAAAACTTTCAGAGGGTGGCATTCCCAAATGCTGCACAAAATAGGGAGAAGGGCGTATGGTCCTATCCGAAATAGTCCCTTGTTCATCCACCCTCAAAACTGATGAGAATATAGGCCTGGGGGAAACAAGGGGTCGTTAAAGTGGGGGGGCGACCGGGATATAGGGGAAGCAAATGGGCCACCTCCTACAGGAGTCCCATAAGCCTATTGAATGAGAAAGGGTTGCCAGATATGGATATTTTATACATATTACATATACCTTGGACCAAAGTATTTATGTATACGAGATACCTGGCTGATGTCCCACTGAAGATTGAAATCACTGAAGTAGACATCACTACTCCAGTGATCCCTATGAAGAAATAATTCCGGGTGGCTGCACTTCCAAAAATACTTTTATTGAAGCTTCATATGACAAGTGGTCGACAGATGGAGCAGGGGACAAAGAGGTAGACGCGTTTCGCGCAAATGTTAGCGCTTAGTCATTACTGACATCTGCTAACATTTGCGCGAAATGCCTCTACCTCTTTGTCCCCTGCTCCATCTGTCAACCACTTGTCATATGAAGCTTCAATAAAAGGACTTTTGGAAGTGCAGCCACCCGGAATTATTTATTCAGGTTACACAGCATGCGAGCTGGGCTAGCACCTCACTAGTGTGTGTGGGGATTAAACAGAAACTCACTCACCTGGAGCTGCTTTTCTTGTTCCAGTGATCTCTACTTGATCTGCATTCCGTGCGGAGTGGCTGGCCTGATGCATTGTGAATAAGGAGGTCAGCCACTCAGCATGGTTGCCATTCAGAGAAGGTTTAGCATTTTATGAATGAATGCAAAGCATTCTCTGATTGGACAAGGTGGAGAGGCAGGGTGATGACTTAACGCTCTCCACCTTGTCCAATCAGGGAATAATGCAATGAATTCTCTGAATGGTGCCCATGCTGAGTGGACCCAGAAGCAAGTGGAGATGACTTGAATAGTGGTATCTACTTAAGTGATTTTCAGCTTCCAGGAAGATCAGCCAAGTATGGTATATACATAGTAAATTGGTCCAAGCTATAAAAAATACATACCTGGAATTCATCTTCAAAACCCTGTCGTTTTTTGTTTTGTTTTGTTTTTTGCTTTTTTGCCCTACTGAAGAGATTTTGCCTTCCTGACAGTGAGGCACAACAGGAAGTGAGAGGAAATATTTTGATAGGGAGGGGAAAATCCCTACTTGGCTATTCCCTGTTCACACTGCAAGATTTCCCCTTACCTCCTTCTACAGTTACAGTTATACAGTCAGTTTTGGATTTCATATTTTTCTCTTCCAGTCACAATGGTCACCAAAAAGCTTTTCCTACTCTCTCGTATTTCTCAACTCCAGTCCTCAAGGTGTCCCAACAGGTTATGTTTTCAGGCCTTCCATTATTTTGCACAGGTGATTTGATCAGTTTCACTGCCTTAGTAATTACCACAGCTGTTTCATCTGAGGGAAATCCTGAAAACATGACCTGTTCGGGAGCCTTGAGGACTGGAGTTGAGAAACACTGTCCTACTCTATCCAATACTGAAAAAATGTTTGACTATAGATGAGCTGTAAATAGGAAAATGCAGGTCAGCAAACACAAATCCACTGCACAATCCCAGCACATTGTATCTGAAGTGAATGCAGCGTATTAGGTCATAGGCATTATTAGAAAAACCTTCTGCTGTGAACTCGCCTTTGACAAGGATACATCTCAGTTTTAGTGAAGTCAGCAGATTTGAGCAGAAGTTCACGGCCTATATAAGGCAAACACAGCTTCTTCAACCAAGTCCAATCTGACATAACATGCCTGGAGTAGAAATAAAACAGATGCTACAGGACGTTCAGCAAAAAGTAAACATAGAAGCTGCAATCAGCTCTCTACAGGCTGGTGCGTGCTTGGCCCCACAAAGGGTTAAAAAAGGAATTAAGGACGATTAACCAGGGCTCATCCATACATTCTCATGAGAAAGTGCCAATTAATTCAGCAGCATTTTTTTCTACAGGTTTAGTCACAGGCAGTGGCGGTGCGTTCATAAAGGGCGCAGGAGCACCGCCCCCCCTCTCCTGGCACCACTCTATTACCATAGATAAATTCATGCATTGCATGAATCTATCTATGGTCGCTGCTGACACCCCCTATTCAGGTGTCCAGCCCCTTTTCAAGTGCCAGGCACCAGAATTACAGCGGCGGGGATGTTTTTTGGATGCACCTGATTAGAGCCATAGGCTCTAATAGGCACCCAAATAGGTGAACAGCGGGCACAATGCTGTGCATTCGCTGTTCACTCAGCTGTGTGTTAGCAAAGCAAAGAAATTTGCTTTGTTAACACTGAACCGCCTCTCAGCCAATCAGGTGCTTGGGTCTGTGCTACCTGTCACCTGATTGGCTGAAACGACAGGCGCTGTGATTGGACGCCTATCAGGCGTCCAATCATAGGAGAGCACGGGAGGAGTGGGCGGGAGAACCCAGAGAAGACAGAGGAAGACATGGAGGACACCGGACACCGCTCGCCGCCTATTGCCGTCACCCGCTGCCCACCCGAGACAGGGTAAGTGCCGGGCAGACGGCGGGCAGGGGGCACAGTGGCAGATTTCTATAGGAACAGTGGCAGCATTTAGGGCACAGTGGCAGCATTAAATGGGCACAGTGACAACATTTGGGGCACAGTGGCAACATTTGTGGCACAGTGGCAGCGTTTGATGGGCAAAGTGGCTGCGTTTTATGGGCAAAGTGGCTGCGTTTTATGGGCATAGTGGCTGCGTTTTATGGGCACAGTGGCTGCGTTTGATGGGCAAATTGGCTGCGTTTGATGGGCACAGTGAGGCTGCAATTGATGGGGGGTTTTTTTCAGAATTTTTCAGTTTGTCCCCCCCCAAAAAAAAATTTTGAGCACCAGCCACCACTGGTCACAGGACATCCTCCATATATACAATGTGAGACACATGGTCACCATACTTGCCTACTATAGAGGAGTTAAAGGGCAAACCAAGCAAATACTGGATTTTCAGTTTTGTATTTTTGCTGCCAAGCTCACACTCATATCTTCTAGGCCTTGTACATATGGGCTTCAGTAGAAAGCATTTGAAAAGCTTTCAGCAAGCTTAAAACATCGCTGAAGCCTTTACAGTAAACCTCAGTTCCAGAAAGGAGGACAGGAAACAAAGTTTAATGGGAATGCTAACTGTCACTTCCCCCCTTCATGACCAGGTCATTTTTTTGCGATACGGCACTGCGTTACTTCAACTGACAATTGCGTGGTCATGCGATGCTGTCCCCAAATAAAATTTGTGTCATTTTTTCCCCACAAATAGAGCTTTCTTTTGGTGGTATTTGATCACCACCGTATTTTTTTTTTTTTGCACTATGAAAAAAAAAAACAAAAAAAAACTGCTTCATAAATTTAGGCCAATATGTGATCTGCTAAATTTTTGGGGAAAAAAAAAAATCTCAATAAGTGTATATTGATTCGTTTACGCGAACGTTATAGCTTCTTCAAACTATGGTATACAATTATGATTTTTTTTACACTAGTAATGGCAGAACAGCGGCGCTCAGCCATTAACAGAAAGCAATGTACTCTATCGATGAATACAAAGCTTCCGCTGACTGGCTGAGTCAGAAGTTGTGACATCATCAGCTTTTCTGGGTACGAGACTGGAAGTCTAGGCTCAAACCCAGAACACAGTGCGGTATGCTGTATGTAGCCGCAGCTCAATACAGTTTATACCGCACATCCAGCGGCCTCACATGTTAGTGAAGGACATAGTTTGTTTGGGCCAGGCTGACCCAAACAAACTATGTAAAGTATAACAAAATATGGAGAACAGCTGTAACGACATCCTATTCTATAGCAACCTATCAGGCCCCTTTCACACTGATGCACATTTGCTGTGCTAAAACACAGCTTTAAAGCACATCAAAAACTCAATGAAAATATTTCCCTTTAAATCCTATGCAACTCTTCACATCAGTACACTGCGGGTGCGGTGCATTTTGAAAAGCCCTGCATGCAGCATCTTTGGTGTCCTGTTTCAAAAATACATAAAATATGCAGAAATCAATGGGCGGCGCTCATAGGGACAGCACCCGCTGTGTGTTTTTGGTACGTATTTGGAATCACTACAAATTTCACAAGTGCATGCTGGGAGTCAGGAATCCCCAAAAAAAAAAAAAACACATTAAAAATTTGTTTTTGTCTATGGCGCTGCCCAAAGCTCCACCTATACTGGACAGGGGTCATCGCAACCATTAACAAGGTATTCCCAATGATCCCAAACCGTGTATATTGGGAATCCTTGATGGCCCGCCCATTGAAGATAACCCCAAACAGGCGATTGCAAGGGCTCTCTTTCAGGCTCGTATACTCATCCTTAGGGGTCCTCTCGCAGTCCCACTCGACTGTGAGCAGAGCCAAGTCTAGCCGAAATACACTCGGCTTTCTGTATGTCAGCGGCGCTCGCTCCTCTCCTCTCGCAATCAGTGGAGATGGGCGGGATTGTGAGCAGAGCCGAGTCTAGCTGAACTACACTCGGCTTTCTGTATCTCGGCTCCGCTCACTCCTCTCCGCTCACAGTCAGCGGAAATCAGGGCAGAGACTGGCAAGGCTGCAAAGGCACTGGGCAATGATAAAAACGCACTGGGCAAGGCTGCAAAGGTACTGGGCAAGGCTGCAGATGGACACTGGGCAAGGCTGCAATGATGGACAAGGCTGCAAATGGACACTGATAAGGCTGCATTGATGGGCATTTAAATGTAATTTTTTTTCCTTAAACTTCTCTCCTAAAAGTTTTTTCCCTTAAAATTCCCTCCTAAACTTGGGGTGCGTGTTATACGCCGGTGCATGTTATACGTCAATAAATACGGTAATTTGTTTTTGCAAATCACATACTGGGTTTTTAAGCACAGGGCCCTTACACAGACCACATCAACTTTGTATATTGCATTTTTCATTTGTTTTGCCAAGTGCTAGAAGTATTAATTTTGAATAATGGTAAAATGTAAAATGTAGTTTTGTAAAAGGTTTAGGGTAAGGAAACAGTGAATATGGTTCGTAAGATTCTCAGTACGCATAGGCCATACCAAACTGCTCATATGTACAGAGGGTTCTGTGAGATTGCAATTGTTATTTTTATCCCATTGATGAAACACAAATGGAAACACTTCCTGTTAGGTGACTAATGTCAGAAAGAAAAAGAAAAGAAGGCCAAGCTCCCAAAGCTCTTTATAAAAATGTTGTTACCTGGCTATGTCTGGCTACATCAGTTCTGAGTCACAAATCCGGTACACACATGTGGCAAATGAAAGCCATAAAAGTCGTTTCATACTGTCTTTGAACTTGTTTCAAGTCAATGACTCAGAATTATTTTGAAGATAAATTCTCAGCTTGATGGCCTGGCAAAACTAGCATTTTCATAGGAAGGGGTCCACAACAGTAGCCTACATTCATCTCTCATGTTCCGCTTCTATTTACAATGGCAAATTATTAGAAATGCAAAACTGAACGACAGTCTATTATGGTAGTTTTGAAAAAGTGTATCTGTAGCTAAAATTCTTTTTCGTCGTTGTTTTTGATAGAGAAAGATTAGAAGCCCTGTCAGATTTTACTTCCATTGTAGGCTCAGCTGAAGAGGTTCACTTCCTGTCTGGTAAAAAAAAAGTTGTCTGCAGGACAAAAAGAGACAGCAACACAGACAAGTAAAATGATTTAAATTATAGTATAACTACTGTAAAAGATTTGAATAGAGTGGTGAAGGGATGACACCTTTGTCTGTTTTTTATTGCTGTCTGTGTCCCCATTAAGGAGATATAATATTCCTAAATGTGTACAAAAATAGTTGAATACATGGGACTTGGAGGCTGGGTTCACACTATTGCGAATTGGATGCAGGTTACCCAGCATCCAATTTGCATGTCAGGAGATTGTGACTGGCTCTCTATGGAGCAGGTTGACACATCTCCGGTTCGAATTGTTACTACAGCTTCTATGAATGAAAAATGTACCTATGAATGGAGGACGGGCAGATGGATGATAGGTCTGCCCCTCTATTCATAGATTGTGTTTCATACATAGAAGCTGAAGCACCGGCTTCCTTGAATAGAGCAGCTGGGTGGAAAAGGTGGGTATAGTTGGGCACTCTTGAACCCCCTGGTTCTATTAATCCCCGCTGCAACGGAGGATTACAGCAGTGAGGGGATCTGGGGTATTGGAGGAAGGAGGACACAGAAGCACAATTGACACATCTCAATGAAGGTAAGTAATGTCCCTTGTGCTGATTTTTTTTATTTAAGGTAAACTTAGGCTTTAAGTATGTAAATGCTAGAACCCCTGTCAGCTTTTCATTGTTATCAATTCCCCTGTTGTGAATTTTCTGTCACTTTCTGCCTGCTAAAACATTCTCTACAGAAAAGGAAGCAAAGGTAAAACTCTCTAAGGGAGCCCCTCAAAGCAGTAAAACCTGACAGAGGTTATTTTCCCAATTCTTCACATAAAAGAAAAAGATTGAGGTATTAATGCATTAAAAAATATTTCCTTACCCAAATCTGCAGCTTCACCCTCTTGTCATTTCGGTAAACGGTCTTCACCTTAAAGTCAATTCCCACCGTGCTAACAAAGGCAGATGTGAACGTATCATCAGCATACCGGAAAAGAAAGGAGGTCTTCCCCACGCTGCTGTTCCCAATGATCAGAAGTTTAAACATGTAGTCAAAGTTTTGGTCTGAGACATCTCTATGTCCATATCTCGCATCTGTGGCTGAGGCCATCTGCAACACACAAAGTCAGAAATCACAGGTTGGGGAACTTTGAATCCCATACAGAAAGCAACAACTACAGAAGATGCAAGTTGCAATGAGAGGTGAGGTTTAAAGGGAGTGTTAAACAAAGTAACTGAAGCATGCCAAGACATTCCTCATGTAGGGTGCAGATCTCCACATAGGAGTGAGAGGAATGCGCTACACGGCCCAGCTACATCTATACAAAAACACTGGAATACCTTCTATTATTCTACCATGTCAAAGGCAAACTGAAGTGAATATTGCCCATTCTGGTAAAACCACATATGAAGGTATTGTTACTGCAACATTTGGAAACCAGTTGACATTCATGTTTAGGAAGTGGCAAACATTAAAAGTGTATAAACCCAAGAACAAAGATTTACTATTGTAGCACCCTCTAGTTACAGTAGGTAGGTAGGTAGAGGTTAGATTTTTTCATAGAGTAGGAAAATTTAGGCAGGCCTAGCCGGTGGCTAGGCCTGTTTGTTTTCATTCTAGGCGTGCTCCTATGCTCAGCTTGTTACCTGTATAAATGACACCTGTCCACAGAAGCAATCAATCAGATTCCAATCTCTCTCTACCATGGCCAAGACCAAAGAGCTGTTCAAGGATGTCAGGGACAAGATTATAGACCTGGAAAAAGGCTGGAATGGGCTACAAGACCATTGCCAAGCAGCTTAGTGAGAGAGGGTGACAACAGTGTGATTATTCACAAATGGAAGAAACACAAAATAACTGTGAATCTCCCTCAATCTGGGGCTTCATGCAAGATCTCACCTCATGGAGTTTCAATGATCATGAGAACGGTGAGGAATCAGCCCGGAACTACACGGGAGAATCTTGTCAATGATCTCAAAGCAGCTGGGACCATAATCAATTACCAAGGAAACAGTTGGTAGCACACTATGCCGTGAAGGATTTAAATCTGCAGTGTCCCCAAGGTCCCCTTGGAGAACTGGGTGAAAAAGTTGTGGTCAGATGAGACCAAAATCAAGCTCTTTGGCATCAACTCAACTCGCCGTGTTTGGAGGAGGAGGAATTCTGCCTTTGACCCCAAGAACACCATCCCCACCGTCAAACATGGAAGTGGAAACATTATGCTTTGGGGGACAAGACAACTTCACTGCATCAAAGGGACAATGGACAGGCCATATACCATCAAATCTTGGTTAAGAACCTCCTTTCCTTAGCCAGAGCATTGAAAATGGGTCGTGGAAGGGTATTCCATCATGACAATGACCCGAAACATACGGCCAAGGCAACAAAGGAGTGGCTCAAGAAGAAGCACATTAAGGTCCTGGAGTGGCCTAGAAAGTTTTCAGACCTTAATACCATAGAAAATATGTGGAGGGAGCCAGAGGCGTAGCTTGAAGTTTGTGGGCCCCGATGCAAAAGTTGACCTGGGCCCCCCCACTACCACCCTCCACTTCCACCGTGCGTGCAGATACACTCACTGCACGGAAAGATACTCAAAGTTGCTTAAGCGTTTTGAGTTCCTCCTTACATCAGAGGACAGGGATCACCACTGGAGAATCAGAGGACAGGGATCACCGCTGGAGAATCAGAGGACAGGTATCCCCCCTGGAAGGTCACTTGGCAGAGCTTCTTTCCCATCCCAGCACTGAATACAGCTCCTCCCCCCACACTACACAGGGCTGAAATCACATTCCTTTACACACAGTCTGTCAGCCTTCACAGGGTGTATCTGGCTTTTATGTTGCCGTTCTGACCTGTGAAATTTTCTGGTCGGAACAGCAGTGTAGTTGCAGTAGGCAGATACACCCTGTGCAGATCGTAGCTAACTGGCTGTGTTGTAAAGGAATGTGATTTCAGCCCTGCGGAGGAGGCGCAGTATAGAGTGCTGTAATAGAAAAGGAGATCAGCAGCTGGGCATAGCATCCAGGGCGGAGGGGGTGGTCAGGGGCCTTTTTGGGGGGGGCAATTTAGATCTGGGGGGCAAAGCCATGTGACACAAAATCTGGAGCCTGGGGCCCCTCAGAAGGTGTTAAGGGATTTGTTTTAGCAATTTCTGAAGGTTTCTCTGTAAGTGTTGGCAGGTGTTGGGGGAAGGTCACCTCCTGGAGGTTTGTGTCTTTTCCCCAGTTGTCAGGGAAGTGGTGTAAGCAGACATCCCCAGGTGGGGGGGGGGGTACAGAGAATCCCAGCTGGTTACTAGGAGACACAGAGCGGTGTCTTACCTCACCAGTGACAGCGGTCTACTCCTCTTAACTCGCTGAACTCGGTTACCATTCCATGTTGCTAACACACAGCACAGACACTTTCCCATGCTGGGCTGTTCTCACCCTGTGCACCTTTCCATTCAGGAAATGGTTCACAGCTTCTCCCCAGAAAATGAGAACGGAGAGGTGTGGACTGTGGAAGGCAAAGTGGAAGCCAAGTACTGGAGCATGGCTGTGGGGCCCTAGGGCAATTCGGAGCTGGACTTTGTGGAGGACATAATAATAATAATATCACAGGGGGCTGCAGGGGCCCCCTGGAGCTAGGGACGGGGTTGTGATTGTGACCCCTGCAACCCCTCATACTACGCCCATGGAGGGAGCTGAAGGTTTGAGTTACCAAACGTCAGCCTAGAAATCTTAATGACTTGGTGAGGATCTGCAAAGAGGAGGAGTGGGACAAAATCCCTCCTGAGATGTGTGCAAAGCTGGTGGTCAACTATAAGAAACGTCTGACCTCTGTGATTGCCAACAAGGGTTTTTTCCACCAGGTACTAAGTCATGTTATGCGAAATACTTAATTTTTCAAAATATTAATCAATTTATAACTTTTTTCAAATGCGTTTTGTTTTTATTTTGTCTCTCACTGTTTAAATATTTTTCCCTCACTGTATGTTAACGGGCCATTCCATGCAAAACTGATATTTCAGTTATGGGTGGGTGTAAAGGCTGAATTATGGTACTTATTATCAGTTTATATTTTGCTAGGTCTTCAGCTGCAAACCTCTCCCACTGGAGGACCCAGATCTGCCCTCCACAACCAGGACAGTTGTGTTTTCTGGTATATAATAGCCATAATGTACCTCCTGCAAAATATACACTTGAGGAAAACTCCAATAGTGAAAATGAGATCCCCACATAATGCCCATAAAAGAGCTAGGATTTCAAACATAAGAGATCTTTGGTTGCAGTACCCAATGATATACTAGATCAGGGGTAGGTAACCCTAAAGCGATGGAGATCTACCTGAACAAATTGGGAGAAGTCGAAGATCCCCGGGCACAGTGTCACCTCCTCACACCTGATTTAAAACCTCTAATTACCGAACTACCTTGTTGCTATCGCATGCATTGCATGGCAATCGTGGGTTTAAATCAGCTTCACACTGATCTGAAGATCTCTTCTTTCCTGCTGCTGGCACCACTCTGGAGATCAATAGCCAGGATAAGAGATGGAGTGCAGTTGGTATCACACTGCATGGGACAGGAAACAGCCTTACAGAGGAGGCATCGACTTATGCGGCTCTTGCTTCCTACTACACCTCCAAATTTTCAAGTAGTCCCTCTGCATTGCACTCTTGTTTTATGCTCTGGGATGGCAGGCCAGCAAGCCCAGACTGCGATCTACCAGTCACCTGGCTGCAATCTACTGGTAGATCGCGATCTACTGGTTGCTGACCCTATACTAGATCAACTTCACAACTCAAAGAAATTAAAAAACTGAAAATAGTAAGGGCCCATTTACACTGCTGCATTTTAACACAGGAATGCATCATACAAAAAATGTCCTTCCCATCTTAGTGCATTTTTAACATTTCAACAACATCTCTGTTTTGTTTTTGTTTGTTTGTTTGCGTTTTTGTGTATTGAGAGGCCTATAGAAGTCAATGGCTCAAATGACATGTTACAAGAGTTCTGATGTGTTAGCAACAGAAATTATCAAGCTTGGGTCAATGGATGTTAACTGTATCAACTCTAAATTCAAAAACACATTGAAAATGCATGTCAATGCATAAGGGAAATGCACGCTGCCTGATGCATGCCAACGCACCAGCCTAGGGCTACAAAAAGCAAACACACATAGATCTAAATGGCCGTAAAGGGCCAATTTAGAACACAGAGCAAATGCAGTTTGCTCATCTTAGGACCCTACAGTAAATATTCCACACCGTACCTGCATTTTACTTAATTCATTAAATGCAGACCACAGTGTGGAACCTGCGATAACCTTTTTAACAGAAAAGAACCTGCAGTATCCTTAGTGTACTGTACTCTGCATACCACTGAAGAGAACACTCTGTGATAGGACGAGAGCTCAAACACATGACCTTTTTTATCCCATTCATGTAAATAATTGGGGTTGCTCTTGCTTCAGATTTAAAGCAAGCGATAAGAAAAGCACTAGTTGTACAAATTAAAAAAAAAAAAACATTTTCTTTGAAAAGCACTATTATGACCACGGGTAAGACCATACTTCTGCTAACTTAATAAATGCCCCCCTTAGACAGCAAATATACGATTCTGCTGGGGGAGACAACTGTTCCATATTGTGAAATGGGTTTCCAATAGTAATATACAATAAAAAAAAAAACCTTGAATCAGTTTATTCATTGTAGATACCGGTAAGTAAAATCAACTTTGTCTTTTAGAATTTAAAGAACATGTTACCCCCAACATTTCATATTCCTGATATGTGCCTGCTGTACCATGCATTTGTGTTAAAAAAAGTATCCTGTTCTATTTGTATTGCTTTTTTTTTCTTTGTGAAATACCGGTGATCCTGCCAGTCCCCTCTGCTTTCCTATTTCAAACTGACCAGGAGAGCACATACACCTCAGCATGGTCGGTTTTTTGACTCCAATGCTCAGACTTGTGCTGACACACCTCTCTGCACAGCCATTAAATGGGAGGATCAGTGTACTGTAATTTTTTCCACTCCCACTTCTACAAGCCCCTTATGTAGCGGAGAACAGAGGTCAAGTGATATATACACCAATCCTCCTTTTCTAGGGTTCCCCACTAGCACTCCTGGCTCCTCTGCCTTCCGAGTAACCCCCTACCAGCAAGTGGCACAGTCCCTCCCCCGCTCCTTCGTCACTTGATTTGATGGCTCCTGCTCGTCTCACCGAGTCCAGTAATGGATTGAGATCAGGCTCAGGTAAGTATTTGGGTGGGGGATGCTGCACCTGAAAGATTTTTTTTAACATATTGCAGAGAATGCAATAAGGTTAAAAAAAACATTAGCCTTTAAAACCACTTATGCCGCGTAGACACGACAGGACTTTGCCACGGCAAAACTCCGTCTGAATTTCCGACGGAAAAATAGAGAACCTGCTCTCTATCTAAGTCCGTCGGAAATTCCGACGGGAAAAGTCCGATGGGGGCATACACACGGTCGGAATATCCGATGAAAAGCTCCCATCGGATTTTTTCCATCGGAAATTCCGACCGTGTGTATGCGGCATTAAAGTATTACATCAACAAAAAAACTAATCAGAATACTTCTGCACAGCATCATCATTTCAGGGGGTGAAAGAGTTAATGTGATATATTCCAGGGCCAAAGTAGCAATTGTGCTGCCATTTAATAAAAACAGCAGCTTCATTAATGAGCTTCGTTGGCTCATGATTACTCATCTACCGATATTCATGAGCTCCATGGAGCTTCCAGCCCTAATCAACATCTAATTTCTATGATTTGATGAAGGTGTCATTTAACCCTCTAACTACAGCAGAATGCATACAGAATATTATAGGTTTGAAATCATTTGGTAAAAATTATTTTAAGTCATGTAAGTCACTTTTGGGACCCAGTAGTCAAACAAAATTGTAGAGCAGGGAGCAGAAGCCTTAAAGGGGTTGTAAAGGTTTGTTTTTTATTTTCTAAATAGGTTCCTTTAAGCTAGTGCATTGTTGGTTCACTTACCTTTTCCTTAGATTTCCCTCCTAAATGATTTTTTTTCTTTGTTTTCTTTGTCTGAATTTCTCACTTCCTGTTTCTCCTCAGTAGACTTCACACCATCATCCGAGCCGTGTTGAGTCAGCAAGAACAGCTTACTGAACAGCTTACTGAGGAGGAACAGGAAGTGAGAAATTCAGACAAAGAAAACAAAGAAAAAATATATTTAGAAGGGAAATCTAAGGAAAAGGTAAGCGAACCAACAATGCACTAGCTTAAAGGAACCTATTTGGAAAATAAAAAACAAACCTTTACAACCCCTTTAAAGCAGAACTAACGTGTAAAAACAACAAATTAAGAGCAGGTAGACTATTTATCAGAGAATAGACATTACATGTCTCTTCTGCAATAAAATAAACTTACCTGCCTATTCACAATCTCCTTTACAATGTACATTGGGCTGCACTTCTGTAGCTCAAGGTACATTCTCGGCACAGCGCCTGACCTGAGTGCCAGAATGAATAAATTCCTGCGCAGACATTACTTCATCCCATGCTGACCGATAAAGACAGCAAGACCCAGCTTCTGGAAGAAACCAGGAAGGAGATGCCTGGTCACTGGTCTCACTGCTGGAGAAGAGGTAGGTATTTGTGGCTTTAGTTCAGCTTTAAAGTGGAAATAAACCCACTGATTTAATGCTTTCCCAAAAGAATGCTAAAGTTAGAAATTTTCAGAAATGGGATTAAATCTTTCAAGACCAACTCCAGGAAATAGGAAAAATAATCTACTATTAGCTCCTCCATACTGCAAGGGTCACATACTTGTTAAGTCTAGAAGGTACAGGAACAGGTATTAATACTTACCCTGATAGTCTGCTTTGGCGCTGTCCGCTTCTCCCTGATGCTTTAATCTGTGGGCAGCCTCTCTGTGTCATCACGTACAGTGCAGGCCTATTAACCCTGCATTGTACATGGAGGGGGGCGAGCATGCGACCCCTGCTGGCTACAACTTAGACGGAGGGCTGCAGTGCAGCACTGCTGGAGGGACCCTACTGCAGGGCAGAATAAGGTAAGGTAAGCATTTCTGTTTTTGAAGGCACTCCTAGACATAACAAACATTTAACCCTTGCAGTGCGAAGGGGTCCCATTGCAAGCAGTTGACATCAAATTTCGATTTCGTTTTAGTTATAGTCTTTAGACTAAAATGCCAGTTTAGTTTTAGTCATTTGAATTGTTTTAGTCGTATTTTAGTCATCTAAAATCAAATGGGTTTAGTTCAATTTGAATGCATTATTTAAACATTTCTTTAGAACTGCCAAACTCATTATATACTGTACTGGAGTAAAAATCTAACAACATGTTATAGTTTATGGTATTAAGGTTTGAACATGCACTACAGACACAAAATGTAGCCGTTGCGATATATAACATCTTTATAAATCAATAAAAAGTTTATGAGATAGTTTTCGGATATGAAATATATCGGGAAGAGGATGAGGTTCACTACGGCCCATGTCCTCTAAGCTGTAGAGGTGAAGGCCAACACTATTTTATCTCTGAGTCCTGTGTTCTGGATGGAGCCTCTGGCCCTCCTGCAGAGGGCAAGTTTGACTGTCAGTAATAGAGCCCCACACCATAAAAAGTCCAACACTCCTTTATTCTTCTTCACATATGAACAGTATCAGTTGAACTTTAAACGAAACAAACAGGGTGTGGATACGAGTAGGCCCAGGCACAATGAACTCTCCTATTCCTTCTTTGGCGAATAGGCTTGGCGCACAGTCGCTGCAACCGACCGTGAGTTTAGTCGCTGCCACCGACCGGGTGAACTGTTGAGGCCCCTGCCACAGGCCTAATAGCAGGTCTCTGCCACCGACCTGAATTGACTAGATGTACCGCTGCCACCGGTCACAGAAGATGAATTACCTTCCTTTACGAATAGGCCCTTGTTGGAGAAAGATATCCATCCAAGTGGTCTCCGGAGGTCCACCCGACACTGGCAATATGCTGCACCAGCTTCACAAAGGGTCCCCTCTCCAGTCCTTTACGCCCTGGATTCAGGTGCCCAACACCCAGGGCACCTTAGGACGATCCCTCTCTCGTGGGACCCAGCGGAAGATACTGGGCCCCAGGCCTCCGGCTTAGTACCTCACCCCAGACTGAAGGTGTCTGGGATGGAACACGAACTCCTCGTGTACAGGCCAAGGGCGCCTGAACACCGAACACGGACAGCAGCCCTCAGGCTGAAGGTGCCTGGGACTCGAATTTGTGGTGAAGATTTGTGGTTGCCAAAGCACACAAATCCCTGACACATATGTTCGTGTGGGAATGAAAAAACCTCTCCTCAGAGAAATTCTTTCCTTCCTGAAGTGTGTCTGTGTGAAAAGTGAATGTCGTTGCGCAACACCGCCACCTGGTGACAGCGCCACGGTCATAGCACTTGTCAAATCCTGAGACGGAACTTCTCTGTACCCTGGCTCTAACTACCCCAAAGTCAATGATTACTTTGCTGGATGGAAGAAAAGAGAACAAACAACGGAAACAGTCTCCATTCCTCCGAAGAGCACAAACACCCCTTTAACTAGGGCACAGTCACTGTTTTTTCCGGAGAAGCAAACACAAACTCCAGAAAGTTCCACCACTTGGGGAAAAAAAAAAGGGACAAAGGAAAGGAGTCTTTTCTCCTACAGATAGAATCTGGGATGCGGCAGGACAAGGGGCTTCAAATGCTGATCCATGGTCTCAATCTGATACTCGGCATCTTCCTTGTCTTTCCGGCGTATCAGCACTTTATCCGCGTGGATGTGCCGACCCAGCATCCATTCTGCCTTGCAATCCTTGAACCTTTGTGATGCCTTGGGAGAGCAAGCAAGGTACCTACGAGCATGTGGTACCCCAATATGTGTCCATATGAAGTCATTGTACCAACGCCCCCGATGGACTTCGACCTCATATAGCAGTTCCTTTGACAAGTATGGGTATTCCCACCCGTACTCATGAGCAACCTTCTGACCAAACAAGCGTTGAAGCCTGGCCAAGGGAGGCATAGTAGCTTTGTTCCCCACACCTGGTAAGACAATACAGTCTGGATGGCGAGGGGCCTTGATCACTTCCAAATTGGGCATGATCGCCCGCAGTGACAGTCTCTGACCCCCGGTGTTACTGCCACTTCATGTGACCTGGACAGCAAGCAAAAGTATCTTATCTTTCTTATGTAAAATTATTAAATTCTATCATGTCCCATGTAATGGAGATGAACAACGGCAACATGATTGAAGTCTAGCCTGGGTGACAACCATGGCTCTCTCCATAGAGGGTAGAAAAAGGTTTAGACCCTTTTCAAGGTTTTTATTGCTGCCTGTGCCACCTAATTATTTTCTCCTTGACACACAGTAATACAGGTTGTCACCGAGACAGCAATTCACAGAGAGTCTTAACCTGGACATATACATGTGGAATTTTGTTCAAATGTTTTTAATTTCGGAATGTTCGTTTAATTTTCTAATGGTCGGTGAAGTCAAATTGACATTCATGTTCGACTGCAGTGATGAGAGAATTCAAAGGAGCAGGATTTACCATTTTTCCTGAACCAACAATTTCCATTCAAGCAGCAGGTCTGGGCAAAATTTGAAGGGCTTGCAAATTAAATTAGTTGCCAGGCTCCGGATCTGAACCTGCAACCTCTGTGGTGTCCAGGTGTAGCTCTTCTCTCTGTGCCACCTGAGATGCTGGACAGCTCCCTATCTGATATCTTAGGAAAATCTTGCCTTATCTCTTGTTTCTCTTGAACCTTGAACTCATTGCTCCTCTGACGAACTTCATAATTTAAGTCATGTCTCTGCACTGTTTGCCAGATTATTGTGCCCTCTCCAGCATACCCGCAGCTGTCCTGATCTTCACTACCACTTTTTACTGACCTTTGGCTTGTTCTTCGAATATGCTTCTGCTTGATCCCAACCTGCAACCACTTGTTACCTTTGGCTTGTTTACTGACTACTCTTCTGCTTGATCCCTATCTGCTATATCTGCTACTGGACCCCAGCTTGCTCACCTTCTTGTAAGGCAATCCTGAGGACCGCGACCTGGATAGCACATGCAGCAAAACCCATCTCCTCTATTAGGAGCTCTGGTGAATACCAGTAATGCCACGTACACACGATCGGTTTTTCTGATGAAAAAAGACAGATGGACTTTTTTCATCGGACAAACTGATCGTGTGTGGGCCCCATCAGTCTTTTTTCCATCGGTATAAAAAAAATAGAACCTGTTTTAACTTTTACCGATGGAAAAAAAAACGCTAGCAAATTACGATCGTCTGTGTAAAACTCCCATCGGACAAAAAACCCACGCATGCTCGGAATCAAGTCGACGCATGCTCAGAAGCATTGAACTTAATTTTTCTCGGCTTGTCGGAGTGTTTTACTTCACAGCGTTTTTGGACGGTCGGAATTTTGACCAATGGTGTGTAGGCAAGACTGATGGAAAAATCCATCGGATTTTATTCCATCGGAAATCCGATCATGTGTACAGGGCATTAGTGTTTAGACCCCCCACCTCAGATGAAAACCATGATACCTTACCTACTGGTCAGTGGGAAAATTTCTACTGCTATAGCTACTGGTCTCCGAGCCTGACCCCTGACCGTGCCATTAGTTGATCCAACGGTGGCAAGAAATAATGATGTTCTGATGAACAAGATTTCTACAAACGTTCAAACGAAAATCTAACCCTTTAGACGGTTATTCTTACTATGTAACCTAACCTGTGTTACAACCCCTCTCCACTGTATACAAAAGAAATGCAAACGATTTGCCTGTAGTTTGGCTCCAATTGAAAAATGGACTCTGAAATAAATCTTATGTGAAATAAAACTTAAAGTGTTACTAAACCCACAACTGTAAAATCAGTCTGCATATGCAGTGAAGCATGCTTGTTCTACTCACTGTGGAACCTAAGGGTTTAATCCTCTGCATTGTGTAAAAGGGCTGTTTGAACCCTGTCTTCTCTGTTCCTCCCCTTCTTCCACAGCCCGCAAACAATCTCCAGATAGAACAGAGGCTAGGACAAGCTGCACATGCTCAGTGCAGGGGGGGGGGGTGTGCTTCTGATCAGCACAGGGCCAATCAGCACTGTCCAGACTGAGGGCCAGGGGTCCTGCAGCCTTATAGGATAGTCATAGCAGAATAAAAAATCCTCCTACAAGCTTTAAACAGACACTGATAGAAGTCACAAGACTGCTATATACTGCTGATGAGAAAAGGTATTTAGCAGTTTGTATTTACTAAAAACTATTGCATTTCCATGTTCTGTGTACTGTGGGAGACTAGATATAGTGAATGCAGGGTCCTGGGTTTAGCAACACAAGTTATAAAAAAAAAAAAAAATTGTTCAGATTCATTTTAAACAGGCTAGAAATAATTAAAACACAATGTGGATATCATTATAATGATTTAAAATTTTGACCATATATACTCTATAAAGTAGTATTAAACCCTCAGGGTTATCTAGCAGATCACATTGAGAACAATATAATACACTTCCCCCAGTAACCATGTACTAAACTTCTTACCCCAGCATTTGCACTTTACAGCCATTTCCCTAACCTTCAAGTCACGGAAAATAGTTAACCATGGACAGTGCAGTCTGGAGTCTGTCTGTTAGTCTGGAAAAAGAAAGGGGGGAAGGAGGGAGGGGCAGGAGGAGTAGGGGAGGGCCTTGCGATCCCAGGCTATGGGGCTGTGTATTTCTATTGATGGACACAGAGTAGGAAGGTGGAACTCTAGTCCCTGCATGCAAGGGTGACCCCATAGGATGCTGCCAGGGAAAGGAGCCACCCTGAAACAGGAAACCTGGGACAGCGGTTATGGCACCAGCTTAAACTGGAACATAGGCAAGGATTAAAGTTAAAGAAGCTGCATACCTGGTAAGTGATTAAATCAGCGGCTGGAAGTACTTAAAAAAAAAAAAACCGAACACACTTTAAGCCTCGCAATAACAATTTTTTTTTTTTATATAAAAGATGTAAGCATTACAGATTTATCCTTTCCTCCATAATCACTGGACTATACGCTCAACAAACAATTCCATATAACAAGAGGCCAAAATAAATTCTAAAAAAAAAAAAAAAAAAAGCCACGAACATTAGAGGTACACTTAGAAGGATGCAGTTGTCAAATTAATAATTCAGCTGGATACAAATGCTAGCCCTCTATTTTTATGTTTTTCACCTTTTCCATAGACCCCCATTTAAAGGTCATGCTTCTAAAACCAGACTAGCCTGCCCATACCAGTTGTCATGCCGATGGAACATGGCTGGATTTATTTTTTTATACTTCATTAACTACAGAGAACGTCTCTACCTGTGTGTCTTAGAAGAAGCAGACCTGCGTGGATTATGAACCTTCCTGATGAACCGGCATTACACTTCTTCCATTTAATTCACACAAAGCTTGTGAAATAAGTGCAGTTTTTAAATTGCTAATAAGAATTGTGTCATATTGTGTTTTCACAATCTCCAGTAATTCGAAATAAGAAATTCATGCTGTGAAATGTGATGTCGAAAGAGGACTTTGCATACCTTTCATACCCACCATAGAACACCATTTTGTTTATGAATTTAGGGTCAGTTCCCTAAGGTATATTATATTCCGTTTTTTTTTTCCTGTGGGCTATTTCCCCCAAATATTTTTTTTTAATTATTATTATTATTATTACTGTACAGTTTTCTTTGATAGATCTTTTGTTTTTGCTAAAAAAAAATCATTATCAAAAATAATATTATAATAACATTTTTTTCATTTTCTTTCCACATGTAAAAGTCAGTTCACTGTAATTATTACACAATTAACCACTTCAGCCCCGGACCATTTGGCTGCCAAATGGCCGGGCCACTTTTTGCGATTCGGCACTGCGTTGCTTTAACTGACAATTGCGTGGTCATGCGATGTGGCTCCCAAACAATATTGACGTCCTTTTTTCCCCAACAAATAGAGCTTTCTTTTCGTGGTATTTGATCACCTCTGTGTTTTTTTTTTTGCGCTATAAACAAAAATAGAGAGACAATATTTTGTACTTTTTGCTATAATAAATATCCCCAATTGTTTTTAAAAAAAGCTAACTTTTTCTCAGTTTAGGACGATACGTATTCTTCTACATATTTTTGGTAAAAAAAAAAAAAAAGAAATCGCAATAAGTGTATATTGATTGGTTCGCGCAAAAGTTATAGCGTCTACAAAATAGGAATTAGTTTTATGGCATTTTTATTATAAATTATTTATTTTTTTTACTTGTTATGGCGACGATCTGCGATTTTTATCGTGACTGCGACATTATGGCGGACACATTGGACACTTTTGACACTATTTTGGGACCATTCACATTTATGCAGCGATCAGTGCTATAAAAATGCACTGATTACTGTATAAATGTGACTGCCAGAGAAGGGGTTAACCAGTTGGGGGCGGGGAAGGGGTTAAGTGTGTCCTAGGGTGTGATTCTAACTGTTAGGGGATATGGCCCACTGTGACACGTCACTGATCGCTGCTCCTGATGACAGGAAGCAGACGATCAGTGCTGTGTCACTAGGCAGAACAGGGAGATGCCTTGTTTACACAGGCATCCCCCCGTTCTGCCGTTCCGTGACCCAATCGCGAGACACTGGCAGACATCGAGTCCGCGGGTCCTGCTCGCACGGGCATGGAGACCGCGGTGGGGGCGCGCTCCCGCTAGGGGGCAGGTTTAAAGCAACGTATATTGTGACAGCAGGAAGATAAAGTCACCTGGTTGCATCCAGGGGGGTAGATATATTTCGCCCAGATTCAGGCTTTACGCCGACTTATACAACTAGGTGGAGAGTTGTATAAGGCTAGTGGGCTCATGGATGACTCATACCTCTAGGGAAAGTGTGGGGCGTCGTGCAGACAGGGAGTTGATGAGACCAGCTGAAGCTTGTCAGCTCATTTAGGCCTCTATAAGAACTCCCAGCTTCATTAGATGTTAGCTCATGCCTGGACCCAGACCTGTGTGGACTGTCTAGGGAGAGTGAACCCCTGTGCGGTGAGACAAAGCCTGTGTGGCTATTTGCTTGGACATTTAAAACCAGGGACTTAGGGACTAGGACAGCACTAGGCTGATCCCAGTTGTTAGTTAGGAAACCTGTATGTTTAGTCAGAGGTCAAGTTGACCAGGATTTATTTTGTTTATGTTTCTTTTGCTTTGCTGTGTTTTGTCACTGTAAATAGAAAATAAACCGCACCTTTTTGATTTTGAAAACCACAACCTCCGTTTGCTGGGCCTGTTTTGTGTGGGGAGCCCATCCCGGGGGTCACACACACCCGCTGCCGAGCTAACCCCCTCACAGTTGGTGGAGAACCAGTGGCAGTTTTTTTTTAAGCCAGCATGGAGGAGATACTGAAGCAGCTGGCTCTAGCAAATGCCAATCAACAGCAGACAAATGCAGGTTTGCAAAAGAGCCTTGCAGCTCATCAACAGAGCCTTGCAGCTCAACAACAGAACTTCGCAGCCCAGCAGCAAGCTCATCAACAGAGCCTTGCAGCCCAGCAGCAGACAAACGCAACTTTGCAACAGAGTCTGGAGGCTCAGCAACGAGCCCAGCAGCAATCTGAGGCCCGCTTCATAGACCTGTTGCAGAAGCAAGAGCAGAGACTACAACAACAGATGGAAGCAGTAATGCAGCAACGTCCGCAGACCAGTGAGGAAAGCCGTCCCACTAATACCGCGTCCTTTGGGGTGAGTCGTTTATTGACAAAAATGACTGGAGAGGATGATCCAGAGGTATTTTTGACCACATTTGAAAGGACCGCTGAAAGAGAAAAGTGGCCTGAGGAGCAGTGGGCTGGACTGGTGGCTCCTCTGTTAACTGGTGAATCGCAGAAAGCTTACTATGACCTAGAGCCTAACCAAGCAAAAGACTATGTGATGCTAAAAGCTGAAATATTGGCAAGGCTGGGTGTCACCCAGGCTGTCCGGGCTCAGCGTGTGCATAACTGGACTTTCCAGCTTGGAAAACCCCCCAGGTCTCAAATGTATGATCTCATTCACCTGAGCAGAAAGTGGCTACAGCCAGAGACTTTGTCCGCACCAAAGATTGTGGAACGTGTTGTAATGGATCGGTTTTTGAGAGCTCTTCCTACTGCCATCCAAAAGTGGGTAAGCCATGGAGACCCAGAGACGGCCGATGGTCTTGTGGATCGTGTGGAGAAATACTTGGCTACAGAGAACCTGACGGCCTCTTCCAGAGACACTCGGACTTTCCACCCTAAGACCAGACCATCCCCAGGGGCGGATAAGAGGATTCCAAGGGGTGAGGGTGGAGAGAGTGAGAGGGTGGGAGCTCTACCCCAAGTTTGGCGAGAACAGCCTGGGAAATCAGCGGCTCAAGAGGCGGCAAGAAGGATCGTTTGCTACCGCTGCCGGCAAGCGGGACATATTGCAGCCAATTGCCCGGTTGTGGAGGAACCCATGCAGTGTGACTTTCTGACGGGCAGACGTCAGTCGCTGTGTGCGACAGTCGCATGCACTGCCATTCGAGGAACTGAGAAACATTTATGCAAAATGTGTGTTAATGGTAGAAATGTTGTGGTATTGCTGGATTCAGGTAGCCTTGTGACCCTGATAAAGGCTGAGTTAGTTAAAACAGAGGTTTCTGGGAATAGCAAGGTAGCTGTTATTTGTGTGCATGGGGACACCCGAGAGTATCCAGTGACTACAGTGTGTTTCGAGACCCCCAAAGGTACCCTCTCTCATCCAGTGGGCTTAGTATCTCAGTTACCGCATGACGCCATTGTGGGAAGGGATTTTCCGAAGTTCTGGGAACTGTGGGATGATCCTGAGCCCCCCACTGGTGCCCCTATGTACCAGGAATGTGATAGCCAGAACTCCCCTGAGAGTGGTGAGGACTCTCCGGAATTTCCCTTATCAGTATTGGCAGGGGAGACTCAAGAAACTGGAGAGGAGCCCACCTCCTCAGACGAAAACCTACCGTCTGTGGAGTTTTCTGATCTTGAGGTTCACAGGGAAAACTTTGCCACAGAACAGTTGAAAGATCCCGCCCTAATAAAGGCACGGGAAAACGTAGTGAAAATAGATGGCGAGTTAGTGAACCCAGATAATACCTGCACTTACCCATACTTCAGCGTAGAGAAGGACCTACTGTATCGGGTGGCAAAAAGGGCAGAAGAAACCGTTGAGCAGCTTGTGGTGCCCAAACCTTACAGGAAGTTGGTGTTGGAGTTGGCCCATGGGCACATTCTTGGAGGTCATCTGGGGACAGAGAAAACCCGAGAGAGGGTATTACAGAGATTCTATTGGCCGGGGGTGATGAAGGACGTAGAAAATTATTGTTCCTCCTGCCCTGTGTGTCAGAGGTCGGCCCCGATGCCACATTTCCGTAGCCCGCTGGTCCCTCTACCCATCATTGAGGTCCCGTTTGAGAGGATCGCCATGGATTTGGTAGGTCCTATAATCAAGTCCGCTAGGGGGCACCAGTACATATTAGTTATAATGGACTATGCCACCCGTTATCCAGAAGCGATCCCTCTCCGAAATACCTCGGCCAAAACCATAGCCAAAGAGCTATCTCTTGTGTTTAGCCGGGTGGGTATTTGTAAAGAACTGCTTACGGACCAAGGTACACCCTTTATGTCCCGGGTTATGAAGGAGCTGTGTAAATTAT
This sequence comes from Rana muscosa, assembly GCA_029206835.1. NCBI lineage: Eukaryota > Metazoa > Chordata > Amphibia > Anura > Ranidae > Rana > Rana muscosa. The sequence goes on from CM055120.1 coordinate 77,856,156, forward strand.
TCAAAGTGACGCAATTACGTACATCTGTGTATCACCCCCAAACCGATGGGCTGGTTGAAAGATTCAACAAAACCCTAAAACAAATGTTGAAGAAAGTGGTGGATAGAGATGGAAAGGATTGGGACTGTCTACTTCCTTATCTGATGTTTGCTATTAGGGAGGTGCCCCAATCCTCTACGGGATTCTCCCCCTTTGAGTTACTGTATGGGAGACACCCAAGAGGGCTGTTGGATATTGCCAAGGAAACTTGGGAAAGTGAGAGTTCTCCCCACAGGAGTGTGATTGAGCATGTCGCCCTGATGCAAGACCGAATTGCACAGGTAATGCCCATCGTGAAGGAACATTTGGCCCAAGCGCAGTTAGCACAGCAGAGAGTGTACAACCGTGGAGCCAAGACCCGTACCTTTTCCCCGGGGGATAGGATACTGGTACTTGTCCCTACGGTTGAAAGTAAATTCCTTGCCAAATGGCAAGGCCCCTACGAGATAATGGAAAAAGTGAGCGAAGTGAATTACAAGGTCAGACAACCAGGAAGGCGAAAGCCCGAACAGATCTATCACGTTAATCTGTTGAAAGCCTGGAGGGATAGAGAGTCCCTAGTCGCAGACACTTGGTCACCAGCTCAAACTGGTTGCGTGATTCCTGAGGTTGGAATAGCAGCCACCTTGTCACAACCCCAACAACAGGAGGTTAAGGAGTTTGTGCTTCGCAACAAGGAGGTATTCTCTGAGCTGCCGGGACAAACATCTGGGGTAGAGCATGACATCATTACCCCGCCCGGTGAAAGGGTGAAGTTAAAACCCTATCGGATCCCAGAGGCCCGACGGGAGGCAATACGGGAGGAAGTACAGAAAATGCTGAACTTAGGGGTGATAGAGGAGTCCCAAAGTGATTGGTCTAGTCCCATCGTGTTGGTGCCTAAACCGGATGGGAGCTGGCGATTTTGTAACGATTTTCGTCAGTTGAACAAAGTTACAAAATTTGACACCTACCCCATGCCACGTATAGATGAGTTGATCGACCGGCTGGGAACAGCCCGATACATGACGACTCTTGACCTCACAAAAGGGTATTGGCAAATCCCCCTGGCCAAGTCGGCCAAAGAGAAAACCGCATTTGTAACCCCAGACGGGGCGTTCCAATATAAAAGAATGCCGTTCGGGTTACAGAATGCGCCGGCCACATTCCAGCGGAAAATGGACCAGATGCTGAGGCCCCATCGGAAGTATGCTGCGGCTTACCTGGATGACGTAATTGTCCATAGCACAGATTGGGCCTCACATCTGCCAAAAGTGCAAGCAGTCCTGGACTCTGTTCGGGAAGCGGGGTTTACGGCTAACCCCAAGAAGTGTACCATTGGGCAGGAGGAGGCCAAATATCTTGGGTACACCATTGGGAGGGGAGTAATAAAACCCCAACTCAACAAAATCGAGGCCATCCAGAGTTGGCCACGTCCCAACAGCAAGAAGCAGGTACGAGCCTTTCTGGGAATCGCTGGGTATTATCGGCGATTCATTCCCCACTTTGCTTCTAAGGCTGTGCCCCTAACCAACCTGACGAAGGGGAAAGGGTCGGTCATGATTAAATGGACCCCCGAGGCTGAGGCAGCATTCCAATTCTTGAAACAAGCCTTATGTAGCCAGCCAGTGTTGTACTCACCCGACTTCTCTAAAGACTTTGTCGTACAAAGTGATGCGTCAGATGTGGGGTTAGGAGCAGTATTGTCCCAGGTCTGGAACGGGGAAGAGCACCCAGTCATTTACCTCAGCAGGAAGTTGAAGTCCCATGAGGTAAATTACGCCACCGTTGAAAAGGAGTGTTTAGCGGTGAAGTGGGCTCTAGATTCCCTTCGGTACTACCTGCTAGGTAGGCACTTTGACATGGTTACGGATCACGCTCCGTTAAAGTGGATGGCTCAAAACAAGGAAACAAATAGAAGAGTGAATAGGTGGTTCCTGGCCCTCCAGGAATTCAACTTCACAGTAAAGCATCGCCCTGGCGTTCAAATGGGGAATGTGGATGCTTTGTCTCGAGTACATGAATGCCTGATTGCTGGTGTTCCAACCCCGAGGTTAAAACAAGAGGGGGGGGTATGTGACAGCAGGAAGATAAAGTCACCTGGTTGCATCCAGGGGGGTAGATATATTTCGCCCAGATTCAGGCTTTACGCCGACTTATACAACTAGGTGGAGAGTTGTATAAGGCTAGTGGGCTCATGGATGACTCATACCTCTAGGGAAAGTGTGGGGCGTCGTGCAGACAGGGAGTTGATGAGACCAGCTGAAGCTTGTCAGCTCATTTAGGCCTCTATAAGAACTCCCAGCTTCATTAGATGTTAGCTCATGCCTGGACCCAGACCTGTGTGGACTGTCTAGGGAGAGTGAACCCCTGTGCGGTGAGACAAAGCCTGTGTGGCTATTTGCTTGGACATTTAAAACCAGGGACTTAGGGACTAGGACAGCACTAGGCTGATCCCAGTTGTTAGTTAGGAAACCTGTATGTTTAGTCAGAGGTCAAGTTGACCAGGATTTATTTTGTTTATGTTTCTTTTGCTTTGCTGTGTTTTGTCACTGTAAATAGAAAATAAACCGCACCTTTTTGATTTTGAAAACCACAACCTCCGTTTGCTGGGCCTGTTTTGTGTGGGGAGCCCATCCCGGGGGTCACACACACCCGCTGCCGAGCTAACCCCCTCACAATATATACACACGTTCCCTTGCTTGCCCGTGCCATTCTGCCAACGTAAATGTACGGGAGGCAGTCGGCAAGCGGTTAAAATGTAACTAAAGGCAAAACTTTTGTTTTATGTTTTTCTGCTTTACTTACTGAAGTTCCAGGTTTTCCTGAAGGCAGTGGTGACGTAGCTCCAGTTGTACAAATGCCCCCTGGTAAGGCAATATCACCATTGGCTTCAAGGAAATCTGGTATCTAAACTGCGAGATTGTCATACATGACATGACAAACATATGCTTCATCTCGTGCATGTGCTGTACGAAATTACATTTGCTGGGGGAAAGAGTTCCCCCCCAACAGATGCCAGTAGTGTTGTACCATGCATGCACAACATGAAGCGCACGACGTCATGCGTTTCATTTTGCACGTGTGCAGGATCTCAGATGGTTTTAAAATGGTGGCACAGTTATGGGGACCCAGACAGCACAGAGAAAAGATATTAAGAGGTAAGTATAAAGAAAAAAACACAAGGATATACACTAGGTATGGGGGATTGTGGGTCCTCTTCAGTTACAATTGTTCCCGGCCATCTGTTTATTTATTACAGGTACTTACAGTATCTCATAAAAGTAAGTACAACCCTCACATTTTTGTAAATATTTTATTATATCTTCTCATGTGACAACACTGAAGAAATGACACTTTGCTACAATGTAAAGTAGTGAGTGTACAGCTTGTATACAGTGTAACTTTGCTGTCCCCTCAAAATAATGCAACAATGTCTGCAACAATGTCTGCCACTGGTGACATACTGTATTTTTGAAGGTACAAGTTTCAGGGGCCTAGTGACTTACTAACAATTACCAAATCTTAAAGCAATTTCTTATGTAGGAAAGGCTTATCTTCTCTGTTATATATAAAAAAGAAAACTTTGGTCTTGACTGTTTTGTAAAAGAATAGAAAGCTAGTAATCTTTAACTGTATATTATAGCAAGCAGGAAACAGATCAAAAGAACCAGGGCAATGGAAAAAACGTTGGTCCCAAACAAATGCCCTCAAACAGAACTGAGGATGGAATTTTGTTATCTACAGTATTTGATCCTATAAATATCCTATGAAAAGGAAGTTAGTGCTCTCTCTCTTCAGTTGGGTTCCCGCTAGGGTGACCACATTTCCAAACTACCATTCAGGGACACCCTCCCTTCCCAAAAATCAGCTTGTGCTGTAACGAATCACAGCACAGTGATTGGACACAAGAGGCGGGATTTATTATTTCTCCAATCACAAGCAGGGGGCGGGGACTGTGCTCCTCCAGGCATTCCCGTCCAGGACAAGTACTGTCAGTGAGTAAAGCGGTGATGTGGTGGCCTTTTTTGGGGGCATCAGATTGGCCCGGGGGGTGGCTGTCAGTTTCATTCCGGGACACTGTATTGTCCTGGAATGAATGTGCCCGGGACAGACCTGCAAAATGCGGGACTGTCCCGGCCAACCCGGGACACGTGGTCACCCTAGTTCCCGCAGCATTGCGCTTTGATGACCTTTCCCCAAACTTGCCTATGGCTCTCGTGGCTTTTTAGAACCATGCCTGTCAACCAATGACCCTTTAGGGTCCATTTCATGGTAATTTTACCCCGCAGCATCATTTCTAGTCCATTAATTAGAGACAGGAACAGGCTATGAGATATGTTTTAGAACAGATTCTATATGCAACTACAGTAGTTTATGAGAATAAACAGTGACAACCTCAAGAAGCCCCGGAGTTATGGAAAACAAAATTCCTGCAACATTAAAACAAGAGAACCAGTGGGAAGACACTGCATCTGATTACACAAGCAACATACACTCTTATGTGTTAAGACTGAGCAGTCAAACGTTACTCTGGAGAAAAAGTGTCAAAAATGTTAAATTTAAAAGAAAGATGTTCTAGGAAACAAATACGTAGGCTAACATTGCCGAGCTGATTTTGAAAATACTAGCCCCCTGGCTGTCTCTTGCTTCAATACCTTGAGCCACTAAGGGGCCCTAAACAAAATGCTTCTTTATACTGATGAGCTGAAATACATGACAGAGCTGTAAAGCAGCCTGAACTAAACTGATATAATTACTGCTTACCTAGCAGCAGACTGGAAATAAATCCAGCTCTACAGACACCAGATGGGAAGCTGAAAATGCTTCTGCGTTAATCACCTGAAATATGCAACTAACAATATTGTGTACAGCGGAATCTGATTGACGGATGAAAGCACAAGCTTGTCAATTCTGCATTGTACAGGTAATCTCTGTGCAATTTTCAGTGTCAAAATTCCAGTATCCAAGAGTAAAGTGTAATATATTTAGACAGGAGTTAAATAAAATTTCACTTATATAACTGTTGTACATTGTCTATCATAAAGTAATCTCACCATATACAAAATGTAAATATATAGTATATACACCCGTGCCAAATATAGGCAACAAATTGTCCTTTAAACAAAAGTGTCCAAAAATATCCACACGTGAGTTTCCAGTATAGCGATTTAGGGCTCTTTCACTTGGGGGATCCGCCCGGCGGACTCTGCTTTCCTCAGCGGGGGATCGATCAGTTGATCCCCGCTGAGCAGGCGGATGACAGGTCCGATTTCGCTCACTGTGCAGAGACGGACCTGTCAGAGCCCCGCTTTCCTCTATGGGGAGATCGGATGAAAACAGGCTGCCTGTCCATTTTCATCCGATCCACCAGGTGGATGGAAAATAGAGTCTCCATCCATCTGAATTTCATGGGCAGGATTGGATCGGATAGCAGCGAGTGTCAGCGGACATTTCACCGCTGACATCCACTGCCCCATGGGGTGAATGGAGCATCCGATCAGGTCCGCCTAAAAAACTGATAGGCCTAAGGTCCCTTTTACACAGGCTTTCCGATCAGGTCCAACTGTTAGTTTTTCACTGATTGGACGCTCCATTCACCCATATGTAACAGTGGATGTCAGCGGTGACATGTCCGCTAACACCCGCTGCTATCCATTCCAGTCCGTGAAATCCAGACGGATGGAGATCCTATTTTCCATCCGTCTGGCAGATCGGATGAAAATGGACATGCGATCCGTTTTCATCCGATCTACCCATAGAGGACAGCAGGACTCTGACAGGTCCGTCTCAACACAGTAAGCCTGCTCAGCAGGGATCAGTGGATCAATCCCCCGCTGAGCAAAGCAGAGTCCGCCGGGTGGGCCACCCGTGTGAATAGACCCTTACACATACTAGGGGGGAGTACAACTGGGGGAATCAATGGTGGAGAAGGATCTGGGGGTTTTGGTAGATCATAAGTTACCTGACTTCCTTGATCCAGCTTGCCTGTACTTACCTGCAAGGGTTGCTTCACTCCAGCTCCACTTCAACCTGGGTTTCCCTGCCTGCAAAAACGCAGGGAGGCTGGCCTTAGACGCCATCTTGGGACTATCACGTGACCCAGCTCAGCATTTTCGGTTGCCATAGCTACCTGTTGTTTCATTGTCTAAGCCAACTGGCCACGCCCCCTGCGGCCGGCCCACAGACAGACAGCACCAGTATAAAAGACATGCCGCCAGCACAGCCCGGTATTGTTACCTGAATTCCTTGATCCAGCTTGTCTGCACTTACCTGCAAGGGTTGCTTCACTCCAGCTCCACTTCAACCTGGGTTTCCCTGCCTGCAAAAACGCAGGGAGGCTGGCCTTAGACGCCATCTTGGGACTATCACGTGACCCAGCTCAGCATTTTCGGTTGCCATAGCTACCTGTTGTTTCATTGTCTAAGCCAACTGGCCACACCCCCTGCGGCCGGCCCACAGACAGACAGCACCAGTATAAAAGACATGCCGCCAGCACAGCCCGCGGCGTGCCCGCGGCTGGTGCGCCGGAGGCGCGCCAGAGGCAAGCCCGTCTGGGCCTGTCCGGGCCCAGCAGACCAAGGTTTGCTTATTCCCACTGATTCAGTTACTGACTTAGAATCGCTACCTTCGCGCATACAAATACCAAAATCCCAATACTCAACGGGTAACCGCCCCCCTTACTCTCAACAAGAATTATATCAGCTTAATCAGGGGACAGGTATCCTAAGTAAGGAAACACTAGAAGCATGCCAGGTTAACAGCATTAATCGAAATAGTACACCCATTAAGCCAATAATCCCCCTTACCACCAGCAGAGTGGTTCCTCATTGCATTACTCAATTTATTAAAGGGGGCGTAATAAATGTCCAGTCCGCTGTCAAACATGCAAACGATATATATGATCTATTGACAAATGAAGAATTTCAGTTTCTATCTCTTACTGAAACCTGGTTTGGCAAGGATTATAGCATCCACTTAGATGATTTCGTTCCACCAGGATATGACATACTTAGAAAAAATAGACAGGGTAAACGGGGTGGAGGCATTGCACTGATTCACAATAACAATGTTACCTGTAGGGAACTAGCTCTCTCTGAATATATTTCCTTTGAACATCTTTCTGCACGTTGCCAAATTGATGCCACCACCTCTATCATCATTGCAACTATATATCGTCCGCCAGGATACCACACGGAATTCAACACTGAGATTATTCAATTTTGTTTAGAATTGAACACTTACACAGCAAACATCATCCTGCAAGGCGACTGTAACCTATGGCTTGAGGACTTACAGGATCCTAAAATACAGGAGTTTTTACAAGATCTTGACGACCTTGGCTTTGTTCAAAATGTCAACTCCTATACCCATGAGAAAGGGCACACACTAGATGCGGTCTTCTCCTCTAATATTACCATCTCTGACATCCAGAACATCGAACCTATATGGACAGATCATAAATTAATTTCATACCAACTCAGAGACTTTAGACCCCCAGCCCCAGACTTGGGTACTCCCATGCAGCAATCCAAGCCGTATCGTTCACTTAAAAACCTATGTCCACTCACCTTCATGGCAACATACTTGGCTCTTGAACCTATCACCCTAGACAGTGAAGATGATCTTTATACTGACTTTGAAATCCATCTTGACAGAGTCACTAAAGCCTTTGATGCATTTGAACTAAAAATCCATCATACATTTGATAAACTTGCCCCTCTCAAAACATCACACTTTCGCAAAAAAATTACCAAGGCTAAACCTTGGTACACTAGCAACCTAGCCCTAATTAAAACGAAACGCAGACAGCTTGAAAGAAAATGGCTTAAGACTAACACACACCAAGACAAGCTCGCATACCGAATAATTTCTCAGGCTTATTTCAAAAGCTATTAGCCACAGGAAAAAAGCATATTACGGTGAACAGATCGATAACGCCGGAAACCAGGATAAGAAACTTTTCGAAATCGTAAACGAAATGCTTAATCTACGTAGGTTAACCAAGACTATAATACCATCACAAGAATTCACCAATAAATTAGGGATCGCTTTCCAAGATAAAATTCATAAAATCCAGTTGGGCATTGCCAAGAACATTCACCTGATTGACCAACCTGGCCCACTACAAGAGGCTATCCAACCTACTCTGTCCAGCTTAAAAAACTTCACACCTACCACGCCGGAGTTACTACACAAAGTAATTGTTAAATTAAAGCCCACACACTTTGCGGATGAATTTTGCCCTGCCTGGTTTTTCAAACTCCAGTCAAAGGCATTCCTTCCAGACCTATGTACAATCATCAACTTCAGTTTAAGGCTGGGAGTTATACCAGGGAAACTTAAACACTCATATGTTACGCCAATTCCAAAAAAAAAAAAAACAGAGCTTCAAGACCCGAATAATCTAAGACCCATTTCCAGTATTCATTTTGTGGCAAAGATTATGGAAACCATTGTTCTTGAGCAACTTCAGGAATACTCTGAAGGGGAGGGCCTATTCCACGATGTCCAGTCTGGGTTCCGTCCGGGCAGGGGAATAGAGCTCTCCACGATGGTCATGAGGGAACAGCTGCTGAGGGTCAGAGACGCTGGGGAATCGGCAGCCTTAGTGCTATTGGACCTCTCCGCAGCTTTTGACACCATTGATCACGACATTCTGATCTCGCGCCCTCATGACCAGTTTGGAATTCGAGGTGCTGTCCTGTTATGGATCCAGTCTTTTCTACAAGATTGTACCCAACAGGTTAGGCTGGGACCTTTCAGGTCAGCCATAAGCCCAGTGCCCTGGGGAGTACCACAGGGCTCTGCCCTCTCTCCATACCTTTTCAATTGTTATATGCGCCCCCTACCCGATATGTTGCAGTTACATGGCCTTCAAGGCCAATTATATGCCGATGACATCCAAATCCTAGTCAACACTTCCAAAAATGACAGACATCCCCAGATCCTAGCAGAATGCATGACTCATATCCATTCCTGGATGAATAGAAACTGGTTGAGCCTCAACTGCTCCAAAACAGAAATACTCCAAGTGGGTGAACCTCTAGCCATTCCCATTCTATCTCGATGGCCACCTGACTTAGGTACCTGCCCAGAACCTAAAAGACAAGTCAAGAACCTTGGAATCATTTTTGATGCAAAGCTTACCTGGATTCCGCAAATTATGAACTGTATGAAAAATTCCTCATTCTATTTGCAAATTATTCGGAAGATCAGATATTTACTTTCATATCGACACCAAATCACACTTACTTTGGCTCTAGTACAATCCAGACTAGACTTTGCCAATGGTTATTGCCTTGGCCTTCCCCTTAAGTGGGTCAAAAAAATCCAAATTATACAGAATCAAGCAGCACGCACTATTACGGGTACACCATATAGACAACACATCACCCCCGTACTGGCACAACTACATTGGTTACCTATAGTGCATAGAGTACAATTTAAAATCTTGGTTCTTATGTTTATAGCATATTGGGGCCTGGGCCCACTCTATCTCACAGAAATGGCCCCCCATTACACACCAATTAGAGCATTGCGGTCAGGGCTTTAAAATAGGATCATCCAAGCACCCGCCCGACTCCAGTCCTTGGGAGGTCCACGAATGCAGACTATGGGCGCGGCCCTTTGGAACCAACTCCCCAACCATCTCTGTTTTTCGACTCCCCTCGTGAGCCTTCCTTCTTTTTTTTTTTTCTCCCTTCCCTTTTTTTCAAATATTTTTTTTTCCCAAGGCTGATTGGTGAATTTATGGTACAGCGCGCTTAGTTGCAGTCCTCCAAGACAGTATTAGGCACGATATAAATTTACATATCATCATCATCATCATAAGCTCAATAATAGCATGCAATGCCAAGCTGCGGTTTCCAAAGAGAGAAAAGTCCTTTCTTGTATTAAGAGGGGTATGGACTCCAGCGAGAGAGATATGATTTTACCCCTGTTCAAATCATTAGTAAGACCTCATCTGGAATATGCAGTTCAGTTTTGGGCACCAGTTCTCAAAAAGGATATCAGGGAACTGGAGAAAGTGCAGAGAAGGGCAACCAAACTGATAAGAGGGATCGAGGAGCTCAGCTGTGAGGAAAGATGAGAGGGACTGAATTTATTCGCTCTTGAGAAGAGGAGATAAAGGGGGATATGATCAACATGTACAGATACATAAGTGGTCCATATAGTGAACTTGGTGTTGAGTTATTCACTTTAGGGTCATCACAGAGGACAAGGGGGCACTCTTTACATCTAGAGGAAAAAAGATTTCATCGCCAAATACGGAAAGGTTTCTTCACAGTAAGAGCTGTGAAAATGTGGAATAGACTCCCTCCAGAGGTGGCTCTGGTGAGCTCAGTAGATTTCTTTAAGAAAGGCCTGGATTCTTTCCTAAATGTACATAATATAACTGGGTACTAACATTTATAGGTAACGTTGATCCAGGGAAAATCCGATTGCCTCTCGGGGGATCTTTCTGCTAATGTGAGTTTTGGTCACTGCAGAGTGGGCTTTCAGTCCAAAGTCTCTTAAACGGCGAGACTATGTATGACGAGACAGATCCTTACTCTGTTTAGTGCTGAACTGGTGAGCAATCGCAGCTGCAGTGTAGTGAACTGATTGCCCATTGAGATTCTCCGCTTTATCCTGTCCCCTATTGCATTTGTCTTTCGTGGACGACCAGCCTTCTTGGGGGACTTAAATAAGTTTGTGACGTTGGAAAGATGCAATATTCTAGAAATCACAGATTTGGAACAACAAACTTCTCTTGCTATGGCTGAAAGGGTCATCCCTTTTGCCTTAATCTGGACAACCAGCTGCTGAAGGGTTTCAGTCCCTTAAGGACGACTCACCATCTTGCAAAGTCAGTGAAAATTGGAGAGTTAGGCTGCCAGTTAAAGAAGTTGTAAAGGTTTTATTTTTATTTTTAAAATAACAAACATGGTATACTTACCTTCTCTGTGCAGTTGGTTTTGCACAGAGTGGCCCAGATCCTCCTCTTTTGGGGTCCCCCAGTGACACTCCTGGCTCCTCCCCACACTGAGTGCCCCCTCGGAGACCCGCATTCCAAGGAGGCACCCGTGCAGGCACACTCCCGAGTCCTGCTGCTACGTCCATTGACAAAGACAGCAGGACTCGGCCTCCCGTGTCATTGGATTTGGTGGACAGCTGCGGGAGCCAATGGCTGCTGCTATCAATCTATCCAATGAGGACCCAAGACAGCGGCTGGAGCTGCTGGGCTCGTTCTCGTCGCTGGAAAGATCAGGTTCAGGTAAGTAAAAGGGGGGCTCTAGAAGGGGTTGCTGCACTACAGAAGGTTTTTCTGTAAGGGTTTAAATCCCTTTAAATATGGTTTGTCAGATAATTAAAGCAGAGTTCCGCCAATTTTTTTTTTTTTTTTAAGTCAGAAGCTACAAATACTGCAGCTGCTGACTCTTAATATTAGGACACTTACCTGTCCAGCTCGCCCGCGATGTCAGCACCCGACTCTCGGGTGCTGCCGCCGCCATCTTCAGTAAGCGAGTCGCGCTGCGCTATCTCACTGGTCCCTGTTGTCTTCTGGGACCTATGTGTCTCCCAGAAGACAGCAGGGGGGCCAGAGGAGGGGCTGGACATGGTGTAGATCGCTGAGGATACTGCGGGGGTCTATGCCCATGCCCGGAAGTGGGAGCAAATACCTGTATTAGACAGGTATCTGCTCCCCCTCCCCCCTGAAAGGTGCCTAATGTGACACCGGAGGAGGGGAGGATTCCCGAAAAGCGGAAGTTCCATTTTTGGGTGGAACTCCACTATAAAGAAATTAGCACAAGGTGCTAGATTAACACCAGTAACTGAGAGGTGTCAGAAAGTGTTCTCTAATTTTGATCAATGTTCTTTTCTCAAATCTCATTGAATTTTTTCATTCTGCGCTTCAAAATATATGTAACTCATGAAATATGCTTAAAGCGGAGTTCCACCCAAAAGTGGAACTTTCGCTTCACGCACTCCTCGGCCCCTGACATGCCACATTTGGCATGTAATTTTGGAGGGGGGGGCAGGGTGGGAACCTTCTTTTTAGAGGGACTTCCTGTCCCACTTCCTCCTTACTCTTCTCGGCCACCTAGGCGACTCCTCCTCTCGCCCTAGGCGGCCCCTCCCTGCTAGCAATCTTCTGGGACACGTCACAGGTCCCAGAAGATTGCCTGGCCAATAGCAGAGCGCAGCATGACTCGTGTATGCGCTGTGCGCGCCTGGCCGTGAAGCCCTAAGCTGTCACGGCCAGGTCCCCAAAGTTGCTATGACGACGCCGCAAAAAGAAGGGGGGAGGAGCGACGCTCCGGGCGCCTGCATTACTGAACCATGGGACAGGTGAGTGTCTGTTTATTAAAAGTCAGCAGCTACACTTTTTGAAGCTGCTGACTTTTAATAAACTAAAAAACGGGTGGAACTCCCACTTTAACAAAACTGCTCTTTTACTCCTGTTTAGATCATTTCAAATAGGACTAAGCAGTGACCTTATAATTTAGAAAAATTGTAGGTTGTTCTCCAATTTTGATCTTCAGTGTATGTTGCCGGTATCCCAGAGACCTACACAAGATTGCCTTTTTCTGCTTATTCAAATCAAAGTCTAAAATGAATACATAACCAAGTAAGAAAACAAACTCACTTGACTGTAGACGAGGCACAGAGGGATTCATAATTACTTTTAATGCCAGCATGCCTGAAATGTATTATGAAATCTGGAAACTTCCAGGTCACTTCCAGCACACACTTCACTTTAAGCCTTTGATTAGCGGTATTTAGACACAATAAATAATGAGACGTGATCATTTGAGAAAACGTTACTTTCAGAGACGTTGGAGAGTGCAATTTCTACAGAGTGTTTAATTATTGCAGTACAGTATATATAAAAGCATCACCTGTTTATTACTTTGAAGTACTGGTAAATACAGGTCCTTCTCAAAAAATTAGCATATTGTGATAAAGTTCATTATTTTCTGTAATGTACTGATAAACATTAGACTATCATATATTTTAGATTCATTACACACAACTGAAGTAGTTCAAGCCTTTTCTTGTTTTAATATTGATGATTTTGGCATACAGCTCATGACAACCCAAAATTCCTATCTCAAAAAATTAGCATATTTCATCCGACCAATAAAAGAAAAGTGTTTTTAATACAAAAAAAGTCAACCTTCAAATAATTATGTTCAGTTATGCACTCAATACTTGGTCGGGAATCCTTTTGCAGAAATGACTGCTTCAATGCGGCGTGGCATGGAGGCAACCAGCCTGTGGCACTGCTGAGGTGTTATGGAGGCCCAGGATGCTTCGATAGCGGCCTTAAGCTCATCCAGAGTGTTGGGTCTTGCGTCTCTCAACTTTCTCTTCCCAATATCCCACAGATTCTCTATGGGGTTCAGGTCAGGAGAGTTGGCAGGCCAATTGAGCACAGTAATACCATGGTCAGTAAACCATTTACCAGTGGTTTTGGCACTGTGAGCAGGTGCCAGGTCGTGCTGAAAAATGAAATCTTCATCTCCATAAAGCTTTTCAGCAGATGGAAGCATGAAGTGCTCCAAAATCTCCTGATAGCTAGCTGCATTGACCCTGCCCTTGATAAAACACAGTGGACCAACACCAGCAGCTGACATGGCACCCCAGAGCATCACTGACTGTGGGTACTTGACACTGGACTTCAGGCATTTTGGCATTTCCCTCTCCCCAGTCTTCCTCCAGACTCTGGCACCTTGATTTCCGAATGACATGCAAAATTTGCTTTCATCCGAAAAAAGTACTTTGGACCACTGAGCAACAGTCCAGTGCTGCTTCTCTGTAGCCCAGGTCAGGCGCTTCTGCCGCTGTTTCTGGTTCAAAAGTGGCTTGACCTGGGGAATGCGGCACCTGTAGCCCATTTCCTGCACACGCCTGTTCACGGTGGCTCTGGATGTTTCTACTCCAGACTCAGTCCACTGCTTCCGCAGGTCCTCCAAGGTCTGGAATCGGTCCTTCTCCACAATCTTCTTCAGGGTCCGGTCACCTCTTCTCGTTGTGCAGCGTTTTCTGACACACTTTTTCCTTCCCACAGACTTCCCACTGAGGTGCCTTGATACAGCACTCTGGGAACAGCCTATTCGTTCAGAAATTTCTTTCTGTGTCTTACCCTCTTGCTTGAGGGTGTCAATGATGGCCTTCTGGACAGCAGTCAGGTCGGCAGTCTTACCCATGATTGCGGTTTTGAGTAATGAACCAGGCTGGGAGTTTTTAAAAGCCTCAGGAATCTTTTGCAGGTGTTTAAAGTTAATTAGTTGATTCAGATGATTAGGTTAATAGCTCGTTTAGAGAACCTTTTCATGATATGCTAATTTTTTGAGATAGGAATTTTGGGTTGTCATGAGCTGTATGCCAAAATCATCAATATTAAAACAAGAAAAGGCTTGAACTACTTCAGTTGTGTGTAATGAATCTAAAATATATGAAAGTCTAATGTTTATCAGTACATTACAGAAAATAATGAACTTTATCACAATATGCTAATTTTTTGAGAAGGACCTGTACAACCTTTAAATCCCCCATGCTGTTTACTCATTAACTGACGTCAGCCATCACCAACACGCTCTTCCACGTTAACCATTTTAGCCCCACATTCAATGAATGTAGGAATACACGTTATAGCACCCTACAGTAACAAGCGTAAACCTCATGTGGCAATTTCCTCCGAGATTACACATATAAGAAACAAGGAAGGAGGAGGAGAGACAAGTGCCTGTGTGGCATCAGGACAGAGTTAGATGATTGCAACAAGTGTACCTGATGAACCACTTCAGCTCTGGAAGATTTACCCCTCTTCATGACCAGGCCATTTTTTTGAGATAGGGCACTGCGGTACTATAACTGACAAGTGCGCAATCATGCAACGCTGTACTCAAATACAATTCATGTCCTTCTTTTCCCACAAATAGAGCTTTCTTTTGGTGGCATTTGAACACCTCTGCGTTTATTTTTTGCTCTATAAACAAAAAATAAATTAAAAAAAGACCTAAAATTTAGAAAAAAAAAAATATATTTTTTACTTTCTGCTATAAAACATATCCAATAAAAAAAATGTAAAAAATATGACTTTTTTATCAATTTGGGCCAATATGTATTTTGCTACATATTCTTGGTAAAAAAAAAAAAATCCCAATAAGTGTATATTGATTGGTTTGCACAAAAGTTATATCGTCTACAAACTATCAGATATATTTATGGAATTCTTATTTGTTTATTTTTTTACTAGTAATGGTGGCGATCAGCAACTTATAGTGGGACTGCGATATTGCAGCAGAAAAATAGACACTAACTGACACTTTTTTGGGAACCGGTGACACCAATACAGTGATCAGTGCTAAAAAAAAAAATGCACCGTCACTGTACTAATGACAATGAGGAAAAAATTAAGAAGTCTGGATAGCCGCACTTCAATCCAACGTGGCTTTTATTGGAAAAATAAAATTAAATAAAACAGGCACTACATGTCACAGCAACGGGGTAACAGGGACAGCTAACGCGTTTCACACTTAATTTTATTTTTCCAATAAAAGCCACGTTGGATTGGAGTGCGGCTATCCAGACTTCTTCATTTTTTCCTCATTGCCTTGTGCATTGCCAGCACCCTTGGTTCCTGGAGAGGTATTTGTTGTTGGGGTGAGTCTATTTGGAGCGGCAATTTTTGTTTTGTATATACTTTGGATACTGTACTAATGACACTGGCTGCGAAGGGGTTAACATCAGGGTTAACTGTGTGCTTAGCCTGTGTTTTATTACAGTGTGGGAGGTGCTTTTACTAGGGGAAGACATGGATTCATGTCCCTGCTTTGCAGGAACACAGGATCCATGCCTTCCCTCATGTCAGAATGGCAATCTGTCTTTTTTACATAGGCAGGCTGCCATTCTGCCTCTCTACCTCTCTACAGGATGATCGGCAGGTGCCAGCAGACAGAGTTTGCGGTACCCACTGATCAGCTCCCGCTGTGTATAATCACAGCTGGAGCAAGCTGCCAGCAGCGCACATTTGTGCCCCCTACCTGGGAGTGCAGGATGGTGTTGTATGTATACACGATCCTGCGCACAGCATCCGCCCTGCAGCAGTAAAACTGCTACAGGGCGGTCGGCAAGTGGTTAATAAAGTATATCTATGGTCAAAATCATACATTCATTTCCACATTGTATTTCAATTATTTCTTGCCTACTCACATTATTCTGAAGGATCTTGAAGTTTGTAAACGTACATTGTGAAGATCTCCAAACATTTACTTGCTTGAATTCTGTGACTCATAGTCAGTGTGAGAGGCACTGCTGTGTCACACACTTATTAAAGTGGAGTTCCACCCAAATTCACAACTATATCTTATCTCCTTCAGTACATTGCATAGATCATCTAATGCCTCAAGAATAATTTTTTTGCGATTTAAATACCTTATTATTTCGGTTTAAAGGGTTACTTCCTGTGCATCGCTCCCACGGGAGTAGGCATGTATCCAGCTTTCCCCGGCGCCGTACTGTCTCCTGGGAGCTAAGTGTCATGCTTCCCAAGAGTCAGTCCGGAACGCCGGCCAGTGAAATCTCGAGTGATTTAGAAACACTGTTCGCCGTAAATCGTCGTAAACACTGAGCATGCACTGGAATGAGCGGTGAATGCTGGGAGATAAGCATTCACCGCATACAGGAAATGAGTGCTTGGGGGCTTCACATACCCACAAGCAAAATGGAAACTGCCTTCATCAGATTTTAAAAGTTATTCTTGCTTACGAAAACGGACAGCGGATGTTTTAGAACACCAAAACAGTGAGTATTCTTCTGCAATTGGGAAAATAATTGAATGAAAGAAAAAAAACGAATAGCCGCGGGATCTCCGCTTTAAATGCAGAGGTGCTGAGAGGAGGAGATTCAGGAGGCGGAGTCAGTATAGGAATCACTGCTTGCGGACACCATGGGATATAAAGTTCTTAGACTAAGTTTACATTAGCTTCAAAAGCAGGCATTTCATTAAGCATTTTTGAAGCTCCATGAACGCCAGACATATTTCTGCTGCGGCTCCGGTGCGAATTTGCACAGGGGCCCTGTGCGTCTTTTGGTCTGTTTCATGTCTGAATTCAGCCAAAAGATTTGGGGTGAAATCGGACCTGAAACGGTGAACCAGGACGCACCGGACCCCTGCTGGGAGCCGCATGTAGAAATGGCGTGAACCCAGCCTTAATGGAATAGGAGGTATGGTAAGGGCCTGTGTCAATGGCCTTTAACGGCATCAGAACTGCCTCTATCTTTATACAAGTCCATAAGGAATACAAAAGCAGCTTGAAGCAGACTGATGCAGCTTAGGAAGTAGAAAAATGCAGGTCAGAAGGCTACAAACTGAATATGAAAAAAAACTATTAATGAACCCCTGAATGATCTGAGAAGTGTCACAATCTGATCTCAAATGTATCTGTAAGCAAGCTGCATTTGCACATTGACCTTGAGGTACTGTCACATAACATCCACTGAGCTAAATGGAGTTCCAGCACACAGCAAGAGGAGTTTACTAGAACATCAGCATTTACATAGGATTTACATATCCCCTATGTAAATGCTGACATTTCTCAAAGTCATCACCATCAAGACCAGTCGGAAGAGAAATAAGGTAACTGCCAATGCTGTCTACTTCATGAAGCACCGACTTAAAAAAAAAAAAGTATGAAGCCAGTAAAGTCAGGACATGACTCACTAAAAGCAGGATGACAAGATCAAAACGTGGAGTTTGATTTGGACCTTTGATTAAAGCTTTGACCTTTGATATGGGCCTTGAACCTTTAATTGGACTTTTGATCTTTGATTAGGACCATGGACCTTTGATCAAAACTTGGACCATTGCCAATGGCAGCTCCCATATTGCTATCATGAAAGCTTTACTTTATAGTAACCCTGTAAATATAATCAGACACCAACATATAACAGCAGGTGCCTGTATATTTTCCTTTAATGTTTAATCTGAAAACCAGAGAGTTTAATTTAACCACTTCCGGACCACCCGCCATTGTTATACGTCGGTAGTTTGAAGAGGAATACCGTTGTTATGGCAGCAGCTAGCTACCATAACCCCGATATCCTCTTCTTCAGCGGGCGGTCCGCTTTCAGATAAAAGTGGTCTCTGCGGCGGATTCACAGCAAGTTTACTTATCATTGGCGGGAGAGGAACCCTCCTTCTGCCGCACCCCGGTGCCCTCCGCCGCTTATCGGAGCCGTTGGTAGTGGCGGATGCGATCGGGTCCTCTTCCTGGCTTGGTATGGAGACGAGTGAGGGGAAAATGTCCCCCACCCATCTCTATACCATTGATGGGTGAAAGTGACATCATAACGTCACTTCCGCCCATAGCTCTTAAAGAGACATTTTTATTTTTTTACTATTGACATAAAAAAATATGTATTTTATTTTTTATTGCATTTTAGTGTAAATATGAGATCTGAGGTCTTTTGACCCCAGAGCTCATATTTAAGAGGTCCTGTCATGCTTTTTTTCTATTACAAGGGATGTTTACATCCCTTGTAAAAGGAATAAAAGTGACAATTTTTTTTTAAAAGAACAGTGTAAAAATCTAAATTAAAAGGTAAAATAAATAAGAAAAAAAAGAGCGAGAGCAATAATTATAGCCCTAGACCTCTTCTGTAACTCAAAACATGCAACCTGCAGAATTTTTTAAACTTCAACAATGGAGATTTTTAAGGGTAATGCCCCATACACACGATCGTTTTTCTTGTCATTTTTTTTCTTGCCGTTTTTCACGTCATTTTTTTTCATGTTTCCTCTCAAGCCTGTCTTGCGTACACACGATCATTTAAAAAAACGATCAAGCAAAGCGCAGTGACGTATACCACGTACGACGGCACTATAAAGGGGAAGTTCCGCTCGAATGGAGCCACCCTTCGTGTTAGTAAAGTTTGTTGAGCAACGATTCGCGCTTTTCAGCCTCGTGCTTTTCAGTCCGTTACTGCGTGACGAATGTGCTATCTCCATTACGAACGCTAGTTTTACCAGAACGAGCGCTCCCATCTCATACTTGATTCTGAGCATGCGCGTTTTTAAATCATACACACTATAGTTTTTCACGTCGTTAAAAAAAACGACATGAAAAACGACGTGAAAAAAGAGAGCATGTTCGAAATTTTTAATGGCCGTTTTTCACGTCGTTAAAAATGCTCTGGAGCATACACACGTTCATTTTTAATGGCCATTTTTAAAAATGGCATTTTTAACGGCATGAAAAACGATCGTGTGTATGGGGCATAAAAGTTTGTCGCCATTCTACGAGCGGGCGCAACTTTGAAGCGTGACATGTTGGGTATCAATTTACTCAGCGTAACATTATCTTTCACAATATAAAAAAAATTGGGCTAACGTTACTGTTTTTTTATTTTTTACGGTTAGACAGAAAGTATTGCAACGACCGGCACTTTATTCTCTAGGGTGTTAGAAAAAAATATATATAATGTTTGGGGGTTCTAAGTAATTTTCTAGCAAAAAAATAAATGGTTTTAACTTGTAAACACCAAATCTCAGAAAGAGGCTCGGTCTGTAACTTGTTAATGTAATCTTGAAGCTCAGACAACTTAGTTCTGGCAACCCCAGTGCCACTCTGAAGCAAAAAGAGGTTTGCTTGCCTCTTACCTTCCTACCTGCTAATAAGCCCAGTTCAATTACTTACCCAGCCAGCCAATCCAGTGATGTCCTGCCATAGGTGTGCGCAGCCTGTTGCATTAGGGTGTGCACCTGAAAGCTCAAAAACACTGTACCGATCTCTCACTGTGTTCATTCAGAAAGGGAAGGGGCTGGTAAATGACATTACCCCTTCCCCCACTCATCCTGAAATATCATCTATGTGTGCCAACTGCAGTAGCCAATGGGAGAGGTGGGAAGCCAGCCATGCTGTGGGAGGGGACATCGGGCAGCAGGGAGAATCTGCACTGCAGGGAGTGATTAGGGTGTGCTTGGGCACACCTGGCACACCCTGTGCGCACACGCCTATGTGTCCTGCTATGATCCATCATGCCTCTGTCACATGCCGTGTCCTGTTCTGCCATCTTCATTGCTGACATCATCTGGTGTTGGCTTCCTCTTCCTGGTTCAGGCAGCTTGGCCCCCCGGAAGACGTACAGCCGGGTCCGCCCTTCTACGGCCACTGTATGGAACCTGAAGTATCCTGGGATACATGATGTGCATATCCCAAGAGGCTTCAGAACAGACGAGACACCATTCCCACCTAGACAAGATTGGCGGATAGGGGGAGAAAGGACAGACTAAAAATATTGTGTTAAATTGTGTAGGAGGAAAGGGGGGGGGGGGCGGGGGCTGCTATAATGTCAAATTCATCCACTAAAGCAAAGTTCCAGATCAACCAGTGAACCGCAGTTAACCAGGAAGTACTGCAAATGTGCTAAAAACTTAGTAAGCCCATTCAGTTCTCCATAATCTCAATACATAGCGGTCATAATTCACAGAGCTCCACACATGTTCATTGGATGGTCTGGTTCCTGATGCCTGTACTGGGGAGAGGGGTGACTGCTGCACCACAGATATACACGATTCATAAACTAAAGCTCCAATCAGGTTGGCCTAATTTGACAGAAATATCCCTGTAAGTGCATAACACCAGTTAAACAACATTTTCAAAATTCATAGAAATAGAAAAACATAAAATTCACTATATACAATGCTGAAAAAAAAAAAAAAACACAAAATATATTTAGGATAAGTGGTGGATGCTGGGTACTATAATGTGCTGTATCTTGAAGAAGATAGTGGATAACCACACTAATGTAAAAAAAGACTTTTCTTTATTGGTACACATCCATTAAAACCATTACAATAGAAGTCTCAATTTTCCTGTTGTATTGGCTTTAATGGATTTGTACCAATAAAGAAGTCTTTGTTACTGGAGTGCGGTCTTCCACATATCGTGTTTATTACTATCTTAGCAATGAGCTGGGTGAGCACCCGCAGCCGTGCGGACATGATGGACCAGCCTGGAGCTGTATTGTATTGATTTTGTCTGAATTGTATCTTGCTTATTATCACAACCAGCTTGCAGGCAGAGATACTGGTGTACACAGAGGAGTCTCAACTTCTCTATTCCACAATGTGATCTACTTCCAAGTCCAGGTGCTATTACATAGGGTACATTGAGGACACACCTTAGTCTATGCAAATACTGACTTTCAGAAAGTCACAGCCTGCAGAAAACCTTCAGATCACGTGCCTTCAGAAAGCAGACTGTGACCAGAAAAGCACAAAATGACTTCCTTATCTTAGATAAATACTTCTTTGCGCAGTACAGGTACACTTTTAATTGATCTTATATTTGTTCTACAGCTGTAAGACTGTAATACACATTCATCTCATTATTTCCAGTAATGAGCAGGGCAGCAACTTTTTTTTTTAAACACAGAGGAGCCCTTAAAATTATGTTCAGGTCCCAGGGAACCCCTGCTAAAATAAGTTCATTGGGGATCGTTGGGAAAATTCCCCTTATGTTGGTGGCCAGTGAGAATGTTGGCAGCGGTTCTAAAGGCTGCATGCGTACAGTGTGTGCGAACAGCAACAGCTGTCCGATTTGTATTCTGTACAAACCAATGGCTGGTGCCGCATGTAGCCGCTCATCTGAGGGGGTTACATGCAAATAGAGGCTCTGATTGACCCTGGACACGTTTCTGCGGAGCTTCTTGCTGCACATAAAGTGGTTTCAGCTAATCAGCCAGTTTGTATGCAGCCATAACACAAAGTGCATCAGCGTCCAGAGGCTGCATTTAGCAATCTCTGAAGGCAGCAAACTATTCAACCCCCATTGCCTGTGTGAATGGTACAATGATAGTCATAATGGCTGTCATGCTCATCAGGAATGAGCTCAGGCATGTTCAGAGTCCGAACATGCATGAGCGATCCCGACAGGAAGCAATCACTGTGGACAGCCAATCATATGTGGTGGAACCATTCCCCGCCAATTGTGTATGTGCGGCTGTGGAAAGAGGAATGCCCCGCCGCTTATAATTGGCTGTCTGCAGTGACAGCTTCCTGGTGGGATAGCTCATGTGAGTTCGGACTTGTGCCTTAACCCATCCGTAATGCTCATGGATTTGTCAAGTCCTATCGGCCCTGAGACTGTGCAGGCATCATCAGATGAGAGGCCAATCAGCCACAGCTCAAAGAACCCCTAACACCCCCAGCAGCCATTCTCAACCAGGATTTGGTGGATACCAGTGGCAGCCCGTCCCCTATGCATGTATCTGGCCCCCTGATCTACTTACAGGGCGCCGGACCATGGATTCCAATGAGGGGGGGGGGGTATTTTTTTGAAGCACGCGATTAGAGGCTCTAATAGGCTTAAAAAAGGGTGGGCTCACCCAGCCATTTTTACACTAAATCTCCTCCCCGCCAATCAGGAAGCGGGTTGTGAGGCCTGTTTCCTGATTGGCCAAAACATCAGGCGATCCTATTGACGCTTAGGAGAAAGAGTGGAGGCGCACGGCGGAAGCCGCTGGAGTAGTGGACACCAGAGCCGCTGCTCGCACCTCGCCACCTAGATGAGGCCTGCCTGCTGTGTTGGAGGGGACACCGGAGCCACTGCCCACACCTCGCCACCTAGATGGGGCCCAACTGCCACGATGGAGGGGACACCGGAGCCGCTGACAGCACCTCGCCACCTAGATGGGGCCCGTCCGCCATGCTGGCAGGGACACCAGAGCAGCTGCCCACACCTCGCCACCTAGATGGGGCAAGGACCGACCCACCAGCCGCCACTGGGTGGAACCATAGTGTTCCTCCAGAGGTTTCTAGTGGTTCCTTAAGCTGTGGCTCATTGACCTCCCACTTGATGGCGCCTGCATAGTTCTGGGGCCAATGCCAGTTGGCAGAGCCAGCAACATGGCACCAATATTCTTTTCAGCTGCCTGTAAGAGTGGAAAATTGGACCACCACTGTAAGGGGGGTATTCTCATTGACCACCAATGTAAGCACCATTATCCCACTGATCCCTGGTAATTTGGATTTAGCAGGGGATCCCCCAAGAACTAAAAGCTTTACATTTTTAAGGTTCCCCTGGGGCAAAAAGGTTGAGAAAGGCTGCTCTGAAGGAATTCTGGTTGAGAATGACTAGACTACAGTAATTAATAGCAGGGTTGCCAGCCGTCATGAAATTTAGGGACAGTTTGTAAAATCCATGAATACCGGACATTCACGTACAGATGTAAATATCACGGATTTTACAAACTGTCCGTGAATTTAATGACAGTTGGCAACCCTGAATAATAGCTTATATACATACATGAACTGTGTTATACTAGCAAAACACAGAAAAGCAACATAAGTAGCATGAACAGAGCCACATTCCCAACACATTTACAATAATTCGTGTAGCGATATCAATTTAAAATCATTGTGTCAGGGATACCAAACATGTTACAATCTGACCATACAATTTCTGTACAATCAACTTTAGATTTACTAAAACAATGTAATACGAGGCAGATCTTTATAGATCTAAAAGAAATGTTACAATCAGATTGTAATGTGTGTGGTGAGTTTAACAGAACACCTTTGTGATGTATCAGGATAGACCAAGCAAACTCCTTCTTACATAGCTACATAGTTGGTGAGGCTGAAAAAAGACACAAGTCCAACCTGTGTGTGTGTGCTTATATGTTAATAGTACATTGTATACCCCTGTATGTTGTGCTCCTTAAGGTGCCCATCTAATCTTTTTTTAAATGATCGATGCTCCCCGCTGATACCACCGCCTGTGGAAGAGAATTCCATCTCTTATGCACTATGCAGGTAAATGATCAGTAAATAGAAAAGCAAAGTTTTTAACAAAGATCAATGGAATAAAGCAGGATTTGGGGACCTACGTAGCACCTGCAGGACAGTATGTGCTTGCTGGGGGTTGTAGTTCCCCAGCAGCTATTACAGAATGTCTGGAAACTTTCTTACCTTGGTCTCCTGGGAGCCTCCTTGTGGATGCTATTTTGCTGAGAGGCACGTCTGTCTTCCTTTGAGCCCACCTTGGTGTGAAATGAAATCCCCCCCTTTAGTCTTGTCTATCTGACCCTACTGTAATGCTGCCAGCTCTCCCTGCAAGCAGTCAGATCCCAGCCTCCTAGTGATCAGCCCTGGCCATATCTCATACACAACTTTCCATTCTCTCTCTTCTGGTTTAAATCCCCTTTCATATAATCAGCTCAGGTTTACAAGAAGCAAACCCTTCCAGGCGTGGCCAGCTGTCATGACGTCAGAAGGGTGTATCTAAGCCACCCAGTTCTGCATCCCAGGGGGAGAGCTGGCATTAACCCTGTCTGTGCCAGGTGCATGCTACAGTGGCTTAGAAAGGAGCTGCTGCCACTGCCAGAATTATTGCTCCTTGTGCAAAATGTATTAAAGAAAAAAAAAAATGTGTTTTACATTTCTTGTGGCCACAGCCGCTGATGTTACACATCATGTATGGAGCTCGTTTTTTTAAGGGTCACCATAGTCGTTACAATCTGACCATACAATCTTTGTACAATCGACTGTTCATTTACCAAAACTTCATAATATAAGGTAAAGCAGGGTGAACGGATATCTGCGCTAACTTTATAAATATATTAGGGCTGTGGAAATTAACTATTAATTCCTCGATTAATCGATTAATTTTTTTGATCTATCAAAATTCTTTTGATCGGTACTCACCTCTCCGCCGGCTTCCGGGTCTTCAGGTAGTTCCGTTGGAGATCCGGTGACGTCACGGACACCGGCGGGGCTTACCGTATCCATCTGAAGGGCTCCTTTGCTGTGCCTTCTAATGCCAGCGGGACCTTACTATCTGCCACACGCAAGGGCTGTTACACTTCCCTCTATCACTTCCCTCTATCAACCTGGGATTCTACAGCCATCCACTGGGAGTTGTGATAGTTCCCTTCACGGGACATCTACATGCCGACAGATTGATGTTAATCCCTCCTCATCTGGATTCAGCAGTGGTATCGTTGTACACATTTTTATACCAGTATCATACTTAGCTACATGTTTTTATGACTGCTTTTTCTACCGTTTGGTATTTCTCGCACCATTTTTACAGTTTATGGAGCTACATCAATTTTATCTCCAGTGCAATGCTTATTTTGTTACCTACTTGAAGACTATAAAAGTTGTAATGCTATTCCCATCGAGCTCTGCCTTTGTATGTTTGGTTGTTGGTAGCTGCACTGGGAATCAGCTAAAAGTAGTTGGATCTGTATGTGCATTATAATTCATCGAAATTAGTCGATTAATCGATTTAAAAAAAAAAACGATGAATCGAACACGAAAATTTTAATAAGTAACAGCCCTAAAAAAATATATAATAAACCATAAAATAAAAAGCAGCCAGCACAGTATGTAGATAATTCAAACGCAAATATAATATTTCAAAATGCAGCGCTTAAAAATAAAAAATGTGGAAAATACATATGTGATAGTCCAAATGGTAGGCAGGTTTGGGTTTTTCCAAGATCACCAGTACCAGAAGGACATCAGGACTCACATGGATAAATGGATATATTGCACAGTCAGCAACAGGACATTACCTAATATGAAGAAGAAAGCAGCAATAGTGAAGCCCGTCAGGTACAAACACACAATTTATTGGTAATCTACTTACAGGTAAAAAAAGGACATCATGACTTGTTAAAGTCAGCGGCTCTCAGCGTGCTTGCATCAGCCAGCCTGACATGTTTCATCCTATGTGGATATCATCATAATATAAGGACCTACCCTTATCTATCCAATCACTTTGTATCCAATCAAGCAGACCCTTGTACTA
The DNA here is from genome assembly GCA_029206835.1 of Rana muscosa. NCBI lineage: Eukaryota > Metazoa > Chordata > Amphibia > Anura > Ranidae > Rana > Rana muscosa. Next base: position 77,881,988 of record CM055120.1, read on the forward strand.
CATAGCTGATGATAGGTATCAAGGAGATTGTAAAATCAGGTTGTATTGTGGTGATCTTAAAGCGGAGCTCCAACCTAAAGTGGAACTTCCGCTCATAGGATTCCTCCCCCTCTCCGGTGCCACAATTGGCACCTTTCGGGGGGAGGGGGGACAGGATATCCCTCCTGCCCATTGAAAGCAATGGGGCACCGCGTCTATACCACAGGCAAAACGCCTCTGTAGAGGCGCTTTGCGGTGGTTTTTAACCCTTTTTAGGCCGCTAGCGGGGGCAAAACCTCACCGCTAGTGGCCGAATAGCGCTGCGAAATTGGCGGTAAAACGCCGCTAAAAATAGCGGCGCTTTACCGCCGACACACCTCCCGCCCCAGTATGAAAGGGGTCTAAAAGCGGAGTTCCACTCATAAGTGGAACTTCCGCTTATCTGTATCCTCCCTGTTTTTGACAGGTACCGTTCCCTACTTCCGGGAGACAGGGCCGTGAAGCCGAAAGGCTTCACAGCCGGGCTCCCTTACCAGGAATGGCGGCGGCTGCACCCGACAGCCGATACGAAGATCGGCTCCGGTGCCGACATCGCGGGCTCCCAGGACAGGTATGTGTCCATATATTAAAAGTCGGCAGCTGCAGATTTTGTGAAATTTTAAGTGAAAATTTAAAGTCAGCAGTTACAAAAACTGTAGCTGCTGACTTTTAATAAACAACCACTCACCTGTCCCAGGATCAAGGTGGATGAAAATCGTGTTTTGTTTTTTTTAAATCTGATTTTTTTTAATCAAATTTATTTTAATAAAATGCTTTTGGAATAAAAAAAAAATCTAAAGATAGTTTTCTATTTAAGATACATTAATAATTTAGTTTATTCAGCATGAAATGGAGCTTAGTTATGTAGCATGGGGCTGTATATTCTGCAATATTTAAATTTTTGGTAAACTCGTTCAATGAATCCAAGCTCTGAAAGCTGAGATAACATGCACTGCATTGATGCATTCACACAATTTCACAGTAACTACCAGCAAGAGTCCTTACATTTAAAGAACACCTGTCATTTCAGATCCATCATGGCAGCGCCTGTTAGCGGGCATCCACTCACCTGCTGCCACCACGTCCCTCACCTTGTTGTTTCACTGCCGCATCACCAGCCGTCCCATTAAAGTGAATGGGACTGTCAGTGATTCAACAGTGGGTCAGAGGAGGAGCAGCTGTGGGACAGAGATGACAGTTGCTCTTTAAAAATTATGATTTAAATGGAGTTGATTTAAATCAAGCCTTTTTACTAGTGATTTAAATTGACTTGATTTAAATCAAATCCACTCTGCCCACGATCCAGCGGTGTGCTCATCCCAGCCGTTTTCTTCCTGTATCCTCTCTCGCCGCCGCCGGCATCTTTACTATGGGCGCCCGGCTGTGACAGCTTGCGGCTTCACAGTCGGGTGCTCACTGCGCATGCGTGAGCGGTGCTGCGAACTGTGAATGGTCCCGCAGCCTTCTGGGACCTGTCATGTGCCCCAGAAGACTTCAGGAGGGAGGGGGGGAAGGAGAATTTTTAGCTACCGATCACCTTTGCGGTCGGAGCGGAAGCGGGAGCAAGGACCTGTCAAAATTGGATAGCTGCCCCTTTTGGTTGGAGCTCTGTTTTAAGTTGGTGCCATGATCACTGCTCAAGATTTCCTGTTTCAGGGTCTCTCTTCTCTCTTGCAGCATTCTATGGGGCCACCCTTCCATACAGGAACTAGAGTTGCTTCTCTCAACACTGTGTGCTTCAATAGAAACACACATCTCCATACCCTAGGATGACAAAGCACTATTCCTTCCTCCCTTCTCCAAGCTAATAGACTGAGTGGAGACTGCAACGTCTGGAAGTTCAGGAAAGCAGCACTGAGAAAAAGCAGGAACTAGCAGGGCTGAAAGTTTTAAATTGCAGATGCTGGGGTAAGAATGTTAACAAATCGTTTAGACCCCATTCACACAGGGGCGACTCGTCAGGCGTCTCAGCCACCTGACGAGTCGCGTCCCATTCTGTACAATGGAACCGTTCTAATAGGAGCGACTGAAGTCGCTCCGACTTAGAAAAAGGTTCCTGTACTACTTCAAGACGACTTCAAGGCGACTTCCATTGACTTCAATACAGAAGTCATTTTGGAAGTCTGCTTTGAAGTTGTCTTGAGATCGCCCAGCACAGTCGGGGCACAAGTCGTGCCACCCCTGTGTGAATGGGCTCTAACTGTAGAATGTTTATTTTGTTGTGTTTGTTTGCTTTAAGTAAAAATTTGCTGAGGTTTTAATACTACTTTAATAGTATAGATTAGGGTTGCAGCGATACTAGTATCGTTATCGGTTCCGATACCGAGCACTTGCACGATTATTTGTACTTGTACAAATGCTCTGATGCTTAATCCGATACCTCCAGGCTCCAGCAGCGCTGCACGAAGAGACGTTGCGCGAGGTAGTTGGAGGCGTCACATGCTCATTCCCGGAAGTCAGTGGGCCGGAGAAAACAGAGGGAGTCAGCGGCGCGTTGGAGGCGTCAGAATACAGAGACAGCCATCTTGGTACACCCCGTACACCCAGCACTCACCCGCAGTAAGGCTTGTTAGTTGTTACACACAGCTAGGCTTGTGCAATTTGTTTCGTAATGAATCGAAATTCATCTGAATTTAGCAACTTTCGGACATTCGGAAGCATTCGAATTTCCGAACAAAGCAATTATGAATAAAACCGAATCCGAAATAAATTATATCGCAAATAGCGAATGCCCGAATGTCTTCAGCATAATTCGTTATGAAAAAAGTTACGAATGTACGAATCGATTCGAAGCACAATAACACTCTGCTCTGCTCTCTGCTTCTCCCTCACCGTGCTGAACTCCCTCTCAAAATGGTGTACAGGGGTGGAGGCTATAGCCGCATGTAAAAAAACGAAAGTAAAATACGAGATTTTGAATCGTTACAAATAACCGCTATGTATTTAAAAAAGTACAAATCCATTCGAAGCACATTAGGCATAATAGGCAGCGTCGTTGTGAGAGAGACACAGAAAATTACGAATCAACAAACCCCAAAAAAGTTACGAAAGTAGGAGTTGTGTCCAGAATCAACGAAAAACAATGTACTCTACCGAAAGTACGATTAAGTCCGAACACGAAAAATCCCGTCTAGCAAAATTACGAATCAACAGGACCGAAAAGAATCGAACCGAAACGAAACAAATTTTTCCGTTGTGCACAAGAAACGAAGCGAAACTAAATGAACTTTTCCGTTGTGCACAAGTCTACACACAGCCAAGTTATGTTACACAGAGCCAAATCGGTGCTGCCTTTCATTGCCCATCAGTGCCACCTATCAGTGCCCATCAGTGCTGCATATTAGTGCCTCATCAGCGCACATCAGTGAAGGAGAAAAATTACTTATTTACAAAATTGTGCTTTGAAAACTGTCACATGACATTTTTTTTAAAGTATCGTTAATCGGTATCGGCAAGTACCTGAAAAAAAGTATCGATACTTGTACTTGGTCTTAAAAAAGGGGTATCGTCGCAACCCTAGTATAGCTTGGTAAAAGCAGATAGTGAAAATTGCATTTACATATTCAAATTCAAGATGGGAGAGGGAGACATTTTAGCATATGGTATTCAGACTGATACACAACCCGAGTTTCCCTGTAATTAGGCAGACAACGTATAAAAACAAAACAAAAAAACAATTACCAATAGGGATAAGCAAAACTGGTTAGAAAATGTCCACTTACCGACCGCATGACTATATACGTCGGCACTTTGAAGAGGGATATCTCGGTAATGACAGCAGCTGCTGCCACAACCGAGGTATCCATCTCTTCAGCTGGCAGTCTGGTTAACGATAATGGCGGTCTCTGCGGCGGATTCGCCGCGAGATCACTGTTATCGGCAGCGGGAGAGGGGTCCCCCTCCCCCTGCTCTCCCGCGCCCTCCGCCGCTTACCGGAGCCGTCGGTAGTGATCGGGTCCTATCTGTGGCTGGGTATGGATACGAGTGAGGGCAAGATGGCCCCCACCCATCTCCATACCATAGCAGGGCGGAAGCGACGTCAAAACATCACTTCCGCCCATACCTCTTAAAGGGTCATTTTTTTTTGTAATTTTTTTTTTATTGCATTTTAGTCTAAATATGAGATCTGAGGTATTTTTGACCCCAGATCTTATATTTAAGAGGACCTGTCGTGCTTTTTTTCTATTACAAGGGATGTTTACAACGCACAACAGTGATTGCCCGATTACCGTCCACAACGCCACAAGGGGAGAAGATATGAGGGGTTAATACTTCCTGTTAAGGACTGCATAACGTCTCCATCCTGAACCAAGTCCTGGATAACCTTCTAATGCTGGGGATGCTGACCATTTTTTGATATTGACCCATCAAGTTTGGATAGCTGTGTCTACCATTGACCCTCTGCAACCATTTATACATCGCTTGCGTTTATTTACCTTCTGGTAAGCAGATTGTGAGCACGATTGGTGTGGTGTGCTTTGTTCTTTGCACACTGAAGTTTGGTGGTGGTTTCCTCATCAGTTTCTATATCCACTTCATCATATGCTGATTTTTGCACCTGGACTGTTATTCACATTTTATTATATTAAGCGCTGCATTTTGGACTATAATTTTTTGACGTTTGCCTTATCAACAGACTGTGCCGGCTGCTTCATTCACTTTATTTATTTATTTTCACTATTGTCAGCGCAGATATTGGTTCACCTTGTTTTATTAATGTCCGATGGAGCCTACACACGGTCGGAATTTCCGATCGTGTGTACACGGCAGAAGACGATGCAGGGAGCCCAGCATTACATGGCTAGGGTGATATGGGGAACCTTAAAAATGGGTAGAGGGGAGGATAGGTGGGATACACAGAAAATGAAAATAATCATAATGTGTGGTCACCAAAAACGTGGTGACATGTGGAACAGGTGGGGGAAACAACCCCTCAAACTCCCAGATAATTAAAGTAGATAATAAAGACAACAAAAATAACCAACAGTGTATATCAGAAATGTCCTGGTCAGAAAGCCTCAGATAAAAACATAAACCTCAGAACATAGCTCTGCAGTACTCCATACTTAGGCTCCATGTACACAGAAGCTGATAAACTGCAGTTTATTGGCGTTTTGGCATTTTTTTAAAAAGCCCATTAACTGCACTCCATGTTAGCCTATGTGTTACTGTACACATAACGTTTTTTAGCGTTAATGAGCAGTGGAGTTAATGGGCTTTTTTCTGAATGCAAGAAATTTGCGTTCAAAATGCCGTTTTTCGGCGGGAAAAAACGCAAAAAAAACGCAAAACACTGAAAAACTTTAATAAACGCTCAAAAACGCTGGTCGCTAGCGTTTTTTAGCGTTTTTGATCCATTGAAAAAAAAAGCTAAAAAACGCTACACTGAAAAACGCTAATAAAGGCTAGTAAAAAACGCTGATAAAAGCTATATTTTAAGCAGCTTTTTCTGCCAGAAATCTGGCGTTCAAAACGACCGCTTTTGAGCTTCTGTGTACATGGAGCCTTATGCTGCGTACACACGATCGTATTTCACGTAGTTAAAACGATCGTGTGTAGGCTCCAGAGCATTTTTAGTGTGTATGCTTTAACGAGGAGAAAAAAAACGCGCATGCTCAGAATCAAGTATGAGACGGGAGCGCTCGTTCTGGTAAAACTAGCGTTCGTAATGGAGATAGCACATTCGTCACGCTGTAACGGACTAAAAAGCACGAGGCTGAAAAGCGCGAATCGTTGCTCAACAAACTTTACTAACATGAAGGGTGGCGCCATTCGAACGGAACTTCCTCTTTATAGTGCCGTCGTACGTGTTGTACGTCACTGCGCTTTCCTCGAGCGTTTTTTTTTTAATGAACGTGTGTATGCAAGACAGGCTTGAGAGGAAACAAGAAAAATCACGTCGAGAAAAACGTTGTTTTTGAAAATGACATTAAAAACGATCGTGTGTACGCGGCATTATAGCGTGAGTTGTTTATACCAGTCAGAGGAACAAAATTCAATCCATATTGCCCAACATATAGAATTTTGGGTAAATGTCTGCACATTGATGCCTCCACTCCTCCGCCTCCATAATATTATGTACCTTCAACAACCATTCCTTGAAGCGGGGTTCCGGCATACATTTTTTTTTTTGCAAGCTAAAATCAATCACAATAAATAGTCCCTAAAACATATAAATAGCTCCCCAATCGTTCCAGAAATCATTGCAAACACTTGCCTTATATCCTCCAGCTCATGTTGTGGCTGTATCCATCATATGTGTGGGCATGTGAAGCCCAGCTCCTTTTTCTTCCTGGTTTTCAGGGAGAGGTGCATGCTGGGCGATTGTTAGGCACAGTAATGCCCAGAGACTCCTGGGAAATGAGTGTCATCATTTCCCAGGAGGCAATGGGGTCTTAGGACAAGAAGTTGAACCACCTAGGACTAGGAACTAGGCAGATTACGAAATCTGCCTAGTAACAGCCAGATAGAAGTTAATAAAAAAAAAAATTATTTTATTTATTTTTTTACATTAAAGGCAAGCTGTTAATAGAAAGTAAATTTTTAAGGTGGAACTCCGCTTTAATAATAGGTGCTGCCTGGGACCTCCAATGAAGTGGGATAAGGCTCTTACCAGCATTGGGGAGGTGAGGCATTAAGGAGCGTTTATAGGACCCCACCGATTTAGCGGTATCATGAAATAATATAAGTAGAGGATCATCTGTTATCTGTCATTGTGTCACCTTATAATCCCATTACGGACATCAATCCAAAAAGGTCTGACGACAGAACACTCCCATCATGAATGTAAAAAGGAGCCTCTCTGTCCACAGCCCCTCCGGCACAGGTCTAAAAATTTGTATTTAAAACAATGAGGTTTTAGTTGCACAGAGTTGCAGATATACAGGTATGTAGAAGCTGCACTACCTCATCATGACCCCTCTATAAAGTGAAGTCCTTACTCTGAGGCCTCGTACACACGACCGATTTTCTCGTCGTAAAAAACACGTCGTTTTTTTCGACGAGATTCTTGTTAAGCTTGTCGATTTTCTCGTCAAGCTTTCTATGCGTACACACTGTCATTTTCCAATTTCCTCGTGGTTCTCTGCGCTCACGTCCAGCACGTACGACGGCACTATAAAGGGGAAGATCTTTTTTCTTGGCGCCACCCCTTGGGCTGCTTTTGCTGATCTCGTGTTACCGCGTGTGAAGTAAAAGTTTGGGAAGAGACGATTCGCGCTTTTCAGTCTTCGTACTTTTCAGATCGTTTTCTGCCGTTCAGTTTGTGCTTGTGGGTTCGTATCTTGACTTTCAGGGCGTCTAGGCAGGTCGTATCTGTTTTACAGTGCGTTCTTGCCTGTTCGTTTCTGATTTTCAGTTCGTTATTCATAGGCCTTGCTGTTCTAAAGTGCGTTCTGTTCTGTACGTTCTGATTAGACGACCGTTTCCTAGCCATGTCGCCTGGACGTTCTCGTCGTCGAGTTCGTGCTGTGCGTGCGCTTGGTGTTGGTCTGCTTGTTTTGGACCAAGACCAGTCCATGAATGGTGTGAGGAGGAGTTCATGGACCAAGAATTGGTTGCTCCAGCGGGACCAATTCTGCCACATGCCTCTGCTGCGGGAGATCGTCGAGAATAATCCTGAGGACTACAGGAATTTTCTGAGGATGTCTGACCCCGTTTTTCAGGAACTGTTGGCTTTGGTGTCCCCCTATATTACCAGGAAGGACACCGTTATGCGGGAAGCCATCAGTGCTGAGCAGAGGCTCATCGCCACGTTGCGTTACCTGGCGACAGGGAGAAGTCTTCAGGACTTGAAGTTCACCACAGGCATCTCCCCCCAGGCTCTGGGCCTCATAATCCCAGACACCTGTTCTGCTATTATACAAGTCCTGCAGGAGGACTATATTAGGGTAAGTTTTCTCCATTAACATCACATTTTATGTATTACATGTATGCTAATGTATTGTATTTCTTTCATCCTTCCCTAATTACCATGATTGTAATATGCTGAGAATGTCCCCTTTGTCCCCATGCATGTTGGAAGCTTTAGATTGCCCCTTTTTTATCCTCCCTAAATATTTCCCCTCACTAACTTTTCCAGCAGGGGCGCCTGTTGCTCCAAATGTTGGGGGGTTCCAACCCCAATTTCGGAAATAAACTTCCTCCTTTTTTGCTCTGTTGCCTAATAAACGCCCCCAGTTGTCCCCTCCAATGCAGCCATTTAGTCCCCTCTAATGCAGCCAGTTTCCCCCCAGCCCTGCACTTACCTTCTTGTGGTCAGCGCCATCCTTCTTCTGTCCTTGATGTCTTCTCCTTCCCTTCATGATGCATCAGCCAATCATGTTACCATTAAACAGACTTGGTGAACATGATTGCCAGAGCAGCCTGTCAGTGTTTACACAAGGAATGCCCCCCTCCTTGCGTCCCCGATTTTTCTTTGAGGAAGCCAATTACATCCCTCAGGTTGTAATTTGCAAGACTTTTTTAATACCTGTTTCTGCTCTGCAATTTTAACCCCCTAAATGACGCAATTATTCATATGTCGGTCGCTTTACAAGAGGCCATCCACCTGAATAGTGGGCGGCATAGACAATACATAGGTTCATGCAACGCATGAACCTATGTATTGTTCTGAGTGATGGGCACAGGAGAGAGGGGACAGTGCTCCAGCGCCCACTCTGGACGCACCGCCACTGCAATGCTATCCTTTGGCCAAACACATCTCCCCCCCCCCCAAAATAATTTAGTAATGGCCCATCAGAGGGGGTGATGAATATGATAAATGAGCCTTCCATTATACTTTTTTTACACACCTTAATAAACGTATAATTTGATTGATGTTGGTCTCTAATTTTTTGGGATAGAATTTCCTTGTAATGTATGCCTTTGTTTTTCTAATATTATTTCATCTTGTTTCACTCCACAGCTTCCTTCCACGCCACAGGAATGGCAGACTGTGGCATTGGAGTTTGCCACGCGGTGGGACTTCCCCAACTGCGGTGGTGCCATAGACGGGAAGCACGTCCGCATCGTGCCGCCACCCCGTTCTGGATCCTACTACTACAATTACAAGGGGTTTCATAGCATTGTGCTGATGGCGGTGGTGTCAGCACGGTATGAATTCCTCTATGTTGATGTAGGGAAGAATGGCCGGATGTCCGATGGGGGATCCTTCATCCAGACGGAGTTTGCCCTCCGTCTCCAGAGTGACGACCTTGCATTGCCACCGGATGCAGGGAATATTGAAGGACTCCCCTTTGTTTTCTTGGCTGATGAAGCCTTCGGACTCGGACGGCATCTTATGAGGCCATTTCCACAGAGGACCCTGACCCCAGAGAAGAGTGTGTTCAATTACCGGCTGGCCAGGGCCCGAAGAGTCGTTGAAAATGCCTTCGGCATAATGGCCAGCCGGTTCCGCCTTTTTATGACTTCCATCCACTTGGCGGACTACAAAATAAACTATGTAGTGTTATGCTGCTGTGTGCTACGCAACTTTCTGAGCCAAAAATCACATTCCTATATGGCCTCAGTTTTGCCAGAGGCTGGACTTTCCCCTGCAAATCCCCTTCCGGGCCTGGAATCTGCCCGTCTTGGCTTGCCCCCCCAAAATGCCCGTGTGGTTCGTGACAAATACATGGAGTATTTCACGGGTAGGGGGGCAATTCCTATGCCAGCCTATGTCTAAGTATCCCAATAAAAATCTTGTTTAAACCTTTAATTATTTGTTCTTTCCTGTCTCCTAGTTTGTCTTTGTGCATTTGTAGTGGCAAGTGTATTTTACTTTAGTAAATAACAACCAATTTCACTATGTTACCTTACAAAAGAACCAAATAAGCTTAGAGAGTATTATAAAAAGAAGCTACACGTTGTTTGTGGTCAAAAATTTTACTCTCTGCACATTTTTTTTTGTTTTACTTTGGGGTTGGCCTGGCCACAACCCGGCAAATTTTGGCTTATGAAAATACAAAAATACCACTTGCATTTCTAAAATGACAACATTGGATACCTCTGAGCAATCTGAGACATTCAGTTACACAAACTATGTCTCTATGTGCCCGTCCTAATATGGGGTCCTGCCACCCCTTGCCCAGCCCAAAATTCAATATGCACACATTTTTACTTTTTTGCAAATAGGAAGTTTACAATCCTGATCCCTATTGTCAACATGTGCTATCTGCCATCAGGGGTGATCAATGGACGTGTTTTGGGGGTGCATCCCCTTCCTCAGTTCACCGACTTTTGATACGAGGAAGGGGTTGCACCCACAAAAGACGTACATGGATATCCCCTGATGGCAGATAGCACATGTTCACACACTGTGTGCATATTCAATTTTTGGCTGTTTTGTTACTTAAAAAATTAGAAAAAATATAAAAACAAACATGTAAAAACAAATGTGTTTGGATGGCTTATTGAATTCTCCCCAAAACATCGAGAATGTCTTTAAATGTTTGTTCCATCACATGGATTCTTTGTTTAATTAGGTCCAGTTCCGTGCTACATTCCATCACTTGCTGGATGAGGCGGAGGGCACTGTCAGCAGAGAACGGTGTGCTATCCTTCACAACATTTCCATCCCCTAAAAACCATTAAAAAAAATTAATCAAACTCTGCAGGCCTACCTCGCTTACCTTAAGCTGTGGTGTCAGATACTGACCTGTTGTGGTGACCAGATCCACAACGTCATCCACCTCTCCTTCCTGCACTTCTCCTTCCTCCACCTCAACTTCCTGCACATCTTTCGGTTGTGGATCTTTGGGAGTTTGGGGTTGCTTGGAAGTTGTGGGGTGCATGTGCTCCCTGGAGTGTCCTCCTCCCAGGCTTCTCTCCCCTATGAGAATAAAACCAAAGGTCTATTTATCACACTGTAAAAATCTCATTGTTAAACTTAAAACAGGATAAATTGTTTGGAAGTGGGGTACAAGTGTGTGTTTGTGAGGAATTTAAAGAAAAATGCATTATTTATGACCCCAAATATGTTTAGTATTCACATTTGGATGTAATTTTTTGGACATGGAGGCACCACAAATAAACTCTGATGCACCTGTGTGGGACACCCAAAAAAGGCGGGTCTGGTGGCCCACACTATAGTGCTCCAAAGTACAGATGTGGAAGCAGCTGCTGAGTGTCCTCTCCTTTACACTGATTAAAGTTTGCATTTCATTCTCCTTACAAACACATCATCTAGACTTAAAAATTATCCACAATACTTGGTCAAAAATGGCAGATGTCTAATTACTTTTGGGGGTCTTAAATAAGCGAAAACCGCGGATAGTGGCCGAACGAAGTGTCGGTAACGTAACGAACGATTACTGTGCCCAACCTAGTTCAAAATATTACATTTTGGAAGGGAGTACAATATGCTAAAAAAAAAATAAATGACAGTTTCTAAAAAGATTAATAGCAGAAAGGTCGTCATTTTACTTACTTTTAGCGAGCATCCTCTTTATGATCCTCAACTGGTCTGGCTCCCTCAGTTTGAGGTCTGACCACCTCTTTCTGAGCTGCTCATTTGAGCGTTTCACCCCAAACTTCGCCCTCAGACTCTTCACAACTTTAGTGAGGATTTTGGCCTTCCTTCTATTTGGTTTGATATACGGCCCATGCTTGGCATCATAATCAGCCTTGACCAAGATGTCCACCATCTCCGCCATCTCCGCAAAAGACATATTCGATGCCTTGAATCTCCTCCTTGATCGTGTCCTCGGTCTCCGGGCTTGTCTCTTCGCTAGTTGCGGAATTATCAGACACCTGCTGTAACTCCGCCATATCTGTCTGCGCGCCGAAAGAGAAGGGGCGGGGAAAAGATGTTAGTTAGAACGTCATGGGCGGGCGACGTGTGCGGAGCGACGTGTTCGAATTTGGACGCATGCGTGGTGTGTATATAGCAAACACACATGTGACTATAGTACGTTCGGTGTGCGGAGAGAGGAGTTCAAGTGACGGACGTGCGAACGAAGGTATGTGATTTTGTGAGACTTGTAAAAATTGTTGGCCTATACTGTCTTGAGATTGTTGGAGGATATATATGGTGACTAGGATGTGAAGGAGGTTAGACTGTTTGCCTCACATTATTTAAATATAATTTATTTTACTTGCAGATACAATATGAATGTCTTTATTAGCGACAAAGAGTTCCTGGCGGAATTTATTGACCGGGTAAGGGAGCTGCCGGCTCTGTGGGAGACCAAAAACCCCATCCATAAAAAAAAAGGGGTGAGAAAAGCAGCGCTGGAGAAGCTGCTCCCATTTGTGCATACCAAGGTGCCCACAGCCACAGCAAAACAAGTGGACACTAAAATTGGGAGCTTGAGAGGTACCTACAGGACTGAACGCTCTAAGGTGCTGGCTTCTCAGAGGTCAGGAGCAGCAGCAGATGATGTTTATGTCCCGATTTTGTGGTACTACAGCAGGATGTCCTTCCTGGATGACCACATTGAGCCAAGGCCATCACTCTCCACTCTTCCCCCCAGACTTCCCTGCAGCCAACCTGAGCCTTCTCTGGAGCAAGAGGAGGCAGCCATCCTGGATGATCCTGATTTGTCCATCTGGAGCCAGGTATAGTATTAACTGAAAATGTAGTGGGATAAAATTAATGTTTCCCAAATATGTCAGGATGAGAAACATACATTATTTTGTATTACACAAGTGAAATCATGATCTGTAGACATTATTCTGCACTTAATTGTGTGGTAAATAGTCAAGCTGATGTAGTGGTAAATTTAAAGCAAGGATTTATGCATTTACATTCTAATTGCTTCCATCAGGATTACAAAGTTTGATGCAAAGATTAAACCAACATATTAAACTATGTTTCTTTTTCATACACAGGATGAAATCAGCCAGGAGGAGGGTCTGGAAACTGTCAGGCAGGAGGAGGAAGGGCCCAGTGGCAGCCAGGAGGTGGCAGGGCCCAGTACCAGCCAGGAGGTGGCAGGGCCCAGTGGCAGCCAGGAGGTGGCAGGGCCCAGTGGCAGCCAGGAGGTGGCATGGCCCAGTGGCAGCCAGGAGGTGGCAGGGCCCAGTGGCAGACAGGAGGTGGCAGGGCAAAGGAGAAGCACCAGATCCCAGGTGCCTCCCATCAGGCTTCACAAAAGAGGCAGGAGGGACAGGACCACCAGTGAGGCAGCAATGGCCCTTATTAAAGAGGCCCATGCCACCCTCAAGGAGCCCACATCCCCTGAAGAGGCCATTGCCGGCCTAGTGGAGGCTAAGTTCAAGGTGATGAGCATGGAGCAACGCCTCCTATGCGAACCCCTGCTCATCACCTTGCTCAACAAGGGGGTGATGGAGCAAATTACCCCCAATACCGCCATATGTGAGGTGGCCCAACTGACCCAACCTCAACCTCCACCTCCACCTTCCTCTTCTGCCCCACCCCCTTCTGCTACACCTCCACCTTCTGCCCCACCCCCTTCTGCTACACCTCCACCTTCTGCCCCACCCCCTTCTGCTACACCTCCACCTTCTGCCCCACCCCCTTCTGCTACACCTCCACCTTCTGCCCCACCCCCTTCTGCTACACCTCCACCTTCTGCCCCACCCCCTTCTGCTACACCTCCACCTTCTGCCCCACCCTCTTCTGCTACACCTCCACCTTCTGCCCCACCCCCTTCTGCTACACCTCCACCTTCTTCTTCTGCCCCACCCCCTTCTGCTACACCTCCACCTCCTCCTCCTGACAGGAGTACCCCTCCAGTGGGCCAGCCTCCAGCTAAACGAAGAAGGAAGGCTGCAGGAAAGGCTGCAGGAAAGGCTTCAGGAAAGGCTTCAGGAAAGGCTGCAGGAAAGGTTGCCAGGAAGAAGAGGAAGTGATGGCCTTGCTTCATTGTGGTCGCACTGGTCGGACAGAAGGCAGCCTGTTGTAGTACCACACACTTGGGACATATATCTCACCTGCTGCTGTTCCTGACCTCTGGGAGGCCAGCATCAGATTGTGTTCTGAAATGTGGGCCTTCTCAAGCTCCCAATTTTAGTGTCCACACAGGGTTGCTGTGTGCTCTGGGGTCCCTGGGATGCACAAATGGCAGCAGCTTCTCCAGCGCTGCCTTCTCTTTATTTAATTTATAAACATGAATAAATGTGTTTTTTGTTTAAGTTCATACTTGACTATGTGTATTTTTAAATAAAAAAAAACAAGCTTTGGAGTAAGCAGATACATTTGACTGACAATAAAAGGCACAGATATCACCCCCCCCCCCCAAAAGAATAACTAAATCTGATTAGCTCAAAAACATGGTGTGAATTTTAAAAATATAGATTAGAAAATTAAATGGGAGATCGCTATCAAAACATTGAGAAATTATAATTAACATCATTTTGAAAAATCTAACCATTTAAATTATTCCTAAAAACTTGCACGATATAATACACATAAATCTTATAAAGAGCAGCATGAAAAAGGTTAAAAATAAGGCAGAACTCTGTGTGAATATCAGCAGCAAAAGAAGGTCTCTCGTTTTGATTAATGTAACATTCTAACGAAGAATTCAATGCAGAACATTTAAACGATGAAATATTTATGAGCGTGACGAATGTGCTCTCTCCATTATGAAGGCTTGTTTTACCAGAAGATGCGCTCCCGTCTCATAGTTGCTTGTGAGCATGCGCGCTTTTGGAAGAGTCGTAAAAGCATACACACGAACCATTTTCTCGTCACAAAACAGGCCGACGAGAAACACGACGAGGAAATCTGGAATCCTGACGAGAAAATAGAGAGCAGGTTCTCTATTTTCTCGTCGAGATTCTCGTCAAGTTTCTCGTCGTAAAACCATACACACGAACGTTTTTCTAGACAAAAAAACTCTCGCGGCACTTTTCTTGACTGTTTTGGACGAGAAAATCGGTCGTGTGTACGAGGCCTTAGGCCTCGTACACACGGCCGAGAATCTCGCCATGAAAAAACTTGTCGTTTTTCTTGACGAGATTCTTGGACAAGAAACTTGTCCCGGCCGAGTGTACACGCGCTCGATTCAAAGAACCCACGGTTCCTTGAATGGAGCGAACGCGGTGACGTCATCGACTATGACGAGCGTGCGCTCGTCACATTCAATGCCGTCGCCGCTATCTTGCTACACCCTACCTATGCCTAGGAAGCTACCGCGCATGCGTCAAAGTCATTTTGAGCATGCGCGGGTTTCCAGGGCGACAGGTAAGTGTACACACACACACTTTTCTCGTCGAGAAACATGCTGACGAGAATCTCGACGAGAAAATAGAGAGCAGGTTCTCTATTTTTCTCGTCGAGATTCTTGATGGTTTTCTTGACAAGAAACCTGAAAGCCTCGTACACACGACCGATTTACTCAGCAAGAAAGCTCTGCCAGCAAGTTTCTTGCCGAGAAAATCGGTCGTGTGTACGAGGCTTCATATTTGAGAGTCTCCATATTGGTGTGTATTTAGAAAGGGATGGAAAGTCCTCTAAACAATACCTGGACCAGTCTTTGAAAAGGTTTTTTTTTGTGCTGTATTAATACATACAGTGGCAGCTGTCAATGATGCCATTGATCAGTACAGTATGTTAGCAATGGTATGGTAATCATTGGCTACGTTGATAAACAATGCCATGGCAGTCACATGGAGTCATTTATCAACAAAGTTGTCAAATTCTCACACTTTGAAGGGGGTCTGATTTGGCTTTGTCTATAAACAAAGCCATGGCATAAAGCAAAGGGGTCTGGGAGCTTTGTACTGTGTACTTTGAACTGTGTACTTCAAGTTGAAAAGGGGATTTTTTTAAAAAAGATATTTCAGCTAGCAGTTCTCAAGGCAATGGTGACCAGGAAAAATAGGTTGACTTTCCCCCGCAGAGCTGAGGCAAAAAACCCTAAAAAGGAGTTTTGAAATGTAGCCTAGCATTCTAATCACATGTAATTTGATGCATTCTCACTGATATTTCAACTGCTTCTCAGGCACTCGATACTTCATAATATGCGGTTTAGCTCTCTGTCATGTGATGTCAGCCTGCCCTAGCATTGCTAAGTTTTGTCACAATAATGATTTAAGTAGATCCAAACCCAATCAATAAAATCAAGTATACAGTGAGCTTTACCACTTATTGTAATTTCAAATGTTTTCAATCTTTTTTAAATATGCAGCTTTCATTTAAGGAATACCTAGTGATCCTGCTATAAAGGAAATTGTTCAAGCATTGTTATTGTTAACTATCTCCTACTTGTGCTTCTATGTTGTCATCCTTTCAACTGGGACCCTAACAAGCTATACATGGTCTCTATCAGAAAGCAGGTTTAGGCTCCATTCACGCTTGTAGGACTCCAAAGTTGTGCAAACTTTGGAGTGCAACTTTGGATGGGTGCAACTTGGATACGACTTTGGCTTTGACAAGTGATAATGGACAACTGTTGCATTGTATAACATTTAGGTACGACTTTCATGCAACGTTTGTGGGTTAACATTGAGGGCTATGGCCCTCAAGTTGCATGAAAGTCGGACCAAAGTAGTGTAGGAAATTGTTCAGGCATTGTCATGGGGTGACAACTATCTCCTACTTGTGCCTCTATGTTGTCATTCTTTCAAATGAGACCCTAACAAGCTACACATGGTGTAGGCCTGGTCCACCATTGTCTCTATCAGAAAGCAGGTTTGTAGGACTTTGACTTTGGCCAGTGATAATGGACAAATGTTGCACAACTGTTGCATTGTATAACATTCATGTACGACTTTCATGCAACATTTGAGGGTTAACATTGAAGGCTATGACCCTCAAGTTGCATGAAAGTCGGACCAAAGTAGTGCATGAACTATTTTGAAGTTGCTGCAACTTTAAGTCACACTTATATGAATGGTTATCATTGGAAAACATGGGGAACGACTTGTCATGTGACTTTGATGTCCAAAGTTGCATTACAAGTCACACAAGTGTGAATGGAGCTCTAGAGCAATGATGTGCAGCTATTGTTGTAGAGAGTGCCTAAAAGAGATTGGAGGAGATCAGCAACACTAGATTCTAGAAGGGTGAAATAACAGGAGAAAACTGTATTTTAAAATGACCCTCTCAGTACAAGGTCACTTATACACAAATCACAACGTTGCAAAAGAACAAGCTCTATAGTTACTTTTGTGTACTACTACTTTTGTTTTTGCGTTATGGCGAGCTAATGTGTGCTGCACTGCACTGTTACAGCGCATTGTGGTCTTTGGTGTCTTTTCTTTTGTTTAACTGTATTTGAATTACACTTCATTCATGTCTATGAGCAGCAGTGCGTTGCGACATGTTGCCACTCATTGTAACTTGCTGGGTTGCAAGAAAATGTAGCATGTGAGGTAGAGACTTTAATGGTAAGCTCCTTGAGAGCAGGGAATGTACACTATATATGTAAAGTGATGTGTAAATTGTACACGCTATGTAAATACTTGTAATAAATACCTGCATCATTTTACTGCAACACACACCAATGCAGCACATTGATGTGAACAGGCCCTATACAAAGCCAGGCTTTTTGCCTTTTCTTTGCATTGGGATCACGTCTGGCAACACTGTCCAACACAGCCCAACATAGCTGGTGTGAATGAGCATTTAAAGCCCAACTCCGGAAGAAGTAAAAGTCCTTCCTTGCAATGGGGATGTGCCTACACTGTAATACCGCGTACACACGGTCGGACTTTCCAACGGGAACATGCCCGTCAGAATTTCCGACGGAAAAAAAGAGAACCTGCTCTCTATCTAAGTCCGTCGTAATTTCCGACAAAAAAAGTCAGATGGACCATACACACGGTCAGAATTCCTGACCAAAAGCTCCCATCTGACTTTTTCTGTCGGAAATTTCAACCGTGTGTACGTGGCATAGGGGTTGAATTCTTGTTTAGTCTATGGGACAAAAAAAACTGTATATGCTGCCCCTGCTGCCCTTCCTGTCCAAAAGGTAAAACAGAATGCGACAGAGAGCATGATGCAGGGTCGCCATTACAACCCCTGACGCTACACCAGTGGTTGGGGTGTGTGTGGTTAACACATGTCTCAACTGTAGCACTGACCCCCTGTAGCACTGACCCCCTAAGGAGCTGCTAATTGATTGGGCCTGCACTCTGCCTCTCAACCCCCAGAAAAATGGCTCAACCCCCTTGGTACAACTGTATAGCAGTGTTAATGTAAGACCCAATGATAAAGAGAAACACAGTAATATCACACTGTACTGTATATTTACCGTCACCTTGGTATTCATCACTTCACCAGCTGTAGTAAGAGATAGAGTCTCACACAAGTTGTAAATTAACCATTTAAACAGTTTACTGAAGAAACGTATTTAACACATTAGACACAGGGGTCATTACAACATAAAGAATGACAGTAATAACAATCGAAGTGTATGCGAAAACCAAAACTCACTGGTCACTTTAAGAGCATATGCAAACAGGCAAAGAGTGGGACTTATGCTCAATATGATAAAACCCTGATATTGAGCCCCTTCTCACTCCCTCCTCAGAGCACACACCAAACCTTCTAAAAAAGTATTAAGCACCATGCAGCAGTGAAATACCATACATTTGTCCATATAATGTACTCAAGGACTCCCCCTAGATTTCAGTACACTGTTCAGCTCTGTGAACCTGAAGTTGTGATGCTGTATAGGAAATTACAAAGTCTATTTTCTTCTTTCTCTTCAGCTAGCTTAATTAGATTATACTGCAGTGTTTGTAAATCCAGGTAAGGAAATAGGCAGGTAGTAAAGTGATAATAGAACTGATGTGCTGGTAACTGAGAGTTTGCACATAGAACACACTGGTAAAGCATCTTCTTTAATAAAGGTTGCAACTCAATATTACTTTGCAGTGCAGGGAAACCAACCCTGAAGTTGTACTATAAACAGTCTATGTCTGAGTGAACTACTCCTGTGGGACTACTGATCCCAGTGACAGTCTGGAACAAGTTTAAATAGTAAGCAAGTGCCCGCTCACCAACACAGGTCCAGATGCTTGCAAGGCTCTTCTCTTGGTGTTTCAAGCTGTTCCCAGCTGGCGCCGTCACACCGCGCTGCTCCCTCTGATGGTTGATGCAACTGCAATGCAGGAAATCTTTAGAAATCTTGGAATCTCCGGTCTATCCGCACACCGGTCCCGCTGACTGTGATCTGGAACTCCTCAGAGGCCAAACGATTCCCTCCGCGCCGTCCAGGTCGCAGTCCGTCAGCCACACACACTGACTTCCCCGCAGGCAGGCTTTGAATGACATCCCAAGAGACCGGCAACATGCCACTCCTGTCCCTTTTATATTCTTACCCAGCAGGCTGTTCTGTGTCTTGGGCATGTGGGTAGGTGAACTGGGCATTTTGGGTAGGTAGTTTGCTGACTGAGTTTTAACATATGAGTCACTTCCTCCTCACTACATCTCCCACAATGCTTTGTTTCATGGCTTAATGAAACCAAACAAGTCTTAATAACATTAAATAGAATGGACGCTAGAGGGAGCCAAACTCTTATTTAAATTACATCACATATTTACACAGTAACTTAGGTGGCAAAAAAAACTCCTGCGCTACATGTATTTTTAATAAATGGTTTCTGTGGTAATGCACTAGACATTTGCTCCCTCTTAGGTATGTTTTTACAGTATTGGGGCAGGAAATGACATCAGGATCTCATGCTGTCCTTGAGAAAGCAGGGAGCACAGTTTCACAAGACGTGGTTTTACTGGACCCAGTTCAAGTTCTCTGATAGGAGATTCTGGCCACGTGTCCCTCCCCATAAGGCGGTGCTCTAGGGAGACACATATCTGCCTTCCTTCCTTCCTTCCACCCCCCCCCTCTTTTTTTTCCTTTCTTCCTCTCTATTCTTTTTCTGTGATTCTGGTTTCCTATTTTTTTTTCATACACTTACGAAAATTTGGTGCGATTTTCATACCCCCCCCCCCCCCCCACCGGCTGGCAAGGCTGCTAACATTTTTCATTTGCAGACCTACCATCTCAGAGACTGTCTGTGGGTGATTCTCTATTTATTGAGTGAAACTGCAGGGCTTTTTTTCAGCTGTAACTCAGTTCCACCACCTCTGGCTCAGGCTCTCTGCCTACCACTATCACCTGTAAACACAGAAGTCCCCTACAGTGGAGGCACTAGGGTCGGCTGGGTGCTTCAGCTTAAAGTGGTTGTAAACCCACTTTATAAACAAACACCTACAGGTAAGCCTAGATTAAGGCTTACCTGTAGGTGCATGAAATATCTCCTTAACCTACACGGTTAAGGTGATATTTGCATTTAAATGCGGCGACGCTGACGTCACGCGCATGGGGTTAACCCCATTCACAAATTTGGCTAGGTCGCAACATTCGACGACGTAGCCGAATTCGACGGCTCACGCGCGCATGCGCGGAGTCACGTCTTCGGCGCTGTGATTAGCTTGAGTGGCGATACCCGGAAGTAACCTTCCGGCTATCGCCGCAGCGATGGATGCGGCTGAAGAGGGAGACGAGGACGGCTTTGGGGGCCCCGATCTAAGGTAAGTGATGCATAATGAGCTATTATGCTAGTCATATTAGCTCATTATGCCTTTCTCTTACAGCTAGTTAAAAAAAAAAAATTTTTTAGGAGGGTTTACAACCACTTTAATACAGCAACAAAAGTAAGATATGTGGATGATGGTGGAGTTTTTAAGGAAGGGGGTTGCATGGAGGTCAGAGCTGAAGATGGGTGAAAGTGGGATGCAGAGGTAAGCAGCTGTGGAAGAAGGCTGAACTCTGCACTCTCTTTGCAGTGCACCCCTGAACTCTGCACTCTGTATGTAATGCACTCCTGGTGTTTAATACCCCTTAAGACCCTTCCACTGTTCGTGAAATTTAACCACACTATTAACCCACTATGTGATGAGGTTTGGAGGGTGTGTGTGAGGGGGTTCGGGGGGGTCGTGATTGAGTTCCTGCACCTATTTTCTGAGAAAAAAAGCCCTGAGTGAAAGTATTGATGTATTGGTTGTCACATGTTTGCAATTGTTATGGTACCTCTGGTATGGTGAAATTATGTGCATATACTTGTGGATGTACAGTATTTTCACCTTCCACAAATAAATAATAAAAATAAAATAAAAAAAACTGTCATCAGGAGGTAGGACAGTAGCGCCTCCTGAACGCCTGTCAGCCAATGCTATACTGCACTCTGAAAGGCAATCCACCATGGATCGCTTTTCAAAGGGCAGTAAGCTTACCACTTGTCTGAAAGAAGCTGTAGTTAATAATAATAATAATAATAATACTAATAAAATCAATTTAAAAAAATGTGGGCAGACAACCTGCACTACTGCCTTGTTGTCCTACCACTTAATATGCTCCCAAAACTTTGAAGGGATGTGGTGGGAGCAAGTGGCACAAATGAAAACCAGAGAGGCTGAAGAAGTCATATAACGTACAGACATAAATGACGTTTTTGGACGCTTATCTCACGTTTGTAGGAGGACCATGCCAGACACGCTCTGTCTCCAGGAAGAGTCAATCAGAAACCTTCCTGATCACGGTTATCTCCTTATGAGATAAGCAGTGTTGGCAGCATCTGTTAGTGCCGCTTGTCTCCTCCCCAGTACTCTCTTTATTGATTGTGAGATCATTCATAGGTCTAGGTGGCCTCACAATACACAGTATGTTGAATTTAATTTTAATCTGTGGTAAGTGAAATATACTACAGCTTTGGAGGCCCCTGTAGATGTCATGTGTAGTCACCCAATTCACAAAATTACAGCTAGCAACGACTAGTACAGGCAAAGCAATTTTTAATGTATACCTAAATGCAATCATTAAAATCTCTTATATTATTTAACATTTTAGCGTAATTTACAAAGAGTTTTTCAATATTTATAATTTCGTAACTTTCATTAAAGTAATACCTGGTGATCCTGCCATAAAAACATCCTTGTTCAGTCACTTCCTGTCATAGGTTGACAACGCTCTCTATCCTTTTCCCCCCCAATTGTGCTCTTGCATTGTCAACCCGTCACACCAGCTTCCAACGAGGACAATAACTGGCGGTTTCAACACACATTACACAGCTAAAGTCCTCTGTTGCCACCATCAGGAAACATGCCAGAGATTGGCCATGCAGCCATCACTGAAGTGATAACCCACCATATTGAATTAGGCTGGGAATCTTCCACTGATTTAATGTATATTACATACTCTATGTTGTTGAACTGGGAGAGAAGGGCATAGCAGGGGGTGACTGACAACTTCAGATCTGCAGTCTCCTCTGTAGAGCTGACACAGTGTCATATTTAATGCACTGAAAGCACACGTAATAGATATGTAATGGGGCCACAGGAGGAGTTGGCAAGCACAATAAACACCCATACCTGGACAGTGGACACAGGCTGCATGACCGTTGTAGATTACATTTTGTATTGTTAGGCTTTGTCCACACCAGCCCATTGTAAAACGTGTTTGTTATTGTAACACACATTGGTGCAATGCAATGGTAACACTCTACCTCACGTTGTGTTGCCCTGAATTACCAAAAATGCTGCAGGTGCAATTTTCAGTCGGTTGCAGGTGTCCCAGTTAATTGAATGGACTTCCTTAACAAGCAACATAGCATGCAAGGGTTAATCGAACCACAACGGACTGACATGGTGTGAATAGGCTATTAGTGTATGTAGACAGCTGGGTCGCTCTGGATATTAGTAAGTTACTTTCTCTGTCCCTAACACAAGTGTGGCTTTCACACACATGGCTCTGATATTAAAAAAACATACCAAAAAGTGCTCTACCCTCCTTTGTTGCTCACATAGGTCTCTCTTGTTGCTAAGTTAACTTTCAAAGAGCTACAGAACCAGGGACTCATTCAGCCCACTTGTGAGCACTGCCCAACTACCTTAGCTGACCACGAATGTTCTCCGGCACTCTGGGGCATCTGTTCTCTTTGGAACTTCACACCAACAGCTTGGTCTCAGGCTCTGCCCATGAGAACTCCCACCAACAATCATACCATATATTTTCATAAGATTTCCTAGACCCACTGCAATGGCACATGCAAAGTTGATCTGTACTCTGCAGCTCTGTAGACACCTTATGAGTTGGAGATAACTTACTTTCTTCAGATTTTGCAAAGAAACTGCATATAAAGTGGCGTTCCACCATGGTATCTTTCACATATGTGGTGGAGACAAAACTGAAATTGGGGGCTTCTCTTACACCTCTTTCCCAACAACCCTTAGATGTGGCAGGTAGTACCGGCTGTCAGATGTGTGGGTCAGATGACTGCAGGGCCGTCTTAATGCATGGGCGCCACTGGGCACTGCCCAGGGGCCCCAAGTGTATGTGGGCCCCCTGATAATCTTGCATTACGTAATATTTGCCAACTGCCCCGGATTTGCTGGGACAGTCACGGTTTTTACTAAGCTGTCCCGGGATGGCCCGGAAACCTGTACTGTGCCATCCTGATCCCAGCATTCTACTCTCCTGATTCTCCCCCCTCCCCCATACTGAGCCCTTCTGCCTCCCCCTCTGTACTGTGCCCTTTGTGTTGATTAGTCTTTGATTTACGGCATGTTTTCCTATTGTTTAAAATAGATTTTATTGAAAGTACTAATAATTATATGTTTAACTCTTTAACTTTTTATACTTAAATTTTTGAGAGTAGGTGTATAAATTGGGTGTCAGGAAAGGGTTCACCCGCTGGTGGCGCTATTGGTCTCTCGGATCGCAGTACCAGTGTCCACCAGCGGGTGTCGTTCAACATTCAGGACCTGTAGCGAGAGGACTCACCTGCTGGTGGCACTGTTGGATCCCTGGGCCGTAGTACCGGTGTCCACCAGCGGGTGTATCCCGGCAGTGTGGAGCAGATAGCACCTCCTGCGCTCAGGTGTTACATGAGGACAATTACTGTCAGTCTCATAAATGCCTGGCTGATGAGTACTCTCATCGCCTTGGTATCTCTCCTTGCGCCCTGACCTGAACCTGCTATCTTGGATCCTAAACTTGTCTCTGTACTTGATACCTGAACCCTGTGCCTTGCACCCGAATCTGTCCCTCTTGTGACCCTGTTACCTTTACCTTCACCCTACAGCCCGATCCATCCTCTCCCTGTCCTGTTGGTTCCCTGTCCCCATCTACTGATCTCCCTGTGTATGACCTCGGCCTGGATAAACGTTTATGTGGAACATCCCTTGTCCATCTGCTGATCTGCTGTGTATGACCCTGGCCTGGCTTGACTACGATTCTGCTGGTACTGCCCCTTTGCTGTATATACTACTTGTTGTTTGTGGCTTTTGTGGTTGGTTGTGCACTGTATGTATTTACTTATTTATCACCTATCTTAATAAACATCATTATTATTCACCTTACATGCGTTTGGTTTCCTCTGTCACAAGTTTACATGGTTCTGGTCTCACCTGATTCGTGACATTGGGACATGCTGGTAGGAGTCCCAGTGTATTACATTGCCCAGGGGCCCATGATGCTATTAAGATGGCCCTGGACGACTGCAGTCCACTGGGTAGGAACCAGATGCAGGCACACAACAGCACCTGAGCAGGACGCAGAAGCATAGCCAGGACATGTGGCAAAGGTTGGTAACAGCTGGGCAGCGAGGTACCAAATTAGAAAACAGAGACAATGTCAGGATACAAGCTGAGATCATCAGAAGCTGGGCAGCAAGGTACAAAATCATAAGGCAGAGATAATGTCAGTATACAGGCCAAGGTCAAAAATAGCTAGGCAGCAAAGTGACAAACCAGAGGACACGATGCAGAGACCAGTGAGAGTGCAAGCCAGGTCATACACAGGAGTCCAGGAGCAGCAAGTTTGGTCACCCCCACAAGAGAGCAGGACAGTAACATCACAGTCTCCACCCCATCTAATCAGAGAACGCTTTGCATTCATTCAGAAAGTTGAAAGTTGAATGGTGCAGTGACGAGCAGCGGACCTCTTGTGTTTACAATGCAAGAGAGGAGTGAAGATCACTGGCAGTGTCTACTATGGGATTTCCATCCAGCTTCCAGAGACCTTGGCCAAGTATGGTATATTCTGTAAATAGGTATTGTGCACTGGTCCAAGCTTGACCAATGTAACTATGTATAACATACTGATGCCTGGAATTATTCTTTAAATTAGAACTAAATTCAATACTTTTTTCGTTTTGGATAGAGTAAGGCAAGGTTAAAACCCCTGGCATTTATTTTTATTTTTTGTCATCTGTGTCCCATTGGGGAGATTTCTCTTCATATCCTGTTCCATAGCTAAAACAGTGAGAGGAAATCCCTCCAAATAGAGGGAATTTCTGGTTATCACCAGGGTCACCATATCTACTGCCCCCCAAGATTTTCCCCGTTCTGGTAACACAAAATTTGGCATTTTCTTTCACTTTCCATTGAAAAGGGAAAACATGACAAATAAAGAGGGTGAATCTCCCAATGAAAACCTAACATTTGTTCTGAACCCTCCATACAAAACTAAAAAAAAGGTTGGTCTTTATTTACAGTATACTTTAAGTCAATATAGATCATTTTTATACAGCTATTTTAAACAGAATCAACTGATTAACGATTATATTTTTATGGTATCTAGCGCACTCACCCCAGACTTTACATGCTTTTCTTTACTTGGCTCCTCCGCAGGAAAGAAGTAGGCACACTGCACTACATGCCTGTACCCTCCTGGATGGGGAGGTTGGGCGGTGTTAGTTTTCGGGCCTGCCTGCGGCTGATGTTAGAATCCTCCCGAGCTGATCTCGCCTCTGCATTAGCCAGAGACAAGTCCGTAATTCTCCCCAGTAAAGTAACTGTCCACACCAACTGAAAGTCCAACCTTTGTATTTATTTCACCATGGATAACAAATAGTCTCTATGAGAGCAGACAGGTTGATACGAGACACAGGTCAGATAAGGTGGGAGGAGGTCCAGGCACAAACTCAATTTAGGTTTCTCTTACTGTTCTGATTTCACGAACAGGCTTGGGCGCACGGTCTCTGCCATAGACCGGGTGAATATGAAAAAGTCACTGCCACTCACTTGTTGAAGTTGGTCACTGCCACTGACCTGGTGAATAGGGCCTTTCCCTATTTGGTCACTGCCACTGACCTGGTGTGCGTAGAGTCACTGCCACTATGACCTACAGAACATGCACTTCCTTCTTGAAGAAACTTGGCACATTTCAAGGAGAAGAACCTCCCTCTGGAGAGTTACCAGAGGCCCCCACTGTCACCACGACTCTGCGCTGAGTCTTCAGAAGGGGTCACCTCCCTGGCCTCCTCGATCCTGGATACGGGTCCCCTCGCAAGGCGGCACCCTAAGAGCCCTCAATCCCCGGCGGAACCCAGCCGAAGGCGCTGGGCTCCAGGCCTCCAAAATAGTACCTCACCCCAGACTGAAGGTGTCTGGGATGGAACAGGAACTCGGCCTCCGGGCCTAGGGCACCCGGAGACGACACACGCACCAACCACGCTGAAGGTGCCTGGGCGTGAACCCCGCTGGAAGATGGCCACCCCTTTTTATACCCTCTCCCGACAGGCACCGCAGGTTCCCCGCCCCGCCGTCACAAAAAAAGCACAGCCTTGTATCAGTGGTTCAACCCTGGCCTACGGCAACAGCGCCACCTGTAGGCCACAGGGAACAGCACACCAATACTATCTCCCAGGGACAGAAATGGTCCAAGAAGCCTGACAATTAGTGTATCTGAGCCTAATTACCACTCAGATACTCCCCCTAAATATATCACCCTGCTACAGGTAAATATTAATACATTTTTTCCCCAATAAGCTTGGGTATTTATGAAGTGCGGGCACCAAATAAAAGTTATTCCAAAGCAGCAAGGTAGGACTGCTTTCCTTAAAGGAACACTAAAGGAAAAAATTATTTTTTGTAAAATAACAAACATGTTATACTTACCTCCACTGTGCAGCTCGTTTTGCACAGAGTGGCCCCGATCCTGGTCTTCTGGGGTCCCTCGGCGGCTGTCTCGGCTCCTCCCCGCAAGAACTTTCCACGTTCATGCGAGCTCTCTCGCATGGTGGAAAGTTCTTGCGGGCGCGCTCCCGTGATACAGCCGGCGGCCATAGCCGCTCACTGTATCACTCTACCCCGCCCCCCGGCGTGTCGCGTCATTGGATGTGATTGGCAGCAGCCACGAGCCAATGGTTGCGCTGCTTTCAATCAACCAATGAATGAGCCAGGAGCCCGGCCAAGAAGCCAGCGCATTCACGGCGCGGGACTTTCGAGGGGTCAGGTAAGCAAACGGGGGCTCGGGGGGGGGGGCACTAATGCTCGGATGTTTTTTTACCTTAATGCATAGCATGCATTACGGTGAAAAAACATGTACCTTTACAACCCCTTTAAAAGTGTAAAAAAGATGGCAACTCAGAGCTGCAAGAAAAAGTGCAAATGATGAAGTTGGTGATTACGGATTGGAAAGGAGGGTTTTTTCAGGACATGGGCTAAGTCTGTTATGAAAACAAAACTCTGTGTATGGAGTGGAGAGAAACGAGAGGATCACTGGGGTGGCTTATATAGATTTCCATGTTTATGAAGATACAAATCTGATCAGGGAGTTCAAATACAAACATGTCGGCTTATGACAAAGCCTGTTACATGTGCTTTCAAAGTTTGGAAAGAATCTCTCTTTTAAACTGGTCGACCTTTAATGTCAGGCTGGAAGTGCTTTTAAAGTTCCTGCCTGATGCCAAAGGCTTCAAAAAGACCATCTCTCAATATGAATCATGACTTATTCATGTTATTCCTAAGTAAAGTAGATGTAAACCCTAAGATGAATGATCCGATAAACCCCTAGTTAGATATTGTATATTAGACACCCAGGAAAGAACTGAATCTGTACCCAGGGGCATATCTATTCTCGATAAGGTCTGGTAGGTACTAGAACAACAGGAGTATACATTAGAAAACGGGTTCTTAAGACGCCATATATCCTGTAGTCCCAGCTCGCGAATATAACTATAAAAAGTAGTATCTGCATCAGGGCCTGCTGGATATCTTTCCATACTAGGATTGCAAACATTATTAACCGGTTCCCGACCGCTGCACGAGGATGTACATCGACAAAATGGCACGGCTGCGCAAATGGGCGTACAGGTACGTCCCCTTTAATTTGCGAGCCGTGTGGTCGCGCGCGCCGCCGCCGGCGAGCTCGTGACCCTGCCGTGAGATCCGAGACTGCGCCCGCGGGACCCGCGGACCCGATCGCCGCCGGTGTCCCGCGATCGGGTCACAGAGCTGAAGAATGGGGAGATGTGAGTGTAAACACATCTCCCTGTCCTTCCCCTGACACTGTCACTGATCGTCTGTGCCCTGTCATCGGGAACAGCGATCAGTGACGTGTCACGGCAAGCCATGCCCCCTAACAGTTAGAAGCACTCCCTAGGTTACACTTAACCCCTTCAGCGCCTCCTACAGGTTAACCCCTTTACTGCCAGTGTCATTTTTATAGCACCGATCGCTGTAAAAATGACAATGGTCCCAAAATGGTGTCAAAAGTGTCCAATGTGTCTGCCATAATGTCACAGTCCTGACAAAAATCGCAGATAACCGCCATTACTAGAAAAAAAAAATGTCATAAATCTATCCCCTATTTTGTAGGCGCTATAACTTTTACACAAACCAATCAATACATACTGACCCTCACCTTTGACCCTAGCCTTTGATTCTGACACTAATCCTAAGGGCTTATTTACAAAGGTGGCAGCCCTTGCTACTACAAAACAGGGGGAGGATGAAGTGTGTTAGTTCACCTTTTGATTTTTTTCTGAAAAGGGGATCTAACCCTTTAACCACTTGCCGACCGCCTAACGACGATATACGTCGGCAGAATGGCACAGCTGTGCAAAGCAACGTACCTGTACGTTGCTTGGAATTTTCCGCCGTACGGGCGCGTGCCACGTGCTCCATGACCATGCCTGCGGGACCCGCGGACTCGATGTCCGCCGGTGTCCCGCGATCGTGTCAAGGAGCTGCAGAACAGGGAGATGTAAACAAGGCACTATGCCTGGTGACAGGACAGTAATCTACTGCTCCCTGTCACCAGGAGCAGTGATCACTGTCGTGTCACTTGTAGCCCAGCCCCCCCACAGTTAGAATCACTCCCTAGGACACACTTAACCCCTTCATCGCCCCTAGTGTTTAACCCCTTCCCTGCCAGTGTCATTTACACAGTAATCAGTGCATTTTTATAGCACTGATCGCTAAATGGAAATGGTCCCAAAATAGTGTCAAAAGTGTCTGATGTGTCCGCCATAATGTCGCAGTCACGATAAAAATCGCTGATCGCCTCCATTACTAGTAAAAAAAAAATATTAATAAAAATGCCATAAAACTATTCCCTATTTTGTAGGCGCTATAACTTTTTCGCAAACCAATCAATAAACGCTTATTTCAATTTTTTTACCAAAAATATGTAGACGAATACGTATCGGCCTAAACTGAGGAAAAAAATATTTTTTTTACATATTTTTTGGGGATATTTATTATTATAGCAAAAAGTAAAAAATATTGAATTTTTTTCAAAATTGACGCTCTATTTTTGCTTATAGCGCAAAAAATCAAAACCGCAGAGGTGATCAAATACCACCAAAATAAAGCTCTATTTGTGGGAGAAAAAGGACGTCAATTTTGTTTGGGAGCCACGTCGCACGACCGCGCAATTGTCAGTTAAAGCGACGCAGTGCCGAATCGCAAAAAGTGGCCTGGTCTTTGGCCAGCAAAATGGTCCGGGGCTTAAGTGGTTAAAGTCCCCCATAATCAACAAGGGGATCCCTAGATTATCTGTCATTAACAAACCTATCTGTCGCATTTCTTCACTATTATATGGTGGAGGGATATAAATAGACCCCAAAATACATTGCATAGAAATGAGTGTATATACCAGTGTTTTTCAACTCCGGTCCTCAAGGCGCCCCAACAGGTCATGTTTTCAGGCTTTTCATTATTTTGCACAGGTGATTTGATCAGTTTCACCGCCTTAGTAATTACCACAGCCGTTTCATCTGAGAGAAGTCCTGAAAACATGACCTGTTGGGGCGCTTTGAGGACTGGAGTTGAGAAACACCGGTATATACCAACAAAACAAAACCTGCCCCGTGCTTGCCTGCAGGAAAATTGAACCTTAGAAGAAATTAGAATACTAGTTCCTCTTGCATAAGCTGAGTATACTGCATGATATTGGGTAGGGTACCTTTCATACTGTAATAAACCAACAGTATCCTTAGTTAAAGGGGTTGTAAAGGTTTAATTTTTTATTTTTTTAAATAACAAACATCCCATACTTACCTGCACTGTGCAGTTCGTTTTGCACAGAGTGTCTCGGCTCCTCCCCGCAAGAGCTAACCCCCCTCTGGGAAGCACTCTCCCAAGGGGGTTAGCTTGCGGGCACGCTCCCGTGTGATACCATAGCCACCTACTGTATCACTCGGCCCCGCCCCTGGCGCTCCGGGTACATTGATTTGATTGACAGCAGCGGGAGCCAATGGCTACGCTGCTATCAATCATCCAATGAAGAGTCCACAAGAGCTCGGGGAAGGCATCGCGGAATCGCGCCCATGGAGATTCGGGGCTCGGGTAAGTAAAACGGGGGCTCGGGGGGGCCGGAGAGTGCAAGGTGTTTTTTCACCTTAATGCATAGGATGCATTAAGGTGAAAAAAGACGAATCTTTACAACCCCTTTAAATGCGTTTCCTATTATACGACACCGGATGTGCAGGCCGGAAGAAAATTATTTACTTTTCTGTAGAGATCACGTTGTACAATTATATTATAAGGTATGGCAAACAGTTTACGCCAAAATGTGAAATGTTTTGCAATTTTCAATAAAAATCATTGAAACACAAATGCGTTTTCTGCAGCCAAACAAGCAGAGGGTCATGCTGGAACAATTTATTAAACATAGCACGTTTCTTAATAGGATTCTTAATCCCTCTAATATTCCATGACCATATTACAATCTCAGTAGCCATTATTAGCTTTATATATATATATATATAACCAACTGCAAATATTATACCAATAATCTCCATAGAGCGGAGAAGGAAAAATGTCATTCAGTCCCTTACATACCCAAGATCCTTATACCACCTTAATATTCCTACAGATGGCAAAAAAAAAGAAAAAAGTCCTGACCAACCCTCCATTCAGATAGTAACATAGATATATCATACTGTAACAAGATTAAGTAAAACAGCATCACATAGAGTGTAAAAAATATTAATCATCACCTGGTGCATGGAATATAGCATGTACAAAATGACGTCACCATTCATAAATCTAAATATAGTCTTGCCTTTATCTGTTTACATTCCTAGCCTTCCCTGACATTCCTACTGGTAAAATAAAGCGTGCAACCATAAATTATGGCAATTCCCAAAAGTTTGATTGGGCTTATCTGGTGTCCACTAAGGTGAATTCCATTTGCATTTTTTTGTGGCATTTCCCTTGTGACAATACCAGGTAGTCCTTGCACCACCATGGCCATTTTGTAACTAATATGCTTCTTCTGAGACAATTGGGGATGTTGATGTGTGGCGGGTCTGCTCCCCGCCGCACCTCGCTCCCACATTGAAGAGGCCCGGCTGTGAAGAGCACTGATGTGGAGCGGGTGGAGAGGGATGATGTCATCTCTGCTGGTCCGCCCACTCACTTCTCTCCTCTCCTTTGCCTCTCTCATGCAGTCAGCCCTCCCGCCCGCCGAAGCCGCCGGCCTGCTGGTTAGGCAGGGACCCTGCGGCAAGAGACTCAGGGCTATGGGCCCCAGATTCAGGGCTATAGCCCCAATAGCCTCCCCCTAGCAATGCCTCTGCTTGGCACCAAACATCCCTCTCTTTACTGCACATGCAATCACAGCTGTGTCAGTCAGCTCTCTGGTCAGTATCCCCCTAAAATGCAGTGGAGTGGAGGTCACGTGTTTCCTGTCATCGGTGTAGCTCAACTTTGCAGCCAGGCCCCCTTGCTTCAATGTCGGAGGTGCGACGGGAAGCAGCGAGATGACATCATCTCTCACTGCCGGCCCCGCATCACCGCTCTCCTGCCCTCACTAAATGGACCAGTGCTGCCAGCCTGCCACCAATGCAGCGACAATGCACATTTGGTGACACTGGCTGGCATGGCAAGTGACAACCCACATCTGGTGGCCAGTGACGTGGCAAGTGACAATCTGCAAATGGTGGCAGGTGACGTGGCAATCTGCCAACGGTGGCAGGTGACGTGGCAAGTGACAATCTGCAAATGGTGGCAAGTGACAATGTGCATAAGGGGGCAGGTGACATGGCAAGTGACAATCTGCAAATGGTGGCAGGTGACATGGCAAGTGACAATCCACATCTGGTACCAGGTGACAGTGGCAAGTGACGATCAACATCTGGTGGCAGGCGACATGGCAAGTGACAATCCACATCTAGTGGCAGGTGACGGTGGCAAGTAACAAGCTGCATCTGGTGACAGTTGACGGTGGCAAGTGACACGCTGCATCTGGTGACAGTTGACGGTGGCAAGTGACACGCTGCATCTGGTGACAGGCAACGGTGGCAAGTGACACGCTGCATCTGGTGACAGGTGACGGTGGCAAGTGACACGCCCAGGGCTCCCACTGATTCTGCATTATGGTGGGTTGAACCACTTCATTATATATTATAATGTATCAATAGAAACAATGCGCTTCAATCACCCTGACACCATATCAACCATGGTGCCATGATGATTGAAGCGCCAACACCAGCCATCACCCACATAAAATTGCTTACCACCGGCGTGCACATGATGTCATGCATCTCACACTTGTGCAGTACAATATTGTGAGCCAGGGTATGACGTAATTTAAAACTTTTCAATAGCAGTAGTAGACTAGAGGCACTGGCAGTGCAGAGACAGCCTGAGAAGGAGTGAAGGGAAAGGAGAGCCAGCATGGATATACAGTATAATATATATATATATATATACTGCTTCTCAGATTAATTGCCATTTTCTTTGGGGGGGGGGTCATCTTAGGTTTAAAAGAGATAGGTTTAATACAGGCCAGGACTAGGACAAAAATTAGGCCTGGGCATTTTAGACTGAGCAGACAATTTTTCCAGGAACCGGAAGGGGGTGTTGGGGGGGGGCGTTTGTGGGGGCGGTTAGTGACGGATATTCACGGCATCCGTCCTCTGCACCGTAGTGTAAAGGGGCACTGTGATATAAGGGGACAGTGCTTTAAAGGGGCACTTGTTAATAAGAAAAGATCCTACTCTCTGTGCAGACA
This sequence comes from Rana muscosa, assembly GCA_029206835.1. NCBI lineage: Eukaryota > Metazoa > Chordata > Amphibia > Anura > Ranidae > Rana > Rana muscosa. The sequence goes on from CM055120.1 coordinate 77,915,146, forward strand.
GGGCTGGTGCAAGGATTTTTGACACCCTAGGCCAGTGATGGTGAACCTTGGCACCCCAGATGTTTTGAAACTACATTTCCCATGATGCTCAACTACACTGCAGAGTGCATGAGCATCTTGGGAAATGTAGTTTCAAAACATCTGGGGTGCCAAGGTTCGCCATCACTGCCCTAGGCGAAAACCTTATTTTGCTGCCCCCCCGACTGCACCCCTGACTCCACCCCCTTTTGCCCTGCCCATGTATACCCCACCTTTTTAACGAAGCGCTCATCAAAAGCAGCCTCACCCTATATCATTTATAAATATATTAAAAAGTAAGGGTCCTAACACTGAACCTTGGGGTACACCACTGATAACCTTAGACCATTCAGAGTAAGAATCATCAACTACTTTCCAAGCCTATAGACTTTACCTTACACATTAGCCGTGTGTGGGGAGTTGTGTCAAATGCTTTTGCAAAATCCAAGAATATTACGTGCACAGCCACAGTACAAGGTTTTACTTGCCTCCTCATAAAAAGAAATTAGGTTTATTTGAGGACCTCTGTCTTTCATGAATCCATGCTGTCTGTTGCTTAAAATATTTTTTTCCAGCAAGAACTCATCTATGTGTTCTTTTATTAAACTCTCCGGTATCTTCCCGACTATAGAAGTTAAACTAACAGGTCTATATCCAGAGGTGGCTGGTGCTTCATCGGTTGGGGGGGGGGGGCGCAGACGGACCTGACTATGGATGTCCACCCCGTCATCGCTCCAGCCCGCAACTGCGCACCATACACACACCCCCCCCCCCCCGGTCACTGGCTCTCTTACCTTATGCTGCTATCTCCAGATGAAGGGTGTCTGTTATCGGCGGCGGCTTCCCTCCTCTGTGCCCCAGCCTCTTTGTCTCCCCACTACCCTGGCAAGGGATGGGTACAGTGGGCACAGCACACAGGCATCCCTGGCTCCGTACTGAGCTCTGGCTGGAGGGGGAAGACATTCTATAGAGCGCGGACTGCCCCTGCGTTGTCTCCTCCCGCCTAGGCCAATAGGATCTCTTCTCTTCTAAACAGGTCACAGGACCCGCTTCCTGATTGGCCAGGAGGAGAATCAGTGTGACAATAGGGAATATTCATTCGCTATTGTCACACAACTAGGTGGGCTTAGGGCGCAGTGCTCTGCACCCCAAGCCCACCCTTTTTTGAAGCCTATTAGAGCCTCTGGCTCGAATCACGTGCTTCAAAAAAGAAAAAAAACACCCCATTGGAATCCATACGTCCGGTGCCCCGCATGTAGATTAGGGGGCCGGACACATGGATAGGAGAGCGGCGCCCGTGTGCCCTTAATAGATTGGCCGCCACTGTCTATAGTTACTTGGTAAAGACTTTGATCACTTTTTAAATGTGGGCACCACTGTGGCCCTACACTAATCCAGTGATACCATTCCAGTCATTAACAAGTCCCTCAAAATTTGCTCTTATACAATCTGAAAGTGTGAACCAGGCCATTGTGTGCAGAGCAATTTACTGTTGTTTTCCCATTCCATTTTCTATAAGGATTGCACCACCATTTCCATTTGCCCAATAGAGAAATGGAAATATAAAATAAGGTGTGCTTTGATAGCTAAAACTCTATTATTAGATGAATATCAGTTCCCAGTAGAAGCTTTTTTATGTAGCAATCTAGAAAATTCCCTTTAGAGGCAGAGAAATAAAAGCTCAAACGCTTGTAAAAGCAGTTTTCTTTTGAGCTGCAGTGTGCATGAGCCCTTAAAGTGCAAGTCCAGCCTATTCCTAACTAAGCCTAAACCTGCTCCCACCACACCTTCTAAATCTCATTCTATCTACCTTGTGAAAGGAAGATGTGTATACTTACCTATTGTGAGAGCGATCCAGTCTAGTCAAATGATCAGCGGTCAGTGGCAGCTTCAGTTTAGAGTCAAATATGTGTTTATTTTAACAAAGGAAAATAGCACAGCAAAATGTCAGATGCTCACAACATAGAATGAAACATAGCAGGTCAAATTCTGCATATATGTAACTAAGCATGGTCATAATGAGGCCAGGTGAGTCATTGCTCTTCTATGAAGGGCAATAACATATTAAACTAAAAGCATGAGAGGCCATTGCAAATAGGAGGACATCTGACTTCCAGTTGAAATAAAATAAAAAAATGACTAAAAAGAGAAGAGGGGGAAAAAGGTAGAAAAGAAAAGACAGGGAAGGGGTGGACAGTACGGAGAGGAGAGGTAAGTTGGACCTAGCAGACTAAGACACATCAAAACCTACAAGATGCAATCAGCTCGAACTACAGGGACGGTTTGGTTGCGTCAACATAGTCTTCAGTGAGTCTGAAGTAGAGTATTCGATCCAGAGGAGCCACAAGGACTTAAATTTATCATGAGCAACATTATCAATGGCCAGCATCTCCTCCATACGCATGATGTCGTTGACCGTAGAGACCCATAAAGACAGGGGGGGGGTAGTAGTAGTCTTCCAAAACTGGGGAATAAGCTGCCTCGCCGCCGAAAGGAAGAAGCGTAGTAGGGTGTGTTTCTGAGAAGCTATGGATCCGTGAAGCATGGACAGTAAAGCTACTTCTGGGGAAGGTGTTAGGGGCTTATCATATAGGTGACTGTATACGGTAAAAACCTGAGACCAAAGGGGCTGGATGGCCGGACACTCCCACCATATGTGTAGGTAGCTGCCGTCTGTTGAGTTGCACCTCCAACACAGGGGGGGCACAGATGGAAATATCTTATTAAGAGATTTAGGGTCCCTGTACCACCTAGAAAGGAGTTTAAAGTTCTTCTCCTGGGAATAACAGGAGATTGAAGATTTGTGGGTAAAGTGGTACGACTTTTGCCAATCCACTGGGGGGAACTCCCTTCCCAGGTCTGCGGACCACTTCCTCGTGTAAGAGGGAGGCTGATCATGTATGAGAGCGTGTTGTAGTGTGTACATGTAGGAGAGCAAGTGTCTTGGTGTTTCCGAGAGAGAGCACAGCTGTTCAAATTCCGTTAGGGGTCTGTGAAGTTGGGAAGAAGCAAAGAGGTCAGAGCAAAAGGAGGATATGCGGAGGGCCTTAAGCCAGTTCCCATGATCACTGGGCACTACAGGGGCGCCCGAGGTGGCGTCTACAAAGGAGCTCGCCGTAGGCCACGTGGGGCGGGAGTACGGACCCACTGACTGGGAACCACAGCCTTGGGGTAAGGCAGGGTGGTCAAACAAGGGCGTGAGTGGTGAGGGATCCGTGGACAGTAAAGAGAGCATTCCCTTTTTATACCATAACTGTAGGACAGCGATAGTTAATGGGGATGCATCAGAGAGCAAGTGGAAGTGTTGCCCATAACCCCAAAGCAGAGCCCGGAGGTCAGGGGCCGAGAGGTCCTGTTCCACCATAGTAGACGCTTTGGAGAAGGGGCGAGGGAACCATTCCAATGCCCTGGACAGTAACGTTGCTTTGTGGTATAGCTCAAAATCGGGTAAGCCCACCCCTCCCCGTGTCTTGGGGTGCGTAAGTAGTGTGTGACGGATACGGGACATGCCTTGGTGCCAAACGAAACGGACGGACATGGAACGCAAGGAAGCGAAGAAGCTCCTAGGAATAGAGATAGGCACAGTTTGGAACAAGTAAAGCAGTTTGGGCAGAGTGTCCATCTTCAGAGTGTTTATACGGCCAAACCAGGGCATCGGGGAGGTGCTCCAAGCATCTAGCTCCCTTCGTAGCTGATTTAGTAATTGGATATAGTTGAGAGTATAGAGTTGTGATAGGTTGGAGGAAATTGTTATACCTAGATAGGAAATACCCCTGCTGCTCCACTGAAAGGGGAAATTGGCTTGCACTCGGGTGAGGGTTGTGCTGGGAAGAGATATGTTAAGGGCCTCAGTTTTGGACATATTCAACTTGAAGTTACTAAAGGTGCCAAACCTACGAAATTCGCTCATTAAGGATGGGAGGGACGTGTGTGGTTGTTGGATATAAATCAGCAGATCATCAGCGTATAGTGTGAAAGCTTATGTGTGGCGGAGGGGGTCTGTATCCCCGCTATCGTAGGGTTACGTCTAATGGCCTGGGCTAGGTGCTCTATCACTAAGACAAAGAGTAGGGGCGAAAGGGGACAACCCTGGCGTGTGCCGTTGTTTATCTGAAAGGATGCGGAAGGCGAGCCATCAACCAGGACAAATGCTGAGGGGCGTGAGTAAAGTGCCATAGTCCGGGATATAAAAGCAGGGCCCAGACCCAACTGTTCCAAGGAGAGGCGCAGGAACTGCCAATTGACCCGATCAAAGGCCTTCTCCGCATCAAAAGAGAGCAGGCAGGACTTCAGGTTGTGGCGTTGGATATAGGATATTAAATGGATGGTTTTGGTGGTATTGTCTCTGGCCTCACGGCCAGGGACAAAACCCACTTGATCTTTATGTATAATCGCGGGCAATAGGGGGGAGAGACGGTTAGCTAGAACCTTGGCGTAAAGTTTAACATCCAGGTTCAGGAGTGATATCGGCCGATAACTACCGCATTGGGAAGGGTCCTTACCTGGCTTGGGTATAACTGAGATGTTCGCGGCCAGGAGATTACTGGAGGGTAGGTGGAGATCATCTATAGAGTTGAATGCAGATGATAACAGCGGGGCAAGGGATTGGGCAAAAGACTTAAAGAACCTGGGCGAAAACCCGTCGGGACCTGGGCATTTACCGGATTTCAAACCTTTGATTGCGGTGAGAAATTCGTCTACTGACAGGGGGTTTTCTAAGTCAGTGGCCTGTTCGGGGGTTATCTGAGGCAGTGCCGTCTCCAAAATGTAGTCTTTCATAGCAGACAGACGTGCGTCTCCCGTCTGGGTCGGCGAGGTCAGTGGGGGCAAGTTGTATAGCTCGGAGTAATATTGGCGAAATGCGTTTGAGATGTCCTTGGGATTACTCATTTTTTGCTTATCAGTGGTGCAAATGTGTTGGATGGGCCGGCGTGGGGGTCGGGGGTGGAGGACCCTTGCTAATTGCTGTCCGCATTTGTTGGCTAAAATATAGTGTCTGTTGCGTCCCCTATCTCTGGCGATCAGAGAGCGTGCATCTAGGAGGCGGAGTAGTTCTCTGCGGGCGTTGGAAAGTTCAACGTAAGTCACCGGGTCTATGTCTTGTTTGTGTGCCGTCTCAAGCGCGCGTATAGTAGACAAGAGTCGAGTTATGTCTGCTGACCTAGCCTTCTTCAGGCGGGAACCATGCTGAATGAGAGTCCCTCTAAGTACGCATTTGAGGGCCACCCATTTGGTGAGGGGGTTGGTGTCGTCTGATCGGTGATCTAGGATAAAGTTGCGAATCGCCAGTTCAATGTCCGCGGCACATAAGGTGTCCGTTAATAAATTGTCGTTCAGGCGCCACGAGTATGATCTGCGCGAGGTCAGTGGATGGGCGAGGCTGAGGTGAACGGGGGCATGGTCAGACCAGAGCATGTTACCTAGGGAAGCCTTAAGCGGTGTGTCAAGGAGGGATTGGGAAATTAAGAAATAATCAATACGACTGTAAGAGTTGTGGGCCACGGAGTAACAGCTGTAATCTCTCTCAAAAGGGTGCTGTATTCTCCATACATCCACCAATTGTGCGGAGTGTAGGAGTGCTTTTATGTGTGTAAGAGTAGTGTGTGATAAAGAAGTCTTACCCGAGGAAGTATCCGCGTCCGGGGAGAGGGCCACGTTGAGGTCACCACCTAGGATGAAACAAGGACCGCCAAAGGAAAGTAATTTGTCTATAACCATAGACAGAAATCCCCCTTGATCTTGGTTCGGACAGTACACATTGGCTACTGTAAAGACAGAAGAGTTAGATTTCAATTTGAGAAATAAGTACCAGCCTAGTGGGTCAACAAGAGAGTCTAATACCTCTGGGTGGAAAGATTTGTGAAAAGCTATCGATACTCCCTTGGACTTTGCTAAAGGGTTCGTGCTATGATGCCATTCATGATAGTGGGGATTTTTAAGGGTCGGGATGGCCGACCCTCGAAAATGAGTCTCCTGCAGCAAGAAAAGTTTTGTTTTGATTTTGGGAAAGTGATAGAGGACCTGACTACGCTTTTCAGGAGTATTGAAGCCCCTGCAGTTAAAGGAGGAAAGGGTAATGTGGTCAAGCGGCAACATGACAGTACTGAGGGGAAGTGGTATTGGATCTGATCTGCATCAGCCTCAAGGTCTGCTCGGTCCGGAAGAGAATGGGGAGGGAGGAAGGGAGCAAGGGGAGGGGAGGGGAAGTCCAGAAGGAGGGAAAAAAGAGCAAGAACAAGGGCCAAAAAGGTAGGGGGGTATCAACTCCAGAAAGAAAGAAAGTGTGAGGAAAGAGTCAAGGGGAATAGGGATCAGTAAGGAAAGTAGAGGAAAGAGGAGAAGTAATAGGCCACTAGGTGGCGGCATCGAGTCATGAGATGAAAAGTATAACATTTCTAGGCTGAAAGAGAAAAAGAAAAAAAAGAAAAGATAGCTTAAACTAAGGAGAAGGGTACAGAGCTTGTTCAAGCACTGTCGGTCCTAAGGGGGGAAACGCAGTTAGAGCATAGAGCGTCTCCCGGTCCCGGGGTCCGCCAGGGTACACTAACTATTAAGAAAGAGAACATAACCATCAACAAAAATACAGTATAAACCCAAACAGAAAGCACAGCCACCCAGGGAGGGTGAGCATCCCTCAACTCTTTGCAAACGTTAATAGTACAACCCGGAGGGTACGAGGTTTAAACAGCATAGATGGGGGCAAGATGGGAATGAGGGTGTGTGCCAAACTCAGTGAACGTGCGGGTTATTCAGGTAACCCTGGACATCCAGTTCCCCGAGCCAGAGGCGAGGGGGGGAGGAAGTCCTGCAACCAACCATAAAGAACAAATCCTGAGTTAGGGCGAAAGTGTGCTATCATCCGAGGGCACAGGGGAGTCAGTCATCTGGAGATCTCGTGGGGGAGTCCCTGGGGTGTTTGCCCTTGCCGGTCTTCTGCCATTGTGGGTGGAAAGGGAGGCCCGGGGTGGTGGCCGGAATGGGCCAGTCAGGCAAGGCGACTTGGGGCAGTTCCAGCGCCCCCAGAAACCGTGGTAAGTCTCCAAGAGTGCGAAAGAGGGCCGTTTTACCGTCATGGTGAACCCGGAGTTGGAAAGGGAATCGCCATTGATATTTGATGTTCCGTTCCTGCAGGAGGGATGTAAGAGGTTTAAGAGCGCGTCTCATTGCTAGCGTTTGGCGCGAGAGATCGGGTAGTAGCATAACAGGGGTGTCATTCAGCCTAATGGAGTCCTGAGTGCTGGCAGCTTTCATAATTTCTTCTTTAACTTTGTAAAAATGCACTCTGCATAGCGTATCGCGGGTAAAAGAGGAGTCAGGTTTTCTCGGGCCCGAGGTCCTGTGCACTCTATCCAGTTCAATAGGGGAATCCTTAGGTTGTTGAAGAAGCTGGTTAAAGATGGTGGCGACCGCGCCGGCCAGGTCCTTATGTTCAACCGATTCGGGTATACCGCGGATTCTGATGTTATTCCTGCGATTTCGGTTCTCGATATCGTCCTGAAGGTACATAAGTCGCTGTATCATGACTGTGTGGGAGTCAAGAGTCTCCTCATGGGATTGCAGCGTGGTGCAAATGCCATCCGCAATATTTTCCACATCCTCCATGCGAGTCCCCAAATCTTTCTTTAGCTCAGAAATCTCCTTTTTATATGTGTGCTCCATGCGGGACACATAGTGCTCAAAGTCAGTTTTGGTGGGTAGGGACCGCATGTAAGCATGCATGGATCGCATCTGCGACTCCATATCCCATCCATCCCCTGAGCATAGAGATGTCTGTGAGAGGTGATGGGAACTATGAGGGCTACAGGAGGGGGGCTCAAGGTCAGTGAAGGAAGCTGAGCGGTCTCTGGACTGTACCTTTAGCAGATCCGTAGGCTCAGAGCGGGCCGGGGACGGAGGCGCCGCCGCCATCTTGGATTTCTCCTGGTTCAGGAAGGCCGCGGAAGCGCGTGTTATAAACCGGTACGGGTCGCCGTATCGGTGTCCGCTGGCAGGCTTATTGTGGTCCTTGGGCTTGCCTTTACCCATCGATGAAATTTGGTGGCTGTGCGTCGCGTGATGGCCGAGATATATCCCCTGAAAGACCGTCGGGACCGGGAGCTGCTGCAATCAGCGTCTTACGGCTCCATGCGCCAAGCCACGCCCCCTGGCAGCTTCAGTTTAGAGGAGAGAAAGCTAACAGCAGATGCCCCATAGTAAGTCTATGGGTGAAGTCAGTGCCCAGGCACTGCAGCCATTAGCGGCAATGTCTCCTATTCACTGAACCTGGCCACCTGGAGAGATTACAACACAGAACTGGACCACTCTCAGAACAGGCAAGTATATACATTTTCCCTTACTTTAAGCTTAGTTAGGAATAGACTGGACGTCCACTTTAAGGAGAATCTGCCACTATGCCTCTAAAGTGACAGTCTATTTTTAAGTCCCTGACTCACTTATACTAAATACCTCAAAGTTTCAGGGTATTGGGAGGATATGACCACCTTAAAGGATTCAGTGCAGTGACCAGAGAGGCCGATCATTAGGCCCATGATAAACATGATGATGAGGATGATGTCATCAACCCTGTATGTGCTCCAACACCATGAGATACAGAGGTTACACTGGTTTTACTCCAAGCTCTAAAGTAGGAACTGAAGAGTAGGGGAGTGTCAAGAAGGTAAGTATAATTGGGTCAAGGGTGGGTTTCTATTCAGGGCAAGGTGAATTGTCTTTTCAAAGTTTTATATAAACAGTTTTAAAAAAAGGAAATTAGCCTGAAGAAATAATGTTATGACTGTTCTGATGTCTAATATAAAAAAAATGAGCTTATCTATTAAATGAAGGTATCATTTGTTGACTCTTCCCACCCATTGGGATCAAGTGGAAGATGTGCTGTACCTGTGCCTCTCCTTTGAGCATTGGTAAATATGACATTCTAGGGAGGTGGTGGGGTTTCTAATGTTCCTTTTTTGAGTCATATGTGTATATGACCATTAAAAGCAAAGGGCCCCTAGAAACAGTATAGAGCCTGTTTATAGCGGAGAAAATGGACATGCTGCTCCCTATTGGACATGACAGTGTTTACTCCACAGTGTTGCTTTATCACGGAGGTTTTGAATGTTTTTTTTTTTCTTAAAAAGGTTTATGTTTAGCTTTGTGCTAGGCTTGGATACAAAGAGTGCTTAAAGAGGTCTTCTAAATTTACTAAATTGTATTGTTAGATGCCTTGCAACATGTAGTCGCTCATATAGGTTGCAAAATATATGCGCTTCACTTCCCGATTCCCTCACCGAGGATGGCGGTAGCTCGGCTTCGGCTGCTGACATCGCGGGCGACCTGGACAGGTAAGTGTCCATTTTTTAAAAGTCAGCAGCTGCAGTATTTGTAGCTGCTGGCTTTAAAAAAATAAAAATTCCGGTGAATCTCCGCTTTAATAGATGAAAAGGAAATGTACAGGTAAATAAACATACAGTAAAACCTTGGTTTGAGAGTAACTTGGTTTAAGAGCGTTTTGCAAGAAAAGCTAATTATTTTAATAAATTTTGACTTGATATACAAGCGATGTCTTGATATACAAGTAGTGTCATGTCACAACTGAGTATAAGAGAGAATAAAGGCACCTCTAGCTGTAAAAATATGGTTACATTTATTGAGATTACAACATTTAGCAACATATTGCTACACTAAGAGGCGCCTCTCTTCTCTTTTTTATACTCTGTAGCTCCTCTTGAATTTTGCTTTTAAACACCTTGTGGAGGCTTCCATTTGTGGAATAACATTTTACGGTTACACAACCTATAACATTGCCATAATCTTTTTTTAAATGGACTATAAACTGAAGGACCTATGAATAAATGGTTGTGGAACCAATCAATTGAGTTTCCATTATTTCTTATGGGGAAATTTGCTTTGATATACGAGTGCTTTGGATTACAAGCATGTTTCTGGAACGAAATATGCTGGCAATCCAAGGTTTTACTGTATATGAATTTGGAGGGTGAGGATAGTCACATGAGTTCTCTAAACATGTTGGAGCAGGGGGTATAGTAGCAGCTCCACTCCCCCAACTGGGCTGATACAACTCCTCTGCTCATGCTACAAAATTCAAAAGCTAATGTGAAGTGATACAACAAATGCAGCTCCCATAAATGTGTTAAAATTATTTGACAAACCTACACTGCAGAGAAAATTGCCAATGACGCATTTGGTGTTAATGATTTCAGATGGGAGGCTCTGGCAGTCCGAGAACTCAATCTGTTTTGAAAACACAAATCTATATATGGAGCGAAGGAAGATAAGTATGTGCAGTTTGTTAAGGTTGCTACGCACTTTTCCATGTTTATAATTACTTGATGCTACAAAACTGGGAAAGTGGGCATAAGGGGGTCTCCTCATTTAAACTAAAGCCTAACAGCTGCTCAACCCATTGGCAGGTTCTGAGCTTCTACCATTCTGAACCAACCAAACAACAAAAATCAGTGGGTCACATGAAAAGAATGAACAATACATAATTACTATTAATAATAAACATCGAAAATTATCTATTTATTTATTTGGAGGGAAATGTCAGAACAACTGTCAAGCTATTGGATTGATTCACTTTTTTTACCTGTATCTGGGATAGGAAGTGATTGAAAATTGTTCTAATTGGGACACGGGCAGAAACAAAAGAAAAATGGAGAAGGGTTAGAACCTCTGTCTGCTTTTTAGTTAATGTCCCGTCCCCCCCTTTTCTCATATATTAAAGAAACACTGTTTGCTGTAATCTGTGTAATCTACTGCAGCACAAACCTGGAGACCCTCTCACATGGTCACTGGAAGTGCCCATTTTCTATGCTTCCTGCATCACCAAACGCAAACTTCCAAGGCAGGTTTGAATTTGATTGGCAGCTGTGAGAAACTTCTTATCTCTGTGGTTTTGTTTACATTAGGCTTTATGCATGTGAAAGCCAGCAAGGATTATGCATCATTTAACCCACTTTTTCTTAGCCCAGGACATTATGGACGTGCCCCAGCCTGTGACTGAACAGTGAAAGGAGAAGCAGCACAGTGATGAGCTGAGCTCTGTCGCTCTGCTTTCTCTTCCTGTCAGCACATGACCTGAGCCTTGTGCTGCTTCTTCCGTTCACACTTCTGATTTAAAATATAGGGATTGCAAGAGGCCGATTCAGGTTCTTACTTCAGCGCTGCATTTATTTATGTCTTTTATAGCTACAGTGCCTTGAAAATGTATTCATACACTTTGAAATTTTCCACATTTTGTCATGTTACAAGCAAAAACGTAAATGTATTTTATTGGAATGTTATGTGATAGACCAACACAAAGTGGTACATAATTCTGAAGTGGAAGGAAAATGAAAAATGGTTTAGAAATCTTTTACAAATAAATATGTGAAAAGTGTGGAGTACATTTGTATTCAGCCCCTCTGCGTTAATACTTTGTAGAACCACCTTTTACTGCAATTACAGCTGCAATTCTTTTTTGGTAATGTCTCTACCAGCTTTGCACATCTAGGGAGTGAAATTTTTACCCATTCTTCTTTGCAAAATAGCTCAAGCTCTGTCAGATTAGATGGAGATCATTTGTGAAAAGCAATTTTCAAGTCTTGTCACAGATTCTCAATTGGATTTAGGTCTGGACTTTGACTGGGCCATCCTAATGCCCTGTACACACGATCAGAATTTCCTATGGGATAAAATCCGATGGAATTTTCCATAGGAATTCCGTTCAAGCTGTCTTGCATACACACTCTCAGACCAAATTCTGACCATCCTAAACGCAGTGACGTAAAACACTACGACGAGCCGGGAAAAATTAAGTTCAATGCTTCTGAGCATGCGTCGACTTGATTCTGAGCATGCATGGTTTTTTCTCCGTCGGAGTTCCACAGATGATCGGAATTTCCGATAGGATTTTTTTCCATAGGAAAAAAATAAAACATGCTCTATTTCTAAACTCCGACGGAAAAAAGTCTGATGGGGCCCACACACAGTCGGAATATCCGATGAAAAAATTCCATCAGACTTTTTTCATAGGAAATTCTGATCGTGTGTACAAGGCATTACACATAAATATGCTTTGATATAAACCATTCCATTGTAGCTCTGGCTGGATGTTTAGGGTCGTTGTCCTGCTGGAAGGTGAACCTCTGCCCCAGTCTCAAGTCTTTTATGGACTCTAACACATTTTCTTCTAAGATTGCCCTGTATTTTGCTCCATCCATCTTCCCATCAACTCTGAGCAGCTTCCCTGTCGAAGAAAAGCATCCCCAGAACATAATGCTGCCACCAACATGTTTCACGGTGGGAATATTGTGTGTTCAGGGTGATGTGCAGTCTTAGTTTTCCGCAACACAAAGCGCTTTGCTTTTAGGCCAAAAAGTTCAATTTTGGTCTCATCTGACCAGAGCACCTTCTTCCACATGTTTGCTGTGTCCCCCACATGGCTTCTCACAAACTGCAAACAGGACTTCTTATGGCTTTCTTTCACCAATGGCTTCTTCTTGCCACTTTTCCATAAAGGACAGATTTGTGGAGGGCAGGACTAATAGTTGTCCTGTGGACAGATTCTCCCACCTGAGCTGTGGATCTCTGCAGCTCTTCCTCAGTTACCATGGACCTCTTGGCTGCTTCTCTGATTAATGCTCTCCTTGCCCAGCCTGTCAGTTTAGGTGGATGGATGGCCATGTCTTGGTTGGGTTGCCATACTCTTGGGATATTTTTTTTTTAATAACCTAACGCTGCTTTAAACTTCTCCACAACTTTATTCCTGACCTGTCTGGTGTGTTCCTTGGCTTTCATGATGCTGTTTATTCACAAAGGTACTTTAACAAACCTGAGGGCGTCACAGAACAGCTGTATTTATACTGAAATTAAATTACACACAGGTGGACTATTTCCTAATTATGTGACTTCTGAAGGCAATTGGTTCCACTAGATTTTAGTTAGGAGTATCAGAGTAAAGGGGGCTGAAAACAAATGCACACCACACTTTTTCAGATATTTATTTGTAAAAAAAAAAAATGAAAACCATTGATCATTTTCCTTCCACTTCACAATTATGTGCCACTTTGTGTTGATCTATCACATAAAATCCCAATAAAATACATTTACGTTTTTGGCTGTAACATAACGCAATGTGGAAAATTTCAAGGCGTATTAATACTTTTTCAAGACACTGTACCTAGAGTTGAGCTTTTAAATCCAAACTGAAACTCAATGTTCAGGGGCAGTATAATTGTTAGGCATTTAATGCACACATCAAAAACTACTCCGCTAAATGTGCCAATTGTGAATCTGCCAGACTTTCACCGATCAGTCATTCATATAGGTCAGGGGTGTCAAACTCAATTTCATTGTGTGCCGCATCGGCATAATGATTGTTCTCAAAAGGGCCGGTTGTATCTGTAAGATTAGATGTCCAGCGCATCCCCTCCCCTTACATTAGATGTCAGGAGCCATCATAAGTTGAGTCCCCCACCCTCCCTTACATCACAGTGCACCCCCCTTTACTTATGCTGCTGTTGGGAAGAAGCTGGATGCATTTCTTTAAAGCAGAAAGAAAGGGTCTGGAGGAGGACCAGAGGAGGGCTGAAGCTCTCCTGCAGCTGCAGGAGAGGTGCGAGGGGCACATGAAATTGCCTGGAGGGCCGGATTCGGCCCAGGGGCCTTGTGTTTGACACCTGTGATATAGGTCATAGATCAATAAATGATGGAACCTGCCTAAACAATGCTGATTTATATTATAAATCCACAATACCAGTTGAACCTTACAATACTGTAACCAAGTGCTTTAGGAGCTGTCTCAACAGGCTTTTGTCCAAGCCAGGCAAGTTTTGCATTTCCATATACTAATATGGATATTGCAAGATCCAGTTGAAGCAGGTAAAATACAGGTCAGGAGGTGGTCAACTGCACGTCAGTGATTCTGAATGATCTCAGAAGCATCTCAGACTGATCCCACACACAAGCCCAGAGTCCGTCTACACAGGCCCTATAATGTGATCCAAACCTAATGCAATTACAAATGCCACAATCACTTTCACATTTATGTTTTATGTGGGGAACTCCCTAAGAAAGGTATTGGGTCAATATTTTATTGACGGTAAGTGGCAAATATATTTGTCATCTAAGATCAATGTCGCATCCACCACCATACTATTTTCAAAGCATGTCATTGTTTTGGAAGAAATTACATTGTAAGAGAGAAGAAAAAGATCTGAATTTAAAGTGTTAGGCCCCTTTCACACGTACAGACCGTATGTCCGCTTTTTCATCCATCCGTTTACGGATGAAAAATGGACATACATTGGTCCCTATGAGATCGCAGGTGTCAGCGGATGAAACATCCGCTGACACCCGATCTCATCCGTGTCCGCAATGCTTCGTTTTTCTGGATAGAAAATGTCCTATTTTTCTATCCGTCTGCGGAGCGGATCGGATGAACATGGACAGACGGTCCATGTTCATCCGATCCCCCCATAGGGGAGAGTGAAGATCTGACAGGGCGGTCCCTGTACAGTGTGCGGGGACCGCCCTGTCATCCGCCGGCTCAGCAGGATCCCCGCAGAGCAAGCGGAGGTTCACGGGGATCATCACGGATCCGTTCCGTGTGAAAGGGGCCTTACTAACCCCAGGACCCTGTATTTTCTATATTTGGTCTCCCACCGTACACAGAACATGGAAATGCAATTATTTAAGTAAATATAAACTGCAAAATACATTTTCTCATCAGCAGTAGGAGAAGATAGACAGGAGTAGCAAAGCAGGGTCATTCTCCAGCCATGGGAGTCTCACTTCTTGGTCCATGCACCCCAAATCTTCTTAAACTTCTTGCATCCTTCTTCTTTAATAGAGCATTGAGCTGTAAGAGCTATACATCTTCCATATGACATATAGTTTTTGAGGTTAAAGCGGTTGTAGACCCGCATTTTTTTTTTTTACACCTGTAAAGGAAAAGGCATAATGAGCTTGTATGCACAGCATACAAGCTCATTATGAAATACTTACCTTAGAATGAGGCGTCAGTGTCCCTCCCGGTGCACGCCGAGGCAGCTGACATTATGCCTCGGTGTGCCTTCCGGGTATCGCGGCTCTAGCGCTGCGAGTGGCTGGAGCCGCGATTCGTCACTCCCCCGCATGCAAGGTCCGGCGTCCGCCGGGCCTTCAGCCGAGAATCCCCTGTGCGCATGCGCCGCTGCAGTCAGCTGCGCAGTGCAAGGGGAATATCTCCTCAACCGTAAAGGCTTAGGAGATATTTCTTTTACCTACAAGTTAGCCGATTATACAACCGCTTTAAATCATTTAACTCTGCTAAATGACTGCCAGTGTAGTAGATCTTAAGGGTCAGACTCTTTTTCTTACATGTAAACGTGTTAGAGGTCATACCAAATTTGATAGTCTACAGAATTTCTTGCTTGTTCATGCTTCATGGACATGGAGAGGCAATTTTAGGGAGATCTTGTGCTTGCGGCCCCAAATGAAAGGGTCTCGCTCCAGTCATAGCACCTTCAACTTCATACCAACCCTCCTTATAAAGGTGCTCAAACTATGATACACTTTTCCCTGCTTCAGCACCCCCACGTTCCCTATGTCCCAACACCGACACTACCTGGCTGGAGTGTGCATGTTCTCCCTGTGCCTGTGTGGGTTTCCTCTGGGTACTCCGGTTTCCTCCCACTCTAAAGACATCCTGGTAGGTTAATTGGATCCCGTCTAAAATTGGCCCTAGTATGTGTATGTATGAGTTGGGGACCTTAGATTGTAAGCTCCGTGAGGGCAGGGACCGATGTGAATGGACAATGTATATATGTAAAGCACTGCGTAAATTGACGGCGCTATATAAGTACCTGAAATAAATAAAATGTTAAACCTGATCACTGCTGCTGGACAGCATTTCTTCAACACCCGAGTATAAATAGCCACCAAAGAAAGTGACTGCACAATACAAGTCTGGTTGACCTGCACTGGTAACCAATCAGAAGCTACCATTGAGAAGTCACACTCCTTCTGAGAAAATGTATTAAATAAACTCTGGATCTCATATGAGATGACCAAAGTAGAGTTATCTGTCTCATCTGTTATCAACAGGGGCAGCTTTTGTAAAGATTATCTATGTCAATGATGGAGGGGTTGCAAGAATTTTTTTTATGGTGTAGCATTACTACGATGGTGGGGGAGAGCACAGGCAAGCTTTTTCATTAACTAATGCCGCCCGCGTACACACGCTCAGAATTTCCGATGGAAAAAGTCAGACGGAGTTTTTTCATCGGATATTCCGACCATGTGTATGCCCCATCGGACTTTTTACTTCGGAAATTCCGACGGACTTAGAAAATTTTTCCGTCGGAATTTCCGTTCGTCTGGATGCAATTTCGACGGACTAAAAATCACGCATGCTCAAAATCAAGTCAACGCATGCTTGGAAAAATTGAACTTAATTTTTCTCAGCTCGTCGTAGTGTTGTACATCACCGCATTCTTGACGGTCGGAATTGGGTGTGACAGTGCGTATGCAAGACAGCTTGAACGGAATTCCGTCTGAAAAACCCATCAGTTTATTCGGACGGAAAAAACGGTCGTGTGTACGAGGCATTAGAGTTTAATTTACTAACCTGTCGTTCAAGCTTTATTTAAAGCCATGTAACTGTCCTTTTCATCCATTTATTAGCTGTCATTCTTGAAAAAAATTATGAAAAATAAAAAACCCTTAAAGCGTATGTAAACCCAACATTTCATAGTCCCGATATGTGCCTGCTGTACCATGTACTTGTATGAGAAAGTATCCTGTTCCCTTAGTATTGCATCCTTTGTGTTAAATCGCTGGTGACCCTGCCAGTCCCTCTGCTTTCCTAATAAAAGCCGACGACACTAGGCAGGAGAGCACATAGTGGTCAGTTCTCTAGCTGTGCAGGGAACTTAGAGTGCTCTCCAATAATCAGACTTGTCCTGACACACCCTCCTCTGCACAGCCTTTCACTGGGAAGCTCAGTGTGCTGCTGTTGTCCAAATAAAAACTGCACCGCGTTTGGTGTTTTTGAGTCACATGTCCATTTTTTTTTACAGGTGCATGCTACCCAAAAATGCACAGGAAAGGCATCTGAAAATTGATTTTGCCACAGGAGCAGTGGGAAAGGGCCCTAAGTAGAATACCATAATAATATACATTTCATAAATCTTCTGTTAAATACACTTTACTACGTGAGAACACAAACCACCGCCACCACAAGCAGATCATCCTACTATTATGACCCTCTCAATATTCGGTCACTATGCACCTGTCCCTAAGGGAGTACTTTATGAAAGAATTTCAACTGCATAATTCAGCAAAGACATCGGATCTCCCACAGATATCCAAAATTTCAGAGGATTGATGCTTAACAATTAAATTTAAACAATTTTATGGAAAACACTAGGATTGTTAAAATTTTATTTTTGAGCGTCATCCTCTGGAATTTTGTATATCTATGGGAGATCTGATAGGACAAATCCAACTGCATAATATAGCAAAGTATTCTCTTAAAGAGACAGGCGCATAACAACCAAATATTGAGCAGGTCATAATAGTAAGGCCCCTTTCACACTGAGGCGTTTTTCAGGTGTTTTAGCGCTAAAAATAGCGCTGTAAAAACGCCTGAAATAATCCTGCCCCAGCATTCTTAATGTGAAAGCCCTGAGGGCTTTCACACTGAGGCGTTATGCTGGCTGTGCATTAGAAAAAATCCCGCAAACAGCTTTTTTGGAGCATCTTTGGGGCGCACAAAATAGAGCTGTAAAAACGCCTATCCCCATTGAAATGAATGAGTACCGTAAAATCACGGTAAAAACGCATAGGCGTTAGCGCTATTTTTAAAAATAGCGCTAACGTGGTAAAAACGCATAGGCGTTAGCGATATTTTTAACGCTAACGCGGTAAAAACGCGGTAATAACGCTAATAGTTTTTAGCGCGTTATTGCAACGCCTCAGTGTGAAAGGGGCCTAAGGTAAGCTGTTTGTAGTGGCGGTGTGCGTTCTCACGTGGTGAAGTGCATTTCATGGAAGACATCTTTTTTGGAAGACTTATGAACTATATATTATTGTGGCACAATACTAGGGACTCACTGTGGACCATGTGGACTTTTTAACATTTATATACCACATGTTAATTGTTTTAACTATAATCGATTTAAGTTGTTTTTGAAAATAATGGTTGTTATGCCAAGTAGCAATTGTTAGAGCTTGGGGAATTGGGCCAGCGTCAGTATGCAGTTCGGTGTGTTTCTGTTCACTGGTTCAGGGGCATATTTTTCCCTGAATTCGCACCTGAACCAACCCCCGAAAACACACAGGACCCTTTTTCAAACCGTGCCGCAGCAGTTCCGGACATGTGTGAACCGTCCCATTAAAAGTAATTCACATTTATGTGAACCCGGCCTTACTGCTCCTTTAGTTTGCCTTCCTCTTCGGAAGGTCTTGCCCCAGGGCTATTTAGGGGAAAAGAGGGTCTTTGGAAGGAGTTCCTGCCAGAAAACATAGTCATGGACTAGTCGTGAACAGAATGGCTTCACTTTGGCATGGGGCATAGCTGGGACATGGGCCAGTAGGTAATGGGAGACGGAGTTTAAGCATTTAGGACTATACAGAACTTTTGCCAAACATTTTTGAGCTACCCACACCATGTTCTTGGGATTGTTTGTTACTTTTAAATTCAACTTGATCGTTGCAAGCTACAGTATGTTTGAGTTGGCATGGTTGCGTTGAGCTCAATACACCCTTCTAGATCCAAAAGTTGAGGGGCGCAAGGCTAGCAGTAAAAATGCATTCCAGGTGGTCCTATTAGGTGTACATACATACTTAGTCATAACAATAGCTCCCCATTTTAAAACTATACCCCATCTTTTATTGTTTTTAGCTGTGGATTTGGAAAAGTAAACTGCACATCCCCCTGTAATGAAAACAAGACACTGGAAGAAAAAAAAATTAGGTGTAACCTGCTGTACATTCACGCGTGGAAATAGCAGCCGATCACACAGGTGTCTCCTGTATTGTGACCAAAACCCCCCCCCCCCATAAGGTGACGCTATAGCACACTGACTCCGACTGACAAACAAGATTATAAATAGATCTTCCAGGAAAAGCCTCTTACCTGTGACCTTTTGTACACAAGCTGTGCAGGATTTAGTACAGGTTTCCAAGCAACTGACTTACTTTCTTATTTCAATATAAATTCATTGCTAGGTTAGGTGGTAAATCAAAATAAATCTTGGGAACAAAGGCGACGATGAATGAATTAATTTATGAATGAAATTTTCTTAGGCTGTAAAGGAAATGTCATTTTATATTCTCTTTATGTATTTTCAGTGGCAAAATAAATAAAAGCTGTATTCATTTTAATCCGGTAAATATGGAAAATTTTACAAATATTTCTTGTTTGCCCTAATTGCCATTTACAGGCATAGGTTTTGCTAATTTTATTTTAGAGCTCTGCAGTGTAATTTACAGAAATCGAACAGATTTTACAGACTGCAGAGTAAGTTAGTGAAGAGGAACATACCTCCTTCCCCTCTTCTAACAGATATAGGCAATGTCAATTAATAGATAGATAGATATCTATCTATCTATCTATCACACACACACATAGTGGATATAAAAAGTCTACACACCCTGTTAAAATTTCAGGTTTCTGTGGCGTAAACATAAAATGAGACAAGTTAAATATGTTCAGAACTAAAAAGTAAAAAAAAAAAAAAAAAAAACCACACACAGATCCACGTCCTGTCAGAGGTGAGGTGAGACCTATGTGTGTTCCCAGTACAGAGGAACACAGATCGGTCTCCTCCCCTTGTGAGTCCCCTCCCCCTACAGTTAGAATCACTCACTAGGGAACATATTTAAACCCTTCAGCGCCCACTAGTGTTAACCCTTTCCCTGACAATCACATTTATACAGTAATCAGTGGTTTTATAGCCCTAAATCGCTGTATAAATGTAAATGGTCCCAAAAATGTGTCAAAAGTGTCCGATATGGACACCCTCCTCTATCTTAGGGATCCCCACCAATCTTTGTCGGCAGCCCTGGAATTGATTGATTCATTTGGCAAATTCTCAAGAATCAGAATAAACTGAGACAAGTCGGTCATATTCCCCCTAAATCAAAAAGAACCCCCCTGGACCTACCTGCCCCTCTCCAGTGGGTCGATAGCTTCAAATATTTGGGTATACAGATTCATAGGCACCTACCACGATACATGGAGTCCAATGTCCACCCGGTCCTTCAGAAACTTGTACAGAGGAGCTTGGTTTGGAAGTCTGCCACTCAGCCCCGTGGGCCGGGTCAATCTGATAAAAATGTCCTTTCTCCCCAAGTTTTTATACGTCTTTAGGAACTCTCGGGTCAGTATCCCTAACTCCTTCTTTGTGAAATTAGAACAGACGGTCAGTTCATTTATATGGCAGGGGTCGGTACCGAGGGTAGCTATGTCCACACTCCAGCTCTCTCTGTCGGGGGGGTGGTCTTGCTGTTCCCAACTTTAGGAAATATTATTGGGCCGCGATCCTAGTATCTGTGCGGTGGTGGTTCACCCAGAATCAATCTAACACCTCGGTCAATTTGGAAGCAGCTATCTTAGGATCATATTCTGAATTAAGCAACTTAATTTACAGGAGGGCCTAGATCCAGCACACAAATTACTACCCCTATGAGGACCACGTGATGGGTGTGGCGACAGGTTTCGAGGCTTCTGGAGTCGCCGCAGACGTTCTCTCCCCACACTCCTCTGTGGGGAAACCCGTTCATGCCCCAATTGAGGACTGTGCCTTACCCACAGGGGGGCCAGATACGGAGTGCGTACACTGAGAGATGTCATGCCTGGGGGACGCCTGCTCTCCTTTGGTACGCTGAAGGGTAAATTTGGGCTACCCTCATGGATGTATTTTAGGTTCCTGCAGCTGAGGCATGCCCTTAGGGCGCAGTTCCCGGGGTCTATTAGGGTTGAGCCCCACAAGGTAGAGAGAGGCTGCTTACATCCCGCTTTGTGGACAGGACATTATCCTCCATCTATCTCCACCTTACCTGTGCAAGACGCTCTGGGGTTTCCAGGGCCGCAGATCGTATAACACGCAGATGTCCCCAGGAGACAGCAAGATGCATCTTGCTGGCTCCTGGGGACATCTGCGTGTTATACGATCTGCGGCCACTAGGGCTTGGTCTACTCTCTGCTTATAATTCTGGCTGGATCTAAGGGATCTATTTTGTTTCCCATACATGCTTGGCTGCATTACCTTGTTAGCCTCAAGTTTGCTCATTGATGTCCCCATGCAGTCTTTTTCTGCATACAGACTGCTATTTCAGCTGGTACGCTGAGTCTTGAGGTTTTCGTCTCTAGCTGCCTTTTGCTCTAAGAAGCACCTGAAATTTCATCCTGTTTTTCTGCGAGATGTGAATTGTTTCCACGCTCATTACAACGGTTCTGGGCCTGCTTATAAAACAATATATACCAAAAAACTTTGATTAAGGGATAATATACATTATACCCTCCTGCTCCCAAGATAGTAGGGCGTGTTTTCCTACCATCTCTGTTCGTCCTGAAGAAGCCTCACAGGGAAACGCGTAGACGCACACAGGGACCACATCTGTACAATCATCTCGTATACAGCGTTTTAATTTATTCTACTATAGTTACTGTCTTGTCTTTTATAAATAAAATATATTTTTTTGTTTATCTCATGTGTCTTTGCCTTAAAAGTCCGACCCCTAGGTATCTCTATTCTTGAGTTATCTTTTCACGCTTTTTCAAGTTATCCAACGGATGTGGCATTGTGAGTGCTTCCCTTTCCCTCATTTATATACACTTCATATGCTTAACATGTAACTGATTGAATCTCTCAATAAACATTCCTTCTGTTAAAAAAAAAAAAAAAAAAGGGTCTGATGTATCCGTCACAATGGAACGGTCACAATAATATTTAAAAAAAAAAAATAAAAAAAAAAATCGCAGATCGCCGCCATTACTAGTAAAAAAAAGCAATAAATCTATCCCCTATTCTGGAAACTTTTGCGCAAACCAATATACACTTACTGTGATTTTTTTTTTACCAAAAACATGTAGAAGAAGAAGAAAAATACATATCGGCCTAAACTGTGGAAAACTTTTTTTTTTTTTATAGATTTTTTTTGGGGATATTTATTATAGCAAAAAGTAAATATTGAGCTTTTTTCAAAATTGTTGCTCTAATTTTGTTTATAGCGCAAAAAATAAAAACCGCAGAGGTGATCAAATACCACAAAAAGAAAGCTCTAAGGCCCCTTTCACACTGGGGCAGTTTTCAGGCGCTATTGTGCTAAAAATAGCGCCTGCAAACCGTCCCTAAACAGCGGCTGCCGTTTCTCCAGTGTGAAAGCCCAAGGGCTTTCACACTGGAGCGGTGCGCTAGCAGGACGGTAAAAAAAGTCCTGCTAGCCGCATCTTTGGAGCGGTGCGTTTACCGCTCCTCCCCCATTGAAAGCAATGGGAAACCACGGTAATACCACCGGCAATGCGCCTCTGCAGAGGCGCATTGCCGGCGGTATTAACCCTTTTTCGGCTGCTAGCGGGGGTTAAAACCACACCGCTAGCGGCCGAATACCTCCGCAATTTCGACGGTATAGCGGCGCTAAAAATAGCGGCGCTATACCGCCCCAGTGTGAAACCAGCCTATTTGTGGGGGAAAAAAAAAAAAGGATGTTAAATTTTGTTTGGGAGCCACGTCGCACGACCGCGCAATTGTCAGTTAAAGCTACGCAGTGCCGAATCGCAAAAAGTGCTCTGGTAAGGAAGGGGGTAAATTCTTCCGGGGCTGAAGTGGTTAAGCTACACAAGCAGCATATAGTATCAATTAGACATCTGGTGCACTGAGCGATTGTTTGCAAAATTATTGTGAATGTATGCTACCTGTGTAATATATACCATAAAGTATCCATTTGTAGTCTTATGCCCTGTACACACGATCGGTTTTTCCCATGAAAAAAGTCAGATGGTTTTTCATGGGAAAAACCAATCGTGTGTGGGCCCCATCTGACTTTTTTCCCCATCGGTGTAAAAAAAAATAGAATATTTAAAATTTTTCCGATGGAAAAATAAAAACGATAGGAAAGTCCGATCGTCTGTGTGGAACTCCAACGGAGAAAAAACCCACGCATGCTCAGAATCAAGTCGACGCATGCTCAGAAGCATTGAACTTAATTTTTCTCGGGTCGGAGTGTTTTACGTCACCGCGTTTTGGACGGTTGGAATTTTGTCTGATGGTGTGTATGCAAAACTGATGGAAGTCAGCTTCATTGGAATTCTGACGTAAAATTCCATCGGAAATCTAATCGTGTGTACAGGGCATTAGTGTAGTGATTGATCATTACCCTAAAATGATTGCTAGCAATTTTAACTCCGCGACCTCTGTGCTCCTGCCTTTATAACATTTTAATGAATACACCCATCATATCAAACTGTTTATTTCTATTTTTTGATCTGGAGAAAGCATGGGAAGGAGTGAGATTCCCCCAGTTGAAGCAGCAGGAGTCCGACACAATGATGGAGAACAGAGCTGGTAACTATCAGCACATTCTCCAAAACAGATATAAAAAGCCAGTGAACATCTAGAGCAAACTCCTACCTAAAAAAAGGTAAAATTTGGGCTGGATTCACAATTTAAGTGAAAAAAATTTTTTAACGCCACGTGTTAAGTTGGAGCTAAATTCATACCAACAATATCTATGTGTAACGTTCAGTAAGAGAACGCAACCAGACTACAGCTTAGACCCTATGCGCTATAAATTCCGATCGGTTGCCATTACCACTCTGCCATTACCCCTGTGGACTAAATATACACCTGTCGGCCATCTATGCAAAAATAGCCATACCTGGAATTCAGCTTGAAATTCTGTCCTGCATTGAGAGATTTCACTTTATTACCCAGTCTGTTGGAGACCAGTCACATGGACAGGAAAGGCACCTCTACAATAACTGTCACAAAAGATGCTGTCCCTTCCTCAGTGTATTTATAGGTAGGTATGAGTACATCAATAATGATTTCATCATATGTGATTTTTCACTAAAAATGGAAACTCCCAATTAAGTGTAAAGCCTTGTACACACGATCGGACTTCCATCGGACTTTTCCGTGGATTTTTGTGCGAAGGGGTGTTGGCCCGTGAACTTGTTCTGCATACACACGACAGAACATTTTCAGCCAACATTCACCAAACCACGTGTTTTTTCACTCTTTACCGCCACCCTTTGGGCAACTTCTGCTATTGTTGTCTGATGTTCAGCATTGGTTCGGAGCATGAGTGTTTTAGTCCGATGGACTCGTGTACACACGATCGGATGATCCGACGGAACACATTTGTTGTCGGAAAGTTTGAGAGCATGCACAGCGAACATTTGTTCGTGGAAATTCCGACAACAATTGTCTGATGGGAGCATACAGACGGTCAGATTGTCCAATAATACACGTTTGTCGGACCGTTGTTGTCGGAAAGTCTGATCATGTGTATGGGCCTTTAGGTCAAATCTGGGCAAACAAAATCCAGTTTAGAGGGCGTTATTTTTTTTTAAAGGAGGCTGTGTTCAAGGTAGTTTTTTTCCCCATTAAGTAAGCTTTGTGGTTGTGCTTTCTTTTTTGTGCATTAATTTGTTTACAATTGCTTTTTCATTTTTTTTTTTAAGTGTAGCGGGGTCTTCAGATTTAGTGGGATACAACTGGGGGTAGTGTGACCCAGGTGTGTAATTATGACAGGGTTTAGACCCCTTTTTGTTATTCGTGGAGGATTGGGTGGTGCAATATTCTCCTTGGCCTGTGGGTGGCGGGGTACCTACAGTCTCCAGGCAGAATCACCACCGCAGTGCTACCCCTTTTTGTCCCTTTCCGGAGATGGTACGGCCGGGGCGGGGAACCCGCCGTGGTGTCGATGGGAGGAGATAAAAGGGGGGAGACGCCCTCACCACGAGGTCGTCTTCGAGGATCATCTCTTCATGCACCCAGGCACCTTAGGCCTGGGTGCGGGCGGTTCGGGGTTCCGGCCCAGGCCCCTAGGCTTGGCCGGAATGGAGTTGGAGTCCATCCCAGGCACCTTCAGCCTGGGGTGAGGTACTATGTCGTGGGCCTGGGACCTGGTGACTTGGACTGGGTCCCGCAAGGGTGAAGTGATTCCAGGGTGCCCTTGTGAGGGGACCCGCATCTGAGGTGAGGAGGCCGGGGAGGTCACCCGTCTGAAGATTCCAGAGCAACCGGGCCTCCGGTAACTCCCTTGGAGGGTCATCTTCCCCTGATAGAGGCCCCAGCGCAGCGAAGTTGTTCTAATCAAGACTCCTGCAACCCTTGGTCATAGCACAGGGGGTGTAGGGACTACAATCAGTATAGTGCCTCGGCCTGCTCATCCCACCGTATCCTGCCATTACCCTGTTGTTGTGGAGCTACGAAATAAAACAGAGTTGGATTGTGATCGGTGTATGGACTCTGTTAATGGGAGCAAAGGGAGATTCCAGCATAGCAGGGCTAAGTTCCGCAACCCAATGCACATTTGGCCCGAGAAAGATATTGAAATTGGCCTTCACCTCAACCACAGCCATGGGGAGGACATGGGCCGTGGCGCACCTCACTCTCGAAACCCAGGTACCCCTAGACGAGAGCCATCGGATGACCGATAAACTAGTAGAGGGGGTGAGGCCGCTACATAAGTTTGCCTCAATTTCACATAAAAATAATGTAAATGGGTCGTTTTAGGTACAACAGGTCTAGGATAATTTAAATGAGCTTTGGTAACCCACAGTAGTCCATTAAAACTCATCACAACCTTGAAAAACTGCCAAATCCACATGGATTTCACCTTTTAGCCTAAACCTAATGCATGTCGCCAAAATCTACTGATTTTGACCACAATTTTGGGGAATGTAAGCTCTTTATTTTCGCTCAACCTATCCATTACTAAAAAGACTAGCGTATTGTTGATTTTTAGTGAAAGGTGATGCTTTGTGATATGGGCAAGTGGCTAGCACCCAGAGATTGTGGAAGCAGGATAAATGGTTGTAGGCTGGACTCACTTAAACTATCCTGTGCGTTGTGTAAACTGCAAATATTGACTTAATCCTATGTAGACGTTACCGGAAAGAGAACCTAAAAACTCAATAAACATTTTCTGTTATAGGGAACATTTAGAAATGATGAGTGTGCCTAAGAAATACCCTGAAAATGGTAACTTTGGTTTTGAAATCCTTCTGAAAAGTAGCACTTCGGGTATGTGAGTGTGCCTAGGCCCTCAAAGACTACAGCTGTATATCTGCAGTGTGAGATGTAAGGAACTGCTGTGTCTGAATTCTAGTCTCAGGTGACTTGAGATAAGATTTAGTGATGCTGTTGAGGCTTTAAGATGTGACACAGTGCACACATATTATGGGGGGGTTTACTAAAACTGGATCACTCAGTATCTGGTGCGGCTGTGCATGGCAGCCAATCAGCTTCTAACTTCAGCTTAGCTTTGACAATAAAACCTGGCAGCGGATTGATTTCTATGCAGAGATGCACCAGATTTTGCAAGCTCCAGGTTTTAGCAAATCTCCCCCTGTAAGTGATAGGGAAATGACCTTGTACCCAGCAAGTGTCTTTACCTTGCCTCTGTAGCTCTCTAGACCTCCATAAGCCACGTCTGTACCCAATTTGAACAATAACAAGACATGTACGTTTCTTTAACAAAAATGTATATTTTTTTTTGTTACAAAACTCATAGCAAGTTCTTCATTGGAAAAAGAAAGGCAAGGCAATAAATGGAAACAAACATGCAAGATCACATTTTAATGCCCAGTTAACCCGTATCACATCAGAAAGGCCATTATATTCCACACATACAGTATGTGGTTTAATTTCTCTTTTGTATTTGAAGTGGTAGGCAATGACGATGTAAGAATTCATTATTTACATTATATATCCGTGTGTAACCTAAACACAATAGTCAGGCTCACCTGTACAAATTTCTCATAAGTGAGAAGAGATCCATACTTTTATTAAAACCTTCCTGTGCAGTTGCATGGAGGAGACCCCACTTCGTATAGGATCCTAACAAAAAGCATAAGTACAGTTCTGCTATTAAGTGAAGTGTTTGGTGGACAGAAGTCCAAAGCCAAATTTACATCAGTAAAATTATGTTTTACTCTAGACTTGTTCAAGCTATTTTGACTGTATTATACTGTGAAAAGCTTACATTTCTCTAATAAAACAGGATCTAGCACCTCATCACGTGGTTTATAATCTTTTGGGACTGGTGTTCAAAAGAGCTGAATCAATCCTCCACACCAACAACAACCATGTGATTTATGAACTGATCACACAAAAAAGGATTCTGGTGAAGTCCATATTTTTCCAAAAAAGCCAAAATCTTTTAGTTTTGCAACAGAACAGGATTATAAAAATAGCCCAGGTATCATTTTGACCATAGGGGGAAGTATACATTTTATAAAAACACCACACAACTATAAAAAGTAAAAATTTTTACTTTGCCAAAACGGAGTTAAAAAAAAGAATCGTGTCACTATAAACAAATCAATACTCAACCATGCCAAGTGCCTATCGCCCTGGTCCCATGTGACAACCATCTGGTCTGACAATTGATTGTTTAGGCACCAAGTGCTACATTGTAGGGAGGCAGTGGAGAGGTGAGTAAACAGGGAGGTGGACGAGAGTGTGAAAGGCAAGGTATGTGCTAACCTGAACAGGTATAGAGATAGGAAATTCTGATACTTTTTGGAAATCAACATGCTTATCTCAGGTCTGACTCAAAATCAGGAACAGCAAAGCAACTAATAATTTCAAAAGGACAACAGGGTCATGAGTGTACGGAAACTTTATTAAATTGATTTATTAAGTGAATCATTCAATGGCAAACCTCTGTCCTCACAAAACCCAAGATAGAAAAAGTCTGTCCCTCATCCTCATGTCACAGTTAACATGGGGGGGACCTGATCTCGAACAGTTTATCTTAAAAATTTTGCTCTGCCAACCTTAACCCTATTACTCAAAATATTGAAGTCAGAGGCAGCTCAGAAACTTTTTTTTTTTTTAAAAAGGACAGCAAATAGCAGTCTGTGTGTTTAAAGTGATACTAAAAAGGTTCCCCTTTAAAAAAAAAAAAAAAAAAAAACGTACACCCAAAAACAGAAAGGAGGACTTGGACTGCCTGATCTAATGTGGCTCCCAATGAAAGAGAGACCGATTATCTTATGTCCTACTCTCTCCTTCTCGCTGGACATTTGGGATAGCCTTTCGAGGACACAAATTCAAGTCACCCCCCACCACCCCTCTGGCACCTCTATTAAGAAATCGGGAGTTCACCCCAGGCCTCTCTCCCCCCGTATTCGAATGGTGGACCAACAAGGGGCTACTACAGATAGCAGATCTTTGTGATCATAAAGGCATGCTAACCAAAAGATCTCTGGTAGAAAAATATCAATTGCCAACATCTGAACGCTATAGATTCACCCAAATGCACCATTATGTACAAGCTTTAGCACGTAGGGGCAATTTATCAACAATGACTCCCATGGAGCACCTATGTAGACAATACGATAAACTCAGGGGCCACATTTCTGCTATATATACAATCTTGACGTATGTGTCGACAAAACTGAACTATATGGTCCAATGGGAACAAGATCTCCAGGAAACCCTAGATCTTGAGGAATGGCACTCAATATCAGAGACGGCGTCTCGATTGCTTACAAATACCTCCATTATAGAGGCTAACTACAAGGTTCTATTAAGATGGAGAGATTATATATATTAGTTAGTAAAGGACTAGCATCAAAAAGGTAGAGCTTGAAGGACACCGCCACTCGCTGGGTTCTTCTTTTTGAGGGCTTTATGTGCCCATTTTTATTAAAAGAAGTTCAAACAAAATCAAAGGTTTCCCTCGCAGGGGTTTCAACACTCCTTTTCATCAATAACATGACATTCAGCCTCCTGGCTTATACATACAGCCGTGTTGCTTAGGCCTTCCACTTCAGGATCTTGTCTGTCTCCTACAGACTATTCCATTGGCAACACCGTCCATTTAGATAGCAGCCCCTCGCTGCTCTGAGCCACAGACTTGGGTCCACTGCTCTGACCCTCAGACCTGGGTCTCTGGCTTCCAGTGTGCAGACAACCACTCTGGCTTCCCCAGTGCACACCTGCACTCATCGGGAGGGTGGGGCCCAGAATGCTGGTTCTGACTCTCAGGCCCACACACACACCTGAACAATCCGTGTGCCGGCGAGTCTCAAAACCCTGATCCAGGACTGGGGATTTCATCCCACCCGGATCTCTAAGAAATCCCCAGGCTCCAGGTCCCAAAGTGGACTTTAGTAAATCATGAGGAAACTGAAAAGCCAGTTTCCTCCAAAACAAGCAAATACCCTGGAGCCCCTCAACCTGCCTGGTTGAGAATCCTGTATTCATACACTGGTGGGGTACCACACTACGATAGATAGATAGAACCGGCCAGACTAGCCACTTTTGTGCCCGGAGCCACCTCTGGGTGCTTTTGGGGATGCGGCCAGATGGGAACTAAATTTCACATATGGTGGACATGCCCCAAGGTCAGGAGATTTTGGATCAGGGTCTACAATTTTATATATATACCCCCTCACCCAGATTAAGTCCGCAAAACACACACTCCTGGGTGGCAGGGTAGCTGAAGCCAAAGAAGGCTGCTCACATTCATATTCAGATCAGCCAAAATTACTATAGCCAGAAACTGGAAGTCTGCAGCCCTACCATTCGACCAACTTAAACACAAAATGTCTTGGCCCATAGCCGCCGAGTATATGACTCGTCCCCCCCCCCCCCCAACGCCTGCGTCATTGGATTTAATTGACTGCAGCGGGAGCCGATGGCTGCGCTGCTATCAATCTATTCAATCAAAGCCAGGACTCCATGGAGAGGACAGCAGGAACGCACCAAGCAGGTGAACTGGCTCAGGTAAGTAAAAACAGGGGGGGCGGTGATTGCTAGGTGTTTTTTCACCTTAATCCATAGGATGCATTAAGGTGAAAAGATAAAACAAACCTTTACAACCCCTTTGGGACATTGAGGGTATTATCCTTAAAGCGTGTGTGTTTACATAAATTACTGACACCAGCCAAAGTTTTTTTATTTTTTTAAGCAGAACACCTGGCAAAATAAATGTTTTGTTGAGGGAATGTGCCGACGACAGGAACAGTCCATTTTTAAGACCGTTGGAACGTGGGGGTGCCGGACTGGACTTGGGTGGGGAGAACCAGCAGGTAAGTACATCTCCACTGTCCTCTCCCCTAGAACACAATGAGCAGTTAACCCGTGCAGCGCCGACACGTCCCTGTTGCACTAATTGAGCCCTACAGACTAAAACTGGGATGCCATTAAAGTTCATGTAAAGGCAGGCTAGGGCTGGGCGATTTTCCCCCAAAAAAAAAATCTGCGATTTTTTTTATAAAAAACTCGATTTACGATTCGATTTTTTTTTTTTATTATATTAAAGTGCATCAACAAACAAAATTGCAAAGGCAAACCCTTTCTCTAACTGCAAAGTCAGTGTGCAACAAACACACAATATATTCCAGCGCTCATGGAACATACATTATTAACTATTGAAAACTCTTGAAACTCTGTGTGTGATTCCTTCTGTCCCAGCCTTGCTGCGATCCTGGCTCTGCATCCTTTTGGGTTGGAGGGCCCTCCACACGCTGGTCTGCCTGTTGTCCATCATTCAAGGTACTGTGCTCACACTGAGATCATGCCACAGGCTTTGTTTTGACTTTAACCCCTCCTTGCTCCACGGATGTCACCACTGGCAACTGGAGAGTGAAGATTCATTTGCCCTCTGCACATTTGGGATTGGATCCCTCTCTTTATTGTGATAAATAAATGGACTAAGCTTTTTTTATCAATTC
Source organism: Rana muscosa (assembly GCA_029206835.1). NCBI lineage: Eukaryota > Metazoa > Chordata > Amphibia > Anura > Ranidae > Rana > Rana muscosa. The sequence goes on from CM055120.1 coordinate 77,946,050, forward strand.
TTCAAGAGTTTTCAATAGTTAATAATGTATGTTCCATGAGCGCTGGATTATATTGTGTGCATGTTGTGTATTTTGTACTTCTGGGTACGGATTTTTTTTCTTGCTGCGCTGGATCCTGTTTTTTCCCCCCTTTTGGATACTTCGTACTTCCCAAAATATTTGGGATTTTTTTCTTCTTATTATTATTATCATCCATTATATTTTTTTCTTTATCCACCAATTTAGCGCTTGTGACCTTTTGTTGTTTTTTGCAGTGTGCAACAAAGATTGTTAAACATCCAAATTATTAATACTGTAATTGGATTTAGCTAATAAAACAAAAAATCCTGAGGTTACTTTTAGTTGAATTGAACTGTGTCCATGCCTCACTGTGCCCATGTCTCACTGTGCCCATGCTTCAATCACTGTGCCCGTACCTGATGCAGATTTTCATGGTATACGGATTTTACTGCTACACCGGTGGCCATTCCAGTATTCAAAAGCTGCGCCTCCTCCTCGTCTGTGATAGGCGGAACACTCAATTTCCCAGCATTCAGTGTTCCGCCTATCATGGTCATCCTCACAGCACAGACGAGGATGAGAGGATGTCCGTGATAGGCTGAATACTGCCTGCTGTGAAATTGAGTGTTCCGCCTATCACAGACGATGAGGACTCGGGAGGCGCGGCTTTTGAACACTGCAATGGCCGCCGTCTGTCTGCATGACACGCTGATCAGGTAGGCAGACGGCGGCTGCAGCGAGTAGATGTAACTGGGGTAACGCTGCCCAGTGCCATTCCGGATACGCCCCCTGCAGTCCTGCTATGGAAACTTTGAAGGGGGAAAAAAAAAAAAAAAAAAATCTAAAAAAAAAAAAATCGATTTTCTTCAAAACTGAATCGATTTGAGCTCAAAACTCAATTCAAGATTAAAATCGATTTTTTTTCCCAGCCCTAAGGCAGGCATCCCAATACTTTTGATAATATACCTGTAGTGTACATGAAGCGAGATGTGGCTCAAAGTGAGGATACTATGCACTTATTACAAATGAAAGCTATGCATGGAAAAGGGTTATCTGACATCAGTCTCTCAATCAGGGTTCCTCCAAAAGGTTAGTAGTGGTTACTGTGGGAGATTAATCTCCTCCTCCCTCACCACAACAATGCTTGCATAGTTCTGGCACCAACATCATGGTCCCAGTGATTATTAGTATAAGGGGGACAATACACTGACCAACAGGTCCTCATACTTTGCTTTGTTTATTCCTATATTTTCAACTGACTGATCAAGCTAAAGGCTGGTACACACAGGCCAAATAGAAGCCGGTTCATCAGAAATCATCTGACATTTGGCCCGTGTGTACAGCAGCCTGTCAAACAGAAGACAGTCTAATGACCAGCTTTTATCAAACAGGCTTGCTGAAAAACCAGCATCCGATTAGCACTTGCAGCCAATGGCTGTGAGTGCTGATCAGTGTGTTCTGGTGGAGAGGTAGCCCCCCCCCCCCATGGCAGAACACAATAGCTCACTGAGGAAGATCAATTTACCAACATCGCTTGTGTTAGTACAGCAGTCAGTTTTTTTTTTAGCCCGCTGGGTTGAACGAGAAAAACAAAAAACAAAAAAAAAAACAAAAAAAACAAACAGTCTACTCGTGAATACCTAACATTATGTACTGGTAGCTGTAGATATAATCTTTACCAGAGATTTGAGAATTGAAAATTTAAAGGGTTCCTCCATTGTAAAAGGGGCAGAGAAGGCCGTTCTAGGATTTATTCTGTCTGCAATAGCTTTTCAGTGAAACGCAAACTGCATTCTACAAAGTCTATAATAATGAATTCTTACATGGGTTGCAAATGGTGGTGTATGTGAATATAGCAATTCTGTACTGGAGAAGTACCATCACTGATAAAAGCTTAAAAACATGACATGTAATAAAAACACCAAATCACATATGTAAAGATTAAAGATCACTTATAACATACATACCACAGGTTTAGTAGTAAGACAGATGATGGAAAATAAATGAAAGGAACCTGAGGATTTAGGAATACAGAAAGATTTAATCCAGCTGGAATTTATTAATGTATATCTGTCAGTTGCAAACAATGGTATAGCCATTTTGTATGCCTCCTAAGCATAAAGGCAGATGATAGACATGCATTAAACATCCAGGACTACAATACCCTCCATGCAATGAATTGCCAGGGTTATTTAATAAGGCCATACAGAGCACAGTTTGATGAATTGCAAAGTGCAGTGCAGTTACCCACTGTAGCATTGAGATATCAACTTTACCATTACTTTACAGCAGTCCAAACAATGAAAGTCAATTTTCTGAAGTCTTGCTTAGGGAGGTAATTGCTTTCTATTTTATGGACAGAATTCTGTTAATTTTTTTGTAATCCTTGGCAATTTTTTTTTTTAAATAGTACAAGAAAAATAGAGCATTTTATAAGGTAAAAAATACTTATTGGAATCAATATGAAGGCATTCAAAGTTTACACTTGAATCAAGTAAATTGATCTTAACAGCACAGCGCTGTTTGCTCACCTTAAATGGCAGCAAGTGGTTGATTTAGGATTGAATACGGCAGTAAGAAATGTGTCTGTACATAAAAATTTCAATATGCAAGTGAGAATTATTGCTTGAATAACTTTTGGACCAAACAGTTGGTTCCCATAACTGTCAGATCCAGAAAGAGAATGGAGCAGGCGCGGTTTGTAATTTATGACAGATCATATGAAGAGTTGAGCTTTTTTCTGAATAAACCAAATCAAAAAACGGAAGAAAAAGCATCAACTATTTTTTTTTTTTTTTTTTAGTATGCTGCACCCAATATGTCGTTTCATTTTTAAGCTGCCAGCACCTGCAATAGTTCCCAGCATTGGAAGAAAAAAAAAAAAGAACCATAAATGGTGCCACCTAAAGGGGATAGGAAGAAATGGTTTCAGAAAACTCTGAAAGTGTTTGTTTCAAAAGAAAACTCATAGATAGACATATGTAGGTTACCATTGGAGACCTCCCCTGAAAACTACTTCCCTGACTGTCACGAGGATGCTTTGGCATCAATAATATGAGCCAGGGACCTGAAATAAGCGAAATGATTAGGTCTGCCATTTAAATGTATTAAAGTCATGCAATCTGCATTTTAAGAAGCAGCAACCAACATTTCTCTTATGCAAGATGCACAAGAAGTTTGCAGGGTATGACACCCAGTCACAACACAACCATTACACCTCAACAAAAGCTTTGTGCTTAATGCCACTTTGTATCTGCTAGTCAATAGCCAGTGAGCAAATAAATGTTACGTTACTAAAAGAAATACAAAAATGGCTCAACCACAGTATAGAGGTGGTGGAACAAAAACAAAAAATAATTTAGGCTTTTTGGTCAACAGTGCAAAGAAAAGGTGTGCAGAAAACGACTAATAATCAGAAATCGTATTTAACTTGCCCTTCATTACTACTTTTATGTTGTAGAAAAAGATTTCTAAATTGGTGGTTTTTGGCGCATGCCACTGCTCTTTGAATTACTGTTAAAAATGCACAACCATCTAAGTTTATCTGCACCAAAAATTAATTTACTGTACTTGTAAAAAAAGTACATTTTGACAGTGTTCTGCAAATACTGAGCAATGTAACACTGGTGAGCGGTAAAGTGGCTGTCCACAACAGGTGTCCCAGTACTGCAGGTCCAATAATATGAATAAAGGTTACAACCCCTGTGACATAAGTTTGGGGTAATCGGGGGAACAGTTCCATGTATAAAATGCAGAGGTTATAACTCATCTTCAACATGTTTCTTGGTAAATTTTCCTGTCAGTTTTTCCTGAGCTTCCTTCATTGCTTCAACCACTGTGGGGGAGAACAAAAAAATGTTTATTACTTGCTATTGCAAACTAGCTCCAGACACATCCATCTACATATTTTTATGCACAGTCCTCTCGAGTGGTAGGTTCCGTTTGTTTTAGAGAAAGGTCTACTAAGCTTCACATTGGTGCAGTAGATAACTTTTTACTTTCCTCTGGCACCTTAACCTGGTTATACTCTTCAATTCCCAGTCATTGGAAACCAAAAAATGTTCATGGACTGCACTGGTGATGTCCAACAAGCCAGCTGTATGCCATTTGTAATGAGTGACACTAATATTAAGCTGTATTAGTGTAAAAAAACAGCAGTACTGGATGCACACTTAGGTCAGGGGCATAAAAATAGGATTATTGTACTCACCGTAAAATCCGTTTCTCTGACATCCATGGACTGACACAGCCTCTTCATACTGAAACACGTGGGTTTACGTCCCTGCTCGCAGGAGAAGCCTAGGCAGAATGTTCGATGTTATAACATACATTCTAAAAACCAGAGCTGAACAATCCCTCCGGACATAACCCTCCTACCTGCAGCCCTCAGTTCGTAACAAAGCAGTACAATCCTTAAAAAGGAAGGGTGGGTGCTGTGTCAGTCCATGGACGTCAGAGAAACGGATTTTACGGTGAGTACAAAAATCCTATTTTCTCTTACCGTCCATGGACGGACACAGCCTCTTCATACTGAAACACGTGGGACGTCCCAAAAGCAGTATAAAGAAGAGGGTGGGAGCAGTAGTAAAAGGAAAAACCAAACTTCACTCCAAACAAGCAGAGCTACTCAGAGGAGTTGCAACTTTAAACAGCAGCCTGCAACACCTTGTGGCCGAAAGAAGCATCCGAAGATGCAGCCACATCAACCTTGTAAAACTTAGAAAAGGTATGTGCAGACGACCAGGTCACTGCCTTGCACACTTGTGCAACCGACGCTTGATGTCGGTAAGCCCAGGAAGCACCAATTGCCCTGGTGGAATGTGCAGTAACTGGAAAGGGAGGTGCCCGCCCCTTATGGGCATAGGCCTGTATGATGGTCTGCCTGATCCACCTAGAAATGGTGGCAGGTGAAACCGCTTGGCCCTGTTGTGGACCAGACACAGCCACAAACAGCGAGTCAGACTTCCGAATGGGGGCAGTCACGGACAGGTACACCCGCAAGGCACGTACCACGTCTAGCGTGTGAAGTGCAAACTCTCTGGGATGCGACGGATGGGGACACAAGGATGGAAGAACAATGTCCTCATTAAGGTGAAATGCAGAGACCACTTTCAGAAGAAAAGAAGGTCGTGGACGCAACAGGGCCTTATCTTTATGAATGACCAAGTAAGGCGGCTTGCAAGACAATGCCGCCAATTCAGACACCCGTCTGACAGAAGTGATGGCTACCAGGAAAGACATCTTCTGAGACAAGGTCAAGAGAGCGATATCTGATGTTTTCAAAGGGGGGTTCTTGAAGAACCGAGAGCACCAAATTCAGATCCCAAGGAGGGAAAAGGAGGTTTTACAGGGGGGGGGGGGGAACCACATGGCAAACCCCCTGCAAAAGGTGCTAATCAGGGAATGGCCTGCTAGCGGTCGTTGAAAGAAGAGAGCCAGGGCCGAAATCTGACCCTTGATGGTACTTCAAAGCCAGCTTTTGGGTCACACCACGCTGCAAGAACAGCAGAATCCTGGGAACGGAATACGTTCACGGACGCCAATCTAGCTCCTCGCACATAGCGATGCAAGCCTTCCAGGTATGGTAATAGATCTTTCTGGAGAAAGATTTCCGTGCCCTCAACATAGTCGAGTTGACCGAATCTGAGAGACCTCGCTCCCTCAGCACCTGGCTTTCAACAGCTATGCCGTTAAAGCCAAGGACTGTAAAAAGCAGGATTATGTATGGGACCTTGAGACAGGGAGCGTCCGTGACTAGACACACAAGATCGGCGTACCAATGACGCCGTGGCCAATCCGGAGCAATGAGGATCACCGGAATGCCCGGAATGCCCTCAGCCTCTACCCTGCGAAGCAGACGGGGAAGCAACTGCAGCGGAGGGTAGGCATACATCAGGCGATACTGACCCCACAGGGGCCACCAACGCATCTGAGGCGTCTGCCCAGGGGTCCCTGGACCTGGCCACAAACCTCGACACCTTGCGATTGAGAACGAGAGGCCAAGAGGTCCACATCCGGCATGCCCCACCGCCAGCAAAGGAGTTGGAACACCTCCGGATGCAAGGACCATTCCCCCTGGTCCGACGGCTCAGATAGTCGGCCTGCCAGTTGTCTATTCCTGGAAAATAAACGGCCAACAGAGCCGACATGCTTCTTTCCGCCCACCATAGGATGTGAGCGACCTCGGACGCCGCAGCCGACCTCCAAGTTCCCCCCTGATGGTTGACATAAGCCACTGCCGTGGCGTTGTCTGATTGGATCCTGACCGAGCGGCCCTGAAGCCTCTCTGACCACGAGAAGAGGCACAGTCTGATTGCCCGGAGTTCCAGGACATTGATTGGTAGACGGGATTCGGCCGGGGTCCAAAACCCTTGAGCCGAGAGGACTCCCCAAACTCCACCCCAGCCCGTTAGGCTGGCGTCCGTCGTGATCACCGTCCACTGGATAGGAAGGAACGACTTCCCGGACCGAAGAGCCGGGGATCTCAACCACCACGTCAGGGACGCCCTGACTGGGTGACTCACCTGGATCTGATGATCCAAAGACAACGGGGACTTGTCCCAAGTGGACAGGATCCCCCTCTGTAGGGCACGAGTGTGAGATTGGGCATATGGAACTGCCTCGAAAGAGGCCACCACGAGTCCCAGGACCCTCATACAGAAACGGATTGACGACCATTTTCGGGATATCAGAACCCACACCGCAGACTGAAGAGTCTGCAACTTCTCCAAGGGTAGGAACACTTTCGCTTCCGAGGAGTCCAGGATCAAACCTAGATACTCCAGACGCTGAGTCAGGACCAGGACCGACTTCTGAGTGTTCAGGAGCCACCCGAAGTCCCGTCACATTTTCTTCCAATTCTGAGCCAGAGTCTGCTCTCAGAAGAAGATCGTCCAGATAGCACGGCATTGCTATCGTGGGCTGTCTCAGCAAAGCCAGAATCGGGGCAAGCACCTTGGTGAAGACCCGCGGTGTCGGCACTAAGCCGAAGGGAAGTGCCACAAATTGATAGTGGAATTCGCCGATCGCAAAGCGCAGAAACTTCTGGTGACTTGCGCAGATTGGGACATGCAAATAGGCGTCCTTGATGTCCAAGGATGCCAGAAAGTCCCCGGAATGGAGCGCAGCAATCGCTGTGTGAACGGATTCCATGCAGAATTTTTAAACCTTCACAAAGGCATTTAGGGCCTTGAGATCCAGAATTGGACGGACTCCGTCCTTCTTTGGGACCACAAACAGATTAGAATAAAATCCCTGAAACCTCTCCTACAAGTCCTGCACTGCCCCTAAGAGGGCCGCCCGACGCGCTGGAAGGAGAGGGAGATTTGAGGGAAAGAATCTGTTTGGATGCCAGGAGCGGAACTCTATCCTGTACTCCGAGGTGACCACCTCGCACACCCACCGGTCGGAGATCCGGGAGGTCCACAAATCCCTGAACCAGCAAAGTCATCCCCCCACCCCAGAGTCGGGCGGGGCAAGACTTCATGCGGTGGCGGGCTTGGTCTGCTTAAGCACCCAGGGACGCTTCTGTCCACCAGCCGCAGTTTTTTCAGTCTGGGAGGGCCTACCCATGGACTCCGACGAAAAAAACTCTTCTGAGCTGGAAAGGAGGGGCCCGGCTTACGGTGGGGCTCCTTACTCTTCGTAGCCTGAGAAAGGAGGGTGCTCTTACCCCCCCCCGGGACATCCTTAATAATGTCATCTAGGGCAGCACCAAATAGCCTGCCGCCCTTTAAGGGCAAGGCAGTCAGGAGCTTTTTTGAGGCCAGGTCAGCAGACCAGCATTTCAACCAGATAACACGACGCAACACAACAGCATACACTGAGACCCTAGAGATTAAAGGAGCAGCGTCCAAAGTGGCCTCGCACACATACAGTGCCTTGCAAAAGTATTCGGCCCCCTTGAACTTTTCATCCTTTTGCCACATTTCAGGCTTCAAACATAAAAGATATAAAATTTTAATTTTTTGTGAAGAATCACCAACAAGTGGGACACAATTGTGAAGTGGAACGAAATCTATTGGATTTTTGAAACTTTTTTAACTAAGAAAAAAATGAAAAGTGGGGCGTGCAAAATTATTCGACCCCCTTGCGTTAATACTTTGTAGAGCCACCTTTTGCTGCGATTACAGCTGCAAGTCGCTTGGGGTATGTCTCTATCAGTTTTGCACATCAAGAGACTGAAATTCTTGCCCATTTTTCCTTGCAAAACAGCTCGAGCTCAGTGAGGTTGGATGGAGAGCGTTTGTGAACAGCAGTTTTCAGCTCTTTCCACAGATTCTCGATTGGATTCAGGTCTGGACTTTGACTTGGCCATTCTAACACCTGGATAAGTTTATTTGTGAACCATTCCTTTGTAGATTTTGCTGTATGTTTGGGATCATTGTCTTGTTGGAAGATAAATCTCCGTCCCAGTCTCAGGTCTTTTGCAGACTCCAACAGGTTTTCATCCAGAATGGTCCTGTATTTGGCTGCATCCATCTTCCCCTCAATTTTAACCACCTTCCCTGTCCCTGCTGAAGAAAAGCAGGCCCAAACCACCACCATGTTTGACAGTGGGGATGGTGTGTTGAGGGTGATGAGCTGTGTTGCTTTTACGCCAAACATATCGTTTTGCATTGTGGCCAAAAAGTTCGATTTTGGTTTCATCGGGCCAGAGCACCTTCTTCCACATGTTTGGTGTGTCTCCCAGGTGGCTTGTGGCAAACTTTAGACGAGACTTTTTATGGATATCTTTGAGAAATGGCTTTCTTCTTGCCACTCTTCCATAAAGGCCAGATTTGTGCAGTGTACGACTGATTGTTGTCCTGTGGACAGACTCTCCCACCTCAGGTGTAGTTCTCTGCAGTTCATCCAGAGTGATCATGGGCCTCTTGGCTGCATCTCTGATCAGTCTTCTCCTTGTCTGAGCTGAAAGTTTAGAGGGACAGCCAGGTCTTGGTAGATTTGCAGTGGTCTGATACTCCTTCCATTTCAAAATGATCGCTTGCACAGTGCTCCTTGGGATGTTTAAAGCTTGGGAAATCTTTTTGTATCCAAATCCGGCTTTAAACTTCTCCACAACAGTATTACGGACCTGCCTGGTGTGTTCCTCGGTCTTCATGATGCTCTCTGCGCTTTCAACAGAACCCTGAGACTATCACAGAGCAGGTGCATTTATACAGAGACTTGATTACACACAGGTGGATTCTATTTATCACCATCAGTCATTTAGGACAACATTGGATCATTAAGAGATCCTCGCTGAACTTCTGGAGTGAGTTTGCTGCACTGAAAGTAAAGGGGCCGAATAATTTTGCACGCACCACTTTTCAGTTTTTTATTTGCTAAAAAAGTTTAAAATATCCAATAGATTTCGTTCCACTTCACAATTGTGTCCCCACTTGTTGGTGATTCTTCACAAAAAATTAAAATTTTATATCTTTATGTTTGAAGCCTGAAATGTGGCAAAAGGATGAAAAGTTCAAGGGGGCCGAATACTTTCGCAAGGCACTGTACACTAGGCCCTGCGCCAGTGCAACGGTTTCTGGAGGAAGATTATGCTCCTGCACAGTCTGGTGCAAAATCTTTGCCCATTCCGTGAGTGTCTGAGACACTAGGGTCGCCGCTACAATAGGACGTAAGGCAGATATCCCAGCAAGGCGAACATGGCTCTGCTCACCACTTCTGACCTCCTGTCAGTGGGGTCCTTAACCACTTGCTTACTGGGCACTTAAACCCCCTTCCTGCCCAGGCGAGCTTTCAGCGCTGTCAAGCTTTGAATGACAATTGCGCAGTTGTGCGATGTGGCTCCCAAACAAAGTTGACGTCTTTTCCCTCCCCCCCCCCCCCCAAATAGAGCTTTCTTTTGGTGGTATTTGATCAGCTTTGCGGTTTTTATTTTTTGCGCTACACACAAAAATAAAGAGAGCGAAAATTTAAAATAAAAAAAAAAAAAAAAAACCCCACACAATATTTTTTACTTTTTGCTATAATAAATATCCCAATTTTTTGGAAAAAAAAATACTTTTTTCCTCAGTTTAGGCCGATCTGTATTCTTCTACATATTTTTGGTTAAAAAAAAAAAAAAGGGGGTTTGATTGGTTTGCGCAAAAGTTATAGCGTCTACAAAATAGGGCATAGTTTTATAGCATTTTTATTTATTTTTTTTACTAGTAATGGCGGCGATCCACGATTTTTATTGTGACTGCGACATTATGGCGGACACATCGGACACCATTTTGGGACCATTGTCATTTTTACAGCGATCAGTGCTGGAGGAGTGGCCCATTTTTTATTCAGGGCCTCCTCAAAAGGGTACCTAGTAAGACAGACGTCGTGGGAGCGCAAAAGTCTTCTGCGGCTTTTCCCAAACCTGATCTAGGATCCTGTCAAAGAAAGGCATGCAAGGAAAAATTTTTTTAGAAGGCTTAGCTTTAAAAGAACCAAAAAAGGGAGACCGCTTCCGCCTGAAGTTCCCCAGCAGCAGCATCCAGCTTGAGTGTCCCTCACAGCATCAATGAGTTCACATACAAGCACCCTGTCCTTTGCTGACGCAGAGCAGGAGTCTTCCTCATAAGGAATGTCCTGTTCAAAAATATGAAAAAAACAAAAACTAGTGTAGTGGGGTGTTAAATTTAGGGGAAGTGTCTGAGTGGTAATTAGGCTCAGACACACTGATTGTTAGGGTTAATGGACCATTTTTGTCCATGGGAGATAGTGTTGGTGTGTAGTTTCCCTGTGGCCTACAGGTGGCGCTGTTGCCATGGGCCAGGGTTGAACCACTGATACAAGACTGTGCCTTTTTGTCCCCTCTCGGCAGTAGTTTGGCGGGGCGGGGAACTTGCTGTGCCTGTCAGGAGAGGGTATAAAAAGGGGCAGCCATCTTCCATTGGGGTTCGTCCATGCCCAGGCACCTCCAGCCTGGGTGTGTGGGGTCGTTCGTCCATCGACGCCAAGGCACCTTCAGCCTGGGCGGCTGCGTGTGTCATCTCCGGGTGCCCTAGGCCCGGAGGCCTGGTTCCTGTTCCATCCCAGACACCTTCAGTCTGGGGTGAGGTACTATTTTTGAAGGCCCGGGGCCCAGCAACCTTCGGCTGGGGTCCGCTACATATCGAGAGCTCCCAGGGTGCCGCCTTGCAAGGGGACCCGTATCTGAGATGAGGAGGCCAAGGAGGTAACCCTTTTCGAAAACCCAGCGCAGAGTCGTGGCGACGGTGAGGGCCTCTGGTAACTCTCACACCGCTTCCATCCTGACAAGAAATGTTTCCAGGTCCATAGGGACCGCAGGTGCTTAAGCACTGCCTGTTGCCTCTGACATGAATGGGGAAGCAAGTGAACCAGACTCCATATTTGCCACTCTGAGAATTTTTCCACAATAAAAGCAAAAAAATCCACCCTCTGGCTGCGCTGACTGTGGGGGGTTACCCAGGGGACTCACTAACCCAGATAGCACCGCTCGGTTCTGCTGCCTGTGCTGTGCTTGTACAGCACGAGTGAGCAGAGAGGAGAGTGTGAGGAGAATCGCGCCGTTGCAGGAGCGATAGAGGCCAAAGACAAAAAAAATAAAAAATGTGCGCGGCTCCAAGAAAATGGCCACCGCAATGAAACTGCACCATAGCGATCCACGGCAAGATGGCCGCCATGCGCACCAATGCAAAAAAAATAAAAAATAAATAAAAATCAGTGACACAAAAACATGGCGCCCAGGCCCAAAATCACAGAAAGCCTCCACAGTCATATGCAGAAACCCATGACCCCCAGACAGCACAGCGCCAGAGTAAGGGGACAGAGTAACAAAAAAAAAAAAAGGCGAGACAGGGAAAATCCCCCATACAAGGAACACACAGCATGTACTCACCTGCGGAGGCAGGAGATACTACTTACCCGTCCCAGAGGGACCCATTGGTGTGTTTCAGACAGACCTATCACAGTGCGGTACTGAGTAGCTGTCGGCCCGGTCCACCGCAAAAGATACAGAAGGACTGTTCAATCTTGTGTGGACCGCGGAGCATAAAAGCCCACCGGCCACCCCTGGAGTCATGGGGCATGTCGTGAACTGAGTCGCACGCCGGAGCGAGGAATCAGAACGCTCGATGGTCGGACAGGGAAGACTACGAGGATATCTTGTACCCAACCTGTTGCCCAGCCGACAGTTGATAGAAGATCTAAAAAATAAAATAGAATTCCAAAAGGAATGACAAAAAAAAAAATCTCAGGAGACTGGCTCCTAAGAGAGCCACGACTTCTCCTCTGCTAGGCAGAAAAAAACTGAGGGCTGCTGGCTGCAGGTAGGAGGGTTATGTCCAGAGGGACCGCCCCCTGGGCGGGGCTGTTCAGCTCTGGTTTTTAGAATGTATGTTATAACATCTAACATTCTGCCTAGGCTTCTCCTGCGAGCAGGGACATAAACCCACGTGTTTCAGTATGAAGAGGCTGTGTCAGTCTATGGACGGTAAGAGAAATAATAATTTGCAAAGCCCTACCCACTATCTAACAAACAGGAATAAAACACGTTTTAGGAATTGTGATGAAAGGGAGACAGTAGATACCTTCTGTTTCAAGAACGATCTAATATGTTTCAAGCTGGTTCAGTGGTGAGCTTTTTGTAATTTTTCCATCCATCTCACTACAGGCGATTATGCTTTCTGGAATTTTATTATTTCAAAAAAGGTTTTATTTATTGGGTTTCACACGGTTAGGTAAAATATATTCCAAGGTCTGGTTGCACATGACGGACCGTTTAGAAATGCAGTGGGATGAAAAACAGCCTCTGGGGGTTATTTATGAAAAGCAAATCCACTTTGCACTACAAGTGCAAACTACAAGTTCAAAGTGCACTGAAAGTGTACTTGGAAGTGCAGTCGCTGTAGGGGTAGATCTGCTGATATTATACAATCATGTGCAATCTAAAATGTGGTTTTTTATTTTCCTTGCATGTCCCCCTCAGATCTACAGCAACTGCACTTCCAAGTGCACTTTCAGTGCAATTTCAAGTGCACTTGTAGTGCAAAGTGGATTTGCCTTTCGTAAATAACCCCCTATGTCTTTTGTACCAAACAAAGCGACAGTCATCTTAGCGTGTGAACTAATTATGCCTAGGAAGCTGGGAAAAAAAAAAAAAAAGGTAGTGGAAAAAAAACAGTGTGCCAAAATATAGACATCAATGTCTAGGGGGAAGGAAGTAGGAAGGACTGCAACAAGGGTGTAGAAAGTTATGGGGGGAGATTTTCTGGTATTTTTCATATAATACAAAGCTTACATTTTCCAAAAATTATCTGTTCAGCAATAGGCAGAATCAGCAGCCATCAAAAGTGATTTTCTATTTACCAAGCTTCAAAATTTTGTAATTTTAATTCTGTACTTCAAAAAAGGCACTGTCCCAGCATAGCAGGACTTCTGATATAATCTGTACAAGCTAGGCCAAAAAAATACATCACAGGAAAATCATTTTTATTTTTTTCAAGCTTGCATTAGCCATCTTACATACCTTGCTCTGCACTGCTGTAAAAGTACTTGTAACTTGGGTTCCCTTTTGAGTTTATTATCTCTGGATGAACGTGCCCACTGGGATCTAAAATACAAATTGGTTTTGAAACAGTCATAATTCTGCAAACCACAAGCGCCTTATACAGTTTTACTGCTTTGCTGACCACGGACTCTCCAAAGATGTGCAAGTTGTCTGACAATTTATTCAGTGATGTTAACAGATATTCTAACAGTACATATGATTTGCTTTGTCTTACCAGTCAAAAGGAATCCAGAAGCTCCAGTGGGTAACAAAGAAAGGGAGAATCTGGGCTATTCTGTGCAAAACCATTGCACAGAGCAGGTAAGTAGAACATGTTAGTTAGAAGGCCATGACAAATGTTTCCCAGATCACTGGAAAAAGCAATGGTGCATGAAAGCAATGCATGGATAAAACAATGAATCCATCAGCATGTAAAATGTGTTCCCTGTATAAGAGGTACAAAAAACTCCCTATTGAAACATCTTAAATGCAGCTGAAGCCTGCATTCCAACACTATGGAAAAGTACTGTCCCTCCTAATAGAACAGTGGTCATCAACCCTGTCCTCAGGTCCCACTAACAGGCCAGGTTTGCAAGATAACTGAAATACATCACAGGTGATATCATTTGCTGCTCAGTGATTGCAGTATTCTAGTCTCCCCAATGTAATACATAAAATCTGGCCTGTTAGTGGGCCAGGGTTGATGACCACTGCAATAGAACACACTGGCTTGCTCGAATCAATTAGATCCAAGTGATGACCATGGTGTTGAAAGAGCAAGAGAAAAACTATTGAAAAAATGTGGGCTCCTTATTTTAGAAGGATCAAACTTCACTAGCTTCCTAACCATAGCCTGAGATTAGGAATCCCGATTCCTGGAGGTGACTTGATCTTCTGGGCATCAGGCTGGGTATGGCAGGTGGGTTTTTACCCCCACAAACGCCCCTTCTTTGATTTGGCACCTTCCCCTTTATTTTTTCCCCTCTTCTCCACATTCCCTCTGTTACCTTCCCCTTATAGCACACATACACACACACACACACACACACACACACAATTATTATTATTATGAAGAAGAAAAACGTTATATTCCAGCTGTGTACACAGGAAGCTCTGCTGACTACTTCGCCTACACCGAGGCCCAGGCCTTTAAATTTATCTGTACTTGACATTAGATTTCTTTTGTTTATTGTCTATATTCCCCTCGCACACATTCCTGGCAACAAGGCTCTTCGGTAGTGGGTGCTGCAGCGACCATCAGGAAAATAAAAATCACAGGTAAATGCACATATTCGCCAGCACACCAAGGATCCTCAAATGTCAGCCAAAAGTTTTTATTGAAGATTGATCACATCACAAGAGAAAGTGCAATGTTTCGGAGCCTCGCAGGACCCCTTTGTCAGGCATGTGATGAGGTTTTTGCGCATGACATTTACTGTACCCAATGCCGATAGGAGTTTGTTAACTACTTGCTGACCAGCCGCCGCAGTTGTACTGCAGCAGGTTGGAACAGCTACACGAATCGCCGTCATTGTACATCAGTTTTTTTAAATCCATATAGCAGGTGCACGCGCACTCCCGCAGCGTATACCCGGAGCCGATGCGCTCCTGACAGAGCCAAAACAGGGATCTGTGTGTGTAAACAAATACATCACGGTTCTGTCAGGGGAGTAGAGACAGATCGTGTGTACTAAGTAGGAACAGCAATCAGTCTCCTCCCCCAGTCAGAACACATTTAACACTTTGATCGCCTCCTAGTGTTAACGCCTTTCCTGTCAGTGACATTTATACAATAATCAGTGGCTATTTTTAGCTCTGATCGCTGTATGTTAATGGCCCAAAAACACGTCAAAAGCGTCCGATATGTCCGCCACAATCCCGCTAAATAAAACAGATCACCGCCATTACTAGTAAAAAAAGTAAAATATATATATAGATATATATATAAAATAAAAACAATTCTATAAATATATCCCCTATTTTGTAGACGCAAACCAATCAATATACGCCTATTGCGATTTTTTTTTAAACAAAAATATGTAGAATACATATCATCCTAAACTGATACAGAAATGTTTTTTTGGGATATTTATAGCAAAAAGTAAAAAAAAAAAAAAAAAAAAAAAAAAAATATATAGGATTTTGTACTCACTGTAAAATCCATTTCTTTGACGTCCATGGCCTGACACAGCTGGATACTGTGGGTATGGGTCCCTGCTCGCAGGAGAAGATCTAGCAGAATGTTAGATACCATACATACATTCTAGAACAAACCAGAGCTGAATAGCCCCGCCCAGGGGGGCGATCCCTCCATACATTATCCTCCCACCTGCAGTCAGCAGACCTCAGTTCATAAAAAAAGCAGTACAAACCTTAAAAAAGGAAGGGTGGGTGCTGTGTCAGTCCATGGGCGTCAGAGAAATGGATTTATGGGGAGTACAAAAATCCTATTTTCTCTTACCGTCCATGGATACTGTAAACGCGTGGGACGTCCCAAAAGCAGTCTCAGAAGGGTGGGAGTGGTAGTAAAGGAACAACCAAAACTTCACTCCAAACAAGCAGCGCTCCTCAACGGAGGAGTTGCAACATTAAACAACAATGCTTTGCGGCTGAAGGGAGCATCCGAAGATGCAGCCACATCAACCTTATAAAATCTAGAAAAGATATGAACGGATGACCAGGTCGTCGCCTTACACACTTGTGCAACCGACGCTTGATGTCGGAAGGCCCAGGAAGCACCAATTGCCTTGGTGGAATGCGCCGCAACCAGAAAGGGAGGCGCTCGCCCCTTAAGGGCATAGGCCCGTATGACGGTCTGCCTGATCCACCTAGAGACGGTGGCAGACAACACCGCTCGGCCCTGTTTTGGACCAGACACAAAACTTCTGAATGGAAACAGTAGCAGACAGGTACACTCGTAAGGCTTGTACCCATCTTAATCTATGAAGCGAAAACTCTCAGGGATGCGATGGGTGAGGACACAAGGACGGAAGAACAATGTCCTTCTTAAGGTGAAAGGCCGAGACCATCTTTTGAAAAGAAGGATGGTTGTGGGCACAACACCGCCATATCCTTATGGAGGACCAAGTAAGGCGACTTGCAGGACAAGGCCGCCAACTTAGACACCTGTCTAACCAAAGCAACGGCCACTAAGAAGGCCACCTTCCGGGACAAGGTCAAGAGAGGAATCTCTGATATTCTCAAAGGGATGTTCTTGGAGAACCGAGATGCATCAAATTCAGATCCCAAGTAGGGAGAGGAGGCTCATGGCGAACCCCCTGCACAAAAGGTGCTATCAAGGAATGGCCCGGTAGTGGTCGCTAAAAAAGACAGCCCGGGCCGAAATCCGATCCTAACAAAAAAAAAAAAAAAAAAAAAAAAAAAAAAAAAGGTATGCAAGGCCAGCTTTTGGGTCACAAAACGCTGTAAGAACAGTAAAATCCTGGGAACGGGTTACATCCAAGGACGCCACTCAAGTTCCTCGCACATAGCGATGTAAGCCTTCCAGGTACGGTGAGATATCTTTCTGGAGGAAGATACCCATGTCAACAACATAGAAGAGATGATCGAATACGGAGAGAACTCGGCCCCTCAGCACCTGGCTTTAAACAGCCATGCCATTAAAGCCAAGGACTGTAAAGCAGGATGAAGTTTGGGATCATGAGACAGAAGGTCCACTCCAATAGGCAGTCACCAGGAATGTCTGCGACTAGCCGAAGTAGATCGGCGTACCAAGGTTGCCGTTCCGGAGCAATGAGGATCACTGGAATGGTCTCAGCCCCTACTCTGCGAAGCCGGCGAGGCAACAAACAGTAGCGGAGGGTAAGCATATATCAGGCGATACTGCCCCAACGGGCTTCCAACGCGTCTGACTTGTCCGCCCAGGGGTCCCTGGACCTGACCACGATCTTGCCACCTTGCGAGTGAGTCGAGAGGCCATAAGGTCCACTTCCGGTGCCTCAAATCCGGTAAAAGGAGGTGGAAACACATCCAGATGCAAGGACCCTTGCCCTGCAATGCACGGCCGACAGGACTGTCTTGCAGTGAGATGTATGAAAATCCCAAAGAGACTCCGCAATGTATCGGAGAAGAGAGGCCCCGGTGTACAGGGTGCCTCAACTGTTGGCCAATAAAGGCAACTTTACAGAGCTTCCCTAGAAACTCGGTCAGAGGACCAGTACCTCAGCCTCCACAGGTGGCGCAAACCCACCCCGGGCACAGAGACCCTAAAAGGCTAAAGCAGTTGCAGTGCACCTGCTAGACAACTGATGGATGAAGCAGAGGCTTTTGCCCAGTCATTGAGCTACAAAAAAAAAAAAACGCCAGAGACGCAGCCACTAACGGGCGGAACGCTAACCTCAGCCTGGCGAACACAGTCCAAGCCAGCGCTTCTGATCACCACTGAAAGCAGGTGGAAAGTGGTACCCCTGAAACCAGGGATCCTTGTGACAATGCTCCATCCAGCAGCTACCCATGGATAAGTGCTGATTGTACAAACACATAGTTTATACTATGTATTGCGTCAAACGCGCAAATAGAGTGTGGGAGGAAACCCACCCAGCCACAAAGAGCATAATACCACCACATACGGCGTATGTAGTTTAGTATGTGTGGATAAACCTATCAAAAACACGTTTATACTGTGCCAGCGACGAAGGCGCGCACATCATCAGGGCTTGGACGTAAACCAGCCACGCAGACTGCGTACACAACCGTGTAGGCATGTTAGCCTGCGAATAGACAAATTGCACAAAGTTTATACTGTGCATAGCGCTGAAAATGCGCACACCATTGGAACGCAGGGGAGAAACCTGAGCACCCGGATGAAACCCATGCAGACTGCATACGCATACCGTGTAGGTATTATAGTATGTGTGCTAAACATTTTGCACAAGCCCATGTGTGCATAGCACCGAAGGCGCGCACACTGTTGGCGCGTGGGAGGAACCGAAGTACCCCAAGCATACTCAGAGAATGCAATACCTACAACTACTGTGAATGTATGTAGTGTATAAACATAATGTGTACGTTTACACCGTGTATTGCACCAAAGGCATGCATGTCATGTAGCGTGGGCGGAAACCCACGCAGACTGCACAGACATACCGGGTAGGTATGTTAGTATGTGGATATCCAATCGCACAAATTTGGACTGTGCATAGTGCCGAAGCGCCCATACCAATGGAGTGTGGGAGGGAACCGGAGTACCCGGAGAAAAACCACACAGACTGCCTACACATACCGTGTATGTATTATAGCATGCGTGATAAACACTGAACATGTTTAACTGTGCAGAAGGCCAAAGGCGCACATACCGTCAGCGCGTGGGAGGAAACCGGAACACCCGGAAGAACTCCACGCAGACAGCACACAGATACCGTGTAGGAATGATAGCATGTGAATAAACATATTGCACATGTTTATGCTGTGCATTTCCATTGGAGCGTGGGGGGAAACCGGAGTACCCCACGCAAACAGTATACCAATACTGTAAACATGTATAGTATGTGCAATAAACATATTGAACATGTCTATACTGTGCAGAGAGCCGAAGCGCACATACCATGAGAGCGCGGAAGGACACCGGAGCCCCCGGCGGAAACCCGCGCCGACCCAGAGAGTATAATACATACATATACTGTGAATGGACCAAGGACCACGGCTATGGAACGCTCTTCCCACGGACATCCGCATGGAAGAAAACCATCGGGCCTTCAGGAAAAAACTTAAGACCCACATCTTCTGATGGATCAGGACGTCACTGGATGCAAAGCGCCTTGAGGCGATTCAGTTCGCATTTGTAGCGCTATACAAGTTATTCACTCACTCAATGTATCTGGAGTCGTGCATAAACATATTTTGTACGTTTATATCATGTATGGCACTGAAACACAGCATTGGAACGTGGGGGGACACCCACGCAGACACAGAGACCAAGAACACATACATACACTGTGAATGTATGCAGTGTAGAGGTATAGGACGAGTTTAAATTATGGCGCAGAGGCGCATAATCTTCTCTGTATCATTACAACCTGCTTGACTGTGCTGCCGAAGCAGCATGTAGGTAACAGGTAACCTCTGACCCTCAGACCGTGTCTGTCACAGCTTAAAGCGTTCCCCAGGAAATGGTGGGAAATGTTGCCTCAGGATATCACACAGAAGGCTCACAGGGACTAGAGACATAAAATGAATAAAGTCCTCCCCCCCACCATGCTGCACCGACCAGGGGGAGGGAAACACTGTGTACCACTGTATCATCCATGCTGCTCTTGACGCAGCGTGTGAGGAAAAAACAGTGAGGAAGCTGTGTAAAAGAAAGGTATGTCACAGCAATTCCAGCTTGAGAGTGTTACTCACATCAATGAGATCACTTACAAGCGCCCTGTCATTCACTGACACAGAACTGGAGTCTTCCTCACAAGGGAATATCCTGTTCATAAACATTAAATATTCAGAGCACAGTAGCTAGGCCCATATCTGAATCAGAGCACTCCTACACTAAAGATTTTTGTGGGGAGAGGGGGCTTATAGCTCCTTTCGCTCGCACACCACTTCCATTCTGACAAGGAAGGATTCCAGGACTGCTGACAACTGGTCCATAAGGACCGCAGGTGCAGGATACATATGAACATGTTTAACTGTGCAGCACTGCCAGTTGCCCCAGGGAAGTGTGGAGAGCAGGTGTATCAGACTCCATAACGCCACCCTCTGAGACCTTATACACTATACAGTGAATATACAGTCCACCCACTGGCTACTCTGAGGCTGAGGAGGGGATATCCGGAGGACTCACCAACCCTTAAGGACCGCTCAGTCCTGCTGAAGCACGCTGTGAGCCTGAGGAGTGAAGAATCTGTGAGGAGCGCAAATGCGCGCGCTAATGGCGCACGCAATAATCACCTCACAAACCAGAAAAAAACTGCCCCTCTCTCCAGAACCCACTACAGACACGAGCGCCCAGCCAGGCCAGAGTAACCCCCAAGCACCCCACAGCACAGCACCAGTACAGGGTGCAGAGAGCAGCATAACAGGGGGAGACAGGGAGAAACCCCCCATATAAAGAAACACAGCCAGCATGTACTCACCTGCAGTAGGAGAGACTTCTTAACCGTCCCTTTCAGGGACCCACTGGCTTGTTTCAGATAGACCTATCACAGAGCAGTACTGTGTAGCTGTCCGCCCGATCCACCGTGAGAGATACAGTCAGTCAGGTACTGTTCAATCTTGAGAAGACCGCGGGAGCATGAAAGCAACCCGGCCACCCCTGGAGTCATGGGGCATGTCGTGAACTGAGTCGCACGCACACAAGGCGAGGATCAGCACGCTCGATGGTCGGACAGGGAAGACTACGAGGATACCAGTGTACTCAACCTGTTGCCCAGCCGACAGTTGAAGGTCTCAAAAATAAAAATTCCCAAAGGAATAAAATTTAAAAAGTAAAATCTTCCAGGAGACTGGCTCCTGAGAGAGCGACGTCTTCTCCTTCTGCTAGGCAGAAAAAAAAATGAGGTCTGCTGACTGCAGGTGGGAGGGTAATGTCCGGAGGGACCGCCCCCCCTGGGCGGGGCTGTTCGGCTCTGGTTTGTTCTAGAATGTATGTTTCTAACATCTAACATTCTGCCTAGATCTTCTCCTGCGAGCAGGGACATATACCCACACGTTTACAGTATCCAGCTGTGTTAGTCCATGGACGGTAAGAGAAATATTGTTTATTTTTCAAAATTGTCGCATTTTTTTGTTTATAGCGTAAAAAATTAAAAACTGCTATGGTTATCAAATACCACCAAAAGAAAGCTCCATTTGTGGGGGGAAAAGAACATCAAATTTTGTTTGGGTACAGCGTCGCACGCCCACGTAATTCAGTTGAAGTGACGCAGTGCTGTATTGCAAAAAGTGGCCTGGTCAGAAAGGGGGCAAATTCTTCCGGTGCTGAAGTGTTTAAAATTATTTATTTTTATTTTTTATTTAGAAGAAAAAGAAGAAAGTTCACTATAAGCATTTAAAGGGTTTATCATCTCAATTGGAGTGTAAGTTTAATACAATGCAGGCAATTATTTGTGCCTATTGAAGATGCAATCATTGTAACTTACCCAGGAAGACAATTCTTGGGATGTATCCACCATCAGGGCTATATGCATCATCTTTTGGTTCCTCCTCGTCCTAGATTTAGAAAAAAATAAAATTGTTGATACTTGGTCATCATGATCTACATATAATCAAACAGAGTAATCCAAAAAAAAAAAAAAAAAAAAACTGATGAGAATTAAAAGGACAAACTAAAATGTTGGTTTAAATTAGCTAAATACTATCCCTTATTTTCAAAAAAGTGTTAGTTATTTTCAGTTGAGTTCAATGAGATATGAAAATTACACTCAGTTCACCAACAATAGAAGGTCCTAGGCTGGTGTTAAAGCTTTGTGAATTGAGCCTAAAGTGTATAAAGTCCCACAGGTCCCCCCCCCCCCCCCCTTTAAAAAAAAGCCACAGCCCAAATTTAGAAAAGTCTGCCCCTGCCAACCACGGAGAGAGACTATTGCTCTTTGTGGACACAGCAATCTCACTCTACTTGCCCCTACGGAGTCAGAGGTAGAGCTCTCTGAACAGCAGGGAATATGAGCTTTGGGGGTTTGCAGAGCTTATAGTTCTGACTCAGTTGAGGGTGTGCTGTCAGACATCTCAACTGTCGTTAAGCAATATAAGGCTTCATGTACACTAGCAGCTCCTAAACTTGCGTTTAGAAGCCTTTAGCTTTTTTTTTTGCCAAAGCTCCTAAACTCACCTACATAAAAGCCTACGTGCCCATGTACACAGACTTTTAGCAGTCTAGGAGCTGTAGCGTTTAGGCGAGGTTAAACCTATCTAATGTCGAAGAATCGTGTTCAGGATAGGAATGTTCTAATAGCTGGAAAATGCAAAAAGCTGCAAGATTGCAGCAAAAAAGCAGTTTGCGGGTTCACCGCATTCTGCATTTCCCCGTGGCCAGGGTAGGCAAGTGTACATGTAGTCTAAGAAGATCACCTTTCTGCACCTGTTCTGTGACTGAATAGTAAAAGGAGAAGCAGCAGTCTGAGGAGCTCATCCCTCTACTCTTTGCTCCTGTCAACATGCTCTATGCACTGTAGCGTAGTCTAATTAGCCCCACTCTTAGTCTACATTCTACTGTACTTGGAATTTCAAGAGTCAAAACACAAGTTCTTATAATAATTGCATCTTATTTTTTTTTTTATATACACCTGGAGTTCATTAAATAGCGTATACAGGAACGTGTAAAAAAAAAAAAAAAAAGAAGGAAGGTTAATCGTTTCCTACAGCAGTTATTCAAGAACAAACTTAAGCAGAAGCCAATTTACTTTTCAGTATGGTTCTGTTTCTGCTGAACAAAATAGGATCAATAAAATTAAGCCCACACATGTAGCAGGAAAATACATAGACTCCCGTATAAAACCAAAACGAAGGCAGCAGTACTAGTCACCAAGACAATCTGTCAAACACATTAATCAGCAATCCTAGCAAAAGTGCTGTTACATGAACTAGATTTATTGCCAAATATACTGCACTAGACATTTAAAGGTCAGAATGTTAGTTTTAGGAATTATACAATTGGCGAGTTTGGATGCATCAATTTCAGGGACTAAGCAATTTCAACCTCCAAAAATTAAGTAAAATATAAAATCATTTATCCTCCATTTCCGTTCAGCCTGTTTGAATTTAATGTGTGTGTATGTATATATATATATATATATATATATATATATATATATATATATATATATATATATATATAAATAAAATATCTCTTGATAATTCAATAAGGAAGTTTTTTTTTTAGTTTTTTTTATTACCCTTTAAAATGTATATATTTTTTTAATCTTCAGTAAAACCCCTAACACAACCTAACCCTTTCCTTCAGGCAGGACCTGGCCTTTAGTTAGTTCTTAACACTAGGAAAGACAGATCGGCTTCCCCATCATGCGATTGGCTGTTACAGTGACCACACTATAGGGAGCCCATGATTGTGGCTGGGAGCCATAGGAAACAGCTCTCGGTCACTGTTTTTTGGGGCATCAGGAAGTACACTCCCAATACAACAAGGTGTACCAGCGCTGTACACCCCCCATACTGCTGCCACATATATGCATTTGGTCAATGTTAACAGGTTTACATAACCCAAAAGTCTAATGCCATAAAAAAATAAATAATATATATATATATATATATATATATATATATATATATATATATATATATATATATATATATATTTTTTTTTATTTTTTTTTATGGCATTAGACTTTTGGGTTATGTAAACCTGTTAACATTGACCAAATGCATATATGTGGCAGCAGTATGGGGGGGTGTACAGCGCTGGTACACCTTGTTGTATTGGGAGTGTACTTCCTGATGCCCCAAAAAACAGTGACGAGAGCTGTTTCCTATGGCTCCCAGCCACAATCATGGGCTCACTATTTATATATATATATATATATATATATATATATATATATATATTTTTTTTTTTTTTATTATTTATTAGGGCTTTTACTGATTAAAATTGTGTTCGATTAATCTATTTATTTTTTTTATCAACTAATTTTGATTAATTATAAAAACGCACATACAGATCCAACTACTTTTAGCTGATCTCCTTGCAGGCCGATTCCCAGTGCAGCTACCAACCACTGGAAAAATTGATAGCAGGATACAAAAAAACACAAAGGCAGCGCTCGATGGGAATAGCATTAAAACTTCAAGTAGGTAACAAAATAAATATTGCACTGGAGATAAAATTGATGTAGCTACATAAACTGTAAAAATGGTGCGAGTAATACCAAACGGTAGCAAAAGCAGTCAAAAACATGTAGCTAAGCAGTGGCGGTGCGTTGAATCTATGTATTGTCACCGCTGCCCACTATTCATATGGCCGGCCTCCTGGTGAGCGCCGGCCATATGAATTAGAGCGGCGGCCGGCGGTGGGTGTGTTCTGGAAGTGTCCATCAGAGCCAGCGGCTCTGATGGGCTTTCCAATTGCAGCTCTCACACTGTATTCGGCTTCCAAAAACTCCTCCCAGGTACGCACGGGGGTGCGTTCCTTGGAGAAGACTGTGGAGGTTTCAGCAAATCAGGTTCACCGGATCTGGTTACCGGTAACCTGATTGGCTGAAGCGACATCAAGGGCGGGAGAACACATCGAGGACGGCGCGGACCGAGAAAGGTAAGTGCAGGGCTGAGGGGGGGGGGGGGGGGACAGGCTGCATATGGGGGACACACTGGCTGAATATGGGGGGGGGAACTGGCTGTATATGAAGGGGAAAACTGGTGGCGTTTGGGCACAGTGGCGGCAATTGATTTTTTTTTTTTTTCAGTTTGTTTGCGCCCCTCCAAAAATTTTGAGCACCAGCCGCCACTTTAGCCAAGTATGATACTGGTATAAAAATGTGTACAACGATACCACTTCTGAATCCAGATTAGGAGGGGTTAACATCAGTCCGTGGGCATGTAGATGTCCCGTGAAGGGAACTATCACAACTCCCAGTGGATGGCTGTAGAATCCCAGGTTGATAGAGGGAAGTGATAGAGGGAAGTGTAACAGCCCTTGCGTGTGGCAGATAGTAAGCTCCCGCCGGCATGCAGATATGAAGGCACAGCAAAGGAGCCCTTCAGATGGACACAGCAAGCCCCGCCGGTGTCCGTGACGTCACCGGATCTCCCTGAAGCCGGTGGAGAGGCGAGTACCAATCAAAAGAATTTTGATCTATTAAAAAAGGAGGAATTGATAGTTAATTTCCACAGCCCTTATTTTAATTATATATATATATATATATATATATATATATATATATATATATATATATATATATATACACATACACATACATATACACACACACACAAAATTTAGACCATCACTGCACAAACTCCAGAAATACTAAAGAGGGGCAGGGGATTCCTGACCAAAACACTATCTGCATGGAGTTTGCATGTAAATGCACTTGGAAGTGCAGTCGCTGTAAATCTGAGGGGTAGATCTGAAATGAGGGGAAGCTCTGCTGATTTTATCATCCAATCATGTGCAAGCTAAAAATTGGATTTTTGTACTCACCGTAAAATCATTTTCTCTGAAGTCCATTTAGATGAAAAGCCGAAACCACCTTCGGAAGAAACGAAGGCTGCGGGCGTAGCACCGTTTTATCCTTGGAGGATCAAGTAGGGAGACTTGCAAGACAAGGCCGCCAATTCAGAAACCCTCCTGACTGATCTAATAGCCACCAGAAAGGCAACTTTCCGAGAGAGTGTCAAAAGGGGGAATCTCTCTGATGTTCTCAAACAGAGGTTTCTGAAGTACCGAGAGCACCAGATTCAAATCCCACGGAGGTAGTGGTGGTCGAACCGGAGGAGCCACATGTCGAACCCCTTGCACAAATGTACTCACCAGTGAACGATCCGCCAAGGGTCATTGAAAGAAAACAGCCAAGGCTGAAATCTGCACCTTAATGGTGCTTAGAGCAAGTTTTTGATCCACTCCACGCTGTAAGAACAGCAGGATCCTGGAAACCGAATATGTCCGTGGACGCCACCCATCTCCTCACACAGAGATGTAGGCCTTCCACGTGCGATGGTAGATCTTCCGAGAAGATGACCCCCATGCCCTCAGCATGGTGGAAATTACTGAATCCGACAGGCCTCGGTCCCTTAGTACCTGACTTTCAACAGCCATGCCATTAAAGCCAGTGACTGTAAAGTAGGGTGAAGTATAGGACCTTGCGACAGAATGTCCTCTTGCATCAGCAAGCGCCAAGGAACATCCGCCACCAGGCGTACTAGGTCAGCATACCAGGGACGCCGAGGCAAATCTGGGGCAATTAGAATCACCGGAATCCCCTCGGTCTCCACTCTGCTCCTGTCGCGTCCGCCCAGGGATCTTTGGACCTGGCCACAAACCTCAATACCTTCTGATTGAGTCAAGAAGCCAGGAAATCCACGCCTGGCGTGCCCCATCTCAGGCAAAGTAGCCGAAACACATCCGGGTGTAGCAACCATTCTCCTTGGTCCAGCATCTGGTGACTTAAGTAGTCCACTTGCCAGTTTTTTACGCCCGGAATGTATACGGCCGATAGAGCCAGCACGCTCCATCCACCTCAGGATGTGAGCGACCTCCAATGCTGCAGCCGAGCTTCTTGTTCCGCCTTGATGGTTGACATACGCCACCGCTGTGGCGTTGTCCGTCTGGATCCTGACTGGACGTCCCTGCAGCCTCCGTGACCATGTGGAGAGGCACTGCTTCATTGCCCGAAGTTTCAGCACATTGATCAGCAAGCGACCTTGTGTCGACTGAACAACCGACTAAACAACCCAAACTCCCCCGCCCAACCGGTCAGGCTGGCGTCTGTCGTGATCACCGTCCAGTGAAAGGGAAGGAACGACTTTCCGGACTGAAGGGCTGGATATCTCAGCCACCAGACCAGGGATTCCCTGACTAGTTGGCTCACCCGGATTTGACAATCCAGGGACAACAGAGATTTGTCCCATTTTGACAGGATCTCCTTCTGCAAGACTCGAGTGTGGAATTGAGCATACAGTACTGCCTCGAAGGAGGCTACCATGAGAGCCAGGACTTGCATGCAAAAGCGCAGTGACGACCAGCTGCCGGATGCCAACAGCTTCACCGCAGCCCGAAGAGTCTGCAATTTTTCCAAAGGGAGAAAAAAAAAAAAAAAAAACTCTCTCCTCTAAGGAGTCCAGAATCAAGTCCAGATATTCCAGGCGCTGAGTCGGCACCAACACCGACTTCTGGAGGTTCAGTACCCAACCAAATTCTTGAAGGGTCTGACTGGCAATCACCACATCCTCCTCTAATTCAGGGTCTGAAGCTGCTCTCAAAAAGGAGGTCGTCCAGGTAGCCCACGATAGCGATTCCTCGCTGTCTCAGCAGAGCCAGAATCAGGGGGAGCACCTTGGTGAAAACCCTTGGTGCCGACGCCAGGCCAAAAAGGAGAGCTACAAATTGATAGTGATCGTCCCCGACTGCAAAGCGCAGAAATTTTTGATGCCTGACATATATTGGGACATGAAAGTATGCGTCATTCATGTCAAAGGATGCCAGAAAATCCCCCGGATGGAGTGCAGCGACCACAGAGTGAACTGATTCCATCCTGAACCTTCGTACTTTTACAAATATATAGATATAGAGCCTGAGGAAGAAGCACGCATGCTTCGAACGCGCGCACCTCCCCGCTGACCTAACACCCGGAAGAGACGACATCTGCGGCTGTGTTCCAGGGAATACTGTCCTCCGTCTGCATGTGACGTGAGCGCTGGGTTCCACCACCGCTGCCGACTTTGGAGAGGACATACAGAGATCCCGTTCAACATCAAGACACCAGCAGCCTCCGGGAACGAGCGGATGATGGATTAATCAGATAAGCCCCATTATATTGCTCGTTTGTGAGTGCATTTCCTAATTTTTATGCAACTTTTAATAAAACATTCTCATTGCTACGCTTAGAAGGCGCCGCTTTTTTCCCTTCTGCTACATTTCAGATTCTCTTCTATCTGCAAGCTGGCAGCCATCTCTGCAGAAAGCTAGTGTTTGAGTTATTATATGGACTATTTGTCATGGACTAAATAATAATATAAAAATACAGTTTTTCCCTCTGAACTACCCATCCCCATCCTTTTCCTCTCCCCCCTCTATTTAACAGTTGTTCATACACCCCTATCCAGAGTGCGCTCAATTAACCCCTTGTTATCTATATTATCCAGCCTGTCACCCAGCCGGCAGTTGATAGTAGATCTCAGGATCAAAAAAGTAGAAAAAAAAACAGAACCAATGGTCCCCATAGGGAGCCAGGTCCTTCTGTGCTAGGCAGAAAAAAAACTGAGCTGCCGAGTGCAGGGTGAGGGGTTATAGCCAGAGGGACCGCCCCCTGGGCGGTACTGTTCAGCTTTGCTATAGTTACATGTTTTTTTTAACTGTTAACATGTCTGCCTAGTCCTCTCACAATAAACGGGCATATAACCCTACTGTCAAGAATAAAAAAGGAGCTGTGTCCGTCCATGGACGAAAGAGAAATGCCGATTTTTATTTTCCTTGCACGTCCCCCTCGGATCTACAGCGACTACACTTCCAAGTGCACTTGTAGTGCAAAGTGGATTTGCCTTTCGCAAATAACCCAATATGTGAAGCTAGTAAAAGTTAAAACACACTACCTGGGGACAAGGCAAGGCAAGTAACCTGCACCAGGATCCTGCAATGCAATCCCGAGTGTGGTTCGGAGTTACCGCTAATGGTACTGAAATTTAACCCCGAGCCACCCTCGGAAAACCGCCAGGGAGGTTAATCCTAAAACCATGGAATAGCAGCACTAGGGCCATCAGTTTGAACCCCAACCATGGCACAACCTGCCAGGAGCTTGCAGGTTCTCCCTGTGCTTGCTACTCCCGTTTCCTCCCACACTCGAAAAGACATGCTGGTAGCTTAATTGGCTCCTGTCCAAATTAGCCCTGGTATGTGTAGGTATGCATGCGAGTTAGAGATCTTAGATTCTAAGCTTGATGATAGGGACTGATGTAAATGTACAATATATATGTAAAGCGCTGTATAAATTGTTGGCGTTATACAAGTGCCAATAATAATAATAAAAGTAGATGTTGATTTCTGGGAGTTGTGAAACCACCCAATTCTAGTTACATAATCCCATCCTTGTATTAGAATGAATGTGAATTTTCCAAACGAAAGCCACATTGTTAGAAATCTTCCATCCCGCACCTTTAAATTTTCTCGTCATTACAGATGAAAAACTATCAAATTTGACCCCACTAAAAAGCAAAAGAAACAGAAAAGAAAAAAAAAAAATTCTAGTTTGTGGCCAGCTTAAAGAGGAGCTCCAGTCTCCCCCCCAAAAAAATTAAAGTCAGCAACTACAAATACTGTAGCTTTTAAATAAAAAGGACACTTACCTGCCCCTGGATCCAGCAATGTGAGCCTATTCTTCAATTGTCTTCGGGTGGAGGCGCCAGCATCGTCAGTAAGGGGAACTGGCTGTAAAGCCTTGATCTTATACTGGCTCATGCATAATTGTTATCGAATTACTTTTAAGTGAAAGTACAATTAGGCTTTACATTTTTTAAAGGAATCTGCTAGAAGTCAGCTTTAATAAATCAAGGTATCTTAACAAGCAGCAGTTGGTCTCTCACCTCTACATTCACCATCACAAAGTTGTGACAGAGTTCAGATATCTCCTTGGACTCTGCAAACTTTGGCTTCAGAGCTGCATGAGAAAAAACATGAAGACTGATGATTTAGAGGCATCCAACCAGCAGGGTTAACAGATATATAAAGCACAATATTTTAGGTGAGATCCAGCACTATCCACACTAACATGTAACTACCAGAATTATTTTTTTAGGTCCCAAAGTGCACAGCGAGATTTCTCATGTTGCACTACAGATTTAGATTTTATGTACATAATCCATAAAATTAACATATTGCATGCTTTCTTAAAAAAAATATAGCCATTGAGGAATAAAAAAATCCATTCAAAATTACATTTGCTGCTTTGGTTTATGTAAAAATAATAACACACACACACACACACACACACACACACACACACACTTAGGTCCATATATATTTGGACACGGGCGCAATTTTAGTTTTTTCCCCCCAGGTAATGGTATGTACCAAAACATATTCAAGGTAGGTAGGGATATAGAGATAGATATATAGATATATAGATATATAGATATATAGATATACAGTGCCTTGCGAAAGTATTCGGCCCCCTTGAACTTTTCATCATTTTGCCACATTTCAGGCTTCAAGCATAAAGATATAAAATTAAATTTTTTTGTGAAGAATCACCAACAAGTGGGACACACTTGTGAAGTGGAACGAAATCTATTGGATATTTTAAACTTTTTTAGCAAATAAAAAACTGAAAAGTGGTACGTGCAAAATTATTCGGCCCCTTTACTTTCAGTGCAGCAAACTCACTCCAGAAGTTCAGCGAGGATCTCTTAATGATCCAATGTTGTCCTAAATGACTGATGGCGATAAATAGAATCCACCTGTGTGTAATCAAGTCTCTGTATAAATGCACCTGCTCTGTGATAGTCTCAGGGTTCTGTTGAAAGCGCAGAGAGCATCATGAAGACCAAGGAACACACCAGGCAGGCCGTAATACTGTTGTGGAGAAGTTTAAAGCCGGATTTGGATACAAAAAGATTTCCCAAGCTTTAAACATCCCAAGGAGCACTGTGCAAGCGATCATTTTGAAATGGAAGGAGTATCAGACCACTGCAAATCTACCAAGACCTGGCTGTCCCTCTAAACTTTCAGCTCAGACAAGGAGAAGACTGATCAGAGATGCAGCCAAGAGGCCCATGATCACTCTGGATGAACTGCAGAGAACTACAGCTGAGGTGGGAGAGTCTGTCCACAGGACAACAATCAGTCGTACACTGCACAAATCTGGCCTTTATGGAAGAGTGGCAAGAAGAAAGCCATTTCTCAAAGATATCCATAAAAAGTCTCGTCTAAAGTTTGCCACAAGCCACACCAAACATGTGGAAGAAGGTGCTCTGGTCCGATGAAACCAAAATCGAACTTTTTGGCCACAATGCAAAACGATATGTTTGGCGTAAAAGCAACACAGCTCATCACCCTCAACACACCATCCCCACTGTCAAACATGGTGGTGGCAGCATCATGATTTGGGCCTGCTTTTCTTCAGCAGGGACAGGGAAGGTGGTTAAAATTGAGGGGAAGATGGATGCAGCCAAATACAGGACCATTCTGGATGAAAACCTGTTGGAGTCTGCAAAAGACCTGAGACTGGGACGGAGATTTATCTTCCAACAAGACAATGATCCCAAACATACAGCAAAATCTACAAAGGAATGGTTCACAAATAAACGTATCCAGGTGTTAGAATGGCCAAGTCAATGTCCAGACCTGAATCCAATCGAGAATCTGTGGAAAGAGCTGAAAACTGCTGTTCACAAACGCTCTCCATCCAACCTCACTGAGCTCGAGCTGTTTTGCAAGGAAGAATGGGCAAGAATTTCAGTCTCTCGATGTGCAAAACTGATAGAGACATACCCCAAGCGACTTGCAGCTGTAATCGCAGCAAAAGGTGGCTCTACAAAGTATTAACGCAAAGGGGCCGAATAATTTTGCACGCCCCACTTTTCATTTTTTTCTTAGTTAAAAAGTTTTAAAAATCCAATAGATTTCGTTCCACTTCACAATTGTGTCCCACTTGTTGGTGATTCTTCACAAAAAATTAAAATTTTATATCTTTATGTTTGAAGCCTGAAATGTGGCAAAAGGATGAAAAGTTCAAGGGGGCCGAATACTTTCGCAAGGCACTGTATATATATATATATATATATATATATATATATATATATATATATATATATATATGATATGGGCTGAAAGTGCAAACTCAGGTTTAATTTGAGAGTATGTAAATCGAAAGTAAGGGTTTAGGAATTGCAGCTCTTAAGAACAGCCATCCCCCCTTTTTCAAGGGGCCAAAAGTAATTGGACAACTTAATCATGGCCAGGTGTGGGCTACTCCTTCGTTATGTCTTCATCAATTAAGCAGGTAAAAGTTCTGGAATTTAATTCTAAGTGTGGTATTTGGAATCTATTGCTATGAACCTACATCATGCGTTCAAAAGGAGCTGTCCATGCAAGTGAAACAGGTCATTGTAAGGCTTCAAAAACAAATCCATCAGAGAGATAGCAGCAACATTAGAAGTGGCCTAAAACAACAGTTTGGTACAGTCTAAGGAAAAAGAATGCACTGGTAAGCGCAGCAACATAAAAAGGCCTGGACATCCACAGAAGACATCAGTGGTGGATGATCGCAGGATCCTCTCTATGGCAAAGAAAAACCCATTCTTAATCTCCTGATATGTATACCGTTTTGCACGTTTGTTAATATCTGATTTTATGAACTGGTTGCCTAATGTGCCTTGTTCACCGCTTGTATTTTCAAATATCCTAAATGAACTTTCTTGTTAAAGAAAAACCCAATCACAACATCCAGAAAAGTGAAAGACGCTCTCCAGGAGGTGGGCGTATCATTGTCAAAGTCTACAATCAAGAGAAGACTTCACAAGAGCAAACACTGAGGGTTCACCATAAAGGTGCAAACCATTCATAAACATGAAGAATAGAAAAGCCAGATTAGATTTTGCCAAAAAAAAAAAAAACAACATCCAAAAAAGTCCAACCAGTTCTGCAAAAGCATTCTTTGGACAGATGAGACGAAGATTAATTTGTACCAGAATGACGGGAAAAAAAAAAAAAAAAAAGTGTGGAGAAGGCTTGGAAAAGCTCATGATCTTTCACACAACGTCATCTGTAAAACATGGTGGAGGCAGTGTGATGGCATGGGCATGCATGGCTTCCAGTGGCACTTGGTTATTGATGTTTATTGAGGATGTGACAGAAGACAGAAGCAGCCGGATGAATTCTGCAGTGTTTAGAGATATACGGTCAGCCCAGATTCAGCCAAAGGCAGAAAAGTTGATTGGACGGTGCTTCACAGTACAGATAGGGAATGATCCAAAACACACTGCAAATGCAACCCAGGAGCTTTTAAAGGAAAATAAGTATATTCTACAATGGCCAAGTCAATCACCTGATCTCATCCCAATTAAGCATGCATTTCCCTTGCTGAAAGCAAAACTAAAGGCAGAAAGACCCACAACATAGAACTGAAGACAGCTGCAGTTAGAGCCTGGCAAAGCATCAGAAAGGAGGAAACCCAGTCTTTGGTAACGTCCATGGGTTCCAGACTTCAGACAGTCATTGCCAGTAAAGGATTCTCTACAAAGTATTAAACATTAACATTTTATTTATGGTTATATTCATTCGTCCAATTACATTTAAGCCCATGAAAATGGGGGAACTGTATAGAAATGGTTGCAGTTCCTAAAATTTGTACTTGATATTTATGTTCAACCCCTTAAATTAAAGCTGAAAGTTTGCACTTCAAATTCATTTGGATTGTTTTAATTTTATTCTGGTGGCATACAGAGCCGAAAGTATGAAAAATGTGCATGTGTCCAATATATATATATATATATATATATATATATATATATATATATATATCTTAGATCTATCACACACACACACACGTATGTCTTTCCCAGGACAAATAGGGCTTATTCGTTTGGCGATATGGTCTCGGAAAATTATTTTTTGTCTATAGATTACATAGGAAAGTAAAACAAACAATTAGAAAACTATAAATCCTATTCTATAATATGTCTGTTTAAAATCTCACTTGAATTATGTCTCTGGTACAAGGCATTGCAAAATAAAGGCATTTTTTTTTTAAATTTTGCCATTTTTTTTTATAATGGCTATATTTTTTAAATAATGGCCAAGGGAGGAAGACAATAATTAGGGCTGATTTAGGTTACCCAAGGAGTAAAGAGTTCAATCATAAAAAATAAATCCCTGACTTGTAGGGTTGCTTTACCGGACCTCTTTGATCTGAATATGAACTAAACAAGGTAAATACAATGTAACAAAAATTTTACATTGCATCGCTGAATGACCAAGCTTTGTTTTTGCTGTAACAGCTGCTGTAATACTCAGCAAGAGTTGCTGGAAACATCAGCAGCAGAGGGACAGGGTGTATTACATATGTTTACTGGGCTTGCTATGTATGCCTTTAAATAATGAGAGGATAATGAAGTATGCACAAGAAAAATCCTGAACGTTGTTACCTTTGCAGGCTCCACACCAAGTCTTATGTATCACAAGCATTATCGGCAGGCCACTGCAAAGAGAAAAAAAAACAAAAAAAAACAAAAACACTTTTTTTGTTTACCAATCTAAAAAGAGAACTTCACCCTTGACACCGCTATGGAGAGATATCTTGCTTGGCTACTTGTCAGGACCTATAATAAAAAAAATCGGATCTAAGCTGTAGTAAGACATCTTGCTTGGGCATGTGCAACACTAACCCAAAATTACCAAAAATGCAAAACGTGTGCAATGGTATTGCACAGAGAAGCCCCAAACCTCCTCTTCTGGGATTCCCCGCTCCTCTTCTCGGTGCGCCCCCATAGGAAGCCACTTTCTATGGTTGAGCACTTGCAGGCTCTCTCCCAAGCTGAACTGTGTGCAGCTATCTGCAGCCCCTCACCACAGCATTTGAGACAGAAGTTGGAGTTTCTGGCTCTCACTGTTGTGTTGAGCCTGTAAGAGGGGAGAGAGAACCAGAGCTGCTGCAGTGGGTACAGCGCCAGATTGATCCAAGACTTGGGAAAGTACATAGGGAGGTGACTGTGCTCACGCTCACATTTGCACGCAAGCACAGGGAGACTGGAGCGCTTACTCATTTTAACACAGTCTTTTTTTTTTTTAAACAACTTTATTGCTATGACAAGGGATATAGCATGTGATAGCTTGGGCAATGACAGGTCCTCTTTATGGAGGGATCTGGGGACCCCATATCTCTCCTCTGGCCACCAACAGAGACTGGTTTGACCAGATTCTTTTTACAAGCCAGTAACTGCTTGTTGATTAAATCCTTGTCACTTCCAGTTTACGATCTCACAGAGAGGGAGGAACAAGGTCAGTTCAGTTCCTCCATCTCTGTGCACTGCACTAGATGCTGCTGGTCTTAGTGGTCCCAGGCTTCCCGATGGAACAGGAGAGCCTGTGAAAGGTGGAGGGAGAGGACCCCCTTCTGCCACCTGTAGAAGTGATCAAGTAGCTGTATAGCTGCCCAAATCACTTCTACAAAAAAATAAAAAAGGGAGAACCGCCAGCTGAAAATTGTGATACCGGGATGATGCCTGTAGCCGCAGGCATCATCCCGGAATAACTGCTTAAATCCATCATATAAACACCCTACAGCCAAGTGGTTGAGGACATACTAAAGAAAGCATATGATTGCACCAAATACAGCATATGAAATCAGTAAGGACATTACCTGCTGGCAGCCTCCTGCTTCCCATCTTCTAGTGTTCTCCAGTGAATGTGATCTCCAAACCCTGTGGGGGGAGAAAAAAAAAAAAACAGTTAAATAGGCAGATAAGGGGGACAAAAGACACAGGCTAATCAAGTTCAACCTCTATGTGCAAGATCTAAAAAAAAAAAAAAAAAGGAGGAATAAGAAAGAGAAAAAAGAAGAACCCAATCTGCAGGCAACATAAGGCCCCGTTGGGCATTGAGCAACAGGTTAAAAAAAAAAAAAACACACAAGCTCCTCTCACATCGCAGTGCCGCAACAGCATCCTCCCGCACAGGCGCATTAAACATCAACACAGGCTCACTAACAGCTGCCTATGAGCAAGCTCACTCTAAAGCTGGGTTCACACTAATGCGGGCAGGGGGTCCCAGCAGGGGTTCAGTGTGTCCCTGTTCAGCGATTTAATTGCGAATCCGATCCAAATTTTTGCCAGAAATTGCACCTAAAATTGGAGCCAAAGACGCACAGGACCCTTTTCCAACGTGGACCGCGGCCGCCCATTGAGAGCCAGGCACACTCTCCTGCCATGTGAAATGGATGCAGGGAAACCCACATCCAATTTGCATATTGCATCTGAACCCAGCCTAATAGTCAGCAATACTACAGCGATAGCCACAAGCTTTCGGAAGCCGTGCAGAGCGGCTTCTCTTTTGCATAGTAACCCCCAGGGTTTTTAATAAATACAAGGCATTCTCTGAATAGAGTGGAGTTGCAGGGCAGTGACATCTCAATTTTCATGCAAGGTATTTAACTTTAACCTCTTTAGGACTGCTTATATTAGTATTACTGATCACCGATTAGTGATCACTGTATTAGCCCTGGTTCACAGTGGTGCGTTTTGACATGCGATTTGGCATGTCAAATCGCATGTCAAAATGGCGGTATTTGCCGCAAATTGCCGGCAATGGCACCGTCCTAATCGGTGCGACGCCGCACCGATTTCAAAAAGTAGTTTTGGCCCGTGATTTACAATGACATCTGTGCAGAAACCTGCACAGATGTCTCTGTAATCGCGGCCAAAATCGGGACGGACAAGCTGAACTCGCACAGCTTCACTCTCGCAGCCCAGTGTGAACCTGGGCTTAGTGTCACAGGCGATGTCAGCGAGTTCCCACCCAGTGTCAGTTTGCTTGCCACACTATCACAGTCATTACTAGTATTTAAAAAATAAAACACACACACACAAAAAACACACACACAAACACACACACAAACACACGCCAGTTTATAGATAATAGAAGTGTCACACAAACCAATCAATATACACTTGTAGCAGGGCTTTAAAATCTAGGGGAATGTTTGAGTGGTAGTTGTGCTCAAACACACTATTTGATAGGGTTCTGTAAAACCCATTTTGAACTACAGGTGGGATACTGGTGTGTAGTTCCCCGTGGCCTGTTGGTGGCGCTGCCATTGGAGGCCAGGGTTGAACCGCTGGTACAGTGCTGTGCCTTTAATGTCCCCTTTCGGCGGTGGTATGGTGGGCGTGTGAGCCTGCTGTGCATCCCGGGAGGGGATATAAAAGGGGCAGACCCTGTCTGTCAGGGGTGAGTTCCCGGGGGTCCGACCCCGGGAGCGTGTGATTCTGTTCGTGGCCACCCCAGGCACCTTTAGCCCTGGGGTGGAGTTCCTGGTCCGGTACACTGGCGGATCAGTCCCAGGCACCTTTAGCCCTGGGGCTGCAACCAGAGGCTTTGGGTCCAGCACCTTCGGCTGGAGCCCACGGAGGGAGAAGGAATTCCAGGGTGCTGCCTTGCGAGGAGACCCGCATCTAGATGAGGAGGCCGTGGGAGGACCGTTCCGAAGGACTGGTGAGAGATCACAGTGAAGGAAGGGGCCCGGTAACTCTCTGAAGGGAATAAGGAAAATGTACCTCTTAAAATCCCATTTTTTTGGGCAATGAAAAATAAATATAGAAAAATACAAAAATATATATAGAAACATTAAATAAAATCTAGAAATTTATTGAAAATAGACATAAATCACCACAGGTGATAAGGAAACATAAAATTAAATAATAAACCATGCAAAATACATGAAGGTGACTGTAAGGAGCCCCAAAAAATTGGCGTCCTGAATATGAATAGAGTTGCTGAATCCTTCAATTCAGCAACTCTATTCATATTCAGGACCCCAATTTTTTGGGGCTCCTTACAGTCACCTTCATGTATTTTGCATGGTTTATTATTTGATGTTATGTTTCCTTATCACCTGTGGTGATTTATGTCTATATTCAATACATTTCTAGATTTTATTTAATGTTTCTATATATTTTTGTATTTTTCTATATTTATATTTCATTGCCCTTAAAATCCCATTTTTTTGAGGTACATTTTCCTTATTCATATATTAGGGATGGTGGCAATGCTACATGACTTTGAATGGTGGTCTATCCTTTTCATACTCTCTGAAGGGATGTAATTTTCCCGTTATAGGCCTAAAACCAGAACCAACGTTCACCAGGTCTGTGGCAGAGACTATGTGTGTACTCTGATTCGAGCTTCATTCCGGCTGCTAGGATCCACTCCATTGGGAGACTATCCGGATGAGCTGAGTCTACCTAAAGATATGGGTAGTGAATAAGAATTAGTTTGTGCTTGGACCTTTTCCAACACCTCTTGCTGTCATGATCTTCCTCCAACCTTTCCTGTTCAATGATTGTGCATAAGAGAGAAATAAACTCTACGTTGGAGTTGCAATTGGTGTGGACCATTGAAGTTATTGGGGAATAGAGACTTGTCTATATCACAGTGAAGACGGGAGCCATTATCTGGGGGAACCTGACCATAGAGACCCAGGTACATTACACTGATCAACCTCTTCACACAAGAGGGTACGGGCATGTGGCATAGGTGTGCCCTTTCTCCCACGAGTGAGCCAAAGGGAGAAGGGGTGGTGAGTGCTACACACTTATTAGGCTTTTTCCGCCAAACACATGTAGCAGAATAAATTTTGGCCAAAATTTATAAAGAAATTCGATTTTTATTTTTTCATTGGATAGGATTTATAGCAGACAGCAAAAAAAGTACCAGTTACTTACCGGTAATGGTCTTTCTGGTAAGTCTTCCAGGACGGCACAATGAGAGATGACTAGTCCACCTGACAGGAAACACAATCAAAGAGGTTAAAAACCCCACCCCTCCCTGTGCTCCTCAGTTTGTGAAAAAGTACTCCACACTAGTGCACGAGAGTGAAAACAACATACCACAACAACTCTCTCTCTAATATATATTATATATATATATATATATATATATATATATATATATACTTAACCAGAGCGGTGGGAAGTAGGCCTGCCGTCCTGGAAGACTTACCAGAAAGACCATTACCGGTAAGTAACTGGTACTTTTCTCAAGACGTCTTCCAGGACGGCACAATGAGAGAGAAGCAAGTAATTTGCAGGCCTACCTTAGGGTGGGACGACCGCTTGCAGGACCTTCCTACCAAATGAGAGGTCCTGAGGCGACAGCAACTCCACTCTGTAATGCTTCAAAAAAGTGTTCTGGCTTGACCATGTCGCAGCTTGGCAGATTTGTTCGACCGAAACTCTGGCCCTTTCTGCCCAGGAGGTCGCCAGAGACCGAGTGGAATGTGCTTTAACCTTCGGGGCTGTCTTAGCAGCCTGGTCATAAGCTAGGGAGATTGCTTGTTTTATCCACCTAGCTATGGTAACTCTAGAAGCCTGTTGGCCCTTTTTCTGACCAGAAAAATTAATAAATAAGTGGCTGGATTTTCTGAAAATGCTAACTCTATCCAAATAAGAAAGCAGACATCGTCTGACATCCAAACAATGAAAGGAAGCCTCCCTTTCATTCTGGGGATTGGAACAAAAAGAAGGGAGTATTATTTCCTGTGTTCTATGAAATTTTGATACTACCTTGGGAAGGTACAGGGGGTCCTGCCTGAGAACAACCCTGTCCTCAAATAAACGAAAAAACGGCTCTTTAATTGACAGAGCCTGCATATCACCTACTCTTTTGGCTGTCGTTATCGCCAGCAGAAAGGTAAACTTAACTGTGAGAAGTTTAATAGAAATACTGTCTAAAGGCTCGAACGGAGCCTTAGTTAACTGTTCTAGCACCAAGGAGAGATCCCAGGGTGGAACCCTAGAGATCTGTACTGGAGACATTCTGTCCCTAGCTGACAAGAATCTTTTAATCAACGGGTCCTGGGACAATCTTCTGTCCAGGAAGTAAGATAAGGCTGCTACCTGAACTCTTAGTGTCTTGGTAGCCAGCCCCAGATCAACTCCATCCTGGAGAAATTCCAGAATGACCGAAGTTTCCTGTTTGGAAACCTCTCTCTCTGAACACCAGCGAGAGAAGACCCCCCACACCTTAGCATAAATCCGCCTGGTGACCTCCTTTCTACTAGAGAGGAGAGTGGTGATCACTCTCTCTGAACAGCCCTTCTCCCGCAGGTTCTGCCTTTCAAGCACCAGGCCGTCAGTTTGAAGAAGCTGGGCTCTGGGTGGAAGACCGGACCCTGAAGAAGAAGGTCTGACCAAACTGGTAGATGGAGAGGGGGAGCTACAGACCAGTTCTCCAGAGTGGGAAACCAGGCTCTCTTGGGCCACCAGGGGGTGACCAAAATGAGACAGCATTCTGAGAGGTCCAGCTTCTGCAGGATCCTCGGAATCAGACCCAGAGGGGGAAAGGCATAGGCCAGATGAAAACTCCACACCTGGGCCAGCGCATCCACTCCCTCTGAGCCCCATTCCCGGGTCAGGGAAAAGAACCTCTTTAGCTTTTTGTTTTCCCCTGCGGGCGAAGAGGTCTATCTCCGGATTGCCGAACCGTTGGCACACCAGATCGAACACCTCTGTGTTCAACTCCCATTCTCCCTGGAGAATCGGGTGGCGACTTAAAAAGTCCGCCTCTACGTTGTGAACCCCTTTTATGTGAACCGCTGTGATAGAGGGAATCCGGAGCTCTGCCCAGCTCAGGATCTCCAGAGACAAAGCCAGAAGGGTACGCGACCTGGTGCCTCCCTGATGGTTCAGGAATGCCACTGTGGTGGCATTGTCGGATAGAATCTGGACCTCTCGGCCCCTGACTCTCTCCTCGAAGGCCTTTAGAGCCTCCCGGACCGCCAACAATTCCCGGAGATTTGAGGAGGCGCCCCTCTGACCTCGGTTCCAGGAACCCTGAGCTCTGAGCTCGTCTAAGTGAGCCCCCCAACCCCAGGCGCTTGCGTCTGTGGTTATCCTGAGAGGGTTGGACTGACTCCACAGACGACCCACCAGTAAATTCTGAGGAAGGAGCCACCACCTCAGAGATTGCTTTGCCACAACTGGGATGGGGACCCTGTAGTCTAGAGATTCCCTTGATCCGTCCCAAGAGGATAGAAGGAATTCTTGGAGAGGTCTGGAGTGGAGCTGAGCCCACGGCACCGCTGGGATGCAAGAGGTCATTAGACCCAGCGCCCGCATGATGCTTCTGAAGGACGATTCCTCTGCCTCCAACATAGACCTGACCGTTGTCATAAGACCTTGGACCTTGTCCTGGGGTAAAACAAGTTTTCTTTCTAAGGAATCCACTAGGAATCCCAAGTAAACTTTCTTCTGTTCTGGGACCATCGAGGATTTTTCTTTGTTGATGATCCACCCCAGGCTTTCCAAGGTGTTCACGACCCTGGCCAGGTCTGCAAGAAGGAGATCTCGATTCTGATTGTAGAGAAGCAGATCGTCGAGGTAGGGGACTACTGCTATACCCTGCAGGTGCAGGTAAGCAATCACCTCCGCCATGATCTTTGTAAAGACTCTTGGACTGGATGACAGTCCGAAGGGAAGCGCAGCAAACTGCCAATGCTGCACTCCCTGGGCGGAAGTGATTGCAAACCTGAGGAAGGCCTGATGTGCTGGGAATATCGGGACGTGTAGATAGGCGTCCTTTAGGTCTATGGTCACCATGAACACCCCCCTCAGAAGAAGCTTCCTGAGAGTGTACACGCTCTCCATCCGAAACCTTTTGCGACGCAGATAAGCGTTCAAGGGTCTCAAGTTTATTATAAGTCGATGCTTCCCTGATGGCTTTGGAACAACGAAAACGTGGGAATAGACGCCCAAACCTTGTTGTTCCGTAGGTACCGGGATAACTACTCCCTGCCTTTCCAGATCTGAGACATTCTGTACCAGACCTGCAGCTTTTAAGGGGTCCCTGGGTAGATGCGTTACCAGAAACTTCGGGGGAGGGGAGTGAAGGAACTCTAGCTTGTAGCCCTCTTTTAAAATTTGGAGGACATGGGGGCTCTGAGATATGCTTTCCTATCTGTGGAGAAACTGGGAAAGCCTTCCCCCTACCCTTACGTCACTTAGAGTTCTTGTCATTAGGCTTTTGGCTGGAGAAAAGGATACCTCCCTTCTGTTTGTCCTTGCCAGCACTCCACCTCCTAGTATTGATAGGTCTTTTGTCTTAAGACCGGTTCTTACCCTGGGGGCCTCGAAAAAATCTCCTTTTTTCCTTTTTAGGTTTGGTAGGAAATTTCTTACCCTTTTCGGTGGACCTGGACAAGGCTTGGTCAAGTCCTGTACCGAAAAGAAGGGAGCCCTCAAATGGGAGACCACATAAACGGGTCTTGGATGCACTATCACCATCCCAGGTTTTAACCCATACAGCTCTTCTAGCAGAGTTTAAGAGGGCTCCAGTCTTTGCGGTGGTTCTTACGGTTTCTACCGCTGCGTCCGCTAGGTACGCCACCGCGTTACCTATTAGCTGCAACGACTCCAAGACTTCCTTGGATTTGGAAGTGCCTGAAACATGGTCCGTTAATTTTGAGATCCATGCATCTGCATTCCTGGCTACGCATGCTGAAGCCAGCGCCGGGCTCATGGCTGCCGCATTGGCTTCCCAGGCCCTCCGCAAGGTGGTTTCAGCAGGCCGATCCATCTGATCTTTGAGGTTACCAGTATCCTCAAAGGAGAGGTCAGACTGTTTGGATACCTGGGCTAAGGAAGCATCCAATCTGGGTGTTTTGAAGAACCTATCTTCATCTTCCTCCTTGAAAGGGCACCTACGTTTCCACGTTTTTGGTCTTAAAAGCTTCCTTTCAGGATCCTTCCATTCTTGAAGGATAATGTCCTTCAGTGCCTGGTGGACGGGGAAGGTTCTGGGTTGAGACTTCAACAAACCCTGATACATTCTATCCTGTGCGGAAACCTGTTCCGCAGGCTCCTGGATCTCCTCAGAAGCATAAATTGCCCCAAGGAGGCCCTCCATATCATCGGCCGAGAAGATGTGCCTTCCTGGCCTGGAGCCCTCTTCCTCGTCCTCTGCCTGACTATCCACCAGACCCTCATCAGATACTTCTCGATCGGAGATATCTGAATCCTCCTCTGGCTCCGAACCCTGTGAAGGTAGGGATTTTAGAGGCTGCGGGCGTCTTTTAACTACCCTGGGAGTCAAAGAACTTTCCTGAGAGGAAGAGCCCCCCCCCCCCACTTGTCTGAGGTTCTGGTTCCCTAGACCTGAGTGAGGATTGAAATTCCTTAAGCGTAGTCAGCATCTGGGTCTGGACAGACAAGAAGTCTCTCATGACCTGAGATGTTTCTTTTCCAGCCAATTTCTGAATGCATTTAAAACAGAAAGGTCTGGAATAGTCTGGAGGCAACCTATCGTTGCAGTAGCCACATCTTTTGATGCGAGCAGGGGCTTTAGAGGGACGGCTGGTAGAC
The DNA here is from genome assembly GCA_029206835.1 of Rana muscosa. Taxonomy (NCBI): domain Eukaryota; kingdom Metazoa; phylum Chordata; class Amphibia; order Anura; family Ranidae; genus Rana; species Rana muscosa. The sequence goes on from CM055120.1 coordinate 77,989,224, forward strand.
CCCTGGGCAGGGACGTCCCCTCCTGCAGAAAAAAACAAATATACACAGGGAATTTTTTAGTACCAAACACCCCTGTGCAGAGCAAAAGGGGGAAGAGTCGGGGTACCTCCCCCATCATAACCCCTGCTGGCTGGGTAGGACTCACCTCCTGTGGCCTCCTCTGTAGCCTTGGCCGTACCGGGCCTTTCCTCATGCTCCATGCGCCGTCCGGGCTCGAACCGTGTCGCTAAGAGCAAACAGGAGGAATGGGCGCCTCTTTTCCTGGCATCTTTATAGTGGAAGCTGGCTGAAAAAACGCCAGCCGTCGCCATCTTGCCGTAGAGCGGAAACCGGAAATGGCGCGGCGCGCGGTGACGTCATTCCGGGCGCTAGAGGAGGAAATCCATGAGTCCTCCAGGCCATGGGAAAATGGCGCCGCACATGCCTGAGCGGCGCCAATAGCCAGAACAGCGCTTCACCGCTGGGTTCACCACCGCATCTGTGGGAGACCTGCCAGCCCCCCCTCCGAAGTGGACACCCACCAGGTAGGGAGGAAAAAAGAGGAAACATTTGGCCCCTGAAGCTTCCAGGTACCCTGTACCTTAGGGCTTCAGAAAACTCAGGGGGGTTCTTCAAGGCTATTCCTTCCCCCCTGAGTATGTTACAACAAAAGGGGGACCCCCCAGGAAGGATGAGCCCGTCCTGCTAGGTCCAGAGGCTTCCTAAGCGTTCGACCTAGGTCCCAGGGGGAGACCTCCAGCACCACGCCTTTAGGTCTTTAGAAAATAACAAACGGTTTCGCTGTGGGGAAACACAATCAAAAACTGAGGAGCACAGGGAGGGGTGGGGTTTTTAACCTCTTTGATTGATTGTGTTTCCTGTCAGGTGGACTAGTCATCTCTCATTGTGCCGTCCTGGAAGACGTCTTGAGAAAGATTTGTTTCAAAATGTTCGATCTTTTTGTTTACATAACAAAAAAGCCCAGTGGGGATCAAAGACCACCAAAAGAAAGCTCTACTTTTGTGAAAAAAAAAATTATATAAATTTAGTTTGGGTGCAGGATTGCATGACCGCGCAATTGCCAGTTAAAATAGCGCAGTGCTGAATAGCAAAAAATGGCCTGGTCATGAAACCTTCCGGGGCTGAAGTGGTAAATAAATGTTTGTAAATGCAATGTTACCCTTTCTGCTAAAGCTGCCTCAGCAAGGGATCGGTATGGGACAGATGTCGGGTGTTTTAGCCTGTGCAGTTCACGTATAGTAGACACAGGTGGACCTGCGACAGCTCCAAGAACAGCCAGATGTAAACGGATTCTGTCAATTCTGTTTACATCAGGCTACCTCCGAATCTGTCGCGTTTAGGCTACATTCACACCAGCGATTAAGGTCGGTGCAAATTGTAGTGACAGTTCCTGCTGCGGCTCTGGCCCTCTTCACTATAGTGACAGACTGTTCACCAGCGGCCACAGCTATTCGTGGCTCTTTCCACAGCCAGCGATTACATGCTGTGATCACTGGCTGTGCAGAGAGCTGCAGCGGCACCTAGCAGGTAAGAGCTGCAGCAGGAATCAGAAGATTCCTGCCCTTACTATTCATGACGGCCTTATCCACCGGTGAATGTAACCTTTGGTGCAGAGAAACAGAAAAGGACGTAGTCAATTTCGGTACCTGAATGGACTTGAAGGTAGGTGGGTGTAAATAGACACCGCTTACATCCGCCTGTCCATAGGACTGCAATGAGCTTTGGATCGGATAGGTGAACCTGACAGAAATGCCTGTGTGAGAGGGCCTGAATATGCATTGCATTAAGGCAGCTCTTATTTTTTTTTTAATGGGCTGCCAACGCATCCCAGTGCATTAAAAACTGGGCCTGACACTTTTCCTCCCACACAGCACTGCACAAGCATTTGTTGTGGTCTGGCATCAGACTCAGTGGTTCCTGTAATGGATCAATACTAGAACCGCTGTGTTTAAAGAGGAAGTGGTGTTATGTCATGTGATCATCTGTAGGCAATGTTTGAGTATTCTGAGAGATGGCACCAGAATAGCCCATAAGAGGGTATGTGTGCAATATTCAATGTATTTGTTTCCTTATATATATATCTGCTGTCTATTTTAAGTACAGATTCCATTGTGTGGCCCTTTGGATATGCCAGGGGACGCACTTGAGGCCTTTTGCATTAACCGGGTTGATTACCTCTGCCATCCATCAGCTGATCCCCTTTCCTCCCTCCCTATCCCCTCAGCAGAGCCCCAAAACAATCTCTACAAGCATAGGCCAGTTTGCTATAAGAGGGTAAAAAAAGCCCCCCCCCCCCCACCTCGGAATAAACTCGGCTGAGCACCCCTCCCCAGTCCAGGAGTCCCTTCAATTGAGCCCCCCCTCCACCATCCTGGCATCTCCTTGGCAAAACCCACACCCTCATTAGTCCAGGAGTCCCCACCAATCACAGCGTCCACTTGTCTGAGCCCCCTAGTCCCCTCAGATGAGCTCCAAAACAACCCCTACATGCAAAGACCAATTTACTATTAGTTAATGTTTTTTTTTTTTTTTTTTTCATGCTACATACATAAAGCTGCCCTATGCATGACAGGCCAAAAGAAGCTCCTGCACCTTCTTGGACTTGAGTGGCGTGCAAAAAAAATGCGTCTGCTGGCTGCGATTGGGGTGCCATTAACAATAAATGGTACCGCAAACATGATGCACGGTCATGCGATGCTGAGATGTGACTAGAGCCTCAGAGGGTTGAAAAAGCCCCCCCAAGTTCTAGAGTCCCCTTGGCTAAGCCCCCTTGCTTTTGCACCCCACAGTCCTGAAGTCCTCTACGCTGAGCTCCCCACGGTCCCAGAGTAGCTTAGCCATCCCCAGAGCCCCCTCAGCTGGGCAACCCCCATCCCCTCAGCTGGGCAACCCCCATCCCCAGAGTCCTTACAGCTGGGCACCCCCCCACCACCACAGCTGGGCACCCCCAGTCTCCAGAGTTTCCTCAGCTGGCCACCCCCTCGTCCCCACAGCTGGGCACCCCTCATCCCCAGAGACCCCTCAGCTGGGCACCCCTCATCCCCAGAGACCCCTCAGCTGGGCACCTCCCCTCGTCCCCTCAGCTGGGCACCCTCCTCGTCCCCTCAGCTGGGCACCCCCCTCGTCCCCTCAGCTGGGCACCCCCCTCGTCCCCTCAGCTGGGCACCCCCCTCGTCCCCTCAGCTGGGCACCCCACCACACCTCCTCAGCTGGGCACCCCACCACACCTCCTCAGCTGGGCACACCCCTTGTCCCCAGAGTCCCCACAGCTGGGCACCCCCCCTCGTCCTCACAGCTGGGCACCCCCCAGCCCCACAGCTGGGCACCCCCCTCGTCCCCACAGCTGGGCACCCCCCTCAGCTGGGCACCCCCTCGTCCCCTCAGTTGGGCATCCCCTCGTCCCCCCATCCCCACAGCTGGGCACCCCTTGTCCCCTCAGCTGGGCACCTCCTCATCCCAACAGCTTGGCACCCCCCTCGTCCCCCTTATCCCAACAGCTGGGCACCCCCCGCCCCCTCAGCTGGGCACCTCCTCATCCCCCTCATCCCAACAGCTGGGCACCCCCTGCCCCCTCAGCTGGGCACCTCCTCATCCCCCTCAACCCAACAGCTGGGCACCTCCTCGTCCCAACAGCTGGGCACCTCCTCGTCCCAACAGCTGGGCACCTCCTCGTCCCAACAGCTGGGCACCTCCTCGTCCCAACAGCTGGGCACCTCCTCGTCCCAACAGCTGGGCACCTCCTCGTCCCAACAGCTGGGCACCTCCTCATCATCCCAACAGCTGGGCACCTCCTCGTCCCAACAGCTGGGCACCTCCTCATCATCCCAACAGCTGGGCACCTCCTCATCATCCCAACAGCTGGGCACCTCCTCATCATCCCAACAGCTGGGCACCTCCTCATCATCCCAACAGCTGGGCACCTTCTCGTCCCCCCCCAGCTGGGCACCTCCTCGTATCCCCCAGCTGGGCACCCCCTCGTTCCCTCCAGCTGGGCACCCCCTCGTCCCCTCCGCTGGGCACCCCCTTTCTCCCTCATCTGGACACCTCATGTCCCCTCAACTGGGAAGCTGGGACCCCCCTCACTCCCTCAGGTGGGAGCCCCCCCTTCTGTTCCAATGACTATTCCCTTCAGTCCTGTAAGAATTTACCAAGTGACCCCCCCCCCCCCCCCAGGCTGTACCCATCCCCCACCCCCTCCTCTGTACTATAATAGATCCATAATGTATCAATTACCCCGGCCCAGTCCGGCCTCAGCACACACCGCCGCCCCGACACACAGAATCACAATTCCGGACAGGAGCAGCACCGACCTCCGACCTTCTGACAGCTGCATGTTACCGGGAGAGCCGAGCCTAACACCGGACCGAGTATACGAGGAAACCGGAGTCCGGGGGAAGTGATGTGAGGAGGAAGGGGGCGGGGCCTTCCACTGACTGGGAGGAGTCACAAGAGAAAATGAAATGGATACAATGTAAACAGTGCGGAGATCACATGGTACATCCGGGAGAAGGAGATCGCGGATGAACTGTCCTCTCCCAGGTCTATGACTGCGCCTGGATAATGTGTCCTATGATCAGCCATAACATTATGACCACTGACAGGCAATGTGAACACTGATTATCTTGTTACGATTGTATATGAAAGAGGTTGGGATATATTAGGCAACAGGTGAACATGTTGTCCCTGAAGTTGATGAGCAAAAAATGGGCAAGCGTTAAATTTGAAGAGACTATGACAAGGGCCGGATTATAGCAACTCCAAAACTTCAGTTCTTGTGCGATGTTCCTGCAGTGGTCAGGACCAGCCTGTCTATTAGGTCTGAACATCTGATCTACATACAGGGCACCGGTCTCATGGATTCCAATGGCGGGGGAGTTTTTTTTTTTTAAACAGGGCATTAGAGCCAGAACCTCTAAAGGCTTCAAAAAAGGGTGGGCTCAGGGTGCAGTGCTCTGCACCCAATACCACCTAGTTGTGTGACAAAAGCGAATGAATATTCGCTATCACCACACTGATCCTCCTCCCGGCCAATCAGGAAGCGGGTTTTGAGACCTGTCACCCGATTGGCTGACAGGCAATTCTATTGGATGCCTAGGAGGGAGGAGCCGCACGGCGGAAGCCGAGGAGGAGAGGACACAGGAGTCACTGCCCGCAACCCGCCTGCTGTCTGCAGCCAAAGCCGAGGAGGAGAGGACACAGGAGTCACTGCCCACAACCCGCCTGCTGCCCGCCGCCGAAGAGGAGAGGACACAGGAGCCACCGCCGAAGCTGAGGAGAAGAGGACACAGGAGCCACCGCCGAAGCCGAGGAGGAGAGGACACAGGAGCCACCGTCGAAGCCGAGAAGGAGAGGACACAGGAGCCACCGCCGAAGCCGAGGAGGAGAGGACACAGGAGCCACCGCTGAGGAGGAGAGGACACAGGAGCCACCTCCAAAGCCGAGGAGGAGAGGACACAGGAGCCACCGCCAAAGCTGAGGAGGAGAGGACACAGGAGCCACTGCCGAAGCCGAGGAGGAGAGGACACAGGAGCCGCCGAGGAGGAGAGGACATAGGAGCCACCGTCTAAGCCCAGGAGGAGAGGACACAGGAGCCACCGCCGAAACCGAGGAGGAGAGGACACAGGAGCCACCGCCGAAGACGAGGAGGAGAGGACACAGGAGCCACCGCCGAAGCCGAGGAGGAGAGGACACAGGAGCCACCGCCGAAGCCGAGGAGGAGAGGACACAGGAGCCACCGTCTAAGCCCAGGAGGAGAGGACACAGGAGCCACCGCCGAAACCGAGGAGGAGAGGACACAGGAGCCACCGCCGAAGCCGAGGAGGAGAGGACACAGGAGCCGCCGCCGAAGCCGAGGAGGAGAGGACACAGGAGCCACCGCCGAAGCCGAGGAGGAGAGGACACAGGAGCCACCGCCGAAGCCGAGAAGGAGAGGACACAGGAGCCACCGCCGAAGCCGAGGAGGAGAGGACACAGGAGCCACCGCCGAAGCCGAGGAGGAGAGGACACAGGAGCCACCGCCGAAGCCGAGGAGGAGAGGACACAGGAGCCACCGCCAAAGCCGAGGAGGAGAGAACACAGGAGCCACCGCCGAAGCAGAGAAGGAGAGGACACAGGAGCCGCCGCCGAAGCCGAGGAGGAGAGGACACAGGAGCCGCCGCCGAAGCCGAGGAGGAGAGGACACAGGAGCCACCGCCGAAGCCGAGGAGGAGAGGACACAGGAGCCACCGCCGAAGCCGAGGAGGAGAGGACACAGGAGCCGCCGCAGCAGCCGAGGAGGAGAGGACACAGGAGCCACCGCCGAAGCCGAGGAGGAGAGGACACAGGAGCCAACACCTTAACCAAGGGGGAGAGGATACAGAAGCCGCCGAGGAGGAGAGGACATAGGAGCCACCGTCTAAGCCCAGGAGGAGAGGACACAGGAGCCACCGCCGAAGCCGAGGAGGAGAGGACACAGGAGCCACCACCGAAGCCGAGGAGGAGAGGACACAGGAGCCACCGCCGAAGCCGAGGAGGAGAGGACACAGGATCCACGCCAAAGCCGAGGAGGAGAGGACACAGGAACCACCGCCAAAGCCGAGGAGGAGAGGACACAGGAGCCACTGCCGAAGCCAAGGAGGAGAGGACACAGGAGCCGCCGCCGAAGCCGAGGAGGAGAGGATACAGGAGCCGCCGAGGAGGAGAGGACATAGGAGCCACCGTCTAAGCCCAGGAGGAGAGGACACAGGAGCCACCGCCGAAGCCGAGGAGGAGAGGACACAGAAGCCACCGCCAAAGCCGAGGAGGAGAGGACACAGGAGCCACCGCCAAAGCCGAGGAGGAGAGGACACAGGAGCCACTGCCGAAGCCGAGGAGGAGAGGACACAGGAGCCACCGCCGAAGCCGAGGAGGAGAGGACACAGGAGCCACCGCCTAAGCCAAGGGCGAGAGGATACAGGAGCCGCCGAGGAGGAGAGGACACAGGAGCCACCGTCTAAGCCCAGGAGGAGAGGACACAGGAGCCGCCGCCTAAGCCGTGGGGGAGAGGACACAGAAGCCGCCGAGGAGGAGAGGATATAGGAGCCACTGTCTAAGCCCAGGAGGAGAGGACACAGGAGCCGCTGCAGCTGAGGAGGAGAGAACACAGGAGCCGAAGCTGAGGAGGAGAGGACACAGGAGCCGCCGTCTAAGCCGAGGAGGAGAGGACACAGGAGCCACCATCTAAGCCAAGGAGGAGAGGACACAGGAGCCGCCACCTAAGACGAGGAGGAGAGGACACAGGAGCCGCTGCAGCCGAGGAGGAGAGAACACCGGAGTCGAAGCTGAGGAGGAGAGGACACAGGAGCCAAGTAGCTGCCGGATCCTACCACGACAGGCCGCGGCTCTGGCCTAGTTCCGGCCGCAGCGGCCATGTTGGTACACATTGGCTTCGGCCTCCAGGACCATCCTCGCCCTCCAAAGGGATTATTGTAGGAAAACAAAACATAGGACCCTACCGTTGTAGGCTGACTGTCCTGCAACCCCGTCCGGGCCATCAGAGTTGTCGGCCTGCAAGAGGAACCACGGATTCGGAACCAAGAAGCAGCAATTTTGGTACACCCGGGCACACTTTACAATACTGAAAAAAAAAAAACTTTTTATTCTTATTCCCACTCTACCTCTACTGAATCCCCCCCCCCACCCCTCAACGTAACCGGGGTGCCACTCTTCCTAAGCTCAATTCCCCCAGCTCACCATCGCAGCTGCCGCCTGCCGCAATCTGAGCACCTGCCTCTAGACCGCTAGACCTGCAGGACAGACCACGGCTGCATGCTTGCCCCGGCCAACCCATCATCCTCTCCCCAATTCTCTTCCCAGCGGACCCACGTGCGCCGACCTGGTAAGTACATTGGGGCACCTCCAACCAGTAGGAAGTTAATCCAGGGCTATCCGATCGCCTCCGGGAGTCAGGAAGGAATTTTCCCCTGCTGTAGCAATTGGCAAGGCTCAGTCGGGGTTTTTCGCCTTCCTCTGGACCAACGGGGGGGTGGTTTAGGTCATCGGGCCCGATTCACTATCGCCATAAACTCTTGTTCCTTCCCATCATGTGCAATTTTAAATACTCAGCAGACACCCTTCAGAGGCTAAGGAATACCGCCTCAACACTACCAACCTCCACCCAAAAAATACTACAAAAAGAACAACTGCTAAGGATCAATCGACAATCAACCATCAAAAACATGAAGGGACCGCTGCCACTACAACACATATAATGCGCCCTGATCAACATGAGATCTGCAGTCAAGCACAGACAAGAAAGCCACGACTTCATCACCCAAAACAACATAGACTGCCTCTATATCATGGAAAGCTGGCTAACACCCGACTGTAACACCATCCTAACAGAACTGGTGCCTGAGAACTACTCCATCCTAACCGAGCATAGAATAGGACAACGAGGAGGAGGCCTAGCAGTAATCTTCAAATCTCACCTCTCTCTCATCAAACCGAAGCTACAGAACTCATTGCCTTTCATGGAGACACTCACTCTCCATCTTCAAACAACACCTCAAGACACCATTCACATACTGCTATGCTACAGACCACCAGGACCAAAGACAAATCTCCTCACACCCTTCATCGAATTCATCTCGACGTACACCTTGAAAGCCAAAAACTTTCTATTACTTGGGGACTTCAACCTCTGGGCTAACTCCACTCAGGACCCCATCGCCACCTCCTGCATCAACCAACTTGAAGAACTAGGTCTGCAGCATCTGATAAATGCCCCCACACATGGGTCAAGTCATACTCTTTACCTCATCTTCAAACAAAATATGGACATCAACACACTGGACAACATGCCGTTACCATGGACGGACCACCACATTATTAAATTTAAAATCACCTCCAATTCCATCGCCCAAAAACCGAAACACTCAATAACCACACACTGGACAAGATCTCAGAAGAAACTACACTCGGAACTCTTCAAAACGACACTATCAAAAAAAATTGGAATGCTAAATTAGAACCACTCAACGGAACAAACACTCTACTACTTAAACAAAGCATTACTACAAACCGCAGACACAGTCGCGCCGAGACATAGAGCACTCATCCGCAAAAACAACTCAGGCTGGTTTAATGACACTCTGACTCTACTGAAGCAAGAACGCAGAAGAGCTGAGGGAGCCTGGAGAAGAAACCCAAAAAAGGAAAACCACACTAATCACAAAGCACTCACCAAGAAATATCATAAAGCAATTTTCAAAGCAAAAAAAGAACATTTCTCAAACACCATCTCAAAAGCCCTAAATCGACCTCGTGAACTCTTCAAACTTGTCGCTCAAACTATGAGCCTAGAGCCCCCAGCAAACGAAACTCAAGAATTCTGCAATGAATTATCGGATTTTTCTATCGCCAAAATCGAAAACATTCGAGAAAAAATTAAACAGAAAAAAGCAACCAATCTCACTCAGCCTAAACAAGAAGAGGAAACCAATATACAACCGAGTACATTCTCGCTTGTCCCGATCACAGTCGACATTACCAAAAATATCATCAGAAGTCTCCGAGACAGCACATCACCAAATGACATTATTTCTTCAAAACTCCTGAAAGAATGTACCAACATTCTGGCACCCACCATAACACATCTCATAAATCAATCGTTCAAAGAAGGCATTGTTCCGAGCTCCCTCAAGCAAGGCATTGTCAAACCCCTCCTAAAGAAGCCCAACCTCGACCCAAAAGACCCGAACTACCGCAGACCGATAACAAGCCTCAACACCATCGCAAAGATCATGGAAAAAGCATTTGTACAACAGCTACAACTCCATTTAGACTCCCACAAACATTTGGATCCACTTCTCAAAATCTGGGATGACGCCCTCAAAGCTGCAGATGACGGAGAATCATGTCTCCTGGTGCTGCTGGATCTCAGTGCAGCATTCGACACAGTAGACCACAAAACTTTACTCATCCGCCTTAAAGAAGTAGCAGGAGTTGCAGACCCTGACCTAACCTGGTTCGCATCCTTAGAAAATCGCTCTCAGACAGTGAAACTAGGAGCCTTCACCTCTGAAACTCGCGCAATTTCTTGCGGAGTTTCTCAAGGATCACCACTGGCACCCGTGCTCTTTAACATCTACCTCCGCCCACTCCTCAAAATCATCAGCAAACAGGACTTGTGCTACCACTCATACGCTGATGACACCCAACTCTACTTTCGGATTACCGGAAAAAAAGACCAATATCATGGACTGGAAAATTGCCTCACACTGATCGATGATTGGATGACTGAGAGTTCCCTCAAACTCAATGGATCCAAAACAGAACTTCTTCTCCTCCACGCAAACCGAAAGATAAAATCAAAGACGTCCTGGACACCACCCACCATTCTCGGACAGATCATTACCCCAAGCACCAAAGTCAAAAGTCTCGGAGTCATCTTTGACTCGGAGATGTCGATGGATGCATAAATAGGATCAGTAGTCAGTGGATAGCAACCATCTCCTCCGCCTGCTACAGAGACTCATCCCCTTCATCCCGGAAGTGAACATAGCAGTAGTGGTTGGAACAATCATCAACTCCTGACTCGACTACGCAAACTCCCTCTACATAGGACCACCTAAATATCAGATTTCGCGCCTACAAGTCGTCCAGAACACGGCAGCCAGACTGGTAACAGGGAAAAAACCCTGGGAATCCATCACCCCTTCACTAAGGACCCTGCATTGGCTAACCGTAAAGGATCGGATCACATTCAAAACCCTCTGTCTCACTTACAAGTGCACACAAGGAAACGCTCCTCAATATTTATGCGAGAAGATAAAACACTACATCCCCAATTGCATTCTCTGATCAACCAACCAAAACCTCCTCCACATCCCCAAGGCCCGCTACAAATCAAAGGGAGAAAGAAGATTTGCAGTCCAAGGACCACGGCTATGGAATGCTCTACCCACGGACATCCGTATGGAAGAAAACCATCGGGCCTTCAGGAAAAAACTCAAGACCCACCTCTTCTGAAGATTCAGGACATCATTGGATACAAAGCGCCTTGAGGCGATTTAGTTTGCATTTGTAGCGCTATACAAGTTATTCATTCACTCACACTCACTCACTCACTCACTCAGGATCAATTGGGACAAGTCGTTTTTTTTCCCTCTAAACCAGACGGCTCTCCCCCCTGACCTGCCAGCCCCCCTTCAATGGGTGGATAGCTTCAAGTATTTAGGTATCCAAATTCACAGGCATTTATCCGATTATCTTGAGACTAATGTACGCCCGGTTCTCCAGAAGTTCCTTCAAAAGAGCTCGGTTTGGAAGGCGCTGCCACTCACACCTGTAGGTAGAGTTAACCTAGCTAAAATGTCCTTCCTCCCTAAATTCCTCTGTGTTCAGACATACATCCGTTGGTATACCCAATTCCTTTTTTACCAAACTTGACCAAGCGGTCGGCTCATTTGTGTGGCAGAGTTCGGTCCCGAGAGTGGCTAGGTCCACACTCCAACTTTTATTGTCGGGGAGGCCTGGCCCTCCCCAACTTTAAGAAGTACTATTGGGCGGTGGTCCTAGTGTCAGTGAGGTGGTGGTTCACGCAGGATCACTCAAACCCTTTGGTTAATCTTGAGGCGCCCATATTAGGTTCCTATTCCGAACTGAGCAATCTGATCTACCGGGGACCTAGATCCACTGCACAAATCACTGCTCCCATGAGAACCATGTTGTTGGTGTTTGGACAGGTTTCGAGGCTTCTGGTTGAGCCGCGGACATTCTCTCCCCACACCCCTCTGTGGGGTAACCCATCATTGCCTCTCCTGGGGACTGTGCCTGACCCGCAGCTGTGGGCCCGCTATGGAGTGAAAACATTGCGGGACATCATGCCGGAGGGGCGGATGCTTTCCTTTGGCATCCTGAGGGGTAAATTTGAACTTCCCCCCTGGATGTACTTCAGGTTTCTACAGCTCCGACATGCGGTCCGGGCGCAGTTCCCAGATCCTATAAAAGGGGAGCCCCATTCTGTAGAGAGGCTACTTACATCCCGCATTATGAACAGGACACTCTCTTCTATCTATCTCTGACTAACCTGTGCAGGGGGCTCTGGGGCATCGAGGGCCTTCTCAACCTGGCAACGTGATCTGCCGGCCCTTACGAAGGAGGATTGGACAGAGGGCCTACAGCAGTTCATCCCCTTTATGATCTCGGCAAAAGAACACTTCATACAGTTAGTTTCTCCACAGAGTCTATTACACGCCACAACGGCTGGTGGTAATGTACCGTACCTCTGAGGACAAGTGCCCCAAATGTAAACATGAAGAGGGAAACTACATACATATGGTATGGCTCTGCCTGCGCATACAGGAGTTTTGGCGGGCGGTGGCTGCTGACATGGGGTCGGTTAGTGGAATAGAGGTTAAACTGGATCCTCTGGTTCTGTTGCTGGGCATTACTGATAATCTCCCCACCTCCACCCATAAAAAAATGGTTTATTTTCTATACTGCATTCTATGCTAGGAAGACAATCTTGCTCCAGTGGAAGGCCACAGAGCCACCCAGGTTGTCCACCTGGAGGGAACTGGTGAACGCCACCCTACCTCTTTATAAGCTGATGTACATGGGGCGCAATTGTCCTAAGAAATTTTATAAAATTTGGTCGGCATGGGTTGCGGCCAGACGGCTAACGGTATAGTCCCCTCGGTGGCATTCTCCCCTTTCTCCCCTCTATATCTGCCTTACCCTTCCCAATGCCTCCCTCTTATCTTATTTTACTTCATGTATCATGCTCTTCCCCCCTCTCTTCCCCTCCCCCCCCCACCTTTCACTTTTAATAACAAAGTGTATGATTCCCACTATATATAGAATCGTGGGTTTAGTTATAATGTAATGTGAACTTTATGGTATAGTTAAATTCGCCCAGGCTGACTCCTCAATGATCCCTTGATTCGTCCCCCGTCCCCCCCCCCCTCTGGGCGCACTTTCTATATGTCATACATGCATGTTGAACTGCCCCTTGGTTTGCAATCCCTCTGGAACGTTGTATTGTCCTGTACTGTATCACCTGGAAGTATTAACCTGTAACCGTTTGAGTGCTTCAATGAATATTCCTTCTGTTAAAAAAAAAATTACACTGTGCCAAGCTGGACCAATTTAACTATAAAATACAGATCATTCTTAGAATTCAGCTTTAATGGGAAAAATTCTGTGTGTGCCCAGATTGCAGCGCGTTTACAGTAAAGATGTTTTGCAGGTATAATTACATTTTATTAGAGTCATTTGTATCAACAAAACAAGCCATTCTTGATCAGTAAGTGCCTAGGCTTGTCTAGGAGGGATCCTCCCTGCACAGAATATCACACGGCACTGTAATATTTTAGCAGGTTTCTGATGACTTACAATACATTCACCTGGTCTTCAAGCAGTAGAAACATTTATTATATTGCAGCGTGCCAATACTTAGACTCCTTTCAGACTGGTGCCACGGCTGCGTTAGTGCTAAAGCACAGCTCGTTTTAGCAGCGCTTTAGTGTTGTTTAAGCGGCGCTTTTTGGCCACTAGCGGGGTGCTTTTAACCCCAAAGAAGGAGTTAAAAACTCCTGTGTTGCGGCACTTCCGAACTGCTTTTCAGGCCCTTCGTAAGCGCTGCCCATTCATTCCAATGCTAAATACAGCGCTCCCAAACCGCCCTAAAGATGCTGCTTGCAGGACTTTTCGGAAGGTCCCACAAGTGTGAAAAGTCACACTTGAATGAATGTGAGGCGGTTTTCAGGCACTTAGCAGAGGCTATTTCCAGCGCTAAATCACCTGAAAACCCGCCCCAGTGTGAAAGGGGTCTAAGGCTTGATGTACACTAGCTTACACACAGCCCACAAAAACATGCCGCACTTTTGCCACGGTTTTGTTGCGTTTTGAGTTTTCCCGCGGCTGGCAGTCAAAACGTTCCTTCTGCGTTCAGGAGAGGGAGGTTTAACGTCACCTAAACGTGGCAGGTCCTAAACTCTGCTAAAAGCCTATGTGACACAACATAATCTCCTGCGTTTGGGGGCCAGTCTATAGATAAGTGGTGCAGCCAACCCTCTGGATAACCGATGGAATGCCTGTGGTCTTGGTGTCCTCCTCAAAACAATGGGTGTCCTTAGAACTGAAACAAAGAAAGAGGAAAGGAGGGTGCACCGACCATGTGCATTACCAAAGATAAAATGTATTAAAAAACTGTAACAGTGATTGGACTTTATGAGGGCCCTACAGCTCAGCCACTTCCTCCAAGGACTCTCTCCACCCCCCAATGACTCACATCAACCCCTCACGACCCTGTAGGAGCTGTGCACAGAGTCTGGGGTGATCCCACATACACTCTCTTTGACCTACGCCATGCGGATTGAACCGCCGGGGGCTCACCAAATCCCATGCCTTACCAGGTGGGAAAGGGACCTAAATTGCCACTTCACTGACAATAAAAAACAACACATGCTCAAGTTTACCCACAAATCCTCCCTGTGCACCAGAACCCAGGAAACAAATTACAAGATCCTCATGCGCTGGTACAAGACCCCCACCCTACTACACAAATTATTCCCAACAACTTCAGACCGCTGCTGGCAGTGCCAAGAGGAAAAGGGTACCCTCCTACACATATTTTGGTCCTGCCCCTGGTTACAGAACTTCTGGGGGGAAGTCCGTCGCATAACTCAAAAATTTACGGACCGTACAGTACCGGAGGAACTGGCCTATTTTTTTTTGCACGCCACTGACACGCCTGCAAGAGTGTTTAAAAAATCAGTGGTTCGTCATCTCCTAGACGCAGCCAAAGCCTGCATCCCACTTAATTGGAAGTCCCCAAATCCACCATCCATTGCCCAGTGGCTCCATAGAGTGGACGACATTAGCCGAATGGAGGACTTGATCCTCACTAGCCAACAAAGACAAGAGACGTATTCCAAGACGTGGCAACTGTGGAATATGTTTAAGTATTCCGACAAAGGACAATTCCTCAGAGGGATTGATCTAGCTACCTGACGACCTGTCCTACACCACCCCACTACTGTCATGACTCTGGCTCTTTGAATACTTGAATAGCCTATTGGGGTCGCCTCGCTCCCAATAGGTAGCCACCTGAATCCATGTTCGTGTATACCCGCCCCTACAACTCCCCTCCTCCTTTCACTCCTTCCCTGTACCCTCCCTCGCAACTCTCTTTCCCTTCCCCTTACTTGGGCACTGACCCGATCCTTTCTTTCAAGGGTACTATACCTCTTGCTATATTTTCTCTTCTGATAAACAGGAAAATTAGAGGGGAAGCTGAACCCACGGGATTAAGGAACTCTATCACTTCCATTTCCCAGACATGCCAAACCACATTTGATACTGATGGGAATACCGAACAAGTCCCCCCCCCTTTTTTATGGGGGGAACCTATACACAGGTCCCACGTACATTGTCCAGCACCACTGGGGAATATGTATTTCTGTGTCATTAACTGTATTAATGTCTATGTAATCTTCCTGCTGTTGCAGTCCCTGTGGACCAGTTTCTCTGTTATAAATAAAAAATGTAAAAAAAACTGTAACAGTAATAGTCATACTCACAAACAAATGTGTTTAAAAGGCGCTTATCGGTACATCAGCAAATGTAACCGTGTCTCTAGACACCTGCAACCTGGACCCAATGGCATTGCAAACCACTAACGCGTTTCGAGGAAGACCCCTCTTCCTCAGAGCCAAAGCGGTGTTGGAAGGGACCCGATGGCATTGCAAACGGCTAACGCGTTTCCGCTTTGGCTCTGAGAAAATCGGGTTCTCCCTCGATACGTGTTAGCCATTTGCGATGCCATTGGGTCCCTTCCAACACCCGGTTTAGGTTGCAGGTGTCTAGAGACACGGTTCCATTTGCTGATGTACTGATAAGCACCTTTTAAACACATTTGTTTGTGAGTTTGACTATTACGGTTACAGTTTTTAATAAATTTTATCTTTGGTAATGCACAAGGTCGAAAAGCCTATGTGAACATGGGCACATAGGCTTTTATGGAGTTGAGTTTAGGATCTTTGGAAAAAAAAGCTACTAAGCTTAAGCTTAGGAGCTGCCAGTGTAGGCTTCGTGTACACTAGCAGATCCCCCCCTCCCCCTAGACTGACATGGTGTTGTCTGCTGTGCCGCCACCAGCGATCATTCATCCAGATTGGGGGCACTAAACAAATGCAGCCACCACATCTAATCATAGGTAAGCTGCACTATATTACATTTTTGGGTTTGGGTTAAATACCACTTCAAACCCAAAAACAAACATTTATTGTATTGCAACTTACCAATTCTTAGATGTGATGGGTGCATTTGTTTTTTTGTTTTTTTTTCGGTGTTCTTTCTCTTATTTTTCATCTGGTGATTTGGCCAGCAAATCTGTTGTTTTTCAACAGAACAAGCTCTCCTGCAATTTTGAGAGTGGAGAATGCTGACAGCACAGCACTTGAAGGCCTCGTTTGACAGGTAAGTCTACCATAATGTGTTAATGTGTGGTGCATATTAGCACATTATGGCATAAAGCTCCTGCCTGGGGCCTTTTAATTAAAAAAAAAATCCTGCTTTAATATTGTGAGCAAATGCTTATGCTTCATTTATAGTGATTCTTGGCGGCACATGGTCTGAATCGTCCATGTGAATAAACACTGCAAAAGTTACAGCAACAGTTTAATTTATTCACTAATAAAACTTGTCCCACACTCTCAAGAGTGATCCAACAATCCAAGGCTTTTGGCAGGCATAGAGGAGGTGATATGTTGCCTCCTCACTGCCTGTTTTAGTGAATATGTAAGCCCATTGTTTCATATTCCTGATATGTGACTGCTTCCCTATCAAAAACTGGCCATACTAAGCATAAGAGCACACCATGGTCAGTTCTCTAACTGTGCAGCCTGCTCTCCTCCCCTCAGTGGCGCCTTATCAGTGCAGCCTCATCAGTACCTCTTTATCAGTGCCCACAAGTGTTGCTTATCAGTGCCCATCAGTTCTACCTCATAAGTAGCCATCAGTGCCCATCAATGCAGCCTATCAGTGCCTATTAGTGCCCGTCAGTGCAGGCTCATCAGCCCACATCAGTCAAGGAATAAAATTGCTTATTTGCAAAATTGTATAACAGCGGGGCGCACCATGGTCAGTCCTCTAGCTGTGCAGGGAACTCAGCCTGATGATCAGACTGATCAGACTTGTCCCAACCCCCCCCCCCCCCCCTGCACTGCTATTTACTGGGAAGGCCAGTGTACTGCTGTTTCTCGCCCGCCAGCTCTTATGCAGCTGAGAACAGAGGGTAAGTGATCACTAATAGAAAAGAGAAAAAAAGCTATTTGTAATGTTGTTTTTATATGTATACACAAATGTTTTGCCTTTTATTTCTAGTTCCTAGTTCAATCATTTGTATTAGGGTTTTCAAACATAACCAAATGAGCACCAAAATCACCACCGCAGGAGCTAAGGAAAGAACATTCAATAATAAAAAAAACACAAGGGGATGCCAATGGAAATCAGAACAGGGTAATATATCAAGTAAACGGGGAGCCCAAATGGAGAACCCCAAAAGTTAGTTCCATATAATCCAAAAGGCGGGTCTTCCAGCCGTGGTGAACCCAATACAAAGTAAAAGATAAAAGTAGAAAATGAGATTGGGAGTCAAGGGGCCCAAAGATAAGAAGAAGAAATAAGAGGGAGAAAGGTGACCTTGTCCCGGTTCTTGACGAGCTGGTTCCCCTATCAATATGGTTCCCCCCTTGACTGCGCAGGCGCTGCCGAACAGCTGTTAAAGCTCAGAGATTTCCGTCGGCTCGGCTTGCACCTGCGCAGTCAAGAGGGAACCAGATCGATAGGAGGAACCATAGGCTCGGCAGCTGTGGACGCGCTCGCCCCCGATGCTTCATTACACACGCTGCTTTCTCCTTCATGCCACTCTATACAGCAAGGGGCGGATCAGATGTGATATTGAGCAGTGCGATTTGTTTGTTTATACACGCCGCTCTATACAGCCCCTTGCTCTATAGAGCGGTGTGTATAAACAAACAAATCGCACTGCTCAATTTTATAACATCTTATCCGCCCCTTGTTGTATACAGCGGCATGAAGAAGAAAGCAGCGTGTGTAACTAAGCAACGGGAGTGAGCGCGTCTGCAGCTGCCGAACAGCTGGTAAACCTCAGAGATTTCCGTCGCCTGGGATTGCGCCTGCGCAGTCAAGGGGGGAACCATATCGATAGGAGGAACCAGCTCGTCAGACCACCGGCACTGGTTGAACGGGTTGTTTTCGGTGGACTGTATGAGTGCAACGATGAGGAAAAATAAGCATTGCAGCCATCGCATTTGTACACTCCTATCCACTTCTTTTGCAGCTTGGGCTGTGGCGGCCCGTCCATAAGGGGCGCAGGGGCGCTACCCCCTTAATCCATGCGCCCGGTCCCTAATCTACATGCAGGGCGCCGGATGCATGGATTCCAATGTTTATTTTTTATTTTTTTGAAGCACGTGATTAAAGCCAGAGGCTCTAATTGGCTTAAAAAAAGGGTGGGCTTGGGGCGCAGAGCACTTTTGCCCCCGAGCCCACCCACTTGTGTAACAATAGCAAATTACTATTCGCTATTGTCTTACTAATTCTCCTCCTGGCCAAATCAGAAAGCAGTTCCTGTGACCCGATTGGTCAGGGAGTCTTAGGACTCCCTGGCCAATTGGGTCTCAGGACACACTTCCTGTTCGCCCGGGAGGGGAATCAACAGCTCGGCTCTTCCTTCCCCCTGACTCCAAAGGTAATGCCCTGATCGATCGCTGCCCTCCTGTCCATCTCCTGCATGGGGGGGGGGGTCGCATTCCCATCCGTCTCCTGCAGGGGTGGGGGAGGTGGGTGTTCGAACCGCATACATTTTTGGGTTAAAATAACTCATGCAGTATTTTTCTCAAAAGTAGTCAATTCACAAAAAAACATTAAAAATTGTGATAAATAATTATGTTTTGCAAAGTTTAGCTGTTAAAATTAGCATTATTTTTTACGTTTTATTTTTTATGCATTTTTATTTATTTTTTATTACCTGCTAACACTGCACCAGGGGAAGATAATTCTGTAAACAAATGCACACAGAAATATTATAAAACTTAAAAAATTCTAGCATGTTTCCATTCAATAAATAAATGTTACAATTTATTTCCATTCCTGAGCTCAGAGCCCATTCACACAGGGGC
Source organism: Rana muscosa (assembly GCA_029206835.1). Taxonomy (NCBI): domain Eukaryota; kingdom Metazoa; phylum Chordata; class Amphibia; order Anura; family Ranidae; genus Rana; species Rana muscosa. The sequence goes on from CM055120.1 coordinate 78,008,393, forward strand.
AACACGACTTCCAGCGCGATTTTATGAGGCAACTCAGACACGATTTTATGAGGCAACACAGCACGACCTGGAGCTATTTACAAGGCAACTCCAAGTTGCCTGCAGGACAGGAGACATTCCAGTGGCCAATCAAACAAGAATCAGCTCTGTGGGAGGGAGGGGGGAGGGAGAGCTTTGCCTGATAAATGTATGTTATCTTCCTGGAGAGTCGCTCCTATTAAGACAGTGAGAGGCGACTCCCATTGAAATGAATGGGTACAGGTCGCCTAGGAGTCGGATTGAAGTAGTACAGGGACCTTTTTTGAAGTCGGAGCGACTGCAGTAGTGTGCATAAGGACGGCTCCATTAACTTACATTGATTTCTTCAGCCAGCGCGACCTGAGGCGACTAGGGGCGACCTGGGGCGATTTGGAGTCGGATCCAAAGACGCCCCTGTGTGAATGGGCTCTTAGGGCAGAACATTTGCACATTGATACATTGTATACTTTTACCTTACTGATCAGTGCAGGGTTCCCCTCATTGTTATTTTGTACTTTATTAAAATGCCAGCTGCCCACACCGGGTGACAAATGATTGTGTGTACTTCAGATCCCTTTCACACTGTCAGCGCAGGGGTGTCGGCAGTAAAGCGCCGCTAGTTTTAGCGACGCTTTACCGTCGTATTTTGCTGCGCTTTTCAGGCACTGGCCAGGCGCTTTTAACCCCCGCTAGCGGCTGAATAAAGGGTTAAAAGCTTCCGCAAAGCGCTGCTGCCGAGCCGCTTTGCAGGCGCTTCGGTGGCGCTGCCCATTGGTTTTAATTGGCAGGGGCGCTTTAAGAGTGGTGTACACACCGCTCCTAGGAGCCCTTTCACAATGCCAGCACCCGAAAAACGCTGGTAAAGTGCCACTAAAACTAGCAGCGCTTTACCTGCGTTTTTCAGGCGCTTTTAACCCCCGCTAGTGGCCGAATAAAGCGTTAAAAGCGCCCACAAAGCGCTGCTGCCGGGGCGCTTTGCAGACACTTTGTCGGTGCTGGTCATTGATTTCAATGGGAAGGGGCGCTTTAGGTGTATGCACCGCTCCTAAAGCGCCTCAAATAAGCTGCTTGCAGGACTTTTTTTTTGACGTCCTGCCAGCGCACCGCCCCAGTCCCAGTGTGAAAGCACTTACGCTTTCACACTGGGTTTGCAGATTAGGCTTTTTTCAAGCGCTTTGCAGGCGCTATTTTTAGCGCTAAAGCGCCTGAAAAACGCCTCCAGTGTGAAAGGGGTCTAACGCACCTCAAAGAAGCTGCTTGCAGGACGTCCTGCCAGCGCAGAGCCCCAGCGTGAAAGCACTCGGGCTTTCACACTGGGATTGCAGATGAGGCATTTTTCAAGCGCTATTTTAAAGCGCCTGAAAAACAATTCCAGTGTGAAAGGGGTCTTATAGTGAATTGACTTTAAAGTAGTAGTAAACCTAAGCATTAAAAAATCTGCTGACAGTCTCTGTCTTTTAGCCCTGGTTCACACAAGTGTGACTTGTCACTTGTTATAAGACTTCTGATTCTGATTCTGCCTCCTGGCCAATCAGGAAGCGGGTCCTGAGACCCGTTTCCCGATTGGGCAAAAGGTGAAGCTACCCTATTGGCAAGGGGGGAGGGAGGAGACGTATAGCGAGGACACCACCATGATGCTGAGGAGGAGACACAGGGGAAGCCGGGCGCCCATCGCCCAGAGGGAAGTGTTGCAGGTGACCAACCGATCGGGGGGTGATGGTTGTGCACTGTTTGCCACCCCCCCAAAAAATATACCACCGACCACCACTGCTGTTGACATAAGCCGATGACGGGTGTTGCTCTGCAATGCATATTGTTCATGTTGCAGCCTTTTTTTTGGGGGGCTGGGACAGGAAGTGAAGGAAAATCTCCCCTATGGGACAGAGAGGGGGGGGGGGGAGACTTACAGGGGTTATAACCCTCCCTTATTCTATCCATAATAATAAAACTAGATTTTGTCTTTAGTTCTGTGTGAATGCAATGCACCAGGACACAGAAGTCTACATGGGCCTCGGTGCTTTTTGTTCACAATGATTTGAATACTTTATTGATCTGTTTATTATGGATGGACACAGGTTCACATTACAGAGACTCCTTCCCTAATATCTTCCCTCTCTACACTCTGAGGCAGAACCATACGCCTGTTGTCAGGCTCCGCCCTCTACGTGCGTCACGACGTGACGTTCCGCCCTTCTACCATTCTCGCCATCTTGATTACCTCGTGTTGAAGCGGAGCTGCTCGGTGAGGATTTGTATGGTGTCCGGTGTAGGGGGGGATGGGTGACGGTGTTGTGTCCGGTGTAGGGGGGGTAGCAGTGTCCGGTGTAGGGAGGGAGCTCAGTGTGCGACCCGGAGAGGCCTCGCTGTATGGTGTCTGGGAACCGCGGGGCTCGCTGGGTAATCATTGCCGGGCCTCGTCCTGTCTGCTGGATCCTCTACTCCCCGGGCTAGGCACCGGGGAGGGAGGTGACCGGTGTAGACATCCCTCTCCTGTGTGTGTGATCCCGGAGATCAGCATGGAGGAGGTGTCTCCACTTCATCACTATAGCACAGCAGTCCATGGCAGAGGTGGGGGGACTGCAGGGCTACATATCCCGGAGGGGAGTGTAGGGATCCACGGGAGAGCGGTTACCATAGGAAGCCATTGTCTGGGATTGGGAGTGTAGGGATCTAAAAGTGGGGGGTGTAGGGATCCATGGTCGGGGGGGGATAGTAATGTAGGGATCCATGGTCTGGGGGGGATTGTAATGTAGGGATCCATGGTCTGGGGGGATTGTAACGTAGGGATCCATGGTCTGGGGGGGATAGTAACGTAGGGATCCATGGTCTGGGGGGGATAGTAACGTAGGGATCCATGGTCTGGGGGGGATAGTAACGTAGGGATCCATGGTCTGGGGGGGATAGTAATGTAGGGATCCATGGTCTGGGGGGATAGTAATGTAGGGATCCATGGTCTGGGGGGGATAGTAATGTAGTGATCCATTGTCTGGGGGGGATAGTAATGTAGTGATCCATTGTCTGGGGGGGGATAGTAATGTAGGGATCCATTGTCTGGGGGGGGGGATAGTAATGTAGGGATCCATTGTCTGGGGGGGGATAGTAATGTAGGGATCCATTGTCTGGGGGGGGATAGTAATGTAGGGATGCATGGTCTTGGGGGGGATAGTAATGTAGGACCCATGGTCTGGGGGGATAGTAATGTAGGGATCCATGGTCTGGGGGGATAGTAATGTAGGGATCCATGGTCTGGGGGGGGATAGTAATGTAGGGATCCATGGTCTGGGGGGGATAGTAATGTAGGGATCCATTGTCTGGGGGGGGATAGTAATGTAGGGATCCATTGTCTGGGGGGGATAGTAATGTAGGGATGCATGGTCTTGGGGGGGATAGTAATGTAGGGATGCATGGTCTTGGGGGGGATAGTAATGTAGGGATCCATGGTCTGGGGGGGATAGTAATGTAGGGATCCATTGTCTGGGGGGGGATAGTAATGTAGGGATCCATTGTCTGGGGGGGATAGTAATGTAGGGATGCATGGTCTTGGGGGGATAGTAATGTAGGACCCATGGTCTGGGGGGGATAGTAATGTAGGGATCCATGGTCTGGGGGGGATAGTAATGTAGGGATCCATGGTCTGGGGGGGATAGTAATGTAGGGATCCATGGTCTGGGGGGGATAGTAATTGTAGGGATCCATGGTCTGGGGGGATAGTAATGTAGGGATCCATGGTCTGGGGGGATAGTAATGTAGGGATCCATGGTCTGGGGGGGATAGTAATGTAGGGATTCATGGTCTGGGGGGATAGTAATGTAGGGATCATGGTCTGGGGGGATAGTAATGTAGGGATCCATGGTCTGGGGGGGGTAGTAACGTAGGGATCCATGGTCTGGGGGGGTAGTAACGTAGGGATCCATGGTCTGGGGGGTAGTAACGTAGGGATCCATGGTCTGGGGGGGTAGTAACGTAGGGATCCATGGTCTGGGGGGTAGTAACGTAGGGATCCATGGTCTGGGGGGTAGTAACGTAGGGATCCATGGTCTGGGGGGGGTAGTAACGTAGGGATCCATGGTCTGGGGGGGTAGTAATGTAGGGATTCATGGTCTGGGGGGGGATAGTAATGTAGGGATCCATGATCTGGGGGGATAGTAATGTAGGATCCATGGTCTGGGGGGGGATAGTAATGTAGGGATCCATGGTCTGGGGGGGGATAGTAATGTAGGGATCCATGGTCTTGGGGGGATAGTAATGTAGGGATCCATGGTCTTGGGGGGATAGTAATGTAGGATCCATGGTCTGGGGGGGATAGTAATGTAGGGATCCATGGTCTGGGGGGATAGTAATGTAGGGATCCATGGTCTGGGGGGGATAGTAATGTAGGGATCCATGGTCTGGGGGGATAGTAATGTAGGGATCCATGGTCTGGGGGGGGTAGTAATGTAGGGATCCATGGTCTGGGGGGGTAGTAATGTAGGGATCCATGGTCTGGGGGGGGGTAGTAATGTAGGGATCCATGGTCTGGGGGGGGGTAGTAATGTAGGGATTCATGGTCTGGGGGGATAGTAATGTAGGGATTCATGGTCTGGGGGGGATAGTAATGTAGGGATTCATGGTCTGGGGGGGATAGTAATGTAGGGATTCATGGTCTGGGGGGGATAGTAATGTAGGGATCCATGGTCTGGGGGGGATAGTAATGTAGGGATCCATGGTCTGGGGGGATAGTAATGTAGGGATCCATGGTCTGGGGGGGGATAGTAATGTAGGGATCCATGGTCTGGGGGGGATAGTAATGTAGGGATCCATGGTCTGGGGGGGGATAGTAATGTAGGGATCCATTGTCTGGGGGGGATAGTAATGTAGGGATCCATTGTCTGGGGGGATAGTAATGTAGGGATCTAGGGGGATGGGAGTGTAGGGATCCACATTGTCTGGGGGGATGGGAGTGTAGGGATCCATTGTCTTGTGAGATAGTAATGTAGGGATCCATTGTCTGGGGGGGATAGGAGTGTAGGGATCTAGGGGGATGGAAGTGTAGGGATCCATTGTCTGGGGGGATAGGAGTGTAGGGATCTAGGGGGATGGAAGTGTAGGGATCCATTGTCTGGGGGGGATAGGAGTGTAGGGATCTAGGGGGATGGAAGTGTAGGGATCCATTGTCTGGGGGGGGTAGGAGTGTATGGATCTAGGGGATGGAAGTGTAGGGATCCATTGTCTGGGGGGATAGGAGTGTAGGGATCTAGGGGGATGGAAGTGTAGGGATCCATGGTCAGAGGGGGGAGGAGTGTAGTGATCCATGGTCGGGGGTGGCAATGAAGGGATCTTGAGGGGTGAGAGTGTAGGGATCCATTGTTGGGGGAGGGGGGGTGGAAGTGTAGTCGGGGGTTGGCAAGGAGGAAGTGATCTAGGAGGGGATGGAAGTGTAGGGATCTAGGGGGGGTGAGATTTAAGGTTTAGGGGGGGTGTAGGGATCCCTAATGGCTCAACTGGGTTATGTTTGTATTGACTCCACAAAATCACAATGACAGCAGGGCAACTGGCACTTTAAAAAGTGGATGTCCGAATTGGCTGCTCCTTTATTTCTCTTTAAAGTGGAACATCAGACAAATGTCTAAATACCTCTATGGTTTATTAGTGGATACAAAGCTGCATGTATTTGCCTTTTATATATGCTTTCAGTGCACCTTTTAGGCTCCATGTGCACTAGTGGCATAAAAATGCTCATAGTGACTACTGTTGCACACATTACACACACATGCATCCACAGGAAAATGGGAAGCGCTGCTTGTCTGCCTCCTCCCCCATTGCTACTAAACTTGGCACCATATTTGGGGGGGGGCAGGTACCTGGTTTTGACATGTACCCACTCCCGGCTTAGTCTAGATGGCGGTGGCAGTGCCCGATTGAAAAAACTGCTTGGCTGAGGACACTGCTGGGTCCCTGGACAAGTAAGTGTCCTAATAAAATTCAGCAGGTACAGTATTTGTAACTGCTGACTTAAAAACAATTCTGAAGGTAAAGTCAAAATGGTACTCAAGTTGCCTAAGAAAGTTGCACTGTAAGGCCCCTTTCACACTGGGGCGGGAGGTGCGCTGTGGGTATAGCGGTGCTATTTTTAGCGCCGCTATTCCTTCGTTTTTACTGCGGTATGCGGCCACTAGCGGGGTAAATTTAACCCCCGCTAGCAGCCAAAAAAGGGGTTAATACCGCGGTCTTCCATTGCTTTCAATGGGCAGCAGCGGTAAAGGAGTGGTGAACACACCGCTCCTTCACCGCTGTAAAGATGCTGTTAGCAGGACTTTTGGAGCGGTCCTGCTAGCGCACCGCTTCAGTGTGAAAGCCTTTGGGCTTTCACATTGAAGACTGCAGGGCACGATTTTTTCAGGCGGTATAGCAGCGCTATTATTAGCGCTAAACCACCTGAAAAACGTGTCAGTGTGAAAGGGGCCTAAGTTGCATGACTTTCAGGTTACAGTAGTGTGAACTGAGCCTAAAAGATCATTTTAGCATGCGGTCTGATGTGCACAATCTCTAAAGCTGCATACACACTCAAGCAGATCGATTTTTCATTTTTTCCCCCAAAAGCATTTTTTTTAAGTGTTCACATGCACTTTTTTTGCTTTAGCCAGCTAAAAGGACTGGGGGGAGGAGGCTAGTTCTTACCGGTTAAAAATGACTTAAAGTGGTGTTCCGCCTACCTGAAAAATGAAGTCAGCAGCTACAAATACCGTAGCTGCTGACTTTTAATATTAGGACACTTGCCTGCCCTGGGTTCCTGCGATGTCGGCACCCCAGCCAATTTTCAGATTGGCTGTTGTGTGCACCATTCCTGGTAAGGGAAAACTAACAATGAAGCCTTTTGGCTTCACAGTCGGTTCTCGACTGCACATGCGCGAAGAGCACTGCGTTTTCTAATTGGCTCGGAGGAAGGAGTTGAACTCCTGTCAAAAACAGGTACCTGTTCCGCCCCCCTCGTCAGAAAGGTGCCAAATGTGGAAACGGAGGAGGGGAGGGGACAGATCAGTGGAAGTTCCAATTATTGGAGTTTTTACCATCCACTACTTCCGTTTTTTTTAACGGAAGAAAAATAGGGGGCTGATCCGTTCCAAAAAACGGATGTTGACGGAAGTGGATATAAATAGATGTTTTCATCCGCTTTTCTATAGAGATGCATTGATATCCGTTTTTCATTTGTCAATGGATGAATGAAAAACAGACTAACGGAACGCCTTTTTTGGGAAAGGGGCATCATGTTTTCTATATGCTTTGGTAGACACAGCACAGATTGATACATCTTTTCATAAAGCTACATTTATTTTCAGCCGAGTCCAACGAGTTTGGAAAATTGGTCACATGGGCACAAATAGATACTTTTTCTTTTGAAGTTTTGTGAATAGTAAAAAGAAAAGCACAAGTTATTATGAGTACATTGAGGATTTGTGTTTTCCAGCAGCCCTTTTATAATTGTACAATGACCATTTGATGACCCTCTCAGATGGAAAATGCTGATGAGGTTCTTCTATATTTATCTGCATTCCATGAAATACTACAATGGACGGAGTACTATAAAGAAGAGGGAACACCAAATTGGTTTGCTTCCAGCATTCTAGTATTGTGAAAAAGGAATATAAAGATGGTCTGCATGTAATCCCCGATCCATCCATAATAACCGCCTTCTGCAGTTATATCATTTTATATCTACTTCCTTGAGAAATTTCACAGTTCTGTACTGCATAAATGTAGCTTTAGGGTCAGTTCACGCCATAGAAACAGTCTGGATGTGTTCCAGATGCCTTTCTGCATGTGTTTTTTTTCAGTTCCAGTGCATTTTTGGTGTGCGTTTGATGCAGCCCAGTGCATTTTTTCCACCTTTTTTCTTAACCTTAAAGTGTGCGTTCCAGTATATTCCAGTGCCTGTTTGATGCGTTTTACGACGTTCCAGTGCAGGAAAAATGCAGCATGTTTTACTTTTTTTTTTTTTTTTTCCTGGAACTGCAAGCACTGGTGTAAAATATTACTTTGCCATTGAAAACCACATAACCTACTTTGCATTTTTGATGCAGAAAAAACGCACTGGACTGCATGTGGTGTGAACTTTTTTAAACAACAAACATGTCATACTTGTCTCCTGTGCAAGGGTTTTGCACAGAGTGGCCTCGATCCTCCTCTTCTGGGGTCCCCCCAAAGGCACTCCTGGCTCCTCCCCCACATCGAGTGACCCTACAGAGAAGCGCTTTCCTTGGGGGCACTCATGCGGGCACGCTCCTGTGTCCTACTGCTGGGCCCATTGACACAGACAGCAGGAGTTGGCCCCGCCCCCCGACTCCCATGTCATTGGATTTGATTGACAGCAGTGGGAGCCAATGGTTTATTGACAGCAGCGGGAGCCAATGGTTCCTGCTGCTATCAATCTATCCAGTGAGGGCCCAAGTCACTGGCAGGAGCTTGTGTGCTCGTCGCTGAAAAGATCAGGCTCACGTAAGTAGCTGCAGCAGCGCAGGAGGTTTTTCACCTTAATGCATAGAATGCATTAAGGTGAAAAACCTTGAGGGTTTACAACTCCTTTTTTTTAAAACGCTTTTTGGTGCATTTTTCGCGTATTCCCAGAGCCCCGTACAGCGGTGGCTATTTTAAAATGTGACAGTGGCTGCGGGAGTAGAAGATCCCCCACCCAGTGTCGTTGAGGGAGGGTTGCCAAAGCATGTTACCCCCCTAAATATGGGTGTAACATGAAATATGCTCCAAAAGGTGCACTTAGTTTTTAAATTTGTGCATGCTTCTTCTGGGTGAAAAATGCATGAAACCATGTGCACTAGTAGAATTTCAATCAAAAATTTTAATTTGAAGAAAGTTAATTTGATTTTGTAAGACCCCTTTCACACTGGGGCGGTTTGCAGGCGCTATTGCGCTAAAAATATCGCCTACAAACCGACCTGAAACAGCCGCTGCTGTTTCTCCAATGTGAAAGCCCAAGGGCTTTCACACTGGAGCGGTGCAGGATGGTAAAAATAAGTCCTGCTAGCCGCATCTTTGAAGGAGCGGTGTGTTTACCGCTCCTCCACCGCTCCTGCCCATTAAAAGCAATAGGATACTGCCGGCATAGCGCCTCTGCGGTGGTTTTTACCCTTCTTCGGCCGCTAGCGGCCGAATACCGCTGCGAAATTAGTGGTAAAGTGCCGCTAAAAATAGCGGCGCTTTACCGCCCCAGTGTGAAAGGGGCCTAATGGTGGGTTCAAATCGGCGTTTGTTTTAGGCCACGTTGACACATTTTGAAGAAGCAGAATGGAAATTTTTCTTGAGTGAAATTCTAAGTTTGTGCTTTTTGTTCTGGAAAGTCCATTCGTTCCAAAATAGAATATTAAAAGCAAACTTCCTGCCCAGGCCAATTTTCCGCTTTCAGTGCTTTCACACTTTGAATGACAATGGCGCTGTCATGCAACACTGTACCCAAATTACATTTTTAGAATTTCTTGCCCACAAATAGAGCTTTTTGGTGGTATTTGATCTCCACTGGGTTTTTTTACTTTTTGCTGAACAAATAAAAAAAACTTGAATTTTTTTTTGCCAAACGTTTTTCTTAATTTCTGTTATAAAATTTTGGAAAGTAGGTTTTCTCCTTCACTGACGGGCACTGATGAGGAGGCCCTGGTGGGCATCCTGGTGGGCACCGATGATGGGGCTGCACTAGTGGGTCATTAATCCGTACGGATCAACATCCTTGGTTCGGCACACACGTGATCCCCGGATGTGTGAGCTCCGCTGCCGTTGTAGCATGAAAATCACTATCCCGTGAAAGACGCTACCCCCTGACGCTACTGCGCATGCACCGGTTTTAGACAAAAGAAACAGAGCGCAGAGCTGACTCGGATTAACCCCTGACGCGCCGATCAATCGGCTACACAGAGGAAGACACAAGCTCCATACAGCTGACTCGGATTAACCCCTCACGCCGATCGATCAGCTACACACAGGAAGACACAAGCTCCATCTAGATGACAGCAGCTGCAGGACATGGCGAGGGCTCACGGCGGACACACAGGCTGCTTGCGAGGAGGGGGGCAGCAACAAGCTGTATCACGTACACACAGGCTGGATGGGGGCACACCATGGATATGATGGAGGAGGGGCTGCACTGACCCCTGTATGATGGAGGGGGGGGGGACACTGCCCCCCCTTTCATCACACACAGGATGGCGGGAGGGGATACCATTTTTCATGGGATACCGATCTGCACACAGGATTCCCTGACTGCCCAGTTTTCCGTCCTCCCCTGGAACAGCCTCCAGGATGCCTGTGGCGGCTACCGAAGCACTTCCACATCCTGCCTCTACTTTTTTTTTTTTTTTTTTGCTGATCCGAAAAATGATCCGATCCGTGACTCTGATCCGAGAAACGATCCGAGCCGTGAGTTTTTTTGATCCGTTGCGCCCCTAGGCTGCACTGATCAATGCGCTGATTATCCGTGCAAAATCGAATAAAAATAAATTGCAAACCATCCGGGTCTTTATTGCAGGAGAGACATGCAATGCCTCTTCTACAATTAAGTGACATCTCACACTGGCCAATTAACAGTCGAAGACTGACACCAAGCAGAAGCTGGGGAGAAGATGCAGGAGTCAGCCATTGGAACTAAAGGTATGTATTTTAACCTTTAGTACAGTTTTCTAGGGAGAAGCCACAAGGCCAGCTCTGTTATCTTCTAGGCCAGTCTTTCTCAACCAGGGTTCCTCATGAGGTTACTAGAAGTTCCTTGAGTAATTCCTACCTCTCAGATAAGTAACCACTGTCACCAATAATCTTTTCAGCTGTTTGTACTGACAACATATGTAGGAAACATTCTTCCCCCTTCTTGATCATTGTGCCAATGTTCTGTAAGTTGTAGATAAAAGTAGTTATTGGCAAAATGCAGGCGCCTGTACTTAAAGTGATTCTAAAGGCTATTATTTTTTTCTTAATTTTATACTTGCCTGCTTTGTGCATTGTGCAGAGTGGTTGCTTAGCTCCAGTTTGGTTTTCCTTCACCAGCACTGTCCACTCTTTCCTATAAGTGTCCATTTAGCAAGCCGGGTCACAAAGGGGCTAAGGTGTGTGCGTACCCCTGAGGCAGACTGCCTACTTCCATAGACGCACACAATGTCTGTAAGCCATGTCCCCGCTCCCTCCTTGCAGGTTTTTGTCTGACAGCACTCAATGTCTCCTGTGAAAGTAGGAAGAAAAGATCAGTGCTGGAGTGGCTAGAGGTTTCAGGTGTGTGTTTTGGGGGGGGGGGGGGGGGTGGGGTGTAGAGCAGGTAGCGGGGCGGTTTTTACCCTAATACTGGGAATTCATTAGGGTAAATGTTTTGAGTTTGGAACCACTTTAATTTGTGGGCAGGAAAAAAAAAAAGTTTGGTACAACTCGATGTTTTCGATCATCAGAAAAACTAGCGTTTTTTTCTTCATAGCTGAGGGGGTGGGATTTTAGTTTTTATGTCTTTGCCTTGAGTTACTTTATATTTCCCTGTATTTTCTCAGATTGCTAGCAAAATTAGTTTTGTGTGATGTGTGAATGTTTTTGTTTGCTACCATTAAAGTGGTTGTAAACCCACTTTATAAACAAAGACCTACAGGTAAGCCTAGATTAAGGCTTACCTGTAGGTGCATGAAATATCTCCTTAACCTACACGGTTGAGGAGATATTTGCATTTAAAAGCGGCGACGCTGACGTCACGCGCATGCGGTCAACCCCATTCACAAATTCTAGGTCGCAACATTCGACGACGTAGCCGAATTCGACGGCTCACGCGCGCATGCGCAGGGTCACGTATTCGCTGCTCCGGCCAATCACAGCGCCGGAGCGGCGCTGTGATTGGCTGCAGCGGCGATACCCGGAAGTAACAGCGATGGATGCGGCTAGAGGAGGGACACTGACGACTTCGGGGGCCCCGATCTAAGGTAAGTGGTACATAATGAGCTAGTATGCTAGTCATACTAGCTTTGTCTTGCAGGTTAGTTAAAAAAAAAAAATCTTTTGAGTTAATGGGAAATAACTGTGGAATATTTTAGGCTAGATAATGGTTCTTGTGTCTGACAGACAAGTCTGTTGCCTTAGTTAACTTGTCTGTTCATTATTTTAAGTATTGAATATGCACAATAGAAATGATGCCTTTAAACTGTCACTGTGGGCAACACAAAGATTGTACTTTAGGGATAGTTCACGCCACATGCTTTTTTTCTGTATCAAAAATAGGAGTCGACCGATATCGTTTTTTCGGCTGCCTTTCATGCTGATACTTGATATTGGGTGCCGATATTATTATATTCGACACAATTTACATAGCACCAACAGTTTACGCAGCCCTTTACAATGTAGAGGGGGGACAGCACAATTGCAGTACAGTTCAATACAGAAGGTACAGGAGGGCCCTGCTCGTAGAGCTTACATTCTAAAGGGAGAGGGTGGTGGTACAAAAGGTGATAGCGATATGCTTTAGATTTAAACTTTTTATTTTTACACAGTCCTTTATCACTGTTATTGCTGTCACAAGGAATGTAAACATCCCTTGTGACAGTAATAGGCAGCACAGGTACACTTTAAGGAGGGATCGAGGGTCTATAAGACCACAAACCCCTCCTCTGCACTTGAAAGTATTCAAAATGTCAAGATCTGCACTTCTTTCTTCTTTTTTTTTTTTTAAATGGCGCCTTTAGGATGTCAGTTATCCCGAAGTGATGTCATGCCGATCTGCTTTGTTCAGGTCTTAGGCCAGCGGGCGGACAAGCCGTCTGACCGCTCGGGCCTCCCGGTTGGACGGGAGACCTGGGCGGAGCGGCGGGAGGAGGGGATGTCACCTCCCGCTGCTTGTAATAACACCTGAGCCACATCGGTTGTTATTACAAGAAAGCCGACCATCTGCTCTAAAGAATGGTACTGGGATGCCTGCAGCTGCATGCATCACCCCGGTACAACCCCTCAAAGCAATATCTGTAACATCGGTAAGTTTGTGACCGATGCTTCAAAAAAGGTGACTAACGGCCGCCGATAATTGGTCAAGCCGTAATCAAAAACACATGGAAAGTATGTTACATGGGATCCAATGGCATAGTTCACATCAGTGTGGTCGGTTTCAGTGCATTTCAGTTCCAGAAAAAAAAGTAGAACATGCTGTTTTTTTTTCCTGCATGGAACTGTACTGGAACGCATCAAAAATGCACCAGACCCCAGTTCAGTGACAGGAAAAGGAAAACAAATGTGTTAACTCCTCCCATGATCCTCTGCTGGTCACATGCACATCTGGACAAGATGGAGTATAGAAGGCTGTATCTGGACACTGATAGGCTCTATCAACTCTGGATGTACCCAACAACGCCTTCTCTTGCAGGTAGTCTCAGCAGTGCAAGGGCCATAACTATGAGTAAGCCTGCCAGTGTTATTAATCATAAATCCATCTAATTGACCTGCAGAACACGCTTGTGAAAAGCTGTGTAGAATTTTAGGCCTGGTTATGGTTTTTAAAGGATAAGATCACATTTGGTAACATGTTACTTACAGTTTTTGTGCATTGGGAAGGACCCAACTGAGGCAACGAATAGGAAACTGCAAGTAAATGGGACAAATATGTTTTGTGGACTGCCTCTGGTGTGAACAATGCTTAGCATTGATTTTTCAGTTTTAAAGGGTTGAATTTTGATGTGCTGAAAAATGTGGGAGTAGGAAGTCTATTAAAAGCTAAATCTTTTTATTTTATTCATCTTTTGTACTCTGGGAAGCTTATTCCAACATGGGATGCAATATTACATCCAGCCATTCAGAGCCCGTTTTACTTGGCTGTCAACTTTGATTTATTTTCTACAGTTGGTTTCAGGAGAAATATTTATTCATTTTTTTTGTTTTAGGTCCATTATGAATCAGGAAAAACTAGCAAAACTTCAGGCTCAGGTCCGGATAGGTGGTAAGGTTAGTACTTTTTCTGATTATGTGCTTGACCCTTTAAATTCTTTGGTTAGACTATGAAAGCCCAAGTTACAACAAAAAATATTTTGTTTGTAGTGTTAGGAAGTATTAAAACCTTTTTATATTTTTATGCTGTTTGTTTTGGAGAGATTTTTCCCACTTCCTGTCTTGGTTACACGATCGATCTCTCTCACACACACACACACACACACACACAATATGTCGCTGGTACAGGATGCATGAATTATCCCTTTTACATATAGACAGAGGCATTCAAACTGGATCTTAATTGTAGGTTTACACCCCATTCACGTTTGTGTGACTTGTCATGTGACTTGGACATCAAAGTCACATGACAAATTGTAACTCATGTTTTCCAACGATAACTATTTATATATGTGCAACTTCAAAGTAGTTTATGCACTACTTTAGTCCGACTTTCATGCAGCTTGATGGCCGTAGACTTCAATGTTAATCCTCAAAAGTTGCATGACAGTTGTACCTGTATGTTTTTACATGCAACAGTGGGTCCGACTTTGCAGAGGGACAACAAGTCGCATCTAAGCCACATCCTTCCTAAAATGCATGACATTTGCACCAGAGTTGCACTCCAAAGTCGCACAAGTGTCAATAGAGCTAATAGGACAAAGCATTCACTGATATTGTGAGAAGAAGGTGATGGACACACACGATCCTCAAAATGTAGCCAGTTTTCTATTAAAATAGGAACTTATTATAGAGACTTAAAGCCTATCGGCACTATATGCAGCATCAGTATACACCGCTGTGTTACAGCAGCAGGATGGGAACTTCTTATCATGTTCTCGTAACAAAATCGAGTTGAGCGCTGCTCAGCCATTCATGTGAAGCTTTGTACTTTCTGAATTAATACAAAGCTGTCTCTTAATTGGCTGAAGTGGCCAGATGTTATGATCTCTGCCTCAGTCAATTAGAGAGGGCTTTTTATTCCTTTCAGAAATTGCAAAGCTTCCTGTGAATGGCTGAGCAGCGCTCAGCCTGACTTAATTTTGTTCCAGGAGGGGGAAGGGAAGTATACTGTGTGTAGGTAAGCCTACATACAGTTCATACACTGTGGACAGCCGCTGCGTTTGTTTGGACCAGCTGGTTCTGTGGTTCCTTCTGCTGGACGGGTACAGTACACAATAGTAAGCTAGTGATCAGGAAGGAACCACATTGTGCTGCGAGGGATGCAGAGATCAAATACTCCAAGTGTTGAATGTGAAAGTTATTGAGTATCTCTTGAACAGAGCAAAGATTCAGTGAACAAGTAGTACAAAGTTTCCCCTTTTACAGACCCTTTCCTTGTTCCAGCTTTTTAACCAGTCTTTAACCCATACTTTTTGCCAGTCTTTTTAACACTTTATTAAAACTTGATATGCCCTGTTATTATGCTTCTTTACTGAGTTTTTGCATTTGTCAAACAAAATCCTTGCTGTTTTTTGCTTATCTTAGGGCACAGCCCGCAGAAAGAAGAAGGTTGTACACAGAACAGCAACAGCAGATGACAAGAAACTTCAGAGTTCTCTCAAGAAACTGGCCGTAAATAATATTGCTGGAATTGAAGAGGTAATACAGTTTGGGATCAAGTGGAAGTCCGCTTCTGTTCGGCCCAATAAGCAAATATTTCACACTATTTCTATCCTCTGGTGTGGTGGCTACAGTTTTCAATGGCGAAGAATATTTTTTTTATTCCAGTGATTTGACCCCATTATCTTTAAAAAGACAAAATATTCATAAAATTGTGCATAAACGGAGTTGGATTAAAGGGAAACTATAGGTGTATAACTGTTTTGTTTGTTTTTTGCAGGTAAATATGATTAAAGATGATGGCACGGTTATCCACTTTAACAATCCCAAGGTCCAAGCATCCCTCTCCGCCAACACATTTGCCATTACCGGCCATGCGGAATCCAAGCAGATCACAGAAATGCTCCCAGGGATCTTAAGTCAGCTGGGTGCCGACAGCCTCACAAGTCTCCGCAAGCTAGCTGAACAGTTCCCTCGGCAGGGTAAGGGACCTTCTTTGTCATCAATTCAGTAATTTCTTTACTGTGCTGGCATATCATTTGATGTGTATTCAAAAAGGTTTAGTTGTTATAGTTTTAGAGTAGGGAAAAGTTGTTATAACCCATGTCAACTAGGGGTGCAACGGATCAAAAAACTCACGGATCGGATCCATCCTCGGATCAGAGCCACGGATCGGATCATTTTCGGATCGGCAAAGAAAATTACTAATATCCACGTCACCCCCCCCCCACTGTAATATCCACAATCTCCCCCAGTAATATCCACAATCTTCCCCCTGTATGTAATATCCACAATCTTCCCCCTGTATGTAATATCCACAATCTTCCCCCTGTATGTAATATCCACACTCTCCCCCTGTATGTAATATCCACACTCTCCCCCTGTATGTAATATCCACACTCTCCCCCTGTATGTAATATCCACAATCTCCCCCAGTAATGGGCATCTCCCCCACTTACCAGTCTCTCCCGCCGACCAGTTCAAATCCACGAGCAGCGAGGGGTGATGACGTCACAAGGCGGCCGCCGCCCCCGGGTGTACCAAGATGGCCGCGGCTCCGGAGCTAGGCCGAAGCCGCGGCCTTTCCTAAGGCCGGGATCGCGGTGTGTGCCGATCCGAACGGGGTGACCCGTTCGGATCACAGATCGTCACCGATCCGTTGCACCACTAATGTCAACAATTTTTTTTTTCTGCCGGTCTCAATAAGGAGATAAGGATAATAAATCTCCAAAGTTAGGGAGATCTTTCCTATCTGTAGTCACCAGAGCAAGTGTCCCATTGAAAGATTTCCCCACAAATCCTGTTGAAGTTGCAGCATATTAACCACTTGCTGAACGCCCTATAGCAAGTTTACTGTATACACGTGTTTCCGGACTTCCGCCTGCAGGGGGTGCGCTGCTTCTGCTGTGATAAATCGCAGCAGAAGCCGATCTGTGGGTGCCGGGCACTTGATGATTTCCAGCACCGGCCAATTGTCTGTAAAGTACACAGAACGGGGATCTGCCTATGGATTCTGTGTTCCTGCAAAGCACACATAATAAACGCAAACACTAGCTAGGCACACATTTAACCCCTTGATCACCCTAGATCAGGGTTGTCAAACTCAATTTCATTGTGGGCCGCATCAGCATTATGATTGTCCTCAAAAGGGTCGGATGTATCTGTAAGATTAGATGTCCACCGCATCCCCCTCCCCTTACATTAGATGTCAAGAGCCACCCCACCATCAGAAGTTGAGTCTCCTACTCTCCCTTACATCACAGTGCATCCCCTTTCCTTATGCTGCTGCTGGGAAGAAGCTGGATGCATTGCTTTAAAGCAGAAAGTAGGGGTCTGGAGCGCTCCTGCAGGAGAGGTGCGAGGGCCTCATGAAATGGCCTGGAGGGCTGGATTCGGCCCGCGGGCCTTGTTTGACACCTGTGCCCTAGATGTTAACTCTTTGCAGCCAGTGTCATTCGTACATTGACCAGTGTCGCTGGTACCTGCAAAGTGTCAGAATGTCCGCTGTAATATCAGTCCCACTATAAGTCGCTGATCGCCGCCATTACTAGTATTAAATTCCATAAATATATCCCATAGATTGTAGATGCTATAACGTTCGTGTAAAGCAATCATACGCTTATTGGGATTTTTTTTGTTTAACAAAAACGTAGCAGAATACATATTGGCCGAAATTTGTTTTAAAAGATTATTCGATACGTGATTGTAAGAGCCCATTCACACAGGGGCAACACGACTTCCAGCACGATTTCATGAGGCAACTTGGACACGACTTGAGTATAAATCACAGCACGACCTGGAGCTACTTACATGGCAACTTCAAGTTGCCTGCAGGACAGGAGACATTCCAGTGGCCAATCAAACAAGAATCAGCTCTGTGGGAGATTGTGTGGGAGGTTTGCCTGAGAATTGTATTTTCTCTTCCTGGAGAGTTGCTCCTATTAAGACAGGGGATCCGACTTCAGAGGCAACTCCCATTGAAATCAATGGGTACAGGTCACCTAGAAGTCGGATTGAAGTAGTACAGGGACCTTTTTTTGAAGTCGGAGCGACTGCAGTAGTGTGCATTAAGACAGCTCCATTAACTTGCATTGATTTCCTCAGCCAGCGCGACTTGAGGCAACAAGGGGCGATTTGAAGTCGGATCCAAAGTTGCCCCTAAAGGCTCGTGTGTTTTTGTTTTTAAAAAAAAATAAACATGCCTATACTTGCTCTGTACAAGGGTCTTGCACAGAGCGCCCCCGATCCTCTAGCACTTGACCTCCTCTGTAACTGAAAACGTGCAACCTGTAGAATTTTTTAAACGTTGCCTAAGAAGATTTTAAAGGGTAAAAGTTTGTCGCCATTCCACGAGCGGGCGCAACTTTTGAAGCGTGACAAGTTGGGTATCAATTTACTTTGCGTAACAACATCTTTCACAATATAAAAGACTGTTGTCATATTTTTTAATTAAAAGTTTTTTTTTTCCTCCAAAAAAAGTGCGCTTGTAAGCCCGCTGCGCAAATACGGTGTGACAAAGTATTGCAACAACCGCCATTTTATTCTCTATGGTGTTAGAAACACAAAACATTATATAGTTTTGTAATTAGTAATTTTCTAGCAATTAAACCTGTTTTTAACTTGTAAACACCAAATATCAGAAAGAGACTCAGTCCTTAAGTGGTTAAAGTTTGCCATTGCTTGCCATTTCAACTGCCTGTCCTGTCTCCCAGCTTCTGAGTGTTATAGTGGAACTTCACTCTCCCAATCAACATCGACTATTATTAATCCTTATGCTGCCAGCATTAGTAAATGGATAGGAAAGTATATCATATCGCTTAAACTTTTAATGTCATATTTCCCAGGAGTCTTTAGGAGCGGAGGAAAAGAGAAGGACTTTTCTTGGCTAAGCACATCCTCGTGCCTACATGCTTGAGCTAGGGGCGGATGAATTGGGAAGTAAATGCTACTTAAGTCATCTGCCCTTACTCAAGAAGGCCACAGCCAGAATTTCTAGGAGGGTGTTTTTTAAATAAATAATTTTTAAATAAAGCATGGAGACATGGATAGGGGAGTTTGCTTAGAATTATAAAAATGATTGAATACGTGTTTTTGGTTTGATGCTCAGATGCAGTGAAGATCATATTTTAGGTTTGGATAGTTCATATGGCAGTATCTCGGGCTCAATGAGTTAAGACAAGACCTATACGTAGTAGTAGTAGTAGTATACAGGATTTATATAGCGCCAACAGTTTGCACAGCGCTTTACAATGTCAGGGGAGACAATACAGTTGCAATATATTTCAATACAGGAGGAAGGCTGGGTGGTCAGATTCTTGTATAAGTGGAGTCTTGATTGGTTCTCTTTAAAGCTTGGCATGCTCAATATTTTTTTGTAAAGATGCTGCTGACAGAATCATCCACCAGCTTATGTAGTCTCTCTTTGCGTTTGGATTTTTATACTGCAGGGAATGCAGCTCTTTTGCTGTAGCCATGAGGGCTGCCTAAGGGATAATTTGGTGGCTTGCCGGTTGTTGGTGGTTTAAAAATAGCCAACAGCTGCAATGTACACCCATGCTTGCCACTAAAACCATATGCTACTATAAATGTGTTCTAACTAGGATGGGGACAGCTGTCTACAACCTGCATGCTTCAAATTGGTCATTGCGTTTCCTGTCAGTTTATATTTTCTAATTTTTCCAGTTTTATTTCAACTGTTGGTCACTAGGTGGCATTATAACAATTTTCCTCTGTTTCTTTTAGTATTGGATAGTAAGGCACCTAAACCAGAGGACATAGAAGAGGAAGATGACGACGTCCCTGGTAAGTAATTTGTGAAGCCGGTAAACTCGTATATATTCCATCATTGTGTTGCTCCTCCCCCTCTCTTCCTGTCTGTCTCCAAAGTTTCCATTAACATTCCAGTGTGGAATTCCAAGGAGAGCTAGCAGGTGTGGCTTACAAGTGGCTGAATTTGTCCTAGACTGTTCTTGTGTACACCAAGGGCTGCTAAAATAGTAAAGCTTTTATGTATATGTTGTTTTAGAGCAGGGGTGCCCAACCGTCCTCTGATGTGGCCCGCCACGTCTTGCTCTCAGATGGCGGGTCGGCAAGCCCAGATCGCGGGTTCCAGACCCGCCATCTCCAAGCATCAGCGTGAAGAAGGGAGCCGCTGTTAGAGGAAGCAGAGCCGATGCATCCTGTATAGCGCCGTCTCCTTCACAGGCGGAGTGATTCCAAATGTACTCCGCCTGTGTCAGGAAGCACTGCCCCTGCATGCTTCCGGCACACTAATGCACGGGAACCCGCGATCTGGGACAGCAGCCAGCAGCTGTGCCAGTACCAGCCTTGTGGTACCTGCCAGCAGGCTGTACCCAACAGCAGTATCAGCCAGCAGTACCAGCCCTGGAGGACAGCCACCAGCCATTACCGCCACAGCAGCAACCAGCTGCAGGAATCCTGAGAAAGAAGTGAAGATCGAGGTCAGTTGAGGTGCAGATAAACCGCTGTGCATCAGTGCAAAAGCAGCCTTAGGCCCCTTTCACACGATCGGTCCGATCGCGTCTGCCTGTCTGTTTTTCAGGCGTACCCAATCGGACCCTCCATTTTACCTCTATGGAGCGACAGATGTAAACAGACTCGTATCTGTTTACACCTGCCTATCTGCAATCCGATCTGCTTAAAAAAAGCAGAAGGAGATCTGTCCCCTTCTGTCTGGGCGGATCGGAGGGCCCTTAGCGCAGAGCAGCCTGCATCCGTGTCTGCTCTACATATGCAGAGTGGACACAGACCTGCCATCCGCCCGCTACGCACATCGTGGCCCGCGACCTGTTACCAAGTTGCTAAAGTGGCCCTCGCTCCTCAAAAGGTTGGGCACCCCCTGCTTTAGAGGCAGAAATTCTGTGGACTTGCAAAGTTTTTTACATTACCATGGCATTGGGCATTCCTGCCTTTCACAGCACTCTGTCGAAATACAGTGGGATCCTCTTATTTACTTGGATTAATGAATGTTAAAGGGGGGGGGGGGGGAACATTCAATGTAGTTTTGTATTCAATAAATATTTTTTAAATTGCTCCTAGTTCAGCTACCTAAATACTGCCCTAATATTATCATTCCTTAGTCCTCTTTATAGCATAAACTAGACTCTGAGCTCTACTGTGTGTATATTTATTTATTTTGTGTGTGTGTGTGTGTGTGTGTGTATATATGTGTATATATATATATATATGTATGTATGTGTGTGTGTATATATATCACAACGCGGGTGCATTTTTGTTGCGTTTTCAATGGGGAGGTGCGTTTTTGGTGCAGTTTGCCAAAAATGCAGCAAGCAGGATTTTTACCACTGCCTCAAAGTGCCGACAATAGCAGACACATTCATATTCATGATAATAATTAAAAAGTGTGTGTGTGTGTGTGTGTGTATATATGTATGTGTATGTATGTGTGTGTGTATATATATATATATATATATATATATATATATATATATATATATAATCTCTCTATATCCTATTTTCTGCTGATAATTTTTGGCAGCTGAAATCTCTGTGCATCACTACTTTTCAGGCATTGACATAAAAAGTCATATTTTTATGGAGGTTAACACGATTCACATAATACAGCATGTATTTTGACTGCTCTAACTGGCTGGAGTTTTTATTTTAATTAAGAAAAGCTGCATATTGCAGGTTACACCAAGTTCATTTGTAGTATTTTATTTCATATGATCGGGTTTAATTGTTTACACTTTTCAGGTGTATGGTGGCTGTTCTAATTTGTTTTTCTATTTCCAGAACTTGTAGAGAATTTTGATGAAGCATCGAAGAACGAAGCAAATTGAGAAGCGTAAATCCTTGGAAGTTGACATGGACTTGATTTTAACAAAAAGCGAAACAAAATCAGCTGTGTGGTTCCAAAGTTTTACCATGGAACATCATGTGTTAATAGTTCCATAATATAAATATTTTGTATTTTAACAGTGCTACTGCAGCATTTTTCTTGCTGTTTATTTTGCGTTTTGCACTTCCCTCCCAGGACTTTTGGACAAAGTGGGAAAAAAAAAAAAAAGTAATCGCAACGTTTTGTGTCTGCTCCACATAGCTGCTTGGTGAGCCAAAAGCTCTAGTAACACTTATATTGTTTCCCTATTCCTGTAGACCTAAAGGAAAACTTCTTAAAATTGTTTTTCCCTAAATCAATCTGTTTCCTTTTTTCAACATTTAAATACTAAGTTCACCGAGCGCCCATTTTTATTTCTTGGGTAGATGTCCATAGGTTAAATTACCCGCAAACCTCTTGTGTGTTTGAGTACTTGGGTTTCCACAAGATCACTGCATCTGTATACACAGCTCCATCGACTGTGACCCATTTTAAGTATTTTCCAAGTTGTGACCCATTTGATTGTAATACTACTGGTCCTGCTGGGTGAGAGGGGAAATTTAAAATTCAAGTTCAAAATTCATCTTCTGACCCATAGACAGCCTTGACCACCAGAGCTTAGGATTTTCTGAAGGTGTTACTTCAGCCACCGTCTGGTAATCTATTTGGTATCCTTATTGCTGATTGCTCTCTTGATTACTTGATTTTTTCCTCCTTTTCTTACTTTTATTCTCTCTGTCCCTCAGCCTTTCAGGTTTTTTGTCAACCCCGTTCCTTGCAGAACATTATTCCCAGCCCCCAGACGTTTGATTATATCTGTGCTTTGGCTACCATAGGTATTCTGGACCAGTCAGTTCTTTTTTTTTTTTCACAAGAAATGGACCAGTCAGTTCTACTTCCCCGGTCCACCTATGGTTTCAAAGTGTGGTCATTGAGGGCAACAGAAACTACAATAGCATGTACAGGGGACGTTCTATTGTGAGAACATGATGAATGACGTATCCAATAATGCATCCATGCTTTTACTACTGTTATGGATTTTGACATAAAGGGCTATGCTTTTGTGGACAGTTTTCAGTAGCGTAAAAAAAAATCTCAAATTTATTTGGCTGAATAATGTTTTGTAATAGTAATTTAAAATGTATCTTGCTTGATTTGAACAGTGCAGCGTCTATTCAGCTTTACCACGACTAATTGCCTACCCAGGGGGTTTAAAATGCCCAGCTAGGTAAATGTCACAATTGCAGGCTGCCACTGTAGAACTGTGGGTTGTAAATGAAACCTGCTACTAAGCGTTCAAAAATATCCCATGTAATGCTGATTAATTTACAGATGTATGTTTCTTATTATGGCCTTATGGTGTAGAATCCAGTGATTTATGGTAGATGAGGATTATCTGGAGACTTTCAGTCCACTGAACAGTTAACTCCTGTAGCATTTACACTGAGGTCCTGTGAAGACCAATCGTGCACACACACTATTAATTGTACTTTGTCAGGTGCTCACTACAAAATATTTACAGGCAGTCCCCGAGTTACAAACCTCCAACTCCCATTCGACTCGCACTTAAGAACCTAGGCAGCCTGATGTCACGCTGGTCCTGGAAACTGCCAGGTGCTCCTCTTGTGGCTCATCGCATGCTGCTATCTACTGTCCAGTAGACCTGTGAGCAATCCCACATCACTGTATGGCTAGTTAACCCTTCCCAATGCCATCTAAAGTAAAAAAAAAATAATGTTTTTGGCTGAAGTTACTAAAATACCCGTGCCAGCTGTTTCTGTATTTGTTTAAAAGTCAGCAGCTACAAAAAGTGTAGCTGCTGACTTTTATTAAACACACTCACCTGGCCCACGATCCAGCGATGTGGCCGCCTGCAGCCTCGGTTCTCTCCCCGCCTCACACCGGCATCCCTAGTGTGGGCACCCAGCTGTGACAGCTTCCAGCTTTACTGCTGGTTGTGGACTGCGCATGAGCTGGGTACCTTTCAAATCTAAGTACCACCCTCCCCCCCCCCAAAAAAAATGACATGCCAAATATGGCGTGTCGGGGGTCCTTAAAACGAAAGTTCCACTTTTGGGTGGAACACCACTTTAAGAACAAACCTACAGCACCTACCTTGTAACCCGGGAGCTGCTTGTAGTAAAGAAAATTTGTCAAGAAAAAGCAGGAGACATGCCCTAACAGTTCAACAGACTTCAATCACTCCAGCAACTTCCTCCTCTGCGACCAGTATGGGCCATATAATCAAGTTCAAGACAGGTGTTACAAGCAGTACCCAGCTGAAATATATATACAGGTTAATGAAATGAGACTAGACTTCATGCTCAGTGTCACAGACCATATTCTCAAAAATAGAGTAGAAACTTCATGTGTTATGGTATATGTCCCAGACTTAAAGTGGAAGTCCACCTAACACTAAAATGTCTGCATCTACAGACATCAACGATCTAACACTAACCTATTCAACCCTGTAAAGATGAAATCCATATACATACTTTTTTTTTTTTTTAAGCTGATCCATCATCTGCGTCTTCCCTTTGGAGGCTTGTGCAGAGGACACAGCCAACAATGGAGGCCCTATAGTAACCCTACGGGTGACGTCACTCCCCATTCATTTCACAGCCGTTGTTGGCTGTGTCCTCTACAGAGCTTCCGCCTCTGGAGATCGGATTGGCTTTAAAAAAGGTATCTATGCTGAGTTCTTTACAGGGCTAGATAGGTTAGTGTTAGATCGTAGATGTCTGTAGATGCAGGGATTTTAGTTTTAGTGTGGACTTGCACTTTAAGCAATTAGGACACATCTAAGTTGCTACTCGTAATGCCACCAATGGCCATTAAAAGCCACAGAGGCATTTATGACGTAGTTCAATATGGTAGTCTAGGGAAACTCAGCCATACAAACACTAGGTCTATAATGTCCCCTGTTAACAAGCTGGGATTGTGTATAGATGGTAATGTGCTGTAACATTTCAGCTGGTAATGTCATAATGGTGCTGAGCACACTGCTGGATATTCCAGTGGAACAAATCTTGCACAATAAATATATCGACTGTGATAACATGGTAAATGTCCTTTTAAAAGTATATGCATTTGTGGGCAAATAGTGTCATGTGGTCGTCTTACCCAGTGTGCTATAGTCCTGGCAAGGTCAACCCCAATTGGGCTGTAGTGAGTGTGGAAAGACATCCATTGCAGCTGATGAAGGATTTCAAAAACCAGTGCTATGGAGCAGCCTTTATCAAACAGTGTGCCTTGAGGTTTCTTCAGGGGTGCCTTGGCAAAATGCCTAAAAATTATATACTAGCCCTTGGATGAAGGCTGCCTTTTAGTTACAGTAAGTCACAGTTTGATCCACACAGGGCAATTTCCATAGTCGTTCTGATAAAGACTAATATTATACAGGATTAAAATAGTGCCAACAGTTTGTGCAGAACTTTACAGTATAAAGGGAGAAAGTACAGTTAATACAATAAAATACAAGAGGGCCCTGCTCATATAAGCTTACAATCTAATCACTTCATGCAAGTTTATGGTTTCAGGGATTGCGTTCTGCCTTTTCCTGCCACAAAGCACTCTACTAGATCTTTGTGTATTTCTTGGGCTTTTTGTCATCAAGCAACTGTTTCAAAATCCACAAGGCTGCCACCAAGTCTTCTTTTCTCTAAGTTCTTTCAGTGGAACATTCCAGCCTCCTCTAAAAGCTTCACATGTAAGATTCTACAGGCGACTTTAAGTTGTTTTCTTGGGCCTTTTAGTATTTTAGTAATGAGAAAGAAAAAAAAGATTTGTACTAAATACAATTCTTTTATTGGATTCCATTGAGGGACATGTGTCTCACACCCCCTTGTTTATGATCATTCTCTTAGTACTGCTTTACTATAAATCTGAGGCATGCTAATAGGTGGGCTTATATAGGGCTGGTCTACAGTTTTTATGTTTGCCAGTGTCCATTCTGCCTGTATGTGGCAGTATAACCCACGGGTTAAAGACTTCTCATGTCACGTACAGGACTCCAAAGAAAAAGGATTTTATGATGAGTCCTGTTATCATATTTGAACAGCGCAGAACACAAGCTCAGTATTTATAAATCCTGGGTTATGGGGTCATACCTTCAGGTGATTGGACACTGCCAAAGCTTTTGAGGACATGCCTCTCCTGGGTGTCTTCCTTATGACTCTACCCCACTCTGTAAATCCTTGGGTTTTTGCTAGTGTCCTAAGGTGATGGACCTCTTCTTCCTTATAAATAAATCACTCTTAGCTTAAAGCGGAGGTCCACCCAAATAACAAGACTATCCTATCCGCATCATTGCACAACATAGAGATACAATTGCCCTAGGAATTTTTTTTTCTCTTTTAAATACCTTAATATTGCAGACTTCCGGGTTTTCCCTCCTGCGGGAGTAGGTGTCTCCCCGGCGCCGCAGTTTTCTCTGGGAGTTTTCCCGCAATGTATACTGGGAGCAGTGTCGTGTTTCCCAAGATACAATGCGGAACGCCGTCCTTCGAAATCCCACAAGATTCTCTAGCAAGAAGTGACGCCGCGCTGTTTCTATTGCTGTGAGTGCCATCACAACAGGGCGTGAACTTTCAATGACGCCGCCTGTTGTGATGGCAACCAGGAAGTTTACGGCGCTGGTTGTTGTAAACACTGCTCATGCGCGGGAAAGAACGGCGAATGCCGGGAGATGAGCATTCACTGCTTCCAGGAAGTCCAGTGCTTGTGGGCTTTACAATGCCCACAAGCAAAATGGAAACTCCCTATATCGATTTTAATAAGTTCATCTTTTCAACGAAAACGGACAGGGGAGGTTTGAAGTCACCCAAAAAGTGAGTATTACGTTGTGATGTAAAAAAAACATTGCATGCGCCCCCCCAAAAAAAAAACGATTGGCTGCGGAATCTCCGCTTTAACAGCAAAAACCCATATGAACATTTGCTCTGCTGAATGCCCATACAATACCCAACCACAGTGTGACGATTCTTCCCTTGCACTGGAGCAGGACCCGATTTTAACACCAGTCTCTGCAGCTGTCTCTAATTTCATTTCAGACACGCAGCAAGCAGGTTAGATGAAAAGGGAAGATTTTTTTGCAACTATGTCACAACTCCCCAAACAACAAACAGCCAGCTCCAAAACGCTAGACACCTTCCCCAGCTCCACTGTCACTGCCCAATGTTGATATGCTTACTTGTGCTGAAAATCCTCACCATTATCACACTTGAATCTCCTCCATCTCGCCATGCCCCTTTTGGGTACAAAGAGACCAACTAATTCAAAAAAGACATTCACTGTCCATGAACAAATAGAATAAACAGTTTATGACAATTGGGTTAATCCAGAATTTTTTTTTCACTCCTCCGAAAATCATTGCTGAGCTCTATCCAGTAAAAAAAGTTAACTAAAAAGTGGTCTGTTCAGTAGATGAGTTTGCAATCTCAGTCATATTACTCTCTCTATACCAACACAAGAAGTTCTTTCATTTAATGATTCGCAGATAGGAAGTATGAGATATTCTTAAAGGGTACTTTCACCTTTACAGAAAATCTGTATGATGAACTTACACTGGATCCTGGTCCCCCTGTACCAGAGTCCTGCGATCCCCCGCTATCAGGCAAATGGGATGCTGCTTCACCAGACCTGGAATTTGAAATCCTCCTGGTTGTCTCTCCTCCTCGCAGCGCGGATAGCACGAGCTAGACTGATTCTGATTGGTCAGTGCTGTCCATGTGACGGTGTTGACCAATTGGAATGCCTCTTGTCCATAAACTCTGAAAGGTACGGATAGGAGATTAAGTCATGAGAATTTCAAATCCCCTTACTGGTGTAGTGGCATCCAAGTGCCTGACAGTGGGAGATCGTGGGACTCCAGTACAGTGGGACCAGGGGGATGGGGAAGGGGGTCCAGTGTAAGTTCACCTTACAGATTTTCTGTAAAGGTGAACTTGCACGTTAAAGGCTCTATTTACAGTTGCAGTATCCAGCTCTGCAAACCGCTATTGCTGCGATTTTTGTCTGTTACATTACAGAAAAATGGACTAGGGCAATGAACAGTCAACGTGATCCTGTATTCCTGGACCGTGCTTCAACTGAGCAATTACAGCCATTGCCTCCTGCTCTTCTCTTTTGTATGAATGCCTCAGAACAAGAAATTACACAATTTTCCAGAATGGCTCTAATCTCCATTTACATGCACAAAGTCTTGTGGTTCGAGGCCTGGTCAGCTGAGACTGCCTGTAAAAGACTCATCACAAATGCCCTTTGAGGAAGGGCATCTTTTGTGAGGCACTTGCCAAATTTATCATGTCACAGAAATGAAAGTTCTTCCACGGTGGAAAATTCCAAACAACTGCGCCCCACCCCAAAAGCTTACTAAGTTTTCCCAATGAAGGGACACCCTAACTCTTAAGAGGGGGGGGCATCTCTGACAGTTTGCTTCTCTTCTCACAGGCCATATATGTCCGAGGCTTCAGTTGATTACTGAGGGGTGCAAAATGAAAGGGATTGTAAACCCTTGTTTAAAAAAAATAACAAACATCATACTTACCTCCACTCTGTTTTGCACAGAGTGGCCCCAATCCTCGTCATCTAGGGTCCCCCAAAAGTGCTCGCTGCTCCTCTGCATCGGGAAACCCCCTAGGAGAAGCGCTCTCACTGGGTGTTACCGTGGCTTAGGCGCGC
Source organism: Rana muscosa (assembly GCA_029206835.1). Taxonomy (NCBI): domain Eukaryota; kingdom Metazoa; phylum Chordata; class Amphibia; order Anura; family Ranidae; genus Rana; species Rana muscosa. Next base: position 78,036,927 of record CM055120.1, read on the forward strand.
TTCTGAGTCCAGCATTTGCGTCCATAGACACAGAATGCCGGACTCGGCCCCGCCGGCGTCTGCATCATTGGATTTAATTGACAGGATCTGATGGCTGCGCTGCTATCAATCTATTCAATCAAGAGCTGAGAACCCTGTAGGAATGGCCTCAGGTGAGTGAAAGGGGGGGCTGGTCAGTGACAAGTTTTTTCACCTTAATGCATCCTATAAACAAGGGTTTACAACCCCTTTGAGTTTAAAACTGTACCTTCAATGTTTTCTACTCTCAAATCAACCAAAGTTTGCCCAAGGACAGTCAGATTTACAAAATACCCTGGGGAGTAATTCTGTCACTACCCCCCAAAAGAGAGGTTCAAAGGATTCTATTCAAACCAGTTTACAGTAGCAAAGCCCAACAGGGGTTTTGTCCTACTCTGGACCTAAAATCTCTCAACAAATACCTTTAAATTCCCAAATATAGCATAGAATCCGTAAAGTCAGTTATTGCCTCTCTGAGACAAGGGGAATACCTGGTGGAATGCGATCTGCATATTCCCATGTATTCACCTCACAGCAGTGCTTTCTACACTTTCCAGTAAGACATAATCCCTTCCAATTTTTTGCACTGCCTTTTGCCCTATCCTTTGATCCCAGAGTAATCATAAGAGTCCTAGCACGTCGTCTTCTTGGCCTTCTAAGAACTCGGGGCATCCAGGTCACAGGTTATCTAAATCAGTGTTTCTCAACTTCAGTCCTCAATGCGCCCCAACGGGTCATATTTTCAGGTTTTCCATTATTTTGCACAGGTGATTTGACCAGTTTCACTGCCTTAATAATTACCACAGCCATTTCGCCTGCGGGAAATCCTGAAAACATGACCTGTTGGGGCGTCTTGAGGACTGGAGTTGAGAAACACTGATCTAGATGACCTTCTGAAGTTCTCCTCTCCCTTCCAGCTATCTGGAACCATCCACAGGACAATTCAGATGCTTTAAACGTCCGGTTGGGTGATCAAGTTCCAAAATTCTGCTCTACAGCCTTCTTTTTGCCTGGAGACTTGGTTCTGATCCTGTATACAGACCAAGCAAAGGTTTTCTTCCAGAGAAGAAAGTGCTTTTTTCTTCGAGTTCACTCTCGGCAATCAAGGTCAAAAAGATCCCTCAGTGATCTTCTCCATGAGCATTCTAGGCCTCATGAAGGTCCCAGGAACACGGTCATCTGTGGAAGCCAAGCTCCCCCTCATCATCTTGGAGTTAAAAGCGCACCATTGGACCCCCCATATGCAAGGACACTCAATCAGGGTGCAATCAGACAATGCCAAGGCTGTGGCCTGCATCAACCACCAAGAGGGCAACAGAAGTTATGAAGCCTTGGAGAAAGCAAGCCAGATAATCTCATGGATGGATACTCACTCTACAACAGGGGTAGGCAACCTCGGCACTCCAGCTGTGGTGAAGCTACAAATCCCATCATGCCTCTGCCTCTAGGAGTCATGCCTGTGATTGTCAGGGTCTTGCAATGTCTCATGGGACTTGTAGTTTTAATACAGCTGGAGGGCTGAGGTTGCCTGCCCCTGCACTACAACATTCTCTGCTGTGTATGTCAATTGGAAGGTGGATTACTTCAGCCTGGACCAAGGGGAATGGGCCCTTTTACCCAACCTGAATCCTGAATCCACTGCAATAGAAGTTCAGGCTAATTTATGCTTTCCCTCCAGTATTCCATCTTGTCTGCTCCAGAAAATAGAGCAAGAGAAGAAGCCTGTAATTCTCATTGCACCAAACTACTAAGAGAAGACCCCTGGCCTTTCCCTAACAGGCCATACCTGCTGTCTCCTGACCCTCTTATTCTATCCTGTTACTAGCTTTAATGCCATGGCTGTTGAAGCCCAGATCTTAAGGGACAAAGGGGTCTCTGAGTCCATCATTCCTAACTTTCTAAAAGCAGGAAAAGCCACTTCCAAAGAGATCTGTTTTTGTACCCTGAAATCCTTCTTTGCCTGGGTATGAGCACAGACACTTAAATTCTAGCACTTACTGTACTACAAGTTCTAGCCTTCCTTTATCCTCCATCGCCAGGTCTGGTGCTTGTGCTATTAGAGTATGCATTGTAAACACTGCTTGGCAATAGGCCGGCCTGGGCAGAGAGAACTTACATTAGTCGGCATCCGAGGTCTATATCATTATTTCAGAATGCACCCTGCCTGTGACTAGTTGCAAGAACCCCAGCGCTTATGGGAATCGGGAGGTAGCCCCATTAAAAGCAATGGGTGGCTCCCAACTCCTGCAGCTAACCATGCCCACTTGCATGTAATCACACATGCAGTGATCAAATAATAGGATTTTTATAACAGCTTACCTGTAAAATCCTTTTCTTGGAGTACATCACGGGACACAGAGCGACATAGTCATTACTAATGGGTTATATAGATACCGTCAGGTGCTGGCACTGGCAACTTCCAAAACCGGAAGTACCCTCCCCTATATAAGCCCCTCCCATCCGGGAGCACCTCAGTTTTGTAGCAAAGCAATAAGTGTCCCTAAAGAGGGGCGGGAGCTCTGTGTCCCGTGATGTACTCCAAGAAAAGGATTTTACAGGTAAGCTGTTATAAAAATCCTATTTTCTTTCTCGTACATCACGGGACACAGAGCGACATAGTCATTACTAATGGGATGTCCTAAAGCAATGCCAAATGAGGGGGGGGATACACCATATATAAGCTGAGCGCTATCAGACATGAGGATCTTTTGCGGCCTGCAACACACTGCGCCCAAAGGCGACATCCTCCTGACTTCTAACGTCTACCTGGTAGAACCTAGTAAACGTGTGTACCGAAGACCATGTTGCGGCCTTACAGATTTGAGCCAGGGAGGCCTGGTGATGCACTGCCCATGAAGTTCCAACTGCTCTCGTGGAGTGCGCCCTAACTTTGAACGGAGGCGGTCTACTTCTCAGGCCATAGGCTTGTATTATGACCTGTCGAATCTACTTGGCTAAAGTAGATTTTGACACTGACTGACCCCTTCTGGGGCCTTCCGGCAGAATAAACAAAGTATCCGTTCTGCGAATCTGAGCAGTGGCTTTTAGATAAGCTTTAACTGCTCTTACTACGTCCAAAGAATGCAATAACTTTTCCTCTACCGAAGTAGGTTCGGGGAAAAAAAGAAGGAAGAACCACATCTTGGTTCAAATGAAACCTCGATACCACCTTAGGAAGAAAGGCTGGATGAGGACGTAACACTACTCTGTCCTTATGGATAACCAGATATGGCTCCTTACAGGACATAGCTGCTAATTCCGATACTCTTTTAGCCGAACAAATGGCTACTAGAAAAATCAATTTCCTGGTGAGAAGCACCAAGGAAATATGCTGTAATGGTTCAAATGGTTGTTTCTGTAGAACCGACAGAACCAAGTTTAGATCCCATGGACATATGGGAATATTAACCGGAGGACTAATACGCCTCACTCCTTGTATAAAGGCTTTGACTAGTGAATGCGAAGCCAAGGGCCTTTGAAAAAATATTGACAAGGCCGAAATCTGACCCTTGATAGTACTCAAGGCAAGCTTCCTATCTACAGCCCACTGTAGGAAGTCCAGAATCCTACCTATTACGTACTTATGTGGATGCCATTTCTTGGCCTCACACCACGCGATGTACGCCTTCCAGATTCTACAGTAGATCTGCCTGGATACCGGCTTCCTGGCATTGATCATGGTAGATACCACAGCATTAGAGAGCCCTCTCTTTTTTAGAATGTGGGCTTCAATAGCCAGGCCGTCAAACCTAGGGCTGGTAAAGAAGGGTGGTATATCGGTCCTTGCGAAAGCCGGACGACGTGGGAGAGTCCAAGGACTCCCCACTGAAATTTTACAATCTCCGCGTACCACGCTCTTCGGGGCCACGCTGGAGCCACCGGAATCACTGGTTTCTTTTCTACCCTGATTCTGCGGAGTAATCGAGGTAACCATTGTGGCGGTGTGAATGCATATATCAGCTTGAACTGATCCCAAGGGAACACTAGGGCATCCGAGCCGCAAGCTAGGGGATCCCTTGTCCGAGAGACAAACCTGTCCCCCTTTGCGTTGAATCTGGATGCTAGAAGATCTACATCCGATGTTCCCCACTGCTGACATATTGTCCAGAAAACCTCGGGGTGAAGGGACCCTTCCTCTGGGCCTAATTGCTGGCGACTTAGAAAGTCCGCCTTCCAATTCTCCACTCCTGGAATGAATACCGCAGATATGGCTGGGACATATTTTTCTGCCCATTTCAGGATGTAATTTACTTCCCTCTGGGCTGCACGACTCCTGGTGCCCCCCTGATGATTGATATATGCCACTGCTGTGGCATTGTCTGATTGAATTCTGACAGGGGACCCTTGGAGTTTGGATGTCCATGCTACTAGGGCATACCGGGCTGCTCGTATCTCTAAGAGATTGATGGGCAGGGCCTTTTCTGCATCCGACCATCTGCCCTGGAGAGACTATTGCTCCAGTACTGCTCCCCAGCCTATAAGGCTGGCATCTGTAGTGACCACCTTCCAAGAAATCGGACTGAAGGATTTCCTTTTCTCCAGATTCTGGGGAACCAACCACCAACGGAGGCTCTTGCGAACGGAAGGGGACAAGGACATTGTAAGTCTAGGGCCTGAACTTTTTTGTTCCAGGCTGACAGTATGGCCCCTTGCAAATTCCTTGAATGGAATTGACCGTAGGGTACTGCTTCGAATGATGCCACCATTTTTCCCAGCAGCCTCATATACAGGCGTATGGACGGCTGTCTTTCTTGTACCCACTAAGTGGATCAAATCTTTCAAAGACAACACCTTTCCTCGAGGCAAGAATATTTTTCTCTGGCCTGAATCCAACCTTAGCCCCAAGTATTCCAGATTTTTGACTGGTTTTTAGGGCTGACTTGTCTCGGTTGATAATCCAACCGTGAGATTCCAGATACTTGATCGTCTTGTGAACGACCACGTCTAGTTTTTTCACTGAGTGGTCTATCAGCAACAAGTCATCCAGATATGCCATTATCATTACACCTTGTGTTCTTAGATTGGCCAATAAAGGGCCAGAATTTTTGTAAACACTCGTGGTGCTGTGGCCAAACCGAAGGGTAAGGCTCTGAACTGAAAATGGCGCCCTTCTACTGCAAAGCGTAGAAATTTTTGGTGGACTGGAAAGATGGGAATGTGCAAATAAGCATCTTTGATGTCGATCGTGGCTAACCAATCCTCCCCTTGTAGGGCAGTGGCCACCGATCGGATCGACTCCATCGGAAAGTCCTGATATACAGGAATTTGTATAGCCCTTTTAGAATTAATATGGGCCTCCCGTCCGCGTTTGCTTCGGGACTGTAAAGAGGTTTGAGTAAAACCCGAACCCTCATTCTTCCAGGGGAACCTCCATAATTACTCCTTGGAGCAATAGTTGTTCTAGTGCCAACAGGAGGGACTCTCTCTTCCGGGGATCCCTTGGCACGTTTGACCTCAAAATGGGAAGGAGGAGAGTCTTTTAACTCCAAACTGTATCCCAAACCTACTGCGGAGAGCACCTATCTGTCTTGATCGTGTCCCGCCAGGTCTCTTGCGAACAACTGGAGTCCTCCCCCCACCCGACTGAGTGGGGGCTTCAATGAATTTAACTTTGGGGGAGGTTTTGTACCTCCCCTGACCCAGGGTTTCTCATTACCCTGCTACTGTCCCTGTTTTTTACCCCCGGGATTTCACCGAGGAGGCCGTCGGAACTGTTACACAGCCGATGCCCCAGGGACTGGAGAAGCAGGCCTCTTAAAGAGGGACCTCTAACTCTGCTTTTAACCGGCAAGAGCGTATTTTTACCGCTGGAAATTTTCTGGATATATTTGTCCAGGTTTTCCCTGAATAAGCGTTCACCATGAAATGGGACGCTAACCAGCCATTCTTTACAGGGAGCTTCAGCAGACCAGTTCTTGAGCCATAGGAGCCTACGCATATGTACTATAGACAGCGTAAGGCGGGAGGCCTGATGGACTGAATCCTCTATGGCGTCAACCGCAAAGCCTAAGGCTCTAGGTAGATCAGCTAGGGCAAAGCCTGCTGATCTGTCAAGTCCCTCAAGACCTGTTTCAACTGATCCTTCACTGCTTAGCAGACCCCAATAGCTGCTACTGCTGGTTGTATCACCAAGCAGATTTTCATAAGGACTCCAATCTTTTATCTATTGGGTTCTTGAACATTTGGACATTATCCACTGGACATGTCAGTGATTTATACATACAAGAGATGGCTGCGTCCACTGTAGGGACCTTCTATTTTTTTTTTTTTTTTTTTGATGAACTTATCCTCCATGGGATAGACCACCGGAAATCTCTTGGGGGAATAAATATTTTTCCCAATCCTGGTAAATGAGCCCTTTCAGTAAAGGGTGAAGTGGAAAAGAACAAACAGTCTGGGGGCTTCTAGCGACCCCAACGAGGATACAGTAGTGGTTGATGGTTCCGCAAGGTGCATTTTTAAATGCTGATCGGACCATGTTAGTCAGAGACTGAACCCATAATCTTTCAGCTTGAGATGCTGAGAAAAAGGTTCCCCCACTGTTGATTCCTCTATAACAGAATCAACCTCATCCTGATCCCCTTCAGGCAGGTCGATCCCTGTATGGGACTGTTGCTCTGCTAACAGGCACTCTGAAGGAGGAGACGGAGATCGGGCGTGCTTTCCCTGACAGGGAGGCAGCCTCTCTAATCCTCCCAGAGCTGAGGAAAAAACCTCCTCTGTTACATACACAGGAGCAGGTGACTGAGGACAGCCACAGTACCAAGTACCCCTGCGGGGTCTCTACGGTCACTTACCTCTGAACTTCAGGGGAGACTGGTGCAGCAGGAGTATGCCCAAGATCCTCCGAGCCCGATGAGACCCCCTTCGCTTCCTGGAAGATTCAGTTCCGGAGCTTCTGGACGGCATATTCCTAAGCCTAAAGCTGAGGTATTCCAGCCGTAATACACCACTTTTACTGAGAATAGTCTAGCACAATTGCTGCTATATCACAGTTGGTGTCTACTAATGTGCCTTTCTAGGGGATGCCTGTATCAACCGCTTGCTGTATGCCTTTAAATGTTGCCAGCTCTGTCTCTGTACTTCATAGCCAGCTCACTACAATCTTGTGGTTTTTTTAAAACTGCTGGGACGCCCGCACATGCGCAGAAGCGCTGCAGCGCGCACAGAGCGTCATCCCCCAGGCTCCGCCCCCTTTCCCGGCTCACCTCTATATATAGAGGCGCGTGCACGCGCGCAGCCACGTGCGCCTTCGGCGCTAATTTCAAATATGGTAACAAGGGACAGGAGCCAGGGCCCCTCTTTGCCGCAGGCCGGGGGATGGACGAGCACTGCAACATGGCAGAGGAAGCAGTTTCCTGTAAGAGAACTCCCCATCTGCCTGGACTTTGCTCTGCTAAGAAGAAGCTAGTCCACATGACAAGAAAACATTCCACAGCGGCCTCTAGTGGACAAACACAGGTACCGCAGTCTAATATATTAAATATATATATATAATTTTTTTTTTATTTTTTTTCTTGACCACCATTAAAAATTATTACATTTTTTTTAGTAGTTACAGGCATGCACAGAATTTTGCGGGAATACCATTAGGTAACAGACAGAAAGACAAATTAGGCTTGGGGGTCCCCCAATAGAACCAAGTTCCTGGGGGCCCCCACTTACCTGTTCCCCGCCGCAGGACTTTGTTTGGTCCACAAAAAGCCCAAACTTCACCTATCACGGCAGGCATTGTAATCAAACCTTCAGGGACCGGGTTCCCAAGGATTTCACTCCCCTGGACCTGTATAGCACCCTGCACAGAAAACATCTTGGTCGTGGGTATGACCAGAGCTCTGGATCCCAGGGTCCAGCTCTCCTAAGAGAAGCATTACAGGCAAAACCTTGCTCTTCTCTGCAAGGCCCGGGTACCGACCGTTTAGCTATGAAGCTTTTTTGGTCGGATCCGGAATAGCTTACTGAGGCCCAAAAGAACCTGTACGCAAGCTCAGTGAAAAACACATGTTTCTTCTTGGCCAACACCTTAGACACTGGCAAAAAACTGAGGTGCTCCCGGATGGGAGGGGCTTATATAGGGGAGGGTACTTCCGGTTTTGGAAGTTGCCAGTGCCAGCACCTGACGGTATCTATATAACCCATTAGTAATGACTATGTCGCTCTGTGTCCCGTGATGTACGAGAAAGAAACGAGTGATCACATTCCTTGGGACCTCAACTTGGTTCCCTCTGCCCTGCAGAGAACACCATTTTAACTCATCAGGTTTATCCCCTTAGATGGCTTCTCCTACATAGTGTCCAATTGGTAGCTGTCACATTTGTCAGACATGTCTCTAACTTTAGGGGGCTGTTACTCCCATATGCTCCCACTTTTCTTCCTGATTTTACTCTTATGTGGCTGCCTTTTCCCTATGAGTGATGGAACATTGCCTGAAGTAGTTACAATTGCGCTGAGCAATCATGAACACACAACCACTGCCACAATCTGACTTGAGTCGTCAGGAGAAGAGTCAAGTGGTGGAGTCCATACAATACTGTCAGAATCTTACCACACCATGGACTCTATCCACTTTTTTTTTATTTTTTTTAAGTTTTCTAAATAACAGTAGGTTTTAACGTGAGCCTTTTACCTTTCTTTTTAATGTTGTACCTTCATTGGTTTAAAATGCAGAAGGCAAGATTTAGAATTGTGTTTTATGCCGCGTACACACGACCATTTTTAATGATGAGAAAAATGCAATTATTTAAAATGGGCATTAAAAATGATTGTGTGTAGGCTTCAGAGCATTTTTCACGACGTGAAAAAATTGGAACATGCTCTAATTTTTCTCGTAGTTTTTCACGTCGTCGTTTTTCTCGTCATGAAAAACGGCCGTGTGTAGGCTTTAACGACGTGAAAAAAATGTGCATGCTCAGAATCAAGTATGAGACGGGAGCGCTCGTTCTGGTAAAACTAGCGTTCGTAATGGAGATAGCACATTCGTCACATTGTAACGGACTGAAAAGCGCAAATCGTCTCTCACCAAACTTTACTAACACGAGGATCAGCAAAAGCAGCCCAAAGGGTGGCGCCATCCGAATGGAACTTCCCCTTTATAGTGCCGTCGTACATTTCGTACGTCACCGCGCTTTGCTCTAGCATTTTTTTTCATGATCGTGTGTAGGCAAGGCAGGCTTGAGAAGAATCACGTCGAGAAAAACATCGTTTTTTCAATGGCATTAAAAACGGTCGTGTGTACGCGGCATTAGACAATAGCAGAGTTGCACTATTTAAGTGATTAAACCATAAGTAACATTAAAAAAAAGTCCATAAATAAATGAAGGTAGTGAAGAATTTCTTAATCCTAGACACCATCCACCACCTAGAATTCGTGACCTCTAGAAGCACCAACACAGATAAAAGTGCTTGCTTACCAGCTTGCACAGACCTCCTATTATGGAAGGTCAGTGACACTTGTGGCTATACACCAAGCCTGGGCCTTTGCTATCATCAGAGGGTCCTCTCACCGCATCCGACCAACCGTCCATAGAGTGGTGTGACAAGTAAACCCAAAACACAGAAGGCTCCACATAGTGTAAAGTCCTTAAAACTTTTATTGCCAGGGCTCAAAATTGCACTTACATCAACAGAAGTAAAAATTTGCCTTTAAAATCAGTTCACCGGTCGGCAGATCAGCAAAACCCGTCCTTACGGAACATGTGGACAGCGATTCCGTAACAGAAGGTCTGTGCGAGCTGGTAAGCGAGCACTTTTATCTGTGTTGATGGCGGTGCTTCTAGATATCACGGATTCTAGGTTGTGGATGGTGTCGAGGATTAAGAAATTCTTCACTACCTTCATTTATGGATTTTTTAAATGTTACTGATGGTTTAATCACTTAAATAGCTCAACTCTGCTATTGTTTATTGCGTTTGGGACTGTTTGTATCTCACAGAAGAGTTGCTGCTTTGACATTTCGTATTTGTTTTATATATAATTTTTTTTATATAATTTATAATTGTGTATACGGTGACTACATAGGTTTTGATTAGTGATTGCATGTTTAAGGGAGTTTAATGTACATTTCTACAGTTTACGCCTTCCAAACAGGTGAGCAGAGAGTGAGGGGATGCAGGCTTCCAGATTTTTTAAAATTTGAGATGTGTATGAATCCACCACAGGAACAGGAAGTGCATTCCCTTTGTTATTTACAGGACAGGATGGTAACTCAAAAACAGACTGTAATTGAGGGTAGCTTGCGGTCTGCTCTACATAGGCAAAGCTACAATTAGAGTCTACATGTTACTTAAATAAAATGTTCTTGTACCCCCTCAGCAAGTTCTGCACCCCTTTTCCTTAAGCACTGTTGCTGGGTTTTCATACCGAAGTACATAAATGGACAGACAAGGCAAAATGTACAAACTGTAAATACATTACCAAAGCATCATATGCTGTTTATATTGCCATGAGCCTTGACTGGCAAGATAGAATAGTGCTCATGTGGCAGTACTGTACCATAGTTGCCAACAGTCCCGGATTTCCCGGGACATTCACGGATTTAGGACCCTTGTCCCGGATTGTTTTTGCCCCGATTTTTTTTTCAATCGGCTTCTTTCTTTTGGTGGCCCCTCCCCGCTATTCACTGAACATGTGGATGGGATGCGATCTTCCTCCACCCGCCGCTGCCGGGGGTCTGCAAAGTTCATGGGTCCCCGAGGTACGATGGGGAAAGGAATGTGCGGGGGGGGGGGCTCTGATGAAGGACACAAGTGTGAAGGGGCTCTGATGAAGGACACAAGTGTAAAGAGGCTCTGATGGGGGACACAAGTGTGGAGGGGACTCTGATGGGGGACACAAGTGCGGAGGGGCTCTGATGGGGGACACAAGTGTGGAGGGGATTCTGATGGGGACACAAGTGTGGAGAGAGGCTCTGGTGGGGGTCACAAGTGTGGAGGGGCTCTGATGGGGGACACAAGTGTGGAGGGGACTCTGATGGGGAAACAAGTGTGGAGGGGACTCTGATGGGGACACAAGAGTGGAGGGGACTCTGATGGGGACACAAGTGTGGAGGGGCTCTGATGGGGGACACAAGTGTGGAGGGGACTCTGATGGGGACACAAGTGTGGAGGGGACTCTGATGGGGACACAAGTGTGGAGGGGCTCTGATGGGGGACACAAGTGTGGAGGGGACTCTGATGGGGACGCAAGTGTGGAGGGGCTCTGATGGGGGACACAAGTGTGGAGAGGACTCTGATGGGGACACAAGTGTGGAGGGGACTCTGATGGGGACACAAGTGTGGAGGGGGACTCTGATGGGGACACAAGTGTGGAGGGGCCTCTGATGGGGACACAAGTGTGGAGGGGACACAAGTGTGGAGGGGCTCTGATAGAGGACACAAGTGTGGAGGGGACACAAGTGTGGAGGGGACTCTGATGGGGACACAATTGTGGAGGGGCTCTGATGGGGGACACAAATGTGGAGGGGCTCTGATGGGGGACACAAGTGTGGAGGGGACTCTGATGGGGACACAAGTGTGGAGGGGACTCTGATGGGGGACACAAGTGTGGAGGGGACTCTGATGGGGACACAAGTGTGGAGAGAGGCTCTGATGGGGGACACAAGTGTGGAGTGGCTCTGATGGGGGACACAAGTGTGGAGAGAGGCTCTGATGGGGACACAAGTGTGGAGGGGCTCTGATGGAGGACACAAGTGTGGAGGGGCTCTGATGGAGGACACAAGTGTGGTGGGGGCTCTGATGGAGGACACAAGTGTGGTGGGGGCTCTGATGGGGGACACACATGTGGGGGCGCTGATTGGGACATGGGCAGGAAGGGTTTTAATGGGTGTGGGGAGCTGGCTCTGAGGGGACACAAGCGTGTGGCAGAAGTTCTGATGGGGACACAAATGTGTGGGGGGTGGCTGTGATGGGAACATAAACGTGCAAGAGGGGGTGTTAATTGGGACACAAGCATGTAGGGAGAGTCTGATGAGGATACAATTGTGTGGGGAGATTATGCTGGGGACACAAATGGGCAGGGAGGCTCTGACAGGAACACTGATGTAAGGCCTCATGCACACTTAATGTTTAGCCCTGGTGAGCGAGGCTCTGGCATTAGGTGCAGACGGAGGATACAGGTGCACCATCCAGCCCCGCTGATGGCAGACTTTTAAAATCTATTCTCTTTCATGGCTGGGGATTCATTTATAAATAACTTTTTTTTTCGGCCCACGAATATCTGTAAAATATACAATATATATATATTATATATACACTGACCCACCCCCATGTATTATATATACACTGACCCCCCAATCACCCCATGTATTATATATACACTGACTCCCCCCATGTATTATATATACACTGACTCCCCCCATGTATTATATATACTCTGACCCCCCCTCACCCTATGTATTATATATACACTGACTCCCCCCATGTATTATATATACACTGACCCCCCTATCACCCCATGTATTATATAAACACTGACCCACACTGCCCCCATGTATTATATATACACTGACTCCCCCCATGTATTACACACTGCCCCCCATGTATTATATATACACTCACCCCCCCATCACCCCATGTATTATATATACACTGACCCCCATGTATTACACACTGCCCCCCATGTATTATATATACACTGACCCACCCATCACCCTATGTATTATATATACACACTACCCCCCCCTGTACTATATATACACTGACCCACCCATCACTCCATGTATTACACACTGCCCCCCCCCATCTATTATATATACACTGACCCCCCTCACCCCATGTGGTGTATATATATATATATATATATATATACATACATACACTGACTCCCCATGTATTATATATACACTGACCCCCCATCACCCCATGTATTATATATACATTGACCCCCTCATGTTTTATATACTCTGACCCCTCACCCCATGTATTATATATTTACTGCCCCCCCCCCATGTATTACACACTGCCCCTCATGTATTATACATATATATATATATATATACACACACACACACACACACTGACTCCCCCCAAGTAATACACACTCCCCCCATATATTATATATACACTGACCCCCCATGTATTATATATACACTGACCCCCCATGTATTATATATACACTGACACCCCAATCACCCCATGTATTATATATACACTGCCCCCCCATGTATTACACACTGCCCACGATGTATTATATATACACTGATCCCCCATGTACTACACACTGACCACCCCATGTATTATATATTATATACACTGCCCCCCCCCATGTATTATATATACACTGACCCCCCTCACCCCATATATTATATATACACTGACTCCCCCCATGTATTACACACTGCCCCCCCATGTATTATATATACACTGACACCCCATGTATTATATATACACTGACCCCCCCATGTATTATATATACACTGACCGCGCCCTCACCCCATGTATTATATATACACTGACCCACCCATCACCCCATGTAGAACACACTGCCCCACCCCATGTATTATATATGTATACTGACCCACCCATCACCCCATGTATTACACACTGCCCCCCTCACCCCATGTTTTATATATACACTACTCAAATATATTATATATACACTGACCCTTATGTATTATATGTAGCGGGTAGGTACTTTTCAGTATGTTGATTCGGGTGGAGACATCAGTGATGTCCAGTTCCCTGCGGCCCACCAGGTGGCGCTGTCACTTTGGGCCTGGGGTTGAACCATCGCTGGAGTGCTGTACCCTTTTTGGTCTCTCGCAGCGGTTGTACGGCGGGGCGGGGAAACCGCTGTGCTAGCTGGGAGAGGCTATAAAGGGGGTGGACATCTTCACCACGAGGTCCGAGTCCCAGGCACCTTTAGCCTGAGGGCTGCTGTCCAGCGGTCGGTGTCCAGGCGGCCTAGGCCTGGACACGTGGAGTTCGGGAGTCACCCCAGACACCCTCAGTCTGGGGTGAGGTGCATCGTTCAGGCCTGGGGCCCAGCTTCTTCCACTGGGATCCGCCCGGGAGGAATCGTCCTAAGGCACCCACAGAATCGGGTGTCTGAATCCAGGCGTAAGGGACCGCGCAGGTGACCTTCCCATAGATCTGGTGCAGCAGATTGCCAGTGCCGGGACAGGGCCTCCGGAGACCGCCGGGATGGATGTCCTCGCCAAACAGGGGCCATATTCACACGGAAGGTGGACCGTTACTCTAAGGTCCTGACAGAGACCGTCACTTAGGCCCGTGACAGGGGCTCCAAACAGTTCACCCGGTAGGTGGCAGCTACCAACTTCACGGTCGGTGGCAGAGACCGTGCGCCAGGCCTATCTGCACGAGAAAGGGATAGGAGAGTTCATTGTGCCTGGGCCTACTCGTATCCACACCGCTGTCTGTCTGTTATGGAAGTTCAACTGATTATGTTCATTCTGGTATTGAAGAAATAAAGGAGTGTTGAACTTTTAATGGTGTGGGCTCTATTACTGGCAGATACACCTCCACGGAAGAAGCGGAGGCTCCATATGCAGGATGCAGACCCGAAGGTAATTCAGAAAAGACTTTGCTCAAACCTCACAGACACAGAGGGTGAGAGCTTGGCGTAGTGTCCTGCACTCTCTCCTCCAGAGTACCCCTAGACAACAGCCACAAACAACCGATACAAGAGAGAGAGAGTGAGGCCGCTACATATATATACACTAACCCCATGTATTATATATACACTGCCCCAATACGCTGAATTTTATATATATATGTATATACATACACACTGAGGGATGAGGATGACGCTGGGCGGAGGTGGGGATATATTGTGGAGAGGGATGAGGATGACGCTGGGTGGAGGTGGGGATATATTGTGGAGAGGGATGAGGATGACGCTGGGTGGAGGTGGGGATATATTGTGGAGAGGGATGAGGATGACGCTGGGAGGAGGTGGGGATATATTGTGGAGAGGGATGAGGATGACGCTGGGTGAGGATGAGTTAAATAGTGAAGAGGCTCTCCACAATGCAACTCAAACATGCCAGTTTGTTATCTTCCATTGTCTCTGTTCCATCTATTGGATTAGGTGAGTGACTAAGTGAGGGGGCACAGCAGTACACTCTATTTTTCTGTGACTTACCCTCCACGACGCTCTATCCTATCTGCATGCACCTGAGAGGGCTGGGTTCACTTTCCAGGCTAAGAACCTGACCACGCCATCTGCCAATGTGCTTGCAACCTAGCAGCAGTAGCTAGCAGGCTCCGCCTCAGCGGGGATGGAAGCAGATCGAGTGCCATTCTCCATCACCGGCCAGGGGGGGGGGGGCGGGTGTGCTAGTGAAAGAAGGTGGTGGTGGTGGAGGGGGCCCAGGCTGGGGCTTGTATTCTCTATTGTTATCTTTTGTGGGCGCTGCACGCGCTAGCGGCTGCCTGCAGATCAGATGACAGTTTATTTTCATGTGAGGGGAGGCGGAGAGCGGGCCCAGCGCTGGGCCCCTTGAGGTGCACGGGCCCCTTACAAGAGTACTGCTGTACCGCCCTGATGGCGGCCCTGCAGGTAGTGGCAGGATTACTTTGATATCTCACAATTTTCATGTATCCCCCCAGTAACTTTTCATGTGGGTCTGCTAATTATAGAATCTGTCCTGTCATTGCTTTGTGTCTATGGTCTTCATGCTCACATCTAATCTCCATTCACTATGCTTGCTGCTATGCTTATAATCTATACACAAAAGAAAACTGCGCTAAATATATAAATCAAAAAAAGGCTGCAATAATGGTGACATAAACACGAACAGAAACAAAACAGAAAAAATTGCGCCAATAATAAACCACTAGTAATGACCAGAGGCTGAGCTGTGTGAAGCACAACACAACACACTAATCCGCAGCCTCTAGAAAGTGGAAATAAAGTATAAATAAAGTCCAAAGGTTGGTTATTGAACCCACCCCCGACCAAATTCAATAACAGTCCAAAGTAAGGCTGGAGGATATCCGATGGAGGGATATGGACACTCAGATGGTAGTGACTGCAACACCCGGTGTTCTCATAAACAGACAGTGCCCTCCACCACATAGAATGGCAGCTTACCAAAGGTAAGCCCACGATAAACAATCGACTGTGACCCAGCCGCGGCCTTAAGTGGATGAACCAACCGGATCTGGAGACAACACACAGCACCGCCAATCGTTCTTCCCCAGATCCTCCCGATCACGGGTAAATCAACAAACAGGACCGGTGTAAAGGAGAGGACATAGACCAGTGTTTCTCAACTCCAGTCCTCAAGGCGCACCAACAGGTCATGTTTTCAGGATTTCCCTCAGATGAAACAGCTGTGGTAATTACTAAGGCAGTGAAACTGATTACATCCCCTGTGCAAAATAATGGAAAGCCTGAAAACATGACCTGTTGGGGCGCCTTGAGGACTGGAGTTGAGAAACCCTGACATAGACCATAGGGTGATAACGTACAGTCCAAGTTTAATAAAATAAAGATAAAACACTTACATCTATGAAGTGATTAAAAGCTAGGAAGTAAGCCGGCCGGCTACCAAACGAACACCCTTCCCTTAGATCTGCGTGGTGACGTGGGAGCGACGTGCTGACGCAGAGAGGGAAAAAGACTCCCGTGTGCTTTTCTTTTCTTTTCCTGGCTGAACTTTCCGGAGTGCCTTTTCTTGAACACAGGGACTGTGTCCTAGTTTTTTTTTGTGTTTGGGCAGTTCTACTCGTTGGAGATATGGGAGCTGTTTTTTTTTTTGTTTGTTCTCCCTCCTTCTCCTGGCACTTAAAAATAAATCAGTGACTTTGGGTTTTAGATAGTGTAGGGTCAGAGAGAAAATGTTCAAGAGGAAAGTTCATCTGGAAGTGATGAGTGCCTTGACCGTGGCACTGTCACCAGGTGGCAGTGTTGCGCAACGATTGTTTGTTTTTTTGACATTATGCAGCACTTATTGGAGTGAATGGGTTTCTTCTAGGATAGACTCATTCATTCCAAGCAAACACACATGTTGGTAGGATGTATGTTTCTTTTCTTTCCCTCTGCAGGAGATTCGTCTGCCAAGACTACTGAGAATGGGTGGTCCTTAGATAGCCAGGGGGAGGGAAGAATGTAAATGTGTGAGATATTTAAAGTGTTTTATTGGAAAGTTTTATAGTTATATTGTTTTAAGTTTTCCCTTTCCCATTCAGGTCTTGGCACAATTTAGGGCTAAATTGTGTAGTTTGGTTTCTGGGCTGAACTTATGTCACCACCCTTGTGGGGTATGAGTTTGTACCAGACACTGGGGACCAGTGTCAAATCACCAGGGGGAGAGTGTAGCGAGTGTTTGAATTTATGTGAGGACTCTGGTGGTGTGGGATTCCTTGGGGCCTGCAGGTGGCGTTGTTGCCTTGGGCCGGAGCTGAACTCACACCGCAAACTGTGCCTTTTTGTCCTCCCCTGGAGCTGGTACAGCGGGGCGGGGAACCCGCTGTGACGCAAAGGGAGAGGTCATAAAAGGGGCGGACGCCCTGATTTTGGGGCAGAGAGAGTTGGAGGACGCGGCCGCACCCAGGCACCTTCAGCTTGGGTGCTGGCGTTCCGGTGTTCCAGGCCTAGGTGCCCTTGGCCTAGCGGGAGCGGAGATGGAGTCCATCTCAGGCACCTTTAGCCTGGGGTGAGGTACTATGGCGGATGCCTGGGGCTCTGTACCTTCGACTGAGTTCCACGAGGGTGGAGGAATCCGAGGGGACCCTAACTCCTTGCCCGTGTCTGAGTTCATGAGGACTGGTGCGCAGTAACTTCTCCGAAGAGCCCGGCGCGGCATCGCTGGTGACGGAGAGGCCTCCATTTCTCCCTTGGACGGATTTCTTCCTCTGACAGGGGCAAAGTGAGCGAAGGTAATTCACGTTCTATATTACCTAGTCAGTGGCAGTGACTATTCACCACTGGTGACAGCACAGTGGGCAGCAGCAAGAAGGGAAAGGATTGTGCCTCGATCTGTCCCCATTTTCCAAAGGAAAAAGATTGTTTTATTGCTTGGCAAGAAGAATAAAACTGAGTTGTACCTATTCACTGTGTGGAACTTGGGTTACTAAAGCAAAGGAGTCAGGGACAAAGGACTGGACTTGACTCTAGGACACCTACACAAAAGCCCAATCTTCTGGCCTTCACCTCTTAGTTACGGAGGACATGGGCCGTGGTGTGTATCATCTCTCTCTCCCAGGTACCCCTAGACAACAGCCATATAACCGATAAAGCAAGGGAGAAGGGTGAGGCCGCTACACATGTAATTATACCAAAGCTGAACAGCCCCGCCCAGGGGGCGGTCCCTCTGGTCATAACCCCTCACCCTGCACTCAGCAGCTCAGTTCGTCAAAAAGCAGTACAAACTCAAACAGGAGGGATGGGTGCTGTGTGCGTCCATGGACTTCAGAGAAAAGGATTTTACGGTGAGTGCAAAAATCCTATTTTCTCTTTCGTCCATGGACGGACACAGCTCCTTTAGTCTTGAAAAGTGAGACATCCCCAAGCAGTGTCAAAAAAACGAGGGGTGGGATCAGCAAGCAAACAAATCTCACCCCAAACAAACAGAGCTCCTCAACAGAGGAGTTGCAACCTTAAACAGCCGCCTGCAAAACCTTGCGGCCGAAGCAAGCATCCGCAGATGCATGCATGTCAACCTTGTAAAATTTAGTGAAGGTGTGAACGGACGACCAGGTCGCCGCCTTACACACCTGTGAGACAGACGCTTGATGTCGAAAAGCCCAGGAGGCACCAATCGCCCTGGTCGAATGCGCCGTGACAGGAAAGGGAGGCGCCCGCCCTTTAAGGGCATAAGCCTGAATCACAATCTGTCTGATCCACGAGAAATGGTGGCCGACGAGACCGCCAGGCCTTTCTTTGGACCAGTCACAGACACAAACAGTGAGTCTGACCTCCGAAACGGAGCCGTAGCAGACAGATACACCTGCAGAGCACGTACCATGTCTAAGGAATGTAACGCAACCTCTTTGGGATGCGAGGGCCGAGGACACAAGGATGGAAGTACAATGTCCTCATTCAGATGAAAAGCCGAAACCACCTTTGGAAGAAACGAAGGCTGCAGGCGTAGCACCGCTTTATCCTTATGGAGGATCAAGTAGGGGGACTTGCAAGACAAGGCCGCCAACTCAGAAACCCTCCTGACAGATGTAATTGCCACCAGAAAGGCAACTTTCTGAGAGAGTGTCAAAAGAGGAATCTCTCTGATGTTCTCAAAGTGAGGTTTCTGAAGTACCGAGAGCCCCAGATTCAAATCCTACGGTGGTAGTGGTGGTCGAACCGGAGGAGTAACATGTCGGACCCCTTGCACAAACGGACTCACCAGTGAATGAGCCGCCAGGGGTTGTTGAAAGAAAACAGCCAAGGCTGAAATCTGCCCCTTAATGGTGCTTAAGGCAAGTTTCTGATCCACTCCACGCTGTAGAAACAGCAGGATCCTGGAAACCGAATATGCCCATCTCCTCACACATAGAGATGTATGCCTTCCACGTGCGATGGTAGATCTTCCAAGGAGATGACTTCCGTTCCCTCAGCATAGTGGAAATGACTGAATCCGACAGGCCTTGGTCCCTTAGTACCTGTCTTTCAATAGCCATGCCGTTAAAGCCAGCGACTGTAAAGCAGGATGAAGTATGGGACCTTGCGACAGAAGGTCCTCCCGCATCGGCAGTCGCCAAGGGGCATCCGCCACCAGACGCACCAGGTCGGCGTACCAGGGACGCCGAGGCCAATCTGGGGCAATTAGGATTACCAGAATCCCCTCAGTCTCCACTCTGCGGAGCAGACGAGGAAGAAGTTCAGTGGGGAAAAGCATAGACCAGCCGATACTGTTCCCACGGGGCCACCAACGCGTCCGTTGCGTCCGCCCAGGGATCTTTTGACCTGGCCACAAACCTCAATACCTTCCGATTGAGTCGAGAAGCCAGGAGATCCACGTCTGGCGTGCCCCATTTTAGGCAAAGGAGTTGAAACACGTCCGGGTGTAGCGACCATTCTCCTTGTTCCAGCATCTGGCGACTTAGGTAGTCCGCCTGCCAGTTTTCTATGCCTGGAATGTATACGGCCGATAGAGCTGACACGTAAAGAAGGCCACCATGAGACCCAGGACTCGCATGCAAAAGCGCAGCGACGACCACCTGCGGGATGCCAACAGCTTCACTGCCACCTGAAGAGCCTGCAATTTTTCTAAAGGGAGAAAAACCTTCGCCTCCGAGGAGTCCAGGATCAAGCCCAGGTATTCCAGGCGCTGAGTCGGCACCAACACCGACTTCTGGAGGTTCAGTACCCAACCAAATTCTTGACTGGCAATCGCTACATCCTCCTCTAATTCTGAGTCTGAAGCAGCTCTCAGAAGGAGGTCGTCCAGGTAGCTCATGATAGCGATACCTCGCTGTCTCAGCAAGGCCAGAATCGGGCAAGCACCTTGGTGAAAACCCTTGGTGCCGATGCCAGGCCAAAAGGGAGAGCCACAAATTGGTAGTGATCGTCCCAGACTGCAAAATGCAGAAATCTCTGATGCCTGATGCATATGGGGACATGCAAGTATACGTCCTTGATGTCCAAGGACGCTAGAAAATCCCCCAGATGGAGTGCAGCA
This sequence comes from Rana muscosa, assembly GCA_029206835.1. Taxonomy (NCBI): domain Eukaryota; kingdom Metazoa; phylum Chordata; class Amphibia; order Anura; family Ranidae; genus Rana; species Rana muscosa. The sequence goes on from CM055120.1 coordinate 78,057,526, forward strand.
CCACAGAGCGAACTGATTCCATCCTGAACCTTCGCACATTTACAAAGGTGTTGAGGGCCTTGAGGTCCAGGATTGAACGGACCCCGTCCTTTGGGACTACAAACAGATTGGAGTAAAATCCCTGAAACCTTTCCAGCAGCGGCACAGGTACTATCACCCCGCGCTTCAGCAGGTCCTGCACTGCCCCAAACAGGGCGTTCCGACGAGCTGGAGGAAGAGGAAGGTTTGAGGAAAAAAATCTTTTTGGTGGACAAGAAAGAAATTCTATCTTGTACCCTGATGAAACCACTTTGCAAACCCACTGGTCGGAAACCAGGGATGTCCACCAAGCTGCAAACTCGCGAAGGCGACCCCCCACCCGAGAGTCGGGTGGGAGCAAACCTTCATGCAGTAGCAGATAAGTTTGCGGGCTTGTTTGGCTTGCGAACCCAGGGACGCTTTTGTCCCTCAGCTGGCCCCTTGTCGGCCTGGGAACGCTTACCTGCGGGCCCGGACTGATGAAAAAAAACACTTCTGAGTGGACAAGGAGGGCCCAGGCCTGCGGCGTGGCTCCTTACCTTTTCTGGATTGTGGGAGCAGTGTGCGCTTACCCCCAGTGACATCCTTAATAATGTTATCCAGCGAGGCTCCAAATAGCCTTCCACCCGGAAAGGCAAATCAGCCAGAGCCTTCTTGGAAGTCTGGTCCGCGGACCAGCATTTTAGCCAAATCAGACAACGCAGTACCACAGCAGATACTGAGGCTCTAGAAAGCAGGGGAGCTGTGTCCAGGGCTGCATCCCAGACATATTTGAGGCCATGCGCCAACTGGTCAGCCATTTCTATGCAGACCGGGGAAACCTGTTGTCTTTCCAACTCCTGGTGCAAAATTTTAGCCCATTCTGTAAGTGTCTGTGACACCAGAGCCGCAGCCAAAACTGGCCGTAATGCAGATCCCAGCATGGTAAACATGGACCGGGCTACCACCTCAGACCTCCTATCCACAGGGTCCTTAAATGCAGGGGTCACCTCAACCGGAATAGTGGTTACTTTGTTTAACCGGGATACCGGGGGGTCCACAACCGGGGGAGATGCCCATTTTTCAGAAGGCTCTCCTCAAAAGGGTAACGGTCCGCCATGCGTTTTGGGACCGAAAAGGTCCTCTGCGGTCGTTCCCATTCCTTGTCTATAAACTTATCAAAATAAGTTACATAAGGAAACACCTTAGTAGTGCGGGTCGGCTTGTGGGACCCAAAAGGGACCGACACCTCAGGAGATGTCCCAGCCGCATCCTCCAGTTTGAGGGTTTCCCGCACTGCGGTGATAAGTGCTTCAACAAGCACCTTGTCCTGCGCTGACCCGGACACAGTGTCTTCCTCACTGTCCGAATGGTCCTGGTCTGCATACTCTGACCCTTCAGAACAGGGGTCCTGTTTCACAGCCAGGCCCGAGTCTGAGTCAGAGCTTTCCCCAGAAGATGGTGGGGGGAGGGGGCATTTTTTTACCCCCCTTGTGCCCGCACACCGCTTTCACCCTGGCAACAAATGATTCAAGGACCGCCAACAAAGCGTCCACAGGTACCGCAGGTGCAGGGGCACCACTGGAATGTCTGGGGAAGAAACACCAGCTTCTGACGCCATGCTGACCCACACACTTGACAGCCACTCAGGGAACAAGTCAAGGTACAAGAAAAGGCCCACCCTCCTAGCTGCCCAGACCGAGTGGTATTCCCAGAGGACTCACCGCCCTGACCCAGGCACTGCTTCAGCGCTGCCGTCCGCTTTAAACTCCTGCACAGTGTGTGCCTGAGGTGTCTCTGAGGTGATCTGCCATTCGCGCCGTTCAGAATGACAAACCAGCGCTAGAGGTCCAGCCAATGTAAAAATCCACAAAGATGGCCGCCCGTTACCTCAGGAAAAAAGAGTGCGAGCTACAAGAAAATGACCGACCGCTGTATTAGCTATAGAAACAGTGCAGGTACAAGAAAATGTCCACCAGCTGTATTAGCATTAGGAACAGCGGCTTTCTGAGGTAAAAATAAAAATAAAAGGCTGCGAAAACCGACTGCCTGCTTTAACACCTACAGCTGCTGAAAGGGCCAGGGGGCATAATCCTTTCCTCGGCATGTGTACATTCCGATTTTGGGACCCTCGTCCCGATCGGAGCTTGTCCCGATGAAATTACCGGGATTTTGCCATTGTCCTGGGAAATCGGGAATGTTTTTGGCAAAAACGGCCAGCGGGCTATAAAAAGATGGTAGCCGCCGCAAGGACTATTTCCCCGTGTGTTCAGTGAAGAGGGGAGGGGCAGCCAATCGGCTTCTCTATTCAGTGCACAAGTAGACAATGCTCTTGTACAGTGAAGCCGATTGGTTGCGCGGATCGGAGGCCCCTCCCCTCTCCACTTAACACATGGAGAAAGCCAGGAACTGTAGCTGCCGCCAACCCTCTGCCCCGTGTCTGACGAGAGGGGACAGACACTGATGCAAGGACGGACTCTGCTGGGGGCACCTGATGCAAGGACGGACTCTGCTGGGGGCACCTGATGCAAGGACGGACTCTGCTGGGGGCACCTGATGCAAGGACGGACTGCTGGGGGCACCTGGTGTAAGGGGGGACTCGGCTGGAGGCACCTGATGTAAGGACGGATTCTGCTGGGGGCATCTGATGTAAGGAGGGACTCCTCTAGGGGGCTCCTGATGGCATCTGGTGGCAGGTGACACGCTCAGGGCTCCCACTGATTCGGCATTATGGTGAGTTGAATAATTTCAATTTATTTTACAATGTAATAGAAATAATGCGCTTCAATCATCCTGACACAATAACCACCATGGTGCCAGGATGATTGAAGTGCTAACACCAGGTGTTTGGAATATCTTTATCTGCTGAGTGTTAAACTTTCTGGAATACACATATTTCTATTGTTGGTGTAGGATCTGGGCTTGCTGTCCCTCCATCCCTCTTTTTCGTTCCTTCCTTCTCTCTCCTTCCCTTCCTCCCTACCTCTTTCTCTCTTTCTTTCTCCCTCCATACCTCGTTCATCTCATCCTCTAACCACACCCCATTGAGCCATGCCCCCTTTAAGCTACTTCCAATATTTCACTTAAATCACGCCCATTTTTCACTGCCGCGCGCAGAATTTTTCTTTCCCAGCTATGCCACGCCTACAAACGAATGCCCCACCCCTAACTATAACAAGACTCTGCTTACATGCAAAAGAAGTGTCCCTATGAATTATTTTACAATGTTGGCAACTATGCTGTACCTGAACGATTGTGTGATTTTTGATGGCAGCTGAAAGTCTAAAATTATGAAGCTGCAAGCATACAACTGCTGTCACAAGAGGGAGTGCTACCTAAAAAAATGCTCCAAGTGGAACACAGAATTCTTGGTTTAATTTATCATTGAACACACTCCATCATGTCAGATCTGTGAGGAAGGCAATAAAGTAGAATTCTGGGCTTTACCAAACTAGTCTTAAAATCACTTCTAATGCCGCGTACACATGACTGTTTTTAATGTCATTGAATAAAACGGCATTTTTCACGACGTGATTCTTCTCAAGCCTGCCTTGCCTACACACTATCGTTGAAAAAAATGCTTGAGTAAAGCGCGGTGACGTACAACACGTACGAGAGCACTATAAAGGGGAAGTTCCATTCGGATGGCGCCACCCTTCATGTTAGTAAAGTTTGTTGAGCAACGATTCGCGCTTTTCAGCCTCGTGCTCTTCAGTCCGTTAAAGCGTGACGAATGTGCTATCTCCATTCCGAACGCTAGTTTTACCAGAACGAGCGCTCTCGTCTCATACTTGATTCTGAGCATGCGCATTTTTTTTCACGTCGTTAAAGCCTACACACGGCCGTTTTTCATGACGAGAAAGACGACGAGGTGAAAAACAATGAGAAAAATTAGAGCATGTTTCAATTTTTTCATGGCCATTTTTCACGTTGTGAAAAATGCTATGAAGCCCACACACGATCATTTTTAAAGACCATTTTAAAAAATGGCACTTTTCTTGCCATAAAAAACGGTCGTGTGTACGCGGCATAACACCTATTCTGACTAACTTGTATAAGAAGGATCTGTATCTGGGTCCTCTTTGTTCTGGTTACAGTTACTGTAGCTGCTTCCCAGGTCCAGAGGAATTGGCCTTGCCATAACACTATCCCTGTCTCTGAAGACTCACTTACTGGCTTGGACATCTTGTTTTTCAGACTGTAGGGTGCTAGATGTGGTCACCCAGGGCCACAAACTGAAGTTTCACTCCCTGCAGCCTCCACATGCTTCCTGTGTCACCCCACCAGGTTAGCAGATCTCTATCAAGCCCTTTATATGACCCAACATTTGCAGGGGTTTTTCTAAAACCTGTTTACTGTCTCATGCCCAAATGTTCGTTGGAACCGACTCATTCTTTTGAGTATCTAGGTCTAGTCCTGGACACAGCTCAGGTCAGAATATTACTTCCAGAGAAAAAGTTTCAGATATTTTGGTCTCAAATTCAAACTCTCCACTCCAGAAGCCGTCCAACTCTATACCCCCCTTTTTTTTATTAAAAAAATAAAAATTATTATTTTTTTCTTTTTTTGTAAGGGGCCCAGAGGTCCCCAGAGGCCCGGAGGTCCCCAGGGGCCCGGATGGCAACCCCCACTTTTTTTTTGTAATTTATTTTTATTTTATTTCTTTAATTCTTTTTTTATTTCTTTTTTTTTTTTTTTTTTGTAAGGGGCCCAGAGGTCCCCAGAGGCCCGTAGAATGCATTAGGGTGAAAAAACATGTACCTTTACAACCCCTTTAACATCTTCTCTACTGTGCACGAAAACCCCCTTCCTGCCCAAGCCATTTTTCAGCTTTCAGCGCTGTCACACTTTGAATGACAATTGCGCGGTCGTGCGACGTGGCTCCCAAACGAACTTTGCGTCCTTTTTTTCCCACAAATAGAGCTTTCTTTTGGTGGTATTTGATCACCTCTGCGGTTTTTATTTTTTGCGCTATAAACAAAAGAAGAGCGTCCAGTTTGGAAAAAAACACTATTTTTTACTTTTTGCTATAATAAATACCCATTTTTTTTTTTTTATAAAATTTTCCTCAGTTTAGGCCGATGCGTATTCTTCTACATATTTTTGGTAAAAAAAAAAAAAAAACGCAATAAGCGCGTATTGATTGGTTTGCGCAAATGTTATAGCGTCTACAAAATAGGGGATAGATTTATAGCATTTTTTATTTTTTATTTTTTATTAGTAATGGCGGCGATCTGCGATTTTTTATTGTGACTGCGATATTGCGGCGGACACATCGGACACTTTTGACACATTTTTGGGACCATTCACATTTATACAGCGATCCCTGCTATAAAAATGCATTGATTACTGTATAAATGTGATTGGCAGGGAAGGGGTTAACCACTAGGGGGCGGTAAGGGGTTAAATATGTTCCCTCAAAGTGTTCTTACTCTGGGGGGAGGGGACTGACTGGGGGAGGTGACCGATGGTTGTCCCTATGTACAAGGGACACACCATCGGTCCCCTCTCCCTCACAGGACGTGGATCTCTGTGTTTACACACAGAGATCCACTTTCCTGCTCGTTTCCCGGGCAATCGCGGGTGCCCGGCGGCAATCGCGGCCGCCGAGCACGCGCACCGGGGCCTTGTGAACGCGGCGGGCGCGCGCGCCTCCTAGCTCGTTTTAAAGGGAGGACGTCATATGACGTCCTCCCAGAACGAGAGTGTCCTCCGCCCGCCGTCTATTGACAGTGGGCGGGGGACAAGTGGTTAAGGCTTACCTGTAGGTGCAGGAAATATCTCCTAAACCCCCACGGTTTAGGAGATCTTTACAATAGAGACAAGCGCCGATGTCTACGGTGCCTGCGCCATAGACAACGGCACAGGCGCACTTTAGAAACGCTGATCCTGCCGTTTCTAAAGAAAGGTCATGCCGTGACTGGAGGCTCCTGCGCGGATGGGGGCCTTAACGCGACTCCTGCCAGTCACAGAGCCGGAGTTTGCGGCCCCCAAAAGGTAGAGGGGTGAAGAATGGATGCTTCCTGCAACAGGGGACAGCGGTGACATTGCAGGCTTCGGTTTCAGGTAAGTGACACATAATGGGCTACTATGCGATGCATAGTAGCCCATCATGCTTTACCTTTGCAGAGAAATAAAGAGGAAGTAAAACCCATCAGGGTTTACTTCCTCTTTAAAAAAGATCCAAAAAACTACTGTATGTAATAATAAATGGCTTCATGTGATTGCTATCCTTAAATAAAAGACAGTTTTTTTGGCACGATCAGTCATATTTTCAATATTAATGCCAAAATTTCACAATTTCTGCCAGGGTATGCAAACTTTTGAGCACAACTGTACATAGATTTCAGTGGCTCATTAAAGCTAGAGGGTTACCATCACAGCCAGGCAACTGACATCTTCAGAAGGAATGGTCAGCCGTAGTTTCCTACGATATGCTCTAAAAACTGATTTCTTTTTAAATGTAAAATGTCACAAAACATGACACTTGTATGACGATGTCACAATGAAAACAACCATGCCCTGAACTGTGTTGCATACTAGTACTTGGGCCGCAAATCCCCAGAAATAATTTATGATGCGTGAGTCAGGTAATGACTTTCAACCAGGATGACACATGCGTCGGGTAATGACTTTCAATCAGAACCTTCTCTTTGCTTAGTGAAAGTTTGTCCTTATCATCTAATGAAAAAAAAACTCCACAAATGAGCTCATATCCATGCAATGCTGACTTCTATGCAGTGCTACCTAACAAAGTACCTTCTTTCAGTCTGCTTGCATAATGGCAGACTGTGAACATATGTTAGAGATGTAATATTTCACACAACACTGAAATCTAACATTCATTTACTGGAAATTAACAGGCTGTTCCTCCTCACTGTGAATAATAAGTACATGAAAGAGCAGTTACATAGAAATACTGTAAGTACACTGGTATTTTTTCTTATGATAATTCAACTTTCTCTGACTAGCGTGACTCCCTAGGGCGGTTAAATGTACTGCTGCCTGTTCTCCATAACTTACAGTATATTTCAAGGCAGAGTGGAAAAAAAAATATATATATTTTGTACATCTCCCCTAGCTAGGATTAACACAGAAATTATGTGCATTTCATGACTTCAAGGTTCGGCTCTCACTTTCCCCCGGCCTCTATCTTCAGGGAAGAAGCTAACTGAGCCCGATCTGTGCATTATTAGCTTTAATATAATGAAGGTGAGACATCAGGGATCTAATGGATCCCAATGTCTCATTACAGACAACCTGTTATAGTAAAAATCTATTACATAGGGGACTTTTAGTCCCCTATGTGATAAAAAATAAAGGTAAAGTAGTTATAAAGCCTAAACATTTTTTACTTTAATGCATTCCTTGCATTAAGGTAAAAAAATGTAGGCATCAGTATCCCCCCTAACACCCTCCTTTTGATTACTTGAGCCCTTGTTTTATCCAGCGCTGTGCCTGTCTGCATCTCTTCTCTCTCCTCACTTCCTGGTCTTACTGGCTTTGCTGAGGCAGCAGAAGCTACTGGCTCCCGCTGCTGTCAATCAGCGCCAGTGACGGGTGCGCAGGGCTGAGTTCCGCTGTCTGTGTCAGGAAATGCAGACAGCAAGGCTCAGGAGCGAGACCGCACGAGTACCCCCATGGAAAGTGACTTTCTATGAGGCACTCGGCAGGGGGGAGGAGCCAGGAGTACCAACAGGGGATCCAAGAAGAGGAGGTTCAGGGCCGCTCTGTGCAACTCCATTGCACAGAGCAGATAATTATAAACCTGTTTGTTAATTTTTATTTTAATAATTTGAAATAAGTGTAGCGACCTCACCCCTCTCACCCCTTCTCATTCTCGGCTTGACTTTTCTCTGTCTAGGGGTGTTAGTACTGGGGGGAGGGATAAGATACACCACGGCCCATGTCCTCCATAGTGACGAGGTGAAGGCCAGAAAGATCGGGTTTTGTGTAGGTGTCCTAGAGTCAAGTCCTGTCCTTCGTCCCTGACTCCTTTGCTCCTAGTAACCAGAGTTCCACACAGTGAATAGGTCCAACACAGTTTTATTCTTCTCAGCGAATAAACACACAGCACGGTTAAGTTGGATTCTTTTGCAACAACTTAGTAGTAATGGGAATAGGTCGAGGCACAATCCTTTCCCTTCTTTTGCCAACCACTGTGGTATCACCAATGGCGAATAGTCACTGCCACTGACCATGTGAAGTAGAACGTGAATTACCTTCGCTAGCACGGCCCCTGTCAGGGGAAGAATATCCGCCCAAGGGAGATACCGGAGGCCTCTCTGTCACCAGCGATGCTGCGCCAGACTCTCCAGAGAAGTTACTGCACACCAGACCTCACGAACTCAGACACGGGCACCCAAGGAGTTAGGGCCCCCTCGGATTCCTCCACCCTCGCGGATCTCAGTCGAAGGTACTGAGCCCCAGGCATCCGCCATAGTACCTCACCCCAGGCTAAAGGTGCCTGAGATGGACTCCATCTCCGCTCCGGCCAGGTCAAAGGCACCTGGGCCCAGAACACCGGAACACCAGCACCCAAGCTGAAGGTGCTTGGGTGCAGCCGCGTCCTCCGACTCTGCACTCTGAACCCTGTGGTAAGGGCGTCCGCCCCTTTTATCTCCTCTCCCTTTGCGTCACAGCGGGGTCCCCGCCCCGCTGTACCAGCTCCAGGGGAGGACAAAAAGGCACAGTCTTGCGGTGTGCGTTCACCCCCGGCAACAACGCCACCTATAGGCCCAGGGAACCTCACACCACCAGAGTCCTCCAAGAACCATGAAAGGGTCTCAGATTCCCTAGCAATCAGTGCATCTGGGTTACACTACCACCCAGATGCTTCCCCTAAATTCAAATACCCGTTACATAAGTTAATAAAATAAATAAAAGCATTTACAATCACTTTAAGAGTAAAAAAAAGTAAAGTTACACCCAAGCACTTAAAAAAACCTCCCCAAAAAGTCCACACGCACACATAAATGTAAACATGCATTGGGGGCGATTATATATGAAAACATGAATTGCATTATTATTATTATTACAGATACTTGTATAGCACGATCAATTTATGCAGCACTTTACACATACACTATATTACCAAAAGTATTGGGGCACCTGCCTTTACACACACCTGAACCTTAATGGCATCCCAGTCTTAGCCTGAAGGGTTCGATATTTTGAAGTGTGGGCAGAAACCCACACAGACACAGGGAAAACATGCAAACTCCAGGCAGGTAGTGCCATGGTTGGGATTCAAACCAACAACCCTAGTGCTGCTAGGCAGAGGTGCTAACCACTTAGCCACTGTGCTGCACTACACATAATAAATATCCCTGCACATGCTGGAGTAAGTGCAATAATTCTAAGGTCATTACTCACAGTTAACTTTAACTCTAAACTGATGACCTGTAGGGGCTTTTGGAAAATTTGGGGTACAGAAGTTTGTTGTTTTATGGGTGCATGCAATTTTACAGCTTGACATGTTTGGCATCTATTTAGTATCATAACCTTATCTTATATATTTTACTAGAACTAGGTAATATATTGGGTTTTTGTGCTCTAAAAATAAATACACTTGTAGCGGGGTATTCCCCTTTAAGAGAGAGAGACTACATCACCCATAACCCCGTTCTTCACATGTTCCACCGCAGAGACTCATGGGAGGGGTGATAAAAGGAGGAGGCGAGGCCGGGCTCGGCCTCTTTTTGGGGGACACGAGACTTCACAGACGGATCCTCCTGTGCGGATGTGTCGGAGTGCAGGGCCTGAAGCCTGAGGCCTTGCTCTGCACCAAAGAGCCTTCCACCCTCCCCTCTTCAAGCCTGGGTGGCATCTGACTTTGTGAGCTACAGCCTTGTCGGATCGGGGGCCCGATCGTTGGAGAGATCGAGTGTGTGTGACACGGCCGGTGGAGGTTTCCCGGACTGGATCCGTAGTCCGGCGGGTGAGAGGGCGTAAGCCCAGCTAAGATACTGTTACTGTATATAGGCCTATAGACTGCCGTGGCCTACAAGTTATTTTCATACCCCTTGGATTACAAAGTTATACTCTGTTTAAAGTGCACCACCATTACAGACCTGCCGGTGAAGAAAGAAGGACTAAGCTAAATATTAAAACCAGGCCTGGTGGGGATTCTAGCGTGTTTGATTACTGCGCCATAGGGCACTTAGTTAATGATTGACCGCATGGCGCACCTGTAGCGTGTGTTACTATATAGTGTGTTAGAGTGGCAGGACGCTGCCCTTAGGAGTGATTATCTTGAACTGTGATTACTGTTACCCCCTTTATCCCTATTGAGAATATAAGTAAAACACTTTACCTATTACAATTTATTACTGTGTCCTTGCTTAGTTATTATATTGCATAGGATATATCATTGATTATTAGTCCTAGCTGTGCCAGAAGGGGGTAGAGCCTATTGCCGGGGGTTGAATTCTGCGGCCTCCTTAGTTGGAGGTATCGCTACACACTGATAGGCAGCACTGATAGGTGGCACTAATGGGCATTGATAGGCACTCATAGGTTCTCATAGGTTGCACTGATGGCCACTGATAGGTGACACTGGGCACTGAAAGGCTGCTCTGGTGGGCACTTATGGTTGGCACTGATAGGCGGCACTGATGGGCACTTCTTTAGGGAGAAGGTAAGTATAGTGCCTTTGACAGCTGGATGGCGTTGTATACTTGCTGGGGTACTTTGCTTTATGGTGCGGCAAGAATTATACCCCCTGTTGTGTTCAGCAGGCGGTACCTCCCTCCAAACGTAATCCATTCAAGTGAATGAGGCTGTGGCACTACCCTCCCGCAACTGCGGTTGGAGCTCGTGGTGAGGACTTTTAGGGGTTAAACAGGCAGAGAAGAGGTGATATATTGTCATCTCACCACCTGTCAAACATCTTATGAAAGGTGATCCACCACGGATCACTCTTCTAAGTGCAATAAATGTGTGAAGGAGCCCTCAGGGTGTTCACCCTCTCTAATTGTCCTGACCACCAAAAAGGAAAGTGAGGGTAAATTCTAAATCTGGAGTTGCCACTGGAACTAGAATAGAGGGAAAATCTTGCAATAGATTCCTGAGACAACTCAGTCAGAATGTGGAATGAATTATTTTTGTTTCCATTGACTTCTATGGGGAAACTCGCTTTGATATGCGAGTGCTTTGGATTACAAGCATTCTCCTGGAACGGATTATGCTCGTAAGCCAAGGTTCCACTGTATTTGGTTTCATTGTGTTAAGATTATTTATGTATATGTCTATTTCTTTATAGAGATAAACTCTGAACTATACACCTGAAGAAGCGGGTTCACCGCGAAACATGTAGAAGTCAAACTGGCAAGTGACGAATATCTAATCCCTCTCCTGGATGGATACACGTTAACTCGTTCCAGTTCATTTCAGAGTTATTGAAATTCTAGTATTTGTATTTTCTCTCTCTCCCCGAAGGGTTTTTTTTTAACCATGTTATGTCTTAAATTTATATTTTTTAAAAAAATAAAACATTTTGTGAGTCTTTACCGTACCATGAAAGTCCAAAGTTGCCTCAAATCTTCTGCCCATTGTTTCTTGAACTGATAAGATGATGGTACACTATTGTGTATATACAGTTGCAAAAAAAAGTATGTGAACCCTTTTGGAATGATGTGGATTTCTGCACAAATTGGTCATAAAATGTGATCTGATCTTCATCTAAGTCACAACAATAGACAATCACAGTCTGCTTAAACTAATAACACACAAAGAATTAAATGTTACCATGTTTTTATTGAACACACCATGTAAATATTCACAGTGCAGGTTGAAAAAGTATGTGAACCCTTGGATTTAATAACTGGTTGAACCTCCTTTGGCAGCAATAACTTCAACCAAACGTTTCCTGTAGTTGCAGATCAGACGTGCACAATGGTCAGGAGTAATTCTTGACCATTCCTCTTTACAGAACTGTTTAACCACTTGACCACTGGGCACTTAAACCCCCTTAATAACCAGACCAATTTTCAGCTTTCGGTGCTCTCACATTTTGAATGACAATTACTCAGTCATACAACACTGTACCCATATGAAATTTTTGTCCTTTTTTTCACACAAATAGAGCTTTCTTTTGGTGGTATTTAATCACTGTTGGGTTTTTTATTTTTTGCGCTATAAGAGAAAAAAGACTGAAAATTTTGTAAAAAAATGATTTTTTTTTTCGTTTCTGTTATAAAATTTTGCAAATTACTATTTTTTCTTCATAAATTTTGGCCAAAATTTATACTGCTACATATCTTTGGTAAAAATAAGTACAAATTGGTGTATATTATTTGGTCTTTGTGAAAGTTATAGAGTCCACAAGCTATGGTGCCAATATCTGAAAATTGATCACACCTGAAGTACTGACGGCCTATCTCAATTCTTGAGACCCTAACATGCCAGAAAAGTACAAATACCCCCCAAATGACCCCTTTTTGGAAAGAAGACATTCCAAGGTATTCAGAAAGAGGCATTGTGAGTTTTTTGAAGTTGTCATTTTTTCCCACAATTCTTTGCAAAATCAAGATTTTTTTTTTCTCTTTTTTTTTTTTCACAAAATTGTCATATTAGCAGGTTATTTCTCACACACAGCATATGCATTCCACAAATTACACCCCAAAACACATTCTGCTATTACTCCCGAGTATGGCGATACCACATGTGTGAGACTTTTACACAGCGTGGCCACATACAGAGGCCCAACATGCAGGGAGCACCTTCAGGCGTTCTGGAGCACCAAGGCCAATTCTGACATTTCTCTCCTACATGTAAAAATCATCATTTATTTGCTAGAAAATTACATAGAACCCCAAAACATTATATATGTTTTTTTAGCAAAGACCTTAGAGAATATAATGGTGGTTGTTGCAACTTTTTATCTCGCACGATATTTGCGCAGCAATTTTTTTAACGCGTTTTTTACGGAAAAAAAATGTTTTGTGCTTAAAAAAAAAAAAAAACAGTAAAGTTAGACCAATGTTTTTGCATAATGTGAAAGATGAAGTTACGCCGAGTAAATAGATACCTAACATGTCGCCCTTAAAAATTGCACACACTCGTGGAATGGCGCCAAACTTCGCTACTTAAAAAATCCCCATAGGCGACGCTTTAAATATTTTTACTGGTTACATGTTTTGAGTTACAGAGGAGGTCTAGGGCCAAAATGATTGCTCTCGCTCTAACGTTCGCAGAGATACCTCACATGTGTGGTTTGAAAACCGTTTTCATATGTGGGCGGGACTTACGTATGCGTTCGCTTCTGTATGCGAGCTCACGGGGACAGGGGCGCTTTAAAAAAAAAAAAAAAAATTTTATTCTTCATTTTACGTTATTTATTTTAGTTTGACATGTTTTTCCGCCCTAAACATTTTTTTGATCACTTTTATACGTATTACAAGGAACGTAAACATCCCTTGTAATAGGAATATGGCATGACAGGTCCTCTTTACAGTGAGATATGAGGGGGGGGGGGGTGTCAATAAGACCCCACATCTCACCTCTAGGCTGGGAAGCCTGAAAAAAAAAAAAAAAAAAAAAAACAACAATCCTGGCTTTGATCGTAGCGGTGAGTCGGTAGAAGCACCGGAGGGCGGCGGGGGGACGGGGGGGGGGGGGACATCCCCTCTTGCCTCCCGTAAGAATGATCAAGCGGCGGAACAGCCGCTATGATTGTTCTTATGGTGTAGGGAATCGCCGGCTGAAAAAGCCGATATCTGAATGATGCCTGTAGCTGCTCCCATCATTCAGATATCCCCGCACAAAGTCAAGGACGTCATATGACGGCCGGAGGGCGGGAAGTGGTTATTGCAGAGTATTGCCGGGCATTGCGGAGTATTGCCGGGCATTGCGGAGTATTGCCGGGCATTGCGGAGTATTGCCGGGCATTGCGGAGTATTGCAGGGCATTGCGGAGTATTGCGGTGTATGGCAGGGTATTGCGGTGTATGGCAGGGTATTGCACGGGTATTGCACAGGGTATTGTGGAGGGTATTGCACAGGGTATTGTGGAGGGTATTGCAGAGTATTGTGGAGGATATTGCAGAGTATTGTGGAGGGTATTGCAGAGTATTGTGCAGGGTATTGCAGAGTATTGTGCAGGGTATTGCAGAGTATTGTGCAGGGTATTGCAGAGTATTTTGCAGAGTATTGCGCAGGGTATTGCAGAGTATTGTGCAGGGTATTGCAGAGTATTGTGCAGGGTATTGCAGAGTATTGTGCAGGGTATTGCAGAGTATTGCACCAGGGTATTGCAGAGTATTGCACCAGGGTATTGCAGAGTATTGCACCAGGGTATTGCAGAGTATTGCACCAGGGTATTGCAGAGTATTGCACCAGGGTATTGCAGAGTATTGCACCAGGGTATTGCAGAGTATTTCGCAGGGTATTGCAGAGTATTTCGCAGGGTATTGCAGAGTATTGCACCAGGGTATTGCAGAGTATTGCACCAGGGTATTGCAGAGTATTGCAGAGTATTGGCAGGGTATTTTGCAGAGTATTGGCAGGGTGTATTGCAGAGTATTGGCAGGGTATAGCACAGGGATGGCTGAGCAGGGATGGATGGATGGATGGATCTGTGACTGCAATTGTCACAGATCCAGCCCACAGTGCTGCTGCTGCCATCCGCTCCCTCCCCCTCCCCTCTCACACTGTACCGATCGGTACAGAGAGGGGAGGGAGGAACCGGCGTCATCAAATGACGCCGGTCTGTTTACAAGTGATTGCTCCGTCATTTGACGGAGCGATCACGTGGTAAACGGCCGCTATCAGCGGCGATTTACCGCGATTCGTGATCCGCCGGGTCCTCTGGACCCGGCGGTCACGGAGTTTCCCGTGTGCGCGCCCCAGGGGGCGCGCGGGAGCGCGATTCTGGGAGGACGTTATATAACGTCCTCCCAGAGTTAAGCAACCACCCTGCCGCCGTTATTTGTCGGCAGGTGGTTGTTAAGTGGTTAAAGGGGTTGCTCCACCGGAAAAAAAAAATTTAAAGCCAGCAGCTACAGCTACAGCAGCTGCTGGCTTTTAATATTTGGACACTTACCTGTCCTGGAGTCCAGCGACGTCCGCAGCAGAGGACGAGCGACCGCTCGTCGCTCTGCTGCTCCCTCCGCCATCCTCGCTGAGGGAACCAGGAAGTGAAGCCCTGCGGCTTCATGCCCGGTTCCCTACGGCGCATGCGCGAGTCGCGCTGCGCCGTTCTGATTGGTGCTCCTGTGTTCTGGGAGCCGAGTGTCTCCCAGAACACCAAGGGAAGTCTGCGGGAAGTGACGTAACTCCCGCAGATTCCCGGAGACAGGACTCCCGGATGTGGGTGAAAATACCTGTCTTAGACAGGTATCTTCACCCCCCTCCCCCCTGAAAGGTGTCAATTGTGACACCGGAGGGGGGGAGGGTTCCAAATAGCAAAAGTTGCTATTTAGGGTGGAGCTCCACTTTAAGTTCAGCAATATTCTTGGGATGTCTGGTGTGAATCGCTTTCTTGAGGTCATGCCACAGCATCTCAATCGGGTTGAGGTCAGGACTCTGACTGGGCCACTCCAGAAGGCGTATTTTCTTCTGTTTAAGCCATTCTGTTGTTGATTTACTTCTATGCTTTGGGTCGTTGTCCTGTTGCAACACCCATCTTCTGTTGAGCTTCAGCTGGTGGACAGATGGCCTTAAGTTCTCCTGCAAAATGTCTTGATAAACTTGGGAATTCATTTTTCCTTCGATGATGGCAATCCGTCCAGGCCCTGATGCAGCAAAGAAGCCCCAAACCATGATGCCCCCACCACCATACTTCACAGTTGTGATGAGGTTTTGATGTTGGTGTGCTGTGCCTCTTTTTCTCCACACATAGAGTTGTGTGTTTCTTCCAAACAACTCAACTTTGGTTTCATCTGTCCACTGAATATTTTGCCAGTACTGCTGTGGAACATCCAGGTGCTCTTGTGCAAACTGTAAACATGCAGCAATGTTTTTTTGGACAGCAGTGGCTTCCTCTGTGGTATCCTCCCATGAAATCCATTCTTGTTTAGTGTTTTACATATCGTAGATTCACTAACAGGGATGTTAGCATATGCCAGAGACTTTTGTAAGTCTTTAGCTGACACTCTAGGATTCCTCTTCACCTCATTGAGCAGTCTGCGCTGTGCTCTTGCAGTCATCTTTACAGGACGCCCACTCCTAGGGAGAGTAGCTGCAGTGCTGAACTTTCTCCATTTATAGACAATTTGTCTTACCGTGGACTGATGAACAGCAAGGCTTTTGGAGATACTTTTATAACCCTTTCCAGCTTTATGCAAGTCAACAATTCTTAATCGTAGGTCTTCTGAGAGCTCTTTTGTGCGAGGCATCATTCGCATCAGGCAATGCTTCTTGTGAAAAGCAAACCCTGAACTGGTGTGTGTTTTTTATAGGGCAGGGCAGCTGTAACCAACACCTCCAATCTCATCTCATTGATTGGACTCCAGTTGGCTGACACCTCACTCCAATTAGCTCTTGGAGATTTCATTAGTCTAGGGGTTCACATACTTTTTCCACCTGCACTGTGAATGTTTACATGGTGTGTTCAATAAAAACATGGTAACATTTAATTCTTTGTGTGTTATTAGTTTAAGCAGACTGTGATTGCCTATTGTTGTGACTTAGATGAAGATCAGATCACATTTTATGACCAATTTGTGCAGAAATCCATATCATTCCAAAGGGTTCACATACTTTTTTTTGCAACTGTATTTGATCAGTAGTGATAATTAGGAGTAGCTTATTTACAGTTGGGGCGGGCAGTAAAAACCACATGGTTGAGCTGGGTTTTTATCACCCCTCAACTGCTCCCCCTTTAGCTGGAAAGACATGGGTATACACCAATGCTGTATCCTGGCCTAGGCCAACAAGGCCCAGGCCTAGGGCAGCACTTTGCAGGGGGGCAGCACGGAAAGAGTCCCCACCGCTAGTCTTATGGGGTGAACTGGGCTAAGAGGCAAATTAGTCTAGCGCCCCCATAAAACGGCCGCACTGCTTCCGGTATGCAGGCAGCCGGCGCTGCTTCTAATTTTTACTGTCCTATCATCCTGGACCACAAACCTTCCTCACTGTGCTATGTTTACTGCTGCACCATTGGCATGGTTATATCTTCTTAGTCCTCTCCATAAAATTATCAGAAATTTGTGCTTAAAGTAGAACTATAAGCAACACTTTTCCTTCTGGATAGAGTAAGGGAGGGTTATAGCCCCTGTCAGTTTATTTTTTACCATCCCTGTCCCATTTCAGAGATTTCCCTTCACCTCCTGCCCCATAAGCCAAACAGGAAGTGAGAGGAAATCTATGCAAATTAACCGTTTCCCGACCGCCGCACGAGGATATACATTGACAGAATGGCACGGCTGCGCAAATGGGCGTATATATACGTCCCCTTTAATTTGCGACCCTGTCGCGAGCTCCGTGACCATGCCCGCAGGACCCGCGGACTCTGTCCACCGGTGTCCCGCGATCAGGTCACAGAGCTGAAGAACAGGGAGATGTTAGTGTAAACACATCTCCCCGTTCTGCCTAGTGACATGTCACTGATCGTCTGTTCCCTGTCATCGGGAACAGCGATCAGTGACATGTCACGGCAAGCCACGCCCCTAACAGAAGCACTCCCTAAGTCACACTTAACCCCTTCAGCGCCCCCTACAGGTTAATCCCTTCACTGCCAGTGTCATTTTTACAGTATTCAGTGAATTTTTATAGCACTGATCGCTGTAAAAATGACAATGGTCCCAAAATGGTGTCAAACGTGTCCGATGTGTTCGCCATAATGTCGCAGTCACGATAAAAATCGTTAATCGCCGCCATTACTAGTAAAAAAAAAATATATTAATAAAAGTGCCATAAAATGACCCCCTATTTTGTAGATGCTATAACTTTTGTGCAAACCAATCAATAAACGCTTATTGCGATTTTTTTACCAAAAATATGTAGAAGAATACGTATCGGCCTAAACTGACAAAAAAAAAATATATATTTTTTGGAGATATTTATAATAGCAAAAAGTAAAAAATATTGAATTTTTTTCGAAATTGTCGCTCTATTTTTGTTTATAGCGCAAAAAATAAAAACCGCAGCAGAGGTGATCAAATACCACCAAAAGAAAGCTCTATTTGTGGAAAAAAAAGGACGTAAATTTAGCTTGGGATCCACTTCGCAGGACCGCACAATTGTCAGTTAAAGCGACGCAGTGCCGAATCGCAAAAAGTGGCCTGGTCATTGGACAGCAAAATGGTCCGGGGCTGAAGTGGTTAAGGAAATCCATTGCCCCCCCCCCCCCAGGCCCCACTCGAAAGTTTCAGGGAGGGTCTTAAACAGAAAGGGGTGTGGCCTTGACAGGAAGGGGTGGGTCATATTTAAATTCGGGGGTGCACGAGTTTAGTCAGGCCTAGGGCAGCACACATGCTACAACCACAATGCTTTGCTGCATGGCCATGGCAGGAATTGCGCCCCCTGTCGTTCTTGGCGAGCACTACTACCTGATGAACATGAACTATTCAAGTAAATATGGCTGCCCCACAACCGCGCACAATGCACTTTAGTCCAGTTTTTAGGGGGTTAAAAACAGGGGGTGAGGAGGCCATAGAGCGCCTGTCAAATGCTCTCTGAAGAGTGATCTGAACACACCTTCTCAATCCAAAGGGAAAAGTTTTGTCTCTACATATACTTCTATATTTTGTGGTCACTGACCAATGGCAGCCATGCAGTTGAGGAAAGTCAGAGGAATATACTGCATCCCGGTTCATACTCAGTGATTGAATGGACTGCAGCCTCAGGGTCACCATGGCAACCAGAGTGTTTGGCAGCAATGTCTCTGTGCCAGTCCTCTGCACACCACGTGCCCCATCCCTCCTCTCTGCGGGCCGCCTGCACTGCTCCCTCCTCTCCGCCAGGGGGCGCCGGTGTCCTCCCGGCTGGTGCGCGTCCTCTCTCGTCCCCCCGCCTTTCCTCTCGTCGGGCCGGACATGGCAGTGACAGCGGAGCTGGGGTTACACGGAGCCGGGCCGCGCAGCAGGCAGGAACCGGACGGCGGGGAGAACAGGTGGCCGGTGGCCTTCCCTCCTTTGCAGCGCGGACTGTACTGAGGAGCCGTGTCGGCAGGCCGGGGAGAGCGAAGGACGGAGGGAGCCTGTGCCGCCCGCCCGGCATGAGGAGCCCCCTGGTAAGTAGACTGCAACAAGGGCACCGCCGGGCCACATACCGAGTCCGTCCCCTAGAGAGCAGCACAGCGCCCAGGTGACGTCACTGACCTCCCCGGGACAGATGGGACTCGCCTGCTGCAGGGGTACTACTAGTCCCAGCATGGACTGCCAGCTCAGCGTCCCTAGAGGGCGTCATTGCGTCACCCTTACTCTATAGAGCGGGATGCCATCTGCAGGGGACTACAAATCCCAGCATGTCCTGCTAGGAAAATATTAATTAGAGGGTGCAGAGTGTCTATGGGTAATCGGGGACCTCTATAGTGAGGGCTGACAGCGGGAACTACAGATCTCAGCATGCCCTGTGCATAATAACTCTGATCGAGGGTGCCACAGTGTCTATGGGTAATCATTGACCTCTAGAATGAGTGCTGACAGCGGGAACTACAGATCCCAGCATGCCCTGTGCAGAATAACACTGATCGAGGGTGCAGAGTGTCTATGGGTAATCATTGACCTCTAGAATGAGTGCTGACAGCGGGAACTACAGATCCCAGCATGCCCTGTGCAGAATAACACTGATCGAGGGTGCAGAGTGTCTATGGGTAATCATTGACCTCTAGAATGAGTGCTGACAGCGGTAACTACAGATCCCAGCATGCCCTGTGCAGAATAACACTGATCGAGGGTGCAGAGTGTCTATGGGTAATCATTGACCTCTAGAATGAGTGCTGACAGCGGTAACTACAGATCCCAGCATGCCCTGTGCAGAATAACACTGATAGAGGGTGCAGAGTGTCTATGAGTAATCATTGACCTCTAGAATGAGTGCTGCAATCAGTGGAACTAAAAATCCCAGCATGCACTGCAAGAAATAGTGCAGATGGATAGTTACCCGTGTCTGTGGGTAACCTGGGTGCTTAGTAGTCGGATGAACTACAAGTCCCAACATGCACTGCAAAATAAAAACACTGATAGAGGATGCCACAGTGTATGTGGGTAATCCTTTACCTCTATAATGAGTGCTGCAATCGGAGGAACTACAAATCCCAGCATGCACTGTAAGGAATAATACTGATGGAGGGTGCCACAGTGTCTATGGGTAACCAGTGAGTGCTGCCAACAGAGGAACTACAAGTCCCAGCATGCACTGCAGGGTATAACACTGATAGAGGGTGCCTAGGGGTAACCAGCGACCTTTATAGTGGGTGCTGGCATTAGGGGAACTACAAGTCCCAGCATGCACTGCTCAATATAATACTGATGGAGAGTGTCACAGTGTCTATGGGTGACCAAGGGAGCGCAGCAGTCAGGTGAACTACAAGTCCCAGCATGCACTGCAAGGAATAACTGATGGGGGTGCCTATGGGTGACCAGTGACCTCTATAGTAAGTGCTGGCACCAGGGGAACTACAAGTCCCAGCATGCACATTTAGGACTAATACCAAAGGAGGGTGTCACAGTGTCTATGGATAACCAGGCAGCTCTATAGTTAGTGCTCAGGAGGGAGTTATGCAGGCCCCGATCTGTCCCATTACACCTGTACACTGAGAATGTGTGATCCTTATGGTCCCATTTATACTCCTCTTCCCTCAGTGCTTTGAGCTGTACACACCTGTCCTAGCAGATCTGGGCTGAGTACTGCCCCAGTGCTGTGTGTATACCCGGACTGGTATAATACCCGCTTCATGTGAAGGTGGGCAGAGCATAACCTGTGTGTGAGCAGAGCAACATCTGCAGCATCTTCTCTGCCATTTACTTTCTATTTCTAAGGACTATGTATCCCATGGTACATTGCTGTCTGGAAGCGGTGATTCCTGTACTGACTCCGCCTCCTGAAACTCCTCCTCTCAGCACCTCTGTAGTTTAGATGGCAGGCTCTGTGAAATGTGTGACACTGCAGTGCTACTCACAGGGAATAGTGACTCCGTGTCAGAGAATTTAGGAAGTAAATGTGTGGGGATCTTCACAAAGTAACCTTACAAACTTTAAGGTCGTTCAACTAATAGGAGTAGGCTAGAAATAATTGAAATACAATGTATAATTGCAATATGATGTGGACATAAATGTCTGATTTGACAATTTTGACCATAGATACACTTATACTGACAACCCCTATGCAATCATTTTTTTGTTGATTTAGCCCATCTAAAACCACAATCCTTTTTTTTTTTTTTTGTTAATTATGGAGAGAATGTTGAGATATTACACTTTTAGGTTATCATTGCTGTCAGTGTCCATGTTAATGAGACTCTACCCGTCTGTCATGGTGAAAATTGTCATCAGGGCTAAAAAATTGAGAGAGAGCATTTGGAATTTCAAGTTGCCACCAGAAGAGGAATAGAGGAGAAATCTTCTGTTGGGTGAACTTGTTCTGTTAAATCCAAACTCCGGCTAAAGACAATCTTTAGCTATTTGCACTGTAATAACGAATGAACACTGATTCAGTGTGTACAGTGTGCGGCCTCTGCTGTGTTATGTAATACTCTTACTTTCAGTACGCTCAGCACTAAATGACTGCTGCTGAAACTTCCAGCCCTGTCTGGAATACTCAGATCACATCGAGCCATTCACTCTCTCTGCAGCTTATCAATACTGAAACCATCTTGCCTTCTTTTCAGTGTATGCAAGGTGCTGTGTGACCAGAGGAGAGCTTGTGGTGTTCATCTGTACCTCCTCCAATCTCAGAATGCCTTCCATACTTTTAAAGTGGTTGTAAACCCAGAAAAACGTAAAAAAAAAAACTTGCAAGAAAACGGCATAATGAGCTAGTATGACTAGCATACTAGCTCATTATGAATTACCTTAGATCGAAGCCCCCCGCAGCGGTGCTCGGACACCTCCGCCGCCATCTTGCCTCGGTGTCCCTTCCGTGTATCGCCGCTCCGGCGCTGTGATTGGCCCCGGAGCGGCGATGACGTCACACGCATGCACGCTGGGGCCGGCTAAATCCATTCAGAAATCCGGCTACTATGCCGACCCGCTAGTGCGCATGCGCGTGACGTCAGCGGCGCCGTTTTTAATAGCAAATATCTCCTTAACCATGTGAAGGCAAGATGTTATTAGAATGGATGGGCTGCAAAGCTGGCGACTTGCAATTCTGGTTAGAGCACTCTGATTATGGTAAGTTTTGGCACTGACTGTACTGCACAGGGGGAATAAAAGTAATAATATTACATAAAACAGCAGCAGCCGCATATTGCACATACTGCATTAGCGTTCATTTATTTTTACAGTGAAAATGGTCTTTTTTTTTTTTTTAAGCCAAAGTTTAGCTTTAATAACTAAGGCCCCTTTCACACTGGGGCAGTGGGGGCGTCGGCGGTAAAGCGACACTATTTTTAGCGGCGCTTTACCGTAATTTTCGCAGACGTATTCGGCCGCTGGCGCATCGCTTTTAACCCACACTTGCAGCCAAAAAAGGGTTAAAACCACCCGCAAAGTGCCTCTGCAGCGGCGCTTTGCTGTCGGTTTAGCCGCGCTGCCTATTCATTTCAATGGGCAGGAGTGGTGGAGGAGCGGTTTACACACCGCTCCAAAGATGCTGCTAGTAGGAGTTTTTTTTTTTTTTTTTTAACGTCCTGCCAGCGCACCGCCTCAGTGTGAAAGCACTCGGGGCTTTCACACTGAGACTGCAGGGGAGCCGTTTTTCAGGCACTTTAGAGGCGCTATTTTTAGCTCAAGAGCGCCTGAAAAACATCCCAGTGTGAAAGGGGTCTAAGAGAGGATTTAACTCCGTTTCAAGTGATTTTCTATAGGGGTGCACCAAAATGAGAATTCTGGACTGAAACTGAAAATTCAGGATGCACTTGGCCGAAAACTGAAACCGAAATGGACAGTTTAAAAATAAAAAAATATATATATTTTATATATAAGTGTAATATATTAGACGTTTTAATATCATGAATTTTAATTAATATGAATATATTTTCTGCCAACATAGGCACCATTTCGACCAATAGGCTGCTTTCCCACTGAGCAGTTTTTGAAGCGCTTTTGCATTAAAAATAGTGCAAGAAAAGCTCAATAAAAATACATCATATCTATGTATGTCTTCACACTGGTCCTTTGCACTCCTGTTAGGAATCCTGCATTTTTATTGCATATTCAGTCAGTTCAAAAAATCGGACCAAACACTCAACTCTCCATTGAAAACGCCGCTAAAACGCATGGCCTATGAAAAACGCACGGTAAAGGCGGTAAAATTGTGTCAGTCCCGTGCATTTTCGGTGGCCAATAAACATGAACCATTTTTTCTATTGGCACAATGCCTATAACCCTATTTTCAGTTGATATATCAGTGTATCCTTAAAGCGGAGCTCCGCCAAAAAAAAAAATTAAAAGCCAGCAGCTACAAATACTGCAGCTGCTGACTTTTAATATTAGGACACTTACCTGTCCTGGAGTCCAGCGACGTCGGCAGCAGAAGACGAGAAATCGCTCGTCACTCTGCTGCCCCCACCGCCATCATGGGTGAGGGAACCAGGAAGTGAAGCCTTGCTGCGCCGTTCTCACTGGTCCCCGTTGTGTTCTGGGAGCCGAGTGTTTCCCAGAACACAACGGGTATTGTACGGGAAGTGACGTACTACCTGCAGAATACCCGCAGAGAGGACTCCCGGAAGTGGGTGCAAATACCTGTCTTAGACAGGTATCTGCACCCCCCCTCCCCCCTGAAAGGTGTCAATTGTGACACTGGAGGGGGGGGGGGAGGGTTCCGATCAGCGGAAGTTCCAATTTAGGGTGGAGCTCCGCTTTAATTTTCTTTCATTTCTTGTAGTATATACAGTTCAGTAAGCAAACAGAAATCTTATCAATGGGACACAGATGGCAAAAAAATTGAGAAAAACCCTTCAGGGTTAAAGGGGTTTTAAACCCTCGTGTTTTTTCACCTTAATGCATCTCATGCATTAAGGTCAAAAAACTGTCACTGAGCAGCCCCCCCCGTTTTCTCACCTGAGCCTGTTCGTTCCCCCGCTCTCTGGCTGGGGTTCTCGGCTCTTGATTGGATAGATTGATAGCAGCGCAGCCATTGGCTCCCGCTGCTGTCAATCAAATCCAATGACGCGGGCGCCGGGGGGCGGGGCCGAGTCCAGCATTCTGTGTAAGAATTATAAGATCCCAACGTACAGTCACATAAGAACAAATCACAGGCAGCTGGTATATCTATGTAGGAAGACAATGAGTGTGCAATAGGTGTTAAATATAGCCACCAACACTAGAGTGAGAACAATAATTCTGGAGCCCTTATCTACAGTTGCCACTAAACTGATGACCGGTAAAGGCTTTTAAAGTGCCATGTATGGACAATTGTTATTTTTTTTTAAAGATGTATGGACAATTTTGGGTACCAGATTTTGTCACTATTTCACTGGCACACAGAGTTTTAAGGCTTGACATGTTGAGTTTGTATTTACTTGTCGCTACCCAACCTCATCTTTTATATATTACCAAAAAATTGGGTAATAATGTATATTAAAGTGTGTGTGTTCATTGAATGTTATTGTATTTCTCACCAAAAATATGTGTATTTGGTAAACGTGCACTAATATCATGTGAGATGAAAAAGAGCAAAATGCAACCATTATATTCTCCAGGGTCTCACTTTCAGAAATAATATTTGGGAATTTTAACAAATTTTCAGGCCTAAAATATGCATTTAACACCTGAAACCAGTTTTGGTAGATAATTGGCTAAAATGTAACTAAATGCAAAATCTTTTATTTTTATTTTAGATAGAGTGGTAATGTATTATGTTTTCATTGCTTTCTGTGCCCCTTTAGGGAGATTCACCCTCTCCATTTGTCCTGTTATCAATGGGTGTAAAAGAAAATCCCACATTTTGGGTTGTCACCAGAACGCTAATAAAGGGGAAATATTCCATTCTACCCAGCTGACAACAAGGGATTCCCTCACTTTGGAGGGATTTTCTCCCACTTCCTGTTTTTAGTTATAGGACAGGAAGTGAAGGGAAATCTCTCCAATGGGACACAGATGGCACAAAATAAACTGTCAGGTGTGATAACCCTCTCTTACTGTATCCACAATTTATAAAAAAAAAAAAAGTTTACCTGTAGTTCTACTTTAATGTAGGTTGTAGTATGTGTGAGAAGCATTTTGGGTGAGTGTGAAAATTTCCCTTCTGCAGAGTTACAATATATTGGAATGGATTGATTCCCTATTCCCAGTGGTGATGTTAATGTACCATTGTACCACTGGTCTCATGATACGGAGTGGTGCCTTTTATTGCGGCAGAATTGATTTCTTATTAGCTGCAGTAAAAATAAAATGGAGGTTTTAAAACGTCACATCATGAATTGACATTATTGCTATAAATTATACAGTTTAGGTTTAGAACATTTTCACTTATTATATAGAAGATCAATTCAAAATTGATTGCCTTTTCAGATTTCTGCTTCTGTCATTGATTTGTCGTCACTGACAAATAGTACCGGAATGATTTTGAACTATAGGCTTAGTCCACTATTGTCGCCATGTTTCATGTTACCCTATACATGAAATATGGTTGCGTTCCCAAATTCCTCATTCTAAAATTGCCCCCCGCTTACCTAAATCCCGGGGTGCTTTCGTCTGAAGTGTCCTGCACAAAAACTCACCACAAAAGGTGCATGCAGTATTTTATGAAACAATTGTGTTACCATGCATTGTGTTGTGCTGCAACACAGGTGCGTTGGCAAGGTGTGCTTGGGTACTTTTAAGAATGAATGGCACACCAATGCAGAAAACATGCATTACTGCAGTTTAACCGCTTTAGAGGAATACTTTGAAGAATTACTTTGGTTTCACGGGTTCCATTCCAAATTTAGTTTGTGTTCCAGACTTTTCAGCAGTATGAGGGCCACGTTGTATATTTTACAAATATTTGCAAACCTAAAAAACAAACAAAAACGGTTTAATAAATTATTAATATTTAAATGAATGAATACATTTTTTACTCAGGGCTTTTTTGTAATCTGTATGATGTGACTCAGAAACTCCCTCAGGCACCCCGTTACATCAAGGTCCCCATCAGAGCCCCCCTCTTATATCAGGGCCGCCATCAGAGTTCCCCATCTTACATTAGGGTACCCCCTTACCTTACACAGTGTGGCGGGAGCGTAGAGAGCCCAAGAGCGTGGCTGTAGCAGCAGGGGATTTGCATAGACAAAGTGCTGTCCTGTGGTGCTGGGGCAAGCACTTGGAGTATGTAAACCCAACATTTCATATTCCTGATATGTGCCTGCTGTACCATGTACTTGTATGAATCAATATCTCATTCTTGTATCGCTTCCTTTGTGTGAAATTCCTGGTGTTTCTGCCAGTCCCTCTGCTTTCCTGTTAAAACTGACCACACTAGGCAGGATAACACACCATGGTCAGTTTTCTAGTTATGCTGGAAACCCAGTGTGCTCTCCTCCAATGATCAGACGACACCCCTCCTTTCTCTGCACAGTCTTTCACTGGGAAGTTCAGTGTGTTAATGTCCCCCCACCACAGCTTATGCAGCTGAGAACAGATAGTATGTGATCACTTATAAAACTTATAGAAAAGGGAAAAAAAGTGTATATATATATATGTGTGTGTATGTATGTGTGTGTGTGTGTGTATATATATATATATATATATATATATATATATATATAAAATCAGGGCTTGACAAATTTTTTTGGAATCTAGGAGCCAGCTAAAAAAGTTAGGAGCCAGGAACGCGCCCCGTCCCGCCGAGCTTGCGCGCAGAAGCGAACGCATACGTGAGCAGCGCCCGCATATGAAAGCGGTGTTCAAACCACATGTGAGGTATCGCCGCGATTGGTAGAGCGAGAGCAATAATTCTAGCCCTAGACCTCCTCTGTAACTCAAAACATGCAACCTGTAGAATTTTTTAAACGTCGCCTATGGAGATTCTACCTGACGCTCCTCTCTTCCTCCCCCTCCTCTACCTGACGCTCCTCTCTTTCTCCACCTCTCAGCTCCTTTACCTGATGCTCCTCTCTTCCTTCACCTCCTCCCCTGACCCTCCTTAGCCCATGGGCATGTCTCCCCCCAGGTGGTGGAGGACAGTCAGGTCACACTTGGCTCCTATGATGGGGTGGATAGTGGGATACACTGAGTGTGGGTGTTTATACCTCTATATCCCCTCCCCCATCTCTGCATTCCCTCCATATGTCTGTCACACTCCATGCAGCCCCAGACATCAGCTGCACCTCAACCCCCAGGCTGGTGTCATGTGCCCTCGGCTCCCCCTCTCTTACCTGAGGAGTAAACAATCCCCCCTGGGAGGTAAATTCTTCCATACCGACGCGACCCCACACACATGGAGCCTCACCTGCCGCCATGCACCGTCCACCCCTCTTCCCCCCGGAGGGGGGTGTCTCCGGCTCCTCTCACAGCTCACCGCGGGACAGCCGCTCACCTGCAGCATCCATCACTCAGCAGTCATCCACGCTGGGGGCGTGGCCGGACGCGCCAGAAGGCGATTGGCTGCGGCACACATTAAGTCTATCACAAGCGCGAGGTTAGGAGGAGGCGGGGCTGTGTGAGTGCGAGCAGAGCAGAGAAAGTTTCAATGTCAGCCGTTACACTGCTCTGCTCGCCCCCCCCCCTCCCTCTACCTGTGCCGCGGATCACGTGTGTGCCGATCCGACGTCATTGATCCGTGCGGATCACGGATCAATGACGATCCGTTGCACCACTGCCTCAGACCCTGCTCGGGTATTGGGAAGGAGGAGGGGACAGCGGCCATGTGAGGAGAGGAGGCCGGCCCTCTCCTCTCCCATGTCACTCACAGCTGGACATCAGATTACTGCCCGCCTCCAGGGAGACCAGCGGGGGGGGGGGGGGGGAGAGAAGGATCGGCGTCCGGAGCTCCATGTCTGGGGCGTCGGGAGTTGCAGTGAGTGGGCTGGCGGCAGTCTTATTATTTTTATTTTTTTAATATCTATACACAAATGTTTTGCCTTTCATTTCTATTTTAAACTAGATGGGTTGTTTTATAAGGTGACCGTTGACTAACACTTTAACCACTTTCCGCCAAATAACAGCTACAGCGCAGTCGTTGCGGTGTGCATCGGGTGCGCTCTCTGACCGCTGTGTCCTCTGGACACAGCTGATCACAGATCGGGGGTAAAGGGCCAATCACAGTGGCCCTTTACCATGTCATCAGCTGTGTCCAATCACACATTAACAGACCTTAGCGGTTATCGAAAGTCCTTTCCTTCCACTCTGTGTCTATGGGAGGAAAGGAGAGCAGTTAACCTGCAAGCCTGTCAGCACATCGTTTACACTGATTATCAGCGCACATCAGTGAAGAAGAAAAATTACTTACGGTATTTGCAAAATGTTAGAACAGAAACTTTTTTTTGTTTGTTTAGCAAAAATTACATACCAACAGGAGAAAGCTCTATCTGTCCAAATAAAATAAATGGGAGAAGGGGGTAAAAGTGCCCGGCATTGAAGTGGTTAATAATGTACACTGGCAGTCCTAGCAACCAATGTCAGTACAGTGACATAGGAGACCAGATGATGGGGGGGGGGGGGTTGTGAATTGCTGGGGAGAAAAGGAGGCCATATGCTGACCTGTGTGAGAGACCACTGACGCTAGCTGTGAGCAGGATACAATAAGTTCTCTTTAGCGGCATCTGCAATAATAATTCTATATTCTATCTACTTTACATTGTACGTAAACTTTGACATTTTTCTGAGTGGTCTTCAGTTAACTTGTCACTAAATACCAGCGGCTTATTGTTAACTTCGTAAGCCTAAAATCATTGGAATAAAACACAGGATGCCATTATAGGGTGGAGAACAAAATGCTTTCCTTAAGCCTCTGAGTAAACATCTTAAAGTAGATCTATCGCCTCTACAACTTGCGTGTTTTGTCTCCTGAAGTTCTAATCACGGGAACGCTCTGTAGAATTCAGCATTCGTCAACGGAAGAGAAGCAGAGCGAGCTTGGTTGTTTTATTTTAGTAAATTGGTTAACTTTTTAGTTATGTGGTTGACAGATCTGGTTTTAGCTGGTAGTACACAATTAACACATTACACACAGTAGAATAACTAAAAGCTCAATTCTGGTTGAATTCTTTTTTTGTGTGCCACGGTCCCCCAGCTAGTTGACCACTTGAAGACAAGGCCTTATTCTGACAATCCTCACATACATGTAAAAAACTATTTTTTTTTTTGCTAGAAAATTACTTAGAAATATTTTTTAAAGCAGTGGCCCTAGAGAATAAAATGGTGGGTGTTAGATTTTTTTTTATTTCACACGGTATTTGCACAGTGGTTTTTCAAATGCAATAAAAAAAAACACTTTCAAAAACACTTTCATGAATTTTAATGCACAAAAACACAATATAATTCCCAATTGTTTGGTCAATTATAAAAGCTGTTGTTACACTGAGTAAATGGAAGGAGCGCCAGACCAAAAGATTAATTTATTATTGTGTTAAAAAACAGCCAACGTGTTTCGGGGGTCAAAGGAACTCCCCCTTCATCAGGGTTTCAGTTAAAATTGAAAACCTTCAGTGGACTCAAAGTAAGGCTTTCCTGTTTCAAACCTGTGCAGCAAAGCTGATTGCTGGATTAGGATCCCTGGCCAGCAGTATCTGCATCGACAGTTAAAATAAGTAGTATCTGCATTAGCAGTCAAAACTTTAGGATTGTGCACGCCTGTGGAACAGCGACAAACTATGTAAATAATATTATCCACAGGCAATGCTTTAAAAGCCTTTCCAGGTTACCACTTTAGATTTACACAAGAGGTCTAGTGCTAGAATTATTGTTCTTGATCTGACGTTTGTGGTGATACCTCACGTGTTGTGTGATGGCTGTCAATGTACATTCCCAGTTATAGTCGCTAGCAGTAATCATTGTATTCTGCCGGCTGGGTATGCTCCACCCGTGGTGGAAGGAAGAAAAGTTGGGCAGCTTAAGGGGAAGGGGGTTTACTGAAATATGGCAATGCCCTTTAGCTAGAGTCGGTGTATAATAAATCGGACTGTGAACAGTCTATTGAATTGCAGCTGCTTTTTACTCCATACTAAAATTTACTAGAAACGACTAAAGCCCCGTACACTAGACATGGGAGCTGTCAAAAAATTTGTTTTGTTTCGTTCTGTTCCGTTTCGTATTTAAAAAAAATCGTAATTCGTGTACGGAATTTAATTCGGATTTATACGAAATACGAATTTCGTGCGAATAGTTAATTTTGATAGCGAATAGCGACACTCTACGAATAATAACAAATGATTAGGAATTTCTGAAAGCCTTATTTTTAGTTGATTTATAATACGTAATTTCGGTAGAGTACATTGTTTTCATTGATTCTGGACACAACTCCTACTTTCGAAACTTTTTTTTTTGTTTGTTGATTTGTAATTTTACGTGTCTCTTACAATGGCGCTGTCTAACGTGCTTCGAATGGATTCGTACATTCGTAACTTTTTTTTGGTTCGTTGATTCGTAAATTTACATGTCTGACAGTGGCGCTGCGTGCTTCGAATGGATTCATACTTTTCTAATACATTGCGGTTATTCGTAACTATTCGAAATCTCGATTTTTTTTTTTAACTTTCGTTTTTGACATGTGGCACTGGCTATAGTCTCCGCCCCTGTATGTCATGGCACAGAGACAGAACGTCCCACCTGCTGCTCATGTACACTGCTCATAGCTCTCCCTCTCCCAGCAGCACTCTTGCTGCTTTTTTGGCCTTGTTTGCTGCTCATTTTTCCTTTTAAAAGTTAGAAAAATATAGACAAAAAAAAATATGATTTTGATCGCAGCAAACCAACACCAAAATCACCAAATGTACAAAAAAAATAAGTAGACCAACAGAAAATATCAAAATATTAACTAAATGAAACAAGAAATAAAAAAAGAAAATTATCTCTCAAAACCAACCAAAAAACTAATAAAACCAGAAACTAAACACTAACAGATGATACACTCGCACACTACAAGAGATATAAACTAAAATGAACAACGAAAATCAAAGGATTGCAAAGATATTCGCTCCGATGCACAGACAAATAATTGTGTGATCTGCTCCACTACACTAACTAACCCACAAAGGGAAGTCACATGATCGGGCCTGCCCTGTAGGCCTCGGCATCAGAAAAAAACCTCTGATTGGTCAACCAACAGTCACATGTTTCTGTAGTAAAGAAATTTGGACCGAAAACAAATTCGTTATTATTCGTAGAGTGTCGATATTCGTTATACTGAATCTCGAATTCATTCGAATCATTCGTTATATCCGCTATAATTTCTTTCATATTAGTTGAAATTCCTTATTTGGTAGTTTGGATTCGGATAATTTGGAGCCGAAATTCGTAAACGAAATTTCGTATTTCGTACAGAATTCGTATTCGTAAATATTCGTAATTCGGATTCGTAAAAATGTACGAATTTCGAAAAATTCGTACGAATTTCCGATTTCGTACGAAACTAATCGCACATGTCTACCGTACACACGATCGGTTTGACTGATGAAAACCGTTCGATGGATGGTTTTCATCAGACCAACCGATCGTGTATGGTACCCATTGGTCTTTTTTCCATTGGTTGTAAAAAATAGAACTTGTTTTAAAATTTTCCGATGGATAAAAAACCGATGGGAATTTCCGATCGTCTATGGGCAAGTCCATCGGTTAAAAAACCCACGCATGCTTAGAATCAAGTCGACGCATGCTCAGAAGCATTGAACTTAATTTTTCTCGGCTCATCGGAGTGTTTTACGTCACCGCATTTGGAACGGTCGGTTTTTTGACTGATGGTGTGTGGCTAAGACTGATGAAAAACAGTTTCATCGGATTTCCGATGGACAAATCCATCGGACGAAAATCCATAGGTTATCCGATCGTGTGTACGGGGCTTAAATCTATACATCATAAGTAAGGATATCCCCACATTGTATTACAGTATGTATAGAAACATTCAAGCACCGAATTCTGAAGCTGACATTATTATAGGCAAAGATAATCCTTCATTTTGACTGTTGTCAGTCTTGCTTTTTCTTGTGATTAAAAGTGTGAAGGCGTGCGAGGATTGCCAGGGATTACACAGATAATGACAAAATCCCACATTAAGGTTTCATCTGGGCAAACAATCTACTGTGCCATATGAATAATATTTTTGCTCCAGTACAGAGTGTTCAGTAAAACATTGGTCAGTTTAAATGCAGAAAATGGAAAACATTTCATTTTCTTTACTGCTTTCCCATCATTCTTTGCACTCTAGCAGTAACTTTTAGCCCCCTTTCACACGGAGAGGACTCCGGCAGGGGATCTGTGTCTGCTGATTCCTGCTGAACAGGCGGATGACAGGTCCGTGTCCGTTCCGCTTATGCAGAGTGGACACGGAAACAGCTTGCTGTTCACTATGGGTCGGTGAGATTTCCATTTCCATCCGACTGTCATCCGATCTGCCAGACGGATTGGGAGCAGATTACCCATCCGTCTGTCTTTAGCGGACAGAATCGGATTAGATATCGGTGGGTGTCCATTAACATCCGACGCTCCATTGAGGGCATAGAGGGTCCGATCGGGTCCGCCTAAAAAACTGACAGGTGGAACCGATCGTTCCGCTTGTGTGGAAGGGGCCTTAAAGCGGCTGTTACACCACTCATACCTACAGGTAAGCCTATAACAAGGCTTACCGGTAGGTACTGTAAATATCTCCTAAACTTGCACAGTTTAGGAGATATTCACTATATGTGCTGCTGCCGACGTCATCGGCGCATGCACACTGAAGAAACGACCCACTCATGCCCTTTCTTCAGTATCCGTGCCGTGACTGGCGACACCCGCACGCATGCGTGGAAGTGACGTCATCGTGTCTCCCGCCAATCACAGCTCTGGAGCCCGCAAACCCGGAAGTAACTCTGGTGAAAGATGTCGGCAATGGGAGCGGAGTGCGGGCTGCACTGCAGGGCATCGTTCTAAGGCAATTATTAGGTATTATTATTAAGTATTTCATAATGAGCTAGTATGCTATGCATACTAACTCATTATGTCTTTGACGTC
The DNA here is from genome assembly GCA_029206835.1 of Rana muscosa. Lineage (NCBI taxonomy): Eukaryota > Metazoa > Chordata > Amphibia > Anura > Ranidae > Rana > Rana muscosa. Next base: position 78,090,692 of record CM055120.1, read on the forward strand.
CAGGTTTTTTTAAATTTATTTTTTTGGAGGTTTACAACCTCTTTAAGACTGTGACACTATTTTGTGATATTTAATATTAAAGCCAAAGTTTACCTACAAAAACCCCCACAAAATAAAGATCTATGCATGGAGGAGGGGCGAATGATTGAAAGGACCGCCCCCTTCATTTAAAGAACTTGTTTTATTCATAGAAGCTGTAGTAATGGCTTTCTATGAAAGGAGGAACTGGGCAGAAACGGCGGGTGTAGTCGGGCACTCTTGATGTAAGCCTGTGACGGCTCCTAAGTACTATTAACCCCTGACAATCTGGAAGATTACGGGGGTAAACTGTTTTTTTGTAGTTAAACGTAGGATTTTTATATGTACCGTTTTCCTTTTGAGGTAGCACGTGGACATTTTGGCTATTTTTGTTTTGGTTTCCTGTTGTAAAATGCCTGTTTCTAAAGCTCAGTAGCTCAAGCTAAAATGTACATATCGTGAATGGGGCTATATCAATGTACTTTGCTTTGAAAATGTAACTGGTTTTGTTTAATTCAAATAAATATTTTTTTTTTGTATATTCTATGGAATCTTGGTACATTTTATATATAAAATTCCTATTTAGAGATATTACAGACACCCTTTTCTTATTAATTACGCTTTGCAGCAAGTAGGACAGTGTGGAGATTTTTGTCTTTTAGCCCTGGTTCACAATGGTGCGATTTGACATGTCAAATCGGTGGCAATGGCACCGTTCTAATCGGTGCGATGCCACACTGATTTTAAGAAGTCGCTTCTGTACTACTTTTTGCCATTTTCGGGGTGCGATTTCCATTGACATCTGTGCAGAAACCTGCACAGATGTCTGTGAAATCGCAGGCGAAATCGGGACTGACATGCGGGAGTGAAATTGTGCGAGTTCAGCTGAACTCGCACAGCTTCATTCCCACAGCTCAGTGTGAACCTGGGCTTAGACCAGACTTTTATGTTAATCACTTCCTTACCGCCCATAGTCATATGACGTCCACAGATGGGATCTCCCATCCTGGGTGGACGTCATATGACGTCCTCTGCTTTGAGGGGGGATATCTGAATGATGCCTGCAGCTAGAGGCATCATTCAGATATCCATTTTTTTGTGCCGGCGATTCTGCGCACTATAAGAACGATCATAGCGGCTTGATCATTCTTATAGGTGGCGGGAGGGGACATCCCCCCCCCTTCCGCCGCCATCCGGTGCTTCTCCGGGCTCTCCCGTGCGATCGGGGACCCGGAGCGAATCTTCCGGCGTCGTTGGTGGGTCACATGACGAGCATAGAGATGACTGGTGACCAGATAGTCACCAGTCATCTCTATGATCGTCGGAGGCCCGGGCGCGATGTGATGACATCACGCCCGGGCCCTCAGATGTCAACAAAGCCGCCATTGCGGCTTGTAAGTATGAGATTGGTGAAAATGTTTTCAGATCTCATACTTTCCAGCCTGGAGGAGAGATGTGGGGTCTTATTGACCCCGCATCTCTCCATAAAGAGGACCTGTCACACACATTCCTATTACAAGGGATGTTTACATTCCTTGTAATAGGAATAAAAGTGATAAAAAAAAAAAAAAAGTAAAATAAGTGTTAAATTAATAAATAAGTAAAATAAAAAAAATAAAAAAATTAAAACGCCCCTGTCCCCGGTAGCTCGCGATCAGAAGCGAACGCACACGTAAGTCCCGCCCACATATGTAAACGCCGTTCAAACCACATATGTGAGGTATCGCCGCGTGCGTTAGACCGCGTGCAACAATTCTAGCACTAGACCTGGTAACCTGTAAAAAAAATTAAAACGTCGCCTATGGAGATTTTTAAGTACCGAAGTTTGGCGCCATTCCATGAGTGTGCGCAATTTTAAAGCGTGACATGTTAGGTATCTATTTACTCGGCGTAACATCATCTTTCATATTTAAAAAAAACATTGGGCTAACTTTACTGTTTTGTTATTTTTTAATTCACGAAACCATTTTTTTTCCCAAAAAAAGGCGCTTGAAAAATGATTGCGCAAATACCGTGCAAGAAAAAAAGTTGCAATGACCGTCATTTTATTCCGTAGGGTGTCTGCTAAAAAAACATTATATAATGTTTGGGGGTTCTGAGTCATTTTCTAGCAAAAGAATGATGATTTGTACATGCCGAATAGAAGTGCCGGAATAGGCCCGGTATTGAGGGGGTAAAAAAAAGCCCTGTGTTGAAGTGGTTAATCACTGAGTAGTGGCAGTAGTGGCAGCAGAGGGACCATCTTTGTTCACAATCTAGCAGTGTTAATGTAATTGACCAAAATATTTTCGGCATCCTTTTTGTCAGAGACGTGTTTTCAGTGATAGAAAAAAAGATGAAAATCAATTAGAATTTTCGTCAGTTGATGAAAAGCAATGCCAATTTATATCAACGAATGAAAACTGAACTAAAATGTGAGGGAGCTAATTATTATTATTTTTTTTTTAAATAGTAAGGGTAGGGGAGAGAGAGGCACCAGGCTGCCAATAATGCAGCAAGATTTTATTCATATAACATTTATAAAAACAATGGTAATGCACTCGCAGGCATCAGTGTGAAACAGGCATAGAATTAGCTTAATAGGAAGCAGTCAGGAGTCGCTAGGATCATGGAGAGGCAGTAGATGCTGGTGATAAGATCCAGAAAAGCTGTCCGAGAGTCTCCACTGTGGGAACCTTGGAAGAACTGTCAGATGGAGCTGTCAAAAACCTGGATGCTAGTAGCCAATCGGAACTGTTTCAGAGGCAAAATCACACTTCCTTCATCAGCTGATAGAGGCGTGGTTTTGCCTTTGAAACAATTCAGATGACCAAAATACGACTAAAACTAAAATGGCATTTTAGTCAATAGACTATGACTAAAACTTAATCGAAATTTGTCAAAATTAAAGTGATTGTAAAGTCTCCCTTTTTTTTTTTTCTAGTAAAAAATAACAAACATGTTATACTTGCCTGCTCTGAACAGGGGTTTTGCACAGAACAGCCTAGATTCTCCTCTTCTTGGGTCCCTCTTCTGCACTCCTGGCCCCTCCCTGTTGCGTGCCCCCACAGCAAGCAGCTCGCTATGGGGGCACCCGAGCCACAGCCCTTGTGTCCATTCAGAGACAGAGCTGCGGCTCCGCCCCTTTCTCTCCTCATTGGCTAAATGACCTTGATTGACAGCAGTGGGAGCCAATGCTGCTGTCTCAATCAAGGAGGGGAGATCTGGGCAGCTGAGACACTCCTGCAACACTGCCTATAATAGGGCTTATCTATAGGTAGTGTAAACCTCTCCTAAACATGCACCGTTTAGGAGATATTTACTGTACATGCAGCCAGTGACAGCCTAGGTAGGCATTCCTTCAGAGCCCCGTGCTGTAAACAGTGGCTCCCGTGCACATGCGCAGGAGGTATGTCATTGCGGCTCCGGCCAGTCATAGAGCCGGGAAGCAAAACGTATGAAGATGGGAGCGCCTGCAGCTCTGACATCTCGGTGCTGGAAGAGCTTTGTTTTAAGATAAGTTTAACATAATATGCTAGTATGTGATGCATACTAGCACATTATGTCATTACATAGGGAAAAAACTTGCTTTAAGATAAACCTTCTGCCTTTTCAATCACTTTTTGTTGGACAAATTAAAAAGTACTGAGAATCACTTTGATTTGCAGCTGGCAGCTCAAAAACATTCCAACATTTTTTTTTCTGCTCTTTTCATATGCCAGTTTTGATTCTGAACATGTTTTTACGCAGAAAGTAGTACCGCAAGTTCTTTGTTGTTACATCATACTTATCAGGTCAAATAATACGGATCTTAGTCATTAAACTTGGAGAGTGAAGTACAAGATAAAATAGCTTGCCATTATTATAACGATTGCTTATCTGTAAAACTCAGTTTCAGAACGTACTAGAAACCATCAAGAACGATGATTACGGAATTGCCACTTTTCTGCTGGTGTCAAAAATGAAATGACAAAGTGGGAGAAATTTACGTTTAAAATGTACCAGTAGTGACAGCAGAGCAGAAATGAACTGCTAGCACCTACGTATCTGTAAAACTCAGGTCATCCAATATGCAAATCTTGACTTTCAGCTCTGATGTTTGAGCTGTGGTCCATCCTCTCCTGGCTCCCATACATTACTATTGGTTGGTGGGGCTTTGCATTACATTGATGGACCATTAGAAAGAGGTGAAGGACAGAAGGTTGTGGACCAGAGCTTCGCTTCCCATCAACATTTTGCTTATTTCTTTCTTTAACCACTTGCTTACTGGGCACTTAACCCCCCCCCCCCCCCCCCCCCCCTCCTGCCCAGACCAATTTTCAGCTTTCATCGCTCTCACTCTTTGAATAACAATTGCACGGTCATACAACACTGTATCTAAATTAAATTTTTATCATTTTTTTTCCCATAAATAGAGCTTTCTTTTGATGGCATTTGATCACATCTGCGGTTTTTATTTTTTGTTAAAAAAAAGATTTAAAAAATAAATAAAATACAAAACCGTTATATATTTTGTTATAAAATTTTGCAAATGCGTAATTTTTCTCCTTCATTGATGTACGCAGATGAGGCTGCACTGATGGGTGGCACTGAAGGGCAATGATGGGCACTGATCAGCACTGGTAGGTGAGACTGATAGGCAGCACTGCTAGGTGGCACTGATTGGCACTGATTGGCACCATTGGTGGGCATTGATAGGTGGCACTCGTAGGCATTGATATGTGGCACTGTTTTGCACTGGCGGTCACTGTGGGCACTGGCAGGCGGTACTGGTGGGCACTGCTTTTGGCTCCTGCTCTTCTGCGAGTGCCCCCATAGCTAGCTGATTGCTATGGGGGTACTCGTGCGGGCTTGATCCTGAGCTTTGCTGCCTGCGTCTATAGACACAGATGACACAGCTCGGCCCACACCCTCACCAGAGAGGAGGAGCCGCTGCGGGACAGAGATGACAGTTGCTCTTTAAAAATCATGATTTAAATCAAGTTGATTTTAATCAAGCCTTTTTTACTAGTGATTTAAATTGACTTAATTTAAATCCACCCTGCCCAGAACTATTGCCCATGTCGCACAATTCACAGATCAGAGCCTCTGTTTGCTGTCGGTAATGAGAGCAAATTGATCTAAAGACAGCAGAGGTCTACAGCTACCCTGACAGTTGAGAAAGCACAGCGTACATAGGCCCACCCATGTAATGATACATGCTGAACAGAGATGACCTCATGTAGACAATGACCTACAAAAAGGTTGTCATAACCATGGCTTATTCATCCAGCGTGATTCACAGATGCCGTTTGCACTGTCAAGTAAAAAACAGCTTGCTAATGTCTTCTATAATAACATACTCGCTTTGCATTCATGAAAACACTTTTTGATCAACACAAATGTCCCTTTTACGCATTTCAACAACAGGGTTGAAGCACAGAACATGGAAACCAGCATGTATGTCGCACAGACTTCAAATTTAATATTTTATTTTTATTTTTTATTATTATTAATTTTATTTTTTTATATTGAACAAATGGATTCAGTTCCAGTGATGACATCAGTTATAAAAACTGAACCTGAAGCACAATTGTCTTGCTTTCATATGCACAGAAAATATCTGTGCAAAATCTAAAAACAAACATTGGCAGTGCATCTCTGCAATATATGCATGTTTTTCTCATGTTTTGTCTTTGTAAAATATGCTGTAGGTACAGAAAAATACCTGCTGATCCTAACTACCTGTAGTGAGCGGAAAAAGCTGCCTATGCCTATTCTGTACTGAAATCCCACAAGTGTTGTCTGCCTTGACTCGTTGTTCATTGTTGAACTATAGAACACCACACCTCTCATATTGTCTAAAAATTGAGATGTTCTGTAGTCCAACAGGGAAAAACATTTCTTTGGATGTCAGTGTAGCAAAGGCAGCATTATCAGCTTACTATAGGAAGTTAGGAGCTAACTGGATTTCCAGCAGAATCAACATTCCATTAACCACTTAAGGACCAGCCACTGTATATATACGTCGGCAGAATGGCTCGTACAGGCACAATCACGTACCTGTACGTCCACTTTAACTGCCTGACGTCGGGGTCGTGCTCGCGCTGCCGGCAGTGCGCTCGCGACCCCCCTGCCTTCCCCATGAGTCAGACCGCGGATCCCGCGGACTCGATCGCCGCGGGTACCCCCGCGATCGTCTCACGGAGGCATGGAGCGGGGAGATGTTAGTGTAAACGCAACATCTCCCCTACTGACAATGTCACCGATCTCCGCTCTGTGTAATTACACAGAGTGGAGATCGGTCACGTGTCACTCGTAGCCACGCCCCCACACAGTAGTAATCACTCCCATAAGAACACTTAACCTCTTCAGCGCCCCTAGTGGTTAACCCCTTCACTGCCAGTGTCATTTTTACAGTAAACCGTGCATTTTTATTGCACTGATCGCTGTAAAAATGACAATGGTCCCAAAAATGTGTCAAAAGTGTCTGATGTGTCCGCCATAATGTCGCAGTCACGAAAAAAATCGCTGATCGCCGCCATTACTAGTAAAAAAATTTTTTTTTATAAAAATGCCATAAAACTATCTCCTATTTTGTAAACGCTATAACTTTTGCGCAAACCAATGAATAAACGCTGATTGCGTTTTTTTTTTTTTAACCAAAAATATGTAGAAGAATACGTATCGGCCTAAACTGAGGAAAAAAAATGTTTTTTCTCTTGTCATCCATGGACTGACACAGCGTGTCTTATACACCTTTACATGTGGGTTTATGTCCCTGCTTGCAGGAGAAGACCTAGGCAGAATGTGAGATGTTATACATACATTCTAAACAGCCAGAGCTGAACAGCCCCGCCCAGGGGGGCGGTCCCTCCGGACATAACCCTCCCACTGCAGTCAGCAGACCTCAGTTTTTTTCTGCCTAGCAGAAGGAGAAGACGTGGCTCTCTCAGGAGCCAGTCTCCTGACCTATTTTTATTCCTTTTGGAATTTTTTTCCTATTTTATTCTTTTGAGATCTTCTATCAACTGTCGGCTGGGCAACAGGTTGGGTACAAGATATCCTCGTAGTCTTCCCTGTCCGACCATCGAGCGTGCTGATCCTCGCCTTGTGTGCGTGAGACTCAGTTCACGACATGCCCCACGACTCAGGGGTGGCCGGTGGGCTTCCAGCTCCGCGGTCCTCTCAAGATAGAACAGTCCGGCTGTATCTTTCGCGGTGGACCAGGCCGACAGCTACTCAGTACCGCACTGTGATAGTTCTGTCAGAAACACACCAGCGGGTCCCTCAGGGGACGGGTAAGTAGTCTCTCCTGGCTGCAGGTGAGTACATGCTGTGTGTTTCTTGTGTGGGGGATTTCCCTGTCTCCCCCTGTGTTTTTTAATGTCACTCTCTGTTCACTAGTGCTGGCTCTGTACTGTGTGGGGTGCCTGGGGGCCATACTGTCCTGGGGGGGGCTCATGCTGCTCTGCATTCGCTGGGGCTGTTTTGTTTTTGGATGTGAGGGGCCTGGGCGCCGTTCGGCGCCATGTTTAGTGTGTGTGTGCTGATTTTACATTGGCGGCCATCTTGCCGTGGCCCGCCGGAGCACATTGCGGTGGCCATTTTCTTGTAGCCGCACGTTTTTCTAGCACTAGTTTGGCCTCTAGCGCCGCTGGTAACGGCGCAAATCTCCTCACACTCTGTCCTCTCAGCTCACTCACGCTGAGCAGCGCGGCGCAGTGAGACAGAGCAGCGGAACCGAGCGGTCCTGGTCAGGTTGGTGGGTTCCCTGGGCATTCCCCTACTTCAGTCAGCAAAGCCTGTGGGTGGTCTCAGAGAGGGACATTATGGAGTCAGTCACCAGCTTCCCCTCACATGCCAGAGGCAGCAGCCAGTGCTCCAGCACCTGCGGTCCCTATGGACCAGTTGTCGGCAGTCCTGGAATCATTTCTGACCAGGATGGAAGCTGTGTGTGAGCACAAGGGAGCAAAAAAGCACCCTCTCCCCACTTTATCTCCACAAGGGGAGTGCTCTGATTCAGATATGGGCCTAGCTATTGCTGCTCAGGACCCTAGCTCTGAATATTTGGATGGTTTTGAACAGGACATTCCTTGTGAGGAAGACTCCAGTTCTGAGTCAGTAAATGACAGGGCGCTTGTTAGTGAACTCATTGATGCTGTGAGGGACATTCTCAAGCTAAATGCTGCGACCGCAGAACCTCAGGCGGATACAGTCTCCTTTGGTTCTTTTAAGACCAAGCCTTCTAAAAAGGTTTTTCCATATGTACCTTTCTTTGACCAGCTCATTGACCAGGTCTGGGAAAAGCCGCAGAAGACTTTCATGGTCCCGCGGCGTTTGTCTATTAGATACCCCTTTGAAGACGCCCTGCTTAAAAAGTGGGCTTCTCCCCCGGTGGTCGACCCTCCAGTCGCCCGTTTAAACAAGGCCACCACTCTCCCGATGGAGGGGACTCCTGCGTTTAAGGACCCCACTGACAGGAGGTCAGAAGTGGTGAGTAGAGCCATGTTCGCCTTGTTGGGATCCGCCCTACGGCCCGTAGTAGCGGCGACCCTTGTGTCTCAGACACTCACGGAATGGGCAAAAATTTTGCACCAAACTGTGCAGGAGTATAACCTTCCTCCAGACACTATTGCTCTGGCCCACCAGATGGTGCAGGGTCTGATATATGTGTGCGACGCCACGTTGGATGCGGCCCCTTTAATATCCAGGGCCTCTGTCTCGGCGGTGGTATTGCGTCGTCTCATCTGGTTGAAATGCTGGTCTGCTGACCTAGCCTCTAAGAAGCTCCTGACGGATCTACCTTTTAAGGGTGGTAGACTTTTTGGTGCTGCTCTGGATGACATCATCAAGGATGTCACGGGAGGTAAAAGCACTCTCCTTCCTCAAACTATCAAGGGTAAGGAGGCCCGACGTAAACCGGGTCCTTCCTTTCCAGCAAAAAAGGGTTTTTTTCGTCCGTCAGAGTCCACGGGTAAGCCATCCCAGACTGACAACAGTGCGGCTGGCGGGCACAAGCGCCCCTGGGTGCGTAAGCCGAACAAGCCGGCTCCCAAGCCCACCTCCGCGTGAAGTCTTGCCCCCGCCCGTCTCTGGGGTGGGGGGACGACTTCGCAGGTTCACGGATCGGTGGACCTCCCGGATCTCCGACCGGTGGGTGTGCGAGGTGGTCACCTCAGGATACAGAATAGAGTTCCGCTCCTGGCCCCCAGACAGATTCTTTCCCTCAAATCTCCCTCTCCTTCCTGCCCGTCGGGCAGCCCTCTTGGGGGCTGTACAGGATTTGATCGGGTCCGGAGTAAATGTGCCGGTTCCGTCCCAGGAGAGGTTTCAGGGGTTCTACTCGAATCTGTTTGTTGTTCCAAAAAAGGACGGGGTTCGGCCAATCCTGGACCTCAAGGCCCTGAATGCCTTCGTGAAGGTGCAAAAATTCCGCATGGAATCCTTTCGCACGGTGATCGCTACACTCCATCAAGGGAATTTTCTGGCATCCTTGGACATCAAGGACGCCTACTTGCATGTTCCGATCTGCGCAAGCCACCAGAAGTTTCTGCGCTTTGCGGTCGGCGAAGTCCACTATCAATTTGTGGCTCTTCCCTTCGGCCTAGCCTCGGCACCGAGGGTGTTCACCAAGGTGCTTGCTCCGGTCCTAGCTTTGCTGAGACAGCGAGGCATTGCTATCGTGGGCTATCTGGACGATTTTCTTCTAAGAGCAGACAGTGGCTCAGAATTGGAAGAAAGTGTGACTATCGTCAGTCAGACCCTCAGGGAGTTTGGATGGCTCCTGAACGTTCAGAAGTCGGTTCTAGTCCCGACTCAGCATCTGGAGTATCTAGGTCTGATTCTGGAGTCCTTGGAGGCAAGAGTCTTCCTACCTCCAGACAAACTACTGACACTTCAGTCTGCAGTACGGGTGCTGACGTCCCGAAAATGGTCGTCAATCCGCTTTTGCATGAGAGTCCTGGGACTCATGGTGGCCTCCTTCGAGGCCGTTCCTTATGCCCAAGCGCACACCAGGGCTTTACAGAAAGAGATCGTGTCCACTTGGGACAAATCCCCGTTGTCCTTGGATCTTCAGATCCAGGTGAGTCACCTGGTCAGGGCGTCCCTGACGTGGTGGTTGAGGTCCCCGGCTCTTCGGTCCGGGAAGTCGTTCCTCCCCATCCAATGGACGGTGATCACGACGGACGCCAGCCTGACGGGCTCGGGGGGAGTCTGGGGAGTCCTGTCGGCCCAAGGGCTTTGGACTCCGGACGAAGCCCTCTTACCGATCAATGTGCTGGAGATACGGGCAATCAGACTGTGCCTCTCCTCATGGTCGGAGAAACTACAGGGTCACTCCATCAGGATCCAATCGGACAACGCCACAGCAGTGGCGTATGTCAACCATCAAGGGGGGACTCTGAGCTCAGCTGCGGCTTCCGAGGTCGCCCGCATCCTGAGGTGGGCCGAAAGAAGCGTGTCGGCTCTGTCGGCCGTCTACATTCCGGGCGTAGACAATTGGCAGGCGGACTATCTAAGTCGCCAGACGCTGGACCAGGGAGAGTGGTCCTTGCACCCGGAGGTCTTTCAACTCCTTTGCAGACGGTGGGGCACGCCGGATGTGGACCTGATGGCCTCTCGACTCAATCGCAAGGTGTCGAGGTTTGTGGCCAGATCCAGGGATCCCTGGGCGGATGCCTCGGATGCGTTGGTGGCCCCATGGGGTCAGTATCACCTGATATACGTTTATCCTCCGCTGCAGTTGCTCCCTCACCTGCTCCGCAGGGTAGCGACCAAGGGAATTCCGGTGATCCTCATTGCTCCGGATTGGCCTCGGCGTCACTGGTACGCAGATCTGGTACGTCTCGTCGCAGACGTTCCCTGGCGGTTACCAATACGGGGGGACCTTCTGTCTCAAGGTCCTATATTTCATCCTGCTTTACAGTCTCTGGCTTTAACGGCATGGTTATTGAAAGCCAGGTGCTGAGAGACCGAGGTCTCTTGGATTCGGTCATTTCGACCATGTTAAGGGCACGGAAGTCTTCCTCCAGAAAGATCTATCACCGTACTTGGAGAGCTTACATCGCCATGTGCGAAGAGCTGGACTGGCGCCCACAAACGTATTCCGTTCCCAGAATCCTGTATTTTCTGCAGCGTGGCGTGACCCAAAAGCTCGCTTTGAGTACCATTAAGGGTCAGATTTCGGCCTTTGCCATCTTCTTTCAGCGACCGCTGGCGGGTCATCCCTTGGTTAGCACCTTTGTGCAAGGGGTTCGCCATGTGCTCCCCCCTGTCAAGCCTCCTCTCCCCCCGTGGGATCTGAATTTGGTGCTCTCGGTCCTCCAGGAACCTCCCTTTGAAAATATTAGAGATATTCCCCTCTTGACTTTGTCTCAGAAGGTGGCCTTCTTGGTGGCCATTACTTCCATTAGACGAGTGTCTGAATTGGCGGCCTTGTCCTGCAAGTCGCCCTTTTTGGTCATCCATAAGGATAAGGCGGTGTTACGTCCGCGACCTTCTTTTCTGCCAAAGGTGGTCTCGGCCTTCCACTTAAACGAGGACATTGTCCTCCCGTCCTTGTGTCCTCACCCATTGCATCCCAGAGAGTTTGCGCTTCACACTTTGGATGTGGTACGAGCCTTGCGGGTGTACCTGTCTGCTACTGCTTCTATTCGGAAGTCTGACTCACTATTTGTGGCTGTCTCTGGTCCAAAACAGGGCCAAGCGGTTTCGTCTGCCACCATTTCTAGGTGGATCAGACAAACCGTCATTCAAGCTTATGCTCTCAAGGGGCGGGCGCCTCCCTTTCCGGTTACGGCACATTCCACCAGGGCAGTTGGTGCTTCCTGGGCTTTCCGACATCAAGCGTCGGTTGCACAAGTGTGCAAGGCGGCGACCTGGTCGTCTGTTCATACCTTTTCTAAGTTTTATAAGGTTGATGTGGCTGCATCTTCGGATGCTTCCTTCGGCCGCAAGGTGTTGCAGGCCGCTGTTTGATGTTGCAACTCCTCCGTTGAGGAGCTCTGCCTTGTTTGGAGTGAAGTTTTTTGTTTTCCATTTATACTGCTCCCATCCCTCTTGACACTGCTTTGGGACATCCCACGTGTAAAGGTGTATAAGACACGCTGTGTCAGTCCATGGATGACAAGAGAAAATAGGATTTTTGTACTCACCGTAAAATCCGTTTCTCTGGCATCCATGGACTGACACAGCACCCACCACCCTTCTTTTTAAGTTTGTACTGCTTTGTTACAAACTGAGGTCTGCTGACTGCAGTGGGAGGGTTATGTCAGGAGGGACTGCCCCCCTGGGCGGGGCTGTTCAGCTCTGGCTGTTTAGAATGTATGTATAACATCTCACATTCTGCCTAGGTCTTGGGACATAAACCCACGTGTAAAGGTGTATAAGACACGCTGTGTCAGTCCATGGATGCCAGAGAAACGGATTTTACGGTGAGTACAAAAATCCTATTTTTTTTTATATATATTTTTGGGGGATATTTATTATAGCAAAAAGTAAAAAATATTGATTTTTTTTCCAAATTGTCGCTCTATTTTTGTTTATAGCGCAAAAAATAAAAACCGCAGAGGTGATCAAATACCACCAAAAAAAAGCTCTATTTGTGGGGGAAAAAAGGACGTCAATTTTGTTTGGGAGCCACGTCGCACGACCGCGCAATTGTCAGTTAAAGCGACGCAGCACGAATCGCAAAAAGGGGCCTGGTCTTTATGCTGCGTATTGGTCCGGGGCTTAAGTGGTTAATACTTGCAGTATTATAGAACATTTGTTTTGCTAATTTCATGAAAATAAGCTTAAATATAACTTGGATTACAAAATCTTCAGTTTTACTCAAATTAGTTGATGCAAAAATGAATACACCCCACAACAAAAACTACTACATCTAGCATTTTGTAGTTGGCTCACCGACAGTCCCATTCACTTTAATGGGACGGCTGGTGATGCGGCAGTGACACAACAAGGAGAGGAACGTGGCAGCAGCCTGTCAATGGATACCTGCTAAAAGCTGCTACCATGATGTATCTGAAATGACAGGCGCTCTTTAAATGTAAGGACTCAATCTTGCTGATAATTGGAATCTTTAATATTTGCAAACAAAATCAAGATTTCCTATTTAGAATAATAAGCTGTCAGGTTAGTAAATATTCCCAAACTGGGTCTCTCTTACAGCCTGCTGCCATTTTGCTCCTCAAGGGAGGAATAAAGCACTTCAAGCTATGTGCAGAAAGATCACAAGGTTTATAAGCTGCTTAGTAGGTTTCATTTCCATTTTTACTGCTTGCCCTTCCTCCTCACACTTGGAGCCTGGTACAGATGCATTTCTCTTCAAACAATCATATAGTTTGTAGTGTATATAGATTTGCAAAACAATGGGATAAACGAATATTCCTGAACTTTGTTTTATCTCATGGTTACTGTGAAATTGTGTGAATGCATCAATGCAGTGCATGTTATCTCAACTTGCAGAGATTGGATTCATTGAATGAGTTTACCAAAAATGTAAATATTGCAGAATATACAGCCTCATACTACATAACTGAGCTCAATTTCATGGTGAATAAACTAAATTATTAATGTATCTTAAATAGATTTTTACTCCAAAAGCAGTTTATTAAAAAAAGCATTTTTTTTTTTAGATAAAAAAAAAAAAAGATTTTTATCCTCCCTGGTTCTGGGATCAAACTGATCCATTCACTTGCATGGTTGCACCCTGCTTGCCATTACAATTATATTTTATGGCTCGTAGCTGAATTTACTGATATTATCCCCCTATCGTCTAGCTTTCTGTTTAGGCTGCACAGTTAATGCTTCGTCATCTGTCAGTTAATTTTGCATGTATTGGAGCCTTGGCAAGCAGATTCTCTGTGATGCAATGAACATAATTGGCCTGTTCAGGTAATTGTAATTTACAAGAGGGTTTTATATGCATAAGGGATTTGCACTTTTTAACAAGAGGCTGAGGTTGAAAATAAAGCTTGTTAATTAGCCAAGATTGCTGAATCACAAAATGCTGCCAATCTGCATGACAGTTTAGATGGATTTTTTAAATAAAACTGTGAGAAAAAGTAACATGAACATATACTGTATGTTGTAGCCTGCATTAACACAGCAGTTTCTGTTTTTTAGAGTTTTATTACCTGTTTATCCTGCCAGTAGAGCTTGTTGATTTTTCCACTTCTTTTAGGGCTAGGTTCACATCTGTGCAGGTGGTTCCTGCTGTGGGTCTGCTTCTGCTCCCGCAGACGCAACCTCCCGCACAGAAGAATGCAGGGGATGCGTGCAGGTGCCATTAATCCTTATTGCACACGCTGGAAATTGCTTCCGCATTGGGAACTGCACTTGCAGTTCCCGTGCGGACTGCTATTTCAGAAATATTGCAGGGAACTTTTTCCGGCATTTTAGGAAGCATGGCAGCCCATTTAAATGAATGGGCTGCTGTGCTGGTGCACAATTGTGGCTTGCAGAGCCGCATCATTGTGAACCTAGCCTTACAGGGTGGCAAAGCTGTTTGCTCTGGAAAAAAATCACTGCATTGTTATCCTACTGGGTAGTTTTTAGGTGGACTTAAAGGGGTTGTAAAGTCTCATGGATTTTCACCTTAATGCATTCTATGCCTATCCGTGGGGTCACTTGAGAAGAGGAGGAGCCAGGACCACCTCCAGGGGACCCCAGAAAAGGAGGATCAGGGCTGCTCTGTGCAAAACCCTTGCACAGAGGAGGTAAGTATAACATGTATGTTGTGTTTTAAAAAAGAAATACAATTTTTACAATCACTTTAAACCTTTTCATTTCCAAGTTTTTTTAGTGCATCTGCATCCTTTATTTAGTCATTTGGTTTAAAAAATTACTTATTTTCTTACCATTAATACTATTACAAATATTTTCACAAAATTAACCACTTAACGACCGCTCACTGTATATATACGTCGGCAGAATGGCACCGACAGGCACAATCACGTAGAGCATACGTGATTGCCTTTGTACAGTTGGGGGGTCCGATCGGACCCCCCTCCTATACAGTGAGCGGTGGCTAAGTGTCCGGGAGCGTTCCGGGATGAGGGGGCAGCCATTCGTTTCTGGCCACCCCCTCGCGATCGCTCCCGGCGAATGGAAATGCCCCCTCTGTCTGTGTCAGACAGAGGGAGCAGGAGGAAGTGATGTCATCTCTGGTGCGGCGCTCACATATACCGAGCGCCGTACAAGAGAAGACATCAGGTTAGTGCACACAACACTACACTGACACCAGGACACATAGGGACATAAATCGCCCCCCCAGACCCCCCCAGATCACCCCCCAGATCACCCCCCCAGCCCCCAGTCACAGTGTCACTGATTGCAGTGACCATTTATTTAGTGATCACTGCAATCAGTGACATTTGTGACTGTAAAAGTGTCACCAAAGTTTAGTCTTAGGTCCAGTGTAGCCCCCTAACCCCCCCTAATAAAGGTTTAACCCCCTGATCACCCCCCAGATAACCCTTTCACCGCCTATCACCACTGTCGCTTAGCGATCATTTTTCTGATCGCTGTCTTAGCGTCAGTGATGCAGATCGTAGCCAGTAATTTTTTTTAGGTTCGCCGCAGGTTTTTATAGCGTCAGGTACCCCAATATATTATCTAATAAAGGTTTAACCTCCTTGATCGCCCCCCAGGTAACCCTTTCACCCCCTATCACCACTGTCACTAAGCGATCGTTTTTCTAAACGCTGTCTTAGTGTCTGTGATGCAGATCGGTAGCCGGTAATTTTTTTTAGGTTCGCCGCAGGTTTTTATAGCGTCAGGTACTCCAATATATTATCTAATAAAGGTTTAACCCCCTTGATCGCCCCCCAGGTAACCCTTTCACCCCCTATCACCACTGTCGCTAAGCAATTGTTTTTCTAAACGCTGTCTTAGTGTCGGTGATGCAGATCGTAGCCAGTAATTTTTTTTAGGTTCGCCGCATGTTTTTATAGCGTCAGGTACCCCAATATATTATCTAATAAAGGTTTAACCCCCTTGATCGCCCCCCCCAGGTAACCCTTTCACCCCCATCACCACTGTCGCTAAGCAATCGTTTTTCTAAACGCTGTCTTAGTGTCGGTGATGCAGATCGGTAGCTGGTCATTTTTTTAGGTTCGCCGCAGGTTTTTATAGCGTCAGGTACCCCCATATATTATCTAATAAAGGTTTTAACCCCCTGATTGCCCCTAGTTAACCCTTTCACCAGTGATCACCATATAAGTGTTACGGGTGATGCTGGTTAGTTAGTTTGCTTTTTATAGTGTCAGGGCACCCGCCGTGTATATAACCCAATAAAGGTTTAACCCCCTGATCGCCCGGCGGTTGATATCAATTAGGTTTTAGCGTCAGAGAGGGTCTGAGTCACACCCCAGGCAGCGTCAGGTTAGTGCCAGTAACGCTAACACCCACGCGTGAAGCATACACCCCCCTTAGTGGTATAGTATCTGAACAGATCAATATCTGATCTGATCAGATCTATACTAGCGTCCCCAGCAGTTTAGGGTTCCCAAAAACGCAGTGTTAGCGGGATCAGCCCAGATACCTGCTGGCACCTGCGTTTTGCCCCTCCGTCCAGCCCAGGCCACCCAAGTGCAGTATCGATCGATCACTGTCACTTACAAAACAAAAACACACATAACTGCAGCATTCGCAGAGACAGGCCCGATCCCTGCGACTCCAGTGCTGTAGGAGGTGATTTCACCACCACAGTTAAAAAAAAAAAGCAAATATGCCGAAGCATTGGGCAGCAGGGGCGGAGGAGCGATTTTGCTCCTAATGCCGCGTACATACGGACGAAATTCCGACGGAGGCTTGCCCGTGGAAAAGTCCGACCATGTGTGTGCGGCATAGCTTTTTTGCGGGAGGATGCCCCCATGCTTCGGCATATATAAATGGTGCGTGTATGCCCATCATTGGAAGTGGGTGGATGAAGGGCGGTATTCTAATGGTGGGCATACCCACCGATCAATCTCTTTTTTCGTTCAGCCAACTGGCTGCATGAAATAAAAAGATTACAATACATGTCCAACAAGGACCAGCAACGTACTGGTATGTTGCTGGACTTTGAATGTTTATACCAGAATGATGCCTGCGGGTTTAGGTATCATCTTGGTATCATTCTTTTCAGCCTGCGGCCGGCTTTCATGTAAAAGCAATCCTAGCGGCTAATTAGCCTCTGGACTGCTTTTACAAGCAGTGGGAGGGAATGCCCCCCCCCCCCGGCTAGAAAAAGCGCAATTGGGAAATTGGGAAAGCATTTTATCACACCGATCTTGGTGTGGTCATATGCTTTGAGGGCAGAGGAAAAATCTAGGGTCTAGAAGACCCCAGTTTTTTTAAAAAAAAGAGTACCTGTCACTACCTATTGCTATCATAGGGGATATTTACATTCCCTGAGATAACAATAAAAATGATAAAAAAAAAAAATACTTGGAAGGAACAATTTAAAAATAAAATAAAAAAGCAAAATTAATAATAAAAAAAGAAAAAAAAAAAAAGCACCCCTGTCGTCCTGCCCTGCTCTTGCCCAATGGCGAACGCAAGCGTCGGTCTGGCGTCATATGTAAACAGCAATTGCACCATGCATGTGAGGTAGCACCGCGAAGGTCAGATCGAGGGCAATCATTTTAGCAGTAGACCTCCTCTGTAAATCTACTGGGGTAACCTGTAAAGGCTTTTAAAGGCTTTTAAAAATGTATGTAGTTTGTCGCCAATGCGCGTTTGTGCAAAATTTTAAAGCATGTCGTGTTTGGTATCTATGTACTCGGCCTAAGATCATCTTTTTTATTTCATCAAACATTTGGGCAATATAGTGTGTTTTAGTGCATTAAAATAAAAAAAAGTGTATTTTTTAACCCAAAAAATGCGTTTGAAAAATCGCTGCGCAAATACTGTGTAGAAAAAAAAAATGCAACACCCACCATTTTAATCTGTAGGGCCTTTGCTTTAAAAATATATATAATGTTTGGGGGTTCAACATAATTTTCTTGCAAAAAAAAAAATGTTTTCATGTAAACAAAAAGTGTCAAAAAGGGCTTTGTCTTCAAGTGGTTAGAAGAGTGGATGTAAGCTTCCTAATGTTGTGTATAAAATGCCAGAACAGTTCAAAACCCCCCCAAATGACCCCATTTTGGAAAGTAGACACCCCAAGCTATATACTGAGAGGCATGTCGAGTCCATGGAATATTTTATATGTTGACACAAGTTGCGGAAAAACGACAATTTTTTTTTTTTTTTGCACAAAGTTGTCACTAAATGATATATTGCTCAAACATGCCATGGGCATATGTGGAATTACACCCCAAAATACATTCTGTTGCTTCTCCTGAGTACAGGGATACCACATGTGAGACTTTTTGGGAGCCTAGCCACGTACGGGACCCCAAAAACCAAGCACCGCCTTCAGGCTTTCTAAGGGTGTAAATTTTTGATTTCACTTCTCACTGCCTATCACAGTTTCGGAGGCCATGGAATGCCCAGATAGCACAAAACCCCCCCAAATGACCCCATTTTGGAAAGTAGACACCCCAAGCTATTTGCTGAGAGGTATTGTGAGTATTTTGCAGATCTCGCTTTTTGTCACAAAGTTTTGAAAATTGAAAAAAAAAAAAAATATATATATATATATATATATATTTACTTTCTTCATTTTCAAAAACAAATGAGAGCTGTAAAATACTCGCCATTCCTCTCAGCAAATAGCTTGGGGTGTCTATATTCCAAAATGGGGTCATTTGGGGGGGGTTTGTGCGATTTTGGCATTTTATGGCCTTCGAAACTGTGATAGGTAGTGAGGAGTGAAATCAAAAATTTGTGCCTAGAAATCCTGAAGGCGGTGCTTGGTTTTCGGGGTCCCGTACGCGGCTAGGCTCCTAAAAAGTCCCACACATGTGGTATCCCCGTACTCAGGAGAAGCAGAAAAATGTATTTTGGGGTGCAATTCCACATATAACCATGGCATGTGTGAGCAATATATCATTTAGTGACAACTTTTTGTAATTTTTTTTTTTTTTTTTTTTTTTGTCATTATTCAATCACTTGGGACAAAAAAAAATATATTCAATGGGCTCAACAGGCCTCTCAGCAATTTCCTTGGGGTGTCTACTTTCTAAAATGGGGTCATTTGGGGGGGTTTGTGCTATTTTGGCATTTTATGGCCTTCGAAACTGTGATAGGTAGTGAGGAGTGAAATCAAATATTTGCGCCCTTAGAAATCCTGAAGGCGGTGCTTGCTTTCCGGGGTCCCGTACGCGGCTAGGCTCCCAAAAAGTCCCACACATGTGGTATCCCCGTACTCAAGAGAAGCAGCAAAATGTATTTTGGGGTGAAATTCCACATATAACCATGGCATGTGTGAGCAATATATCATTTAGTGACAACTTTTTGTAATTTTTTTTTTTTTTTTTTTTTTTTTTTTTTAGTCATTATTCAATCACTTGGGACAAAAAAATAAAAAATTCAATGGGCTCAACATGCCTCTCAGCAATTTCCTTGGGGTGTCTACTTTCCAAAATGGGGTCATTTGGGGGGGGGTTTGTACTGCCCTGTCATTTTAGCACCTCAAGAAATGAGATAGGCAGTCATAAATTTAAAGCTGTGTAAATTTCAGAAAATGTACCCTAGTTTGTAAACTATATAACTTTTGCGCAAACCAATAAATATACGCTTATTGACATTTTTTTTACTAAAAACATGTGGCTGAATACATTTTGGCCTAAATGTATGACTACAATTGAGTTTATTCGATTTTTCTTATAACAAAAAGTAGAAAATATCATTTTTTTTCAAAATTTTCGGTCTTTTTCCGTTTATATCGCAAAAAATAAAAATCGCAGAGGCAATCAAATACCATTAAAAGAAAGCTCTATTTGTGGGAAGAAAAGGACGCAAATTTCGTTTGGGTACAACATTGCATGTCCGCACAATTTACAGTTAAAGCAGCGCAGTGCAAAATTCTGAATTCACCTCTGGTCCTCTAGCTACCAAATGGTCCGGGGCTTAAGTGGTTAAATAGATTTCTCCTATTTAACCTGAGTACAGGGACCCCAAAAATGTGTAGGTGTTGATATACAGTGCTCAGCATATATGAGTACACCCCAACAGATTTTTCAAAAAAAAACTTTACTTTCCTTACAGAATCAACATTTTCTATGGGGCACTATACAGGTCCTTCTCAAAAAATTAGCATATTGTGATAAAGTTCATTATTTTCTGTAATGTACTGATAAACATTAGACTTTCATATATTTTAGATTCATTACACACAACTGAAGTAGTTCAAGCCTTTTCTTGTTTTAATATTGATGATTTTGGCATACAGCTCATGAAAACCCAAAAATCCTATCTCAAAAAATTAGCATATTTCATCCGACCAATAAAAGAAAAGTGTTTTTAATACAAAAAAAGTCAACCTTCAAATAATTATGTTCAGTTATGCACTCAATACTTGGTCGGGAATCCTTTTGCAGAAATGACTGCTTCAATGCGGCGTGGCATGGAGGCAACCAGCCTGTGGCACTGCTGAGGTGTTATGGAGGCCCAGGATGCTTCAATAGCGGCCTTAAGCTCATCCAGAGTGTTGGGTCTTGCGTCTCTCAACTTTCTCTTCCCAATATCCCACAGATTCTCTATGGGGTTCAGGTCAGGAGAGTTGGCAGGCCAATTGAGCACAGTAATACCATGGTCAGTAAACCATTTACCAGTGGTTTTGGCACTGTGAGCAGGTGCCAGGTCGTGCTGAAAAATGAAATCTTCATCTCCATAAAGCTTTTCAGCAGATGGAAGCATGAAGTGCTCCAAAATCTCCTGATAGCTAGCTGCATTGACCCTGCCCTTGATAAAACACAGTGGACCAACACCAGCAGCTGACATGGCACCCCAGACCATCACTGACTGTGGGTACTTGACACTGGACTTCAGGCATTTTGGCATTTCCCTCTCCCCAGTCTTCCTCCAGACTCTGGCACCTTGATTTCCGAATGTACTTTGGACCACTGAGCAACAGTCCAGTGCTGCTTCTCTGTAGCCCAGGTCAGGCGCTTCTGCCACTGTTTCTGGTTCAAAAGTGGCTTGACCTGGGGAATGCGGCACCTGTAGCCCATTTCCTGCACACGCCTGTTCACGGTGGCTCTGGATGTTTCTACTCCAGACTCAGTCCACTGCTTCCGCAGGTCCTCCAAGGTCTGGAATCGGTCCTTCTCCACAATCTTCTTCAGGGTCCGGTCACCTCTTCTCGTTGTGCAGCGTTTTCTGCCACACTTTTTCCTTCCCACAGACTTCCCACTGAGGTGCCTTGATACAGCACTCTGGGAACAGCCTATTCGTTCAGAAATTTCTTTCTGTGTCTTACCCTCTTGCTTGAGGGTGTCAATGATGGCCTTCTGGACAGCAGTCAGGTCGGCAGTCTTACCCATGATTGCGGTTTTGAGTAATGAACCAGGCTGGGAGTTTTTAAAAGCCTCAGGAATCTTTTGCAGGTGTTTAGAGTTAATTAGTTGATTCAGATGATTAGGTTAATAGCTCGTTTAGAGAACCTTTTCATGATATGCTAATTTTTTGAGATAGGATTTTTGGGTTTTCATGAGCTGTATGCCAAAATCATCAATATTAAAACAAGAAAAGGCTTGAACTACTTCAGTTGTGTGTAATGAATCTAAAATATATGAAAGTCTAATGTTTATCAGTACATTACAGAAAATAATGAACTTTATCACAATATGCTAATTTTTTGAGAAGGACCTGTACTACAAAATGCTCCCACAAATGCGAGCCATTGATTGCAACCAAGAAGTGTTCATTTGCACACACAAAAAAAGTATTTTTCCTAACAAATTCATTCAAGACCATGTTGTAAAAATTAATACACCCCAATGAAAGTCTTAGGGCTCTTTCACACGGAGGTCCGTTCAGGTCCGCCTGTCAGTTTTTTAGGCGGACCTGAAACGGATCCTCCATGTACCCCTATGGAGGCACGGATGTCAGCGGAGACATGTCCGCTGACATCCGCTCCGCTCCGCCAAAGTGTGACGGAGGAAAACCCTATTTTTCCTTCCGTCGGCGGAGCGGATCGGATGACAACGGACTCTACGGTCCGTCGTCATCCGATTCCCCATAGGGGAGAGCGGCGCTCTGACAGGGCGGTCCCTGCACAGTGTGCGGGGACCGCCCAGTCATCCGCCAGCTCAGCGGGGATCAACGGAGCGATCCCCGCTGAGCAAGCGGAGCTTCACGGGGCGGATCATGACTGATCAGCCCGTGTGAAAGGACCCATAGGCGCAAAGCTAAATTTTAGACAACAAAATCCTTATTAATAAGAATTCAACTACAGGTGAGTCTAATTATTGATTAAACAGGTGTCCAGCAGATAGTTGATTATAAAAGAGTGTTTAACAAAGAACCCCTTCCCATAAGCTTTACTTATCAGTCAGAATACTGTAGCAGAAGTGATACAAAAATTTAACATAGATGGAATTGCAACCATCTCACAGTGACATCTATTGCCTTGTTTCCACTGAACGGAACGGTTCGGGTCGGTACAGTTTGGAACGGTTTGAATGGTCCGGTCTATTCTGGTGAGCATTTCCACTGCAAGTCGGACCGTCGGGACCATTCAGGGTTTAGAAAAAATGCCTAGCGAGTTCGCCAATCAGTGGAATGTATTGTAGCTCCGCCCTAACCGAACCGTTCCATTTTCTATGGCCCCACATCTGAAGCAGAACCAAGAATGGTGCGGTACGGTTCGGTTTTATGGCACGCTTTCATAATGGGAACACCAAAAATAGCGTACCATACCGAACCGATCCGCTCAGTGGAAACGAGGCATAAGCCATCCACGGAAGTTAACCCCTCAACAGGAGCTTCTTCTGATGAGAAGGGTTAAAGAAAATAGCCATGCAAGCTCACTGCAGTTGGCTAAAGAAGTAGAAAGGGGTGGGGTGATTGTTTCCCGTGACACAATACAGCGTACAATGCAGAGGAATGGCATGCATGAGTGTTATCCACAATGGAAGCCTCTCCTAAAACCCATGCACAAAAAAGCCCACCTAGAATTTGCCAGGGCCCATACTGAAAAAGAAGACTACTGGGACTCTGTACTCTGGGGTGATGAGACCAAGATAAATGTTTTTGGAACTGATGGCTTCAAAACTGGCGTCGGCGAGGAGTACAGGGTGCCTATAGTGAAACATGGTGGTGGCAGTGTGCTTCTGTGGGGCTGCATCAGTGCTGTTGGTGTCGGGGAGCTGCATTTCATTGTTGGCCTCATAAATTTACAGATGTACTGCTCTATAATGAAAGAGAAGATGTTACCATCACTCTGTGCCCTTAGTCGTCGTGCACTTTTCCAACATGACAATGCGCTAAAACACACATTTAAGACCACTGTTGAATTTCTGAAGAAGAACACGTGAAAGTGATTCAGTGGCCAAGTATGTCACCTATGGGGAATTCTGAAGAGACGAGTTGAGCATCACTCTCCATCCAACATCCAGGCTCTAAAAGAGGTCGGTCTTAAAGAATGGAAAAAGATAGATGTTGCAATATGTCGCTAACTTGTTCATTCTGTGCCTAGAAGACTTGGTGCAGTCCTTACAAATCATGGAGGTCATATAAAATACTAGATGTAGTAGTTTTTGTTGTGGGATGTATTAATTTCTTGCATCAACTAAATTGAGAAAAACCGAAGATTTTGTAATCTAGGTCACAATATTAACCTTCCTTTCATGTAATGAGCTAAAAAATGTTCTATAGAACTCAGTTTTGTCAAAATGTTGGAAATTGTTCTTGTGTTCATTGAGATATTGATTAAAATCATATTTTTCAAAAGGGGTGTACTCGTTTATGCTGAGCACTGTATATGTTTGTCCCACATAGTTGATAAACAGGTAAATATAGTTAATATTTCCAGATATTAAGCATTTTCCATCATAATTTCTTGAATTCACTGACCTGTCTAGGATGATTTTACAGGAGGACTATTATGAACCAGTTTAATAAAAAAATAAAAAGATGAGACTATGTTGACTTAACCACATAGCGACCGCTGCACGCACATATACATCTACACAATGGCATGGGCAGGCAAATGGGCGTACCTGTACCTCCCTTTAAATTTGCCGCTCAGCGCGCCCGCCGCGTGCCTCGTGAGTGCGCTCGCGGGTCCCGGGAACTCGATGTTCCCGGGCGGCCCGCGATTGCGGACGGCAAAGGCAGAACAGGGGGATGCCTTTGTAAACAAGGCATTCCCCTGTTCTGCTTAGTGACATGTCACTGATCTACTGTTCCCCGTGATCGGGAACTATCGCAGATCGCTGCCATTACTAGTAAAAAAAATAATAATAATAAAATGCCATAAAACTATCCCCTATTTTGTAGACGCTATAACTTTTGCGCAAACCAATCAATATACGCTTATTGCGTTTTTTTTTTTTTTTTTTTTTTTTTTAACCAAAGATATGTAGAAGAATACATATCGGCCTAAACTGAGAAATTTGCTTTTTTTAAACAAAAAATTGGGATATTTATTATAGCAAATATACAAAATATTGCTTTTTTTTTCAAAATTGTCGCTCTATTTTTGTTTATAGCGCAAAAAATAAAAACCGCAGAGGTGATCAAATACCACCAAAAGAAAGCTCTTATTGTGGGGAAAAAGAGGACGTCAATTTTGTTTGGAAGCCACGTCGCACAACCGCGCAATTGTCAGTTATAGCAACGCAGTGCCGAATCGCAAAAAGTGGCCTGGTCTTTGGCCAGCCAAATGGGACGGGGCTTAAGTGGTTAAAAAAATAAAAGATTTTTGTAGGCTAAAAATTGTGTACAATTGCAAAAAACTGGTACCTAAATAATAGGTGGTGTGCTAAAAATGCTGCAGCTCATCAACTTGGAGTCAAACAGCCCTTTATTTATCCTTTTACCTCTGGTGTAAGATGTGTTTTTTTGTTTGTACTTTTTTTTTTTTACTTTTGTAAAAATGTTAATAGGAGAAAAAAGTGTTTATACAGTATATACATACACCTACTTTGTGCACAGTTATTAGACAAGTGAGCATTTTGACCAAATCATCATAATTTTTATGCATATTGTCCAACTCCAAGCTGTATAAACTTGAATGTTTATTGGATTTAAGCATATCCGGTATATCAAGGTGCACATAATTATTAGGCAGCTTCTTTTTCTCTGGCAAAATGGGCCAAGAAAGAGCTTTACCTGACTCTGAAAAGTCTAAATTGTAAAGTCTTTCAGAGGGATGCAGCACTCTTGAAACTGTTAAGATATTGGGGCGTGATCACAGAACCATCAAATGTTTTGTTGCAAATAGTCAACAGGGTCGCAAGAAACGTGTTGAGAGAGAAAAAAGATGCAAATTAACTGCCAAAGATTTGAGCAAACTCAAACGCGAAGCTACCAGGAACCCATTATCCTCCAGTGCTAGCATATTCCAGAACTGCAACCTACCTTGAGTGCCCAGAAGTACAAGGTGTTCAGTGCTTAGAGACATGGCCAAGGAAGGCTGAAACCCCACTACCACTGAACAAGACGCATAAGTTGAAAGCTCAAGACAAGGCCAAGAAATATCTGAAGACAGATTTTTCAAAGGTTTTAGTTTTGCACAGAGTGGCCCCGATCGTCCTCTTCTGGTGTCCCCCAGCAGTGCTGGTAGCTCCTCCCAGCAACAGGTGTCCACATTGGAGAAGCGCTCTCCTTGGTAGGCACCCATGCGGGCACGCTCCAGAGTCCTGCTTCTGCTTGTATTCACACAGAAAGCAAGACTCTGCCCCACCCTCCGGCGCCCCCGTAATTGGATTTGATTGACAGTAGCGGGACCCAATGGCTGCACTGCTATTAATCTATCCAATCAAGAGCTGAGACAACAGGCAGAGAGGAAGAGCGCGTCTCCGCCGAGGGAACGAACAGGCTCAGGTGAGTAAAACTGGGGGGCTGGACAGTGTCAGTTTTTTTCACCAGGATGCATCCACATAGGATGCATTAAGGTGAAAAAACATGAGGATTTACAACCCCTTTTAAAGCATCTGACCACACCAAGATCGATGTGATAAGATGCTATCCCAATTTCCCAATGGCGCTATTTATACCCAAGGAAACCGAAGTCATGAAATGCTCGTAGCTTTGGGTTTCTTAGGCCATAGAGATGATTAGAGCTGTTCTGGTTTCCGGTCAGTTGGTGGAACCACCGGCTGAATTATCGGATTCCCCAGTGAGACAGGAGAGCATGGCAAAAACCATGGAAGATGGCGGGAGGAGGGGGGACCTTCCCTCTCACTGCCTGTAAAAGTAGTCTATCGGCTAATTAGCTGCTGGGATTGCTTTTACATGAAAGCAAACTGCTGGCAAAAAAAAAAAACTATACCTATAACGGCAAGCATCATTCCGGTATAACGACTCAAAGTCCAGCAACATACCAGTATGTCGCTGGACCTTGTTGGGCATATATTTTAATGTTTTTTTTTTTTTTCATGCAGCCTGTTGGTTAAATTAAAAAAGAGAACCGAACAGATTCCTCCATTCACATTGATTGATTCACATTGGTATGTCCACCATTAGAACACCGCCCTGCATCCACCCGCTTTTAATGATGGGCATAAATGCAGAAAAAATCTCTGCCAAGAAAAGTAAGTAAAAATATATGCCAATATTGCCCCTATGTCCACCCCTGCCCCTATACTTTGGCATATATGCTCTTTTTTTTAACTGTGGTGGTGAAATCGCCATCTACAGTGCTGGAGTCACGGATTTACATGTCACAGATTTACCCTGTTACTGTCAAAATAAATCCGTGCTGCAGCTGAATGGCATACCTGCAAAGCAAATCATGGTAACAATAAATCACAGTATCAATAAAACATTAACTCAATAAAAAAACGTATTTTTTTTTTTATTGCAATCTGTGAAAAAAATAAAAATAAATATGTCGACGCATGGGGCAATCCGCCCCTAATGTCCACCCTTGCCCCTATGCTTCTGCATATAAGCTCTTTTTTTAAACTGTGGTGGTAAAATCACCTCCTACAGCGATGGAGTCACGGATTTATGTATTGTGACAGCAAACCCTGTTGTTGTCAAAATAAATAAATCGGTGCTGCAGCGGTATGGCGTACCTGCAAAGCAAACTATGGTTAACAATAAAACACCGTAACAGTACAGTATAACAGTAGAATGACATAGCTGCACAGCAAACATGATAAAACACAATAACAATAAAACATTACAGTTAAGCATAAAATAGAGTAAAACAGAGCAGGACAATAGAGAGAGAAGGAAAAAAAAAAACGATTTTTTGCTTTTATAAATAAATAAATATATATATATATATATATATATAGATTTTTTTACACTTTTATTTGTGACTGTAAAGGTTCCAGGTTTGGGTCCCTCAAAATATGATTGCCATCTCATCTTTCGCGACCCTGTTTGAAAGTGTGCCCTACTGTGCCCTATACTAAGAATCCACTAGTGTGTGGTAGCGACCGAAACAGTCCCCGATGCAGAGACCAGGTTGGTCAGGACAGGAGGGACAATAATAGTGGGTGTCAAGTCTATGTCCCCATTTTCTACAGACACAACATCAAATTTGGGGTGATCTTTTGCCAGGGGTACCAGGGAGGACATCTGGAAAATGCCTCTCATGCAACCGCCTCATTGCATTTGGATTGGGAAGTCAGGCCACAGCATCTTCTAGAAACAGAAAGGCTGTGATGATCTCTTCCTGGAATTTTAGGAAGCATCCAGTTCGTCCAGACACTTTGTATAGTAAATAAGCGTTGAACAGAGCCGATTGGAATAGGTAGACAGACACTTTTTTGTACCAGCGTCTGGCCTTATGGGCAATTAAATACGGCGCCATCATCTGGTCATTGAAGTCCACCCCTTTAGGGTTGTATTCTTGGACACGGGGGCTTCTCAACAACCCCAGTCGCTGTAGTAATTTGGACTGCCGTGTCTGCGTGAATGGAAGACAGAACGAAAACGTTCTGTTTGTCCTTCCATCTCGCGGCAAGCAATTCGTTGGACCTCAAGCAGGCTCTCTCCCCCCATTTAAGTCAGGTATCTACAAGTCTTTGGGGAAAGCCCCAGCGATTAGATTGCGCGGTGCCACATGCGCCAATTCCTAATTGAAAAAGATGTCTAAAAAGTGTCACGCTTGTATAAATGGTACCCCTTTCGGAATAAGGGTGACACCAAGTTCCAAACAATCTTGCCGCTGCTCCCTATGTAGTCTAGGCAGTCACAGGGCTCCACGCTTCTATCTTTTCCCTCGTAAACCAGGAAACTATATGTATAGCCTGTGGCCCTGTCCGAGAGCTTATACATCTTGACCCCATATCTGATAAGCTATCTGTGGAGAAACTGAACAAAAGGTGGCCAGAAAACTTAATCAGGGACTCGTCAATGCAGACATCTTGATCGGGAATAAGCAAGGCTGCAAATTGTTGGTTGAAGTGGTTTACGAGGGGCCGAATTTTATGAAGCCGATCATATTCGGGGTCACCCCGAGTAAAATTGCGTTCATTATCATTGAAGTGCAAGATTTGCTCGTATTGATTCCTGGTATTGGAAGAAGAGAACACAGGCATATGGTGAATTGGGTCAGTGGGCCAATATGACTGCAATTCACTCTTTTTAATTGGGGAATGCGCGGGCGCTGCAGAAGTAGGGGACTGCCAATCAGAATCTGCGAAAAGATCAGGAAGGACACTATGGGCTCTATGGGCCTGTCTTTGAATTCTTGGTGGCTGCAGGGCACTACTTGTGCTAGCCACCACACCAGCTTGAACTGCACTTATGGGACTGGCCACGTCACCAAGTGTTACTACAGTGCTGGTTTGTCTACGACCAGGATGTACTAGGCCGCAAGTGCACCAGAAGGTTGAGCGACACTAGTACTGGCTCTCTGCTGCATACGCGAACCATTCGGTTGTTGCACCTCAGCAACAGAACAACGGTGTCGGGTACGCCTGATCTTAGCAGGGACCGCTACTCCATCGTCAGAGCTTTCTGCCATGGTGCCGCTGCTCTCTACAGGTTCGAGCCTGACTCAGCTTGTGATTCTGACAGTAAGGCTTCCCCTGCGCTCTCCTCTGTCATCCTAGTATCCTGTAGGCTTCTTCACCAGTGTACCTTTTCGTTTTGTCATTTTGCCCACTAAATTTACAGGTACAGCTATTGTGACTCGCAGGTAAAAAAAAGCACCTGGTTTTCAGAGACTGCTTGAATTGCTACAAATTTTTTTTAACTGTTAGCGTTACAGGGATCAGGCCTGACTCCAAATTCCTATACACACTATTAGATTTTCTGCAGATTTTTGTCTTCAGATTTACCAAAACCATGTAGTGTAAGGGCCTTCCTGATTGCATACAAATTGAAACTCTGAAGCTCTGTACACACGATCGGTTTTACCGATGAAAACAGTCCGATGGACTTTTTTCATCGGACAAACCAATCGTGTATGGGACCCATCGGTCTTTTTTCCATCGGTTTTAAAAAATAGAACATGTTTTAAATTTTTCCGATGGATCAAATACCGATAGCAAATTCCGATCGTCTATGGGCAAGTCCATCGGATAAAAAACCCATGCATGCTCAGAATCAAGTCAACGCATGCTCAGAAGCATTAAACTTCATTTTTCTCGGCTCATCGGAGTGTTTTACGTCACCGCGTTTGGAACGGTCGGTTTTTTGACTGATGGTGTGTAGGCAAGACAGATGGAAGTCAGCTTCATCGGATTTCCGATGGACAAAACCATCGGATTAGAATCCATAGGATGTCTAATCGTGTGTACGAGGCTTTAGGGTTTGACCTCATGTTATATGGTTTTGGTAAACCTGAAGATGAAATCTGCAGAAAATCTAATGGTGTGTATGGAGCTTTGTGCTGCAGTTTTGTGTGCTGTGTTTTGTAAAGTGACAGTGATCTATCTATACTGCACTTTGGGTGGGCTGGGCGGAGGGGCTAAACGCAGGTGCTGGTAGGTGTCTGGGCTGGTCCTGCTAACGCTGCATTTTTGGGAACATTATACTACTGGGGACGCTAGTATAGATCTGATCAGATCAAAGATATTGATCCGTTCAATAAGGGAGGTGTATGGTGTGTGTTAGTGCTACTCGCAATCAAAGGAATCCTTTTATTGAAGCTTCATATGACAAGTGGTAATGACTTGGCCCTAACATTTGCGCGAAACGTGTCTACCTCTTTGTTGCTTGCTCCATCTGTCAACCACTTGTCATATGAAGCTTCAATAAAAGGATTTTTGGAAGTGCAGCCGTCCGGAATTATTTCCGAATATGACACCAATGCAGTGATCAGTGAAAAATCTGAAAACTGCACTTGGTAAACACTGTGACAGGAGTAAAAGGGTTAACTGTGGGGTGATCAGGTGGTGATCAAAGTGTTTAAAAGGGTGCCTACATGTACTTGTGTCAGTGTAGTGTTGGTGTACTCAAAGTAGATGTCTTCTTATTTCATGCTGGAACCAAAAAGAAGGGAGATGACATCACTTCCCCTGTCTGTGTTTACATTACTGTCTTTTGGACAGGAATGACACCGCATTTCTGTTAAAATTGCATGCGATTCTTTGCAGTGCAATTTGAGTCCATTAATTTTGTATGGGCAGAAAACATACCGCAAAGTTATCAATATTAGGTATTGGAGCATTTGCACGAGTAACGGGTCAACCCTTGCTGTAATAGGGGAGCCCCCTATGTTAGTGACAAGTAATCTTTATGGAAACATTAGGATCAACCCCTGATATCTCCTCTGTCATTAGTAAAAGTAGATTTGTGGACAGATCCCTTCTTTGATCTGCTTATCTACCTGGTATCTTTTTTGAATTTTGGCAGCTCTGGACCTGGAAGTATACAGAGTTAGGTACTTCTGGGTTCATTCTCATCAGGAGAAGATTGGGAATTCATGTTCCCACACTCTGCCAACTTCTGCGCCATTCTCAAGGCTTCCACAGTGGTCTACCGCTCAGAGGAGCAAGGGTATTCTTGGAGGGGGGGAGCGAAATCACCTGCTGGCAGAGCCATTAATTTCCTTGTGGAATGATAGTAGGGCAATTCAACAATCCTCAGGATGTGACCGGAAGTATGGTGACGTCACTCTCACCCAAGTGGCGCAGGCGGAAGTTGAACGTAAGGTGAGTTTATTACCCAATAATAACAGGCTTTTCTTTTTCTTTATTGTAATTTAGCATTTTGGGATGGGGTTGGCTCCACTTTAGCCTTATTTCTATGAGTCTGCGCCCTCAAGGATTCCTAAGAATCGCTTTGCTTCACTTAAAGGCCAGGCATGTCACCTGCTACAGAAGTGATGTAACAGCCCAGGTAATTGAAAACTATGCAGAAATGCAATCTGGCCATGTTTTTGCTTAGGTAGGTTTTCCAGTCTCCCCAGTATAACCTTGCAATCCTTTCAAACAGATTGTATGTAGTGGCTGAAATTCTTCAACTGCGCTAATCTCTCTTGCTGAGATTCGTTTTCCCAGCTCAGGGTGCTTTTGCTGATGGTGAACGGATCTTGCTGTTTTTATAAATCACTGGAATACCATGTTTTAGTAACATTCTGGATGGACATTGTGTTCCTTTCAGTGCCAGCTGGTGTTTTGCTAGTTTTTATTTTGTGGTGAAAACAGTTGATTGGTTATTCACACTCAGAGAAGAAATTAGTCTGCTTTATGTATAAACATAGTATGCATTCAAGTGCCTATTGTGAGTGAAGCTGAATGTACTATGCAGGATCGCATTGCAGGAAGCTGTTCATATTATCCTAGTGAATGAAATAACCTATAATTCTTTCTACTCTAAGTTTGTGAGCGTCATTGAGGTTTTATTGTATTTATGTGTTGGTTGGGTCTGGATAGGTATTGTATTGCATTGCACGAAGTAAACCTGTCAAATAGTACATACGTTAAATCGGGGGTGTCCAAACTTTTTTCAAAGGGGGCCAGATTTGATGAAGTGAACATGCGTGAGGGCCGACCATTTTGCCTGACATTCTTTAAACCATTAAAATTCGGTCTAAGTGTGTTCGTCCGAGCACTAATACACTGCCCAACAAGAATTCTCTTGCCTTTGTGGCGCGCGTTCCCGACACACAGATGAATGCTCTGCTCTTTAGGGGTACCGTTAGTCCTTAATGGTACCCCACACATTGGAAAAAGTGGGGTGCTTTTGGTGCAGTGCAATTAAATAAAAAAGGTCGGGGACTTTTCCCTGCATTTTTATGGGTAGGGAAGCCCATTGAAATGAATGGGCTGCCCTGCACGCAGCCACACAGATGTGAACCAAGGGCTTGTTCACATGTCAGGTTGGAGGGGCAGTAAAACCACATGGTTGAGCTGTTTTTACCACCCCCAACTTCTCCCCGTTTAGCTGCAGAGGCAGCAGCTGGGGGTGTGCACATGCTGTAGCTGCAGCTGGAGGTATACCCAGGGTGAATAGTGCTGCGCTGAAACTACCCCGCAACTGTATGCATTGCACTGTTGCGGTATAGGCTTTACTGCCTGTCAAATGCCTCTGAAAAGAGATCTGTGCATAGATTGCTTTTCAGAGGAGCAGCAGTCCTCACAAACAAGCCCTACAAAAGCAGTTCTGATGGTACAGGCATTAAAAGTAACATACACACACATGCACGCGCACACACATACGCATGCACACACGCAGACACATACATACAGACACAGGCACACAAACACATACAGACAGACACTCACATGTATAAAGCCCCTTTTAAAACAAATCTAGCTTCTAAGTACCTTTGCCGTTTCCTCATTTAGCGGGGTACTGCACTCTAGGGGGAAGCAGAGAGCACAGCACACTCCCCTGCACTTTCACTTTTGAAGCTGACGGAGCTTCTCACAATGCCGATGTACAGTTCGGCAGGGGGGCGGGCTCATCTGACCGCCCTTATCTCCCCTGATCCCGTGGCACACCTGAGAACCAGGGGGGCCGTTCAAAACCGGCCCGCGGGCCGGACTTTGGACATGCCTGCTTTAAATGCATTCATTAGTACATCTTTTAAGACCCCTTTCACACTGGGGCACTTTTCAGGTGCTTTAGTGCTAAAAAAAAAAAGCACCAGAAAAGTGCCTCTCATGCCTCCCCAGTGTGAAAGCCCCAAAGTGCTTTCACACTGGGGCGGTGCACTTGCAGGATGGGAAAAAAAAGTCCTGCAAGCAGCATTTTTTGGGGCGGTGTGGGAGCGGTGCTGCTCCTAAACCTCCCCTGCCGTTAAAATCTGCGCTTTTCGGGCGCTTTTAACCCTTTCCTCTGCAGCTAGCGGGGGTTAAAAGCGGCCTGCTAGCGGTCGAAAAGCGCCGCTAAAACTAGCGATGCTTTACCACGAACGCCCATCCCAGTGTGAAAGTAGCCTTAAAGTATTTTTTGTAAAAGCAAGCAGTGTCAGCACCTGAATTTGACATGGTATTGGTATTTTGCAGTCTACTGACAAAGAGAAGGTAAAGGTTTTAAATGCATTCTTCTCCACAGTTTTCACAAAGGAAATGCGGGGATATAGTAGCCAAGGCTGTAATGGTAATAACACGTCACAAAATGCACCGTCGTGGCTAACAGAAGACAGTATCAGAAATAGACTTGAAAAACTTAACAATAATAAATCACCAGGACCAGATGGCTTACACCCGAGGGTACTTAAGGAACTCAGTCAGGTGATAGCCAGACCATTGTTCCTAATTTTTATGAACCGATAACTGACCGGACGGGTACCAGCTGATGATGGTGAAAAATCAACGTTGTACCAATTTTTAAAAAAGGGCAGAGATATATCTCTGGGAACTACAGGCCAGTTAGCCTAACATCAATAATCTGCAAGCTATTGGAGGGGGTGATAAGGGATTATAATATCCAAGATCTCAGTAGATAAAACAATATCTCTAGTGGTAATCAGCACGGATTCATGAATTGTTTTTGCCAGACCAATCTATTAACCTTCTATGAAGAAGTGAGCTGCCATCTAGATAAAGGAAGGCCTGTAGATGTGGTGTATCTGGATTTTGCAAAGACATTTGATACAGTTTTCCACAAACGTTTACTGTACTAACTGAGGTCTATCAGCATGGACCAAAGGGTGAGTACCTGGATTGAAAGCTGGCTACAGGGGAGTGTCCAAAGGGTGGTGACAAATATCGAGTACTCGGAATGTTCCGGTGTGTTAAGTGGGGTCCCCCAAGTATCTGTCCTGGGACCAATTCTAGATCATTAATGAATAAATTAAACAGAACAGGGTTATGCAATTATCGGACCTCCCAGCTGTTGCAAAACTACAAGTCCCATCATGCCTCTGGGTGTCATGCTTGTGGCTGTCAGAATCTTGCTATGCCTGATGGGACTTGTAGTTCTGCAACAGCTGGAGGTCCGCTAATTGCATATCCCTGATATAGAGGATGGGATAAATGGCTCAATCTCAGTATTTGCGGATGATACAAAGTGAAGCAGGGCAATAATTTCTACGCAGGATGTGGAAAACTTACAAGACCACCTCAATAAAATAATGGGGTGGGCAACTACGTGCCAGATGAGGTTTAATGTTTAAAAATGTAAAATAATACATTTGGGTGCAAAATATGCGAACACAAGTTACTCACTAGGGGGGAGAACCTCTTGGGTGATCTAGAATGGAAAAGGACCTGGGGGTCCTAGTAGACGACAGCCTCAGCAATGGCATGAAATGCCAGGCTGCTGCAAGCAAGGCCAACAGAATATCGGCATGCATTAAAAAGGGGATTCACTCCAAAGATAAAACAATAATTCTCCCACTATACAAGTCTTGCCGCATCTTGAGTATGCCATCCAGTTCTGGGCACCAGTCCTCAGGAAGGATATGCTGGAACTGGAAAGAGTTAAAGAGAAGGGCAACAAAGCTAATAAAGGGACTAGAGGATCTCAGATATGGGGTAAGACTACAAGCATTGAACTTATTCTGTCTGGAGAGGAGACGCTTGAGAGGGGATATGATAGTGCTGTGCTAATTCTGTACTAGGGACCCTAATATAGGGAATTTTTTTTTTCAATGAAAGGGTATTTAAAAAGACATCCGGCCATTCACTGAAATTGGAAGAGAAGCAGTTTAACCTTAAACTGTGTAGAGGGTACTTTACTGTCAGAGCGGTAGGGATGTGGAATTCAGCATGGAGTGTCAATAGTTTCAAAAAGCTATTAGATGGGCACCTTAACGATCACAACATACAGGGATATACAATGTACTATTGTCATAAACACAAGCACACTCACCACAGGTTGGACTGGTGTCTTTTTTTTTAACCTCACCAACTATGTAACTATATGTACTGTACAGCAGAGCTCAAGGGGGCGGGGAAGCAACACAGGAAACTAGTAAGGTGTGCTGCAGTGCAAGGAACATGCTGAAAGGAGTGAGCAAAGTAACAGGTGCGATCTTTAGTGTGCCTTTTCTCTTTTCACCGATCAGTCACAGGGTGGGTAGGAGACATCCAAGTAAAAGAAAAACTGTAGCAGAAAAAAGATCAGGTCTCCTTCCCTGCTGGATAGGGCTGCACTATGTGGCAGAGCTATGTCAATCTCAGGACTGGGTGGACAGAAATACAAATCCTTGAACAGGCAAACAGCTCTCGTATATGTATTTAATCTTTGTACAACCCCAATTCCCAATAAGTTGGGATGTTGTATAAAATCTATAAAAATAACTCATAAACCTGTAATTAATTCATAATAGAAATTAGAAAACATGAAATGCTTAAACTGAGAAAATGTACAATTTTAAGGAAAAAAAAGGTAATTTTGAAATTGATGGCAGCTACATGTCTCAATAAAGTTCTATCCTCCCCTGGTCCTGTGAATGGCTGAGCCGCGATGACGTAACTGCCACGCATGAGAGTCACGGTTTACAGCACAGCTCTGAAGGGGCGGCACGGGTATGCTGTCCTTTCAGAGCACGTGTCGTGGTGTCACTGGCTGCATCCAGTGTGAATATTGCAATAACACCGCAAGTTTAAAAGATATTCACTGTACCTACAGTTAAGCCTTAATATAATATTATTCTATAAGTTCAAAAGCAGAGTTTACTACCGCTTTAATTGGCAGAAGGTCAGTAACATGTTTGAATATAAAGAGCATCTTTGAGAGTCGGAGTGTCTCAGAAGTAAAGATGGGCAGAGGTTCACCAATCTGTGAAAAGCTGTGTCAAAAAAATTGACGAACAATTTCAGAATAATCCTCAATGTAGAATTGCAAAGACTTTAAATATATCATCATCTACAGTACATGGTTATCATCAAGAATCTGGAGAAATCTCTGTGCGTGATCTTCAGTCCTCAGATGGCAGTGCATTAGGAACAGGCATGATTCTGTGACGTACATCACTGCATGGGCTCAGGAATACTTTCAAAAATCATTGTCTGTGAACACAGTTCGCTGTGCCATCCAAAAATGCAAAGTAAAGATCTATCATGCAAAGAAGAAGCCATATCTGAACATGATCCAGAAAAATTTTCTCTGGGCCAAAGCTCATTTAAAATGGTCTTTTGCAAAGTGGAAATATGTTCTGTGGTTAGATGAATCAAATTTTGATATTCTTTTTGACAACCAGTTCTCTTGCTTATCAGTAGGGTTGTACCGATACTAATATTGTACTTGTACTCGTGCAAATGCTCCCGATGCTTCACCCGATTCTTTTTTTTTTTTTTTACTGGAGAGTGGCTGGAGAGGACGGGAGGAGTAGTGTGGGCGGAGTCTGGCTGGATAGGGCGGGCACAGTCGGTGTACAGAGTCGGCGGGCGGAGAGCAAGTCCCTCACCTGCAGTTGAACTTGGTAAGCTGGCAGGGGCGCAGGACGCAGCCGCCTCGGGATCGATGACCGGTGCTGTCACATTCGGTCGCCGTCAGCGGCTGAACGTCCCCACGCCCATCTTGGTACACCCTGCACTCGGCTGCAGTAAGCAGCAGCAGACCTCTTGTTACACCCAGCCCGAGATATATGGGCTGGGTGTAACAAGATGTCTGCTGCTGTTTACTGCAGCCGAGTGCAGGGTGTACCAAAATGGGCGTTGCAGCAGTTTTTTAATTTATTTTTTAAATCCTGTGTCATTTTTTGCAGCATTTTAGTGCCAGCCGCCTATCAGTGCCATCTATCAGTGCCCACAAGTGCTACCTATCAGGTGGCACTGCTAGATGGCACTAATAGGTGGCACTGATTGCACTATCAGTGCCATCTATCAGTGCCCACAAGTGCCACCTATCAGTGCCACCTAGCAGTGCTATCAGTGCCCACAAGTGCCACCTATCAGTGCCCACAAGTGCCACTTATCAGTGCCACCTATTAGTGCTACCAGTGCCCATAAGTGCCATCTACCAGTGCCCATAAGTGCCACCTATCAGTGCCATCCACCTATTAGTGCCCATCAGCGCTAGTCACCAGTCAGTGCCCATAAGTGCCGCCTATCAGTCCCCATCTTTCAAACTGTCACCTGACATTGAAAAAAAGTATCGGTAATCGGTATCGGCGAGTACTTGGGGAAAAAGTATCGGTACTTGTACTCGGTCTTAAAAAAGTGGTATCGGGACAACCCTACTTAATAGCACTCAGTTTAAAAGCCTGCATCTCTGATGGTATGGGGGTGCATTAGTGCGTATGGAATGGTCAGTTTGCACATCTAGAAAGGCACCATCATTGCTGAAAGATACTTTGTGGTGCAACGGATCGTCATTGATCCGGGATCCGAACGGGTCAACGTGTTTGGATCAGCACACCGTGTGATCCGCGGATTGAGCTCCGCTGCCTCGGCCATAGGAAAGGCCGAGGCTTCGGCCTAACTCCGGAGCGGCGGCCATCTTGGTACACCCGACGGCGGCCTAGGTGAGTGGTGTGCTGTGGGGAGATGTGGATATTACAGTGGGGGGAGATGTGGATATTACAGTGGGGGGAGATGTGGACATTACAGTGGGGGGAGATGTGGACATTACAGTGGGGGAGATGTGGATATTACAGTGGGGGTGATTGTGGATATTAGTGGGGGGAGATGTGGATATTACAGTGGGGGAGATCTCCCCTACTGATCCGAAAAATGATCCGATCCGTGACTCTGATCTGAGGAATGAACCGTACCATGAGTTTTTTGATCCGTTGCACCCCTAAAGATACTGTACATCCAGGTCTTAGCGCAGCATATGCTCAAGCAAGAATGAGACAACACACATCTCCCAAAACTCCAGCAACTGATCTCCATTCCCAGACATTTACAGTGTGTTATAAGAAGATGCTGCACTTTGGTAAACATGGCCCTGTCCCAACTTTTTTGAGACATGTTGCTGCCATCAATTGCAAAATTACCTTATTTTTTTCCTAAAATTGTACATTTTCTCAGTTTAAAACTGATATTTTTTTCTATTTTCTATAGTAAATAAAAATATGGGTTTATGAGAGAATTGCATTCTGTTTTTATATAGATTTTACCCAGCATCCCAACTTTTTTGGATTTGAGGTTGTATTTAGCCGTTTGCCCAGAGTTCAGCTTTATTACCATGTGCCAGAAGACACATAGTGGCACCCTATCGATCCACTTCAAAACCCACTAGTTCTGGAGTTTTTTTTCCAGCCAGAAAAACTCCCCTGCCAAAAAACGCTGATAACAGCCTATGTGTGCATGGACACATAGGATAACATGCTGGGGCGTTTACTGGCTGCAGAAAATAATGCCTGAAGCCAAAAACAGCAGCTGTAAAAATGTCCAGTGCATGAGGCCTTACTGTCAAGCAATTATGGAGGTTTATGTATAGTTTGTTTTTGGAGAACCTCCAGCCTAATTAACTTCCGGACCGCCCACCGCATATTTACTGCGGCAGGGCGGCCCGGCTGCATGAAAAAAACATACCTGTACATTTTCCCTACTTCCTGGTCTGGGGGGCACGTGCGCCGCCGGCGACCCGCTCCTGCTGTGATTGGACACAGTGGGAGCCATCGCGTCCGCTGGGACCCGCTGATCGTTGACAGGAGAGGCAGAACGGTGGTCTGTCAGAGAGGAAAATGGAGATCTTGTGTTTCTGCTAAGCAGAAACACGGATCTCTGTTTTCCTTCAGTTCAGCCATCCCCCACACAGTTAGAAAGCACTCCCTAGGAGCACACTTAACACTTTGATCGCCCCTGATGTTAATCCCCCCCTCCCTGCCAGTGTCATTTATACTGTGACAGTGCTTTTTTTTTTTTTTTAGCACTGATCACTGTATTGGTGTCGCTGGTCCCCAAAAAGTGTCACTTAGCGTCCGATTTGTCTGCCGCAATGTCACAGTCCCGCTAAAAATCGCTGATCGCCACCTTTACTAGTAAAAATAAAAATGCTATAAACATATGCCCTAGTTTGTAGATGCGATAACTTTTGCGCAAACCAATCAATATACACTTGTTGGGATTTTTTTACCACAAACGTATCAGACTACATATTGTCCTAAATTGATGAAGAAATTTTGCTATTTTTTTATTGGATATGTTTTATATCAGAAAGTAAAAGATATAGTTATTTTTTTCAAAATTCTCTGCCTTTTTTTGTTTACAGTGCAAAAAATTCAAACCGCAGAGGTGATCAAATACCACCAAAAGAAAGCTCTATTTGTGGGGGAAAAAGAACATGTATTTTGTTTGGGTACAGTGTTGCATGAACGTGCAATTATCGGTTAAAGTAACGCAGTGCCGTAATCACAAATAAATGGCCTGGTCATGAAGGGGGTGAAACCTTCCAGCGCTGGAGAGATAAAGAAAAATAAGGGAAAATGTAAGATAGTAGGTTGGCTGGGTCCACCTTTGGTGCTGTTGGATATATACTGTAGCACCCCCTGCCAGTCTCATATTCTTCTGTTTTTGATCCAGCGAGATAGCGCAGGCAAGGCATCAAAGCTGCCTGTCAAGATTTTCTGAGCCAGGCCACGCTCCATTCATTCCTATGGCGAGTTCTACTCTGTGCTCCGGTGGACAGTGTGGTCTGTCTGCTACTTGCAGCATTTTATAAGCGGTGTTCACTTCCAATGCTCTAATCACAGTAGCAGTTGTGTTTTGAAGCAGTCCTCTTTCCAAATGCTTTTTAACCACTTGCCAAATGCCAGGAAGGTGTTGGCCCTTAAAGTGTCTCTGCTACTTTAAAAATGTAATAAGTAAATGGTAATATATATGAAGTGCAAGCTCTTAGATCCCTTTCACACTGGGTGTTTTTCAGGCGCTTTTGGGCTAAAAATGGCGCCTGAAAATTGCCTCCCCTGCAGCCCCAGTGTGAGAGCCCGAGTGCTTTCACACTGGGGCGGTGCGCTTGCAGGACATTAGAAAAAGTCCTGCAAGCAGCATCTTTGGGGTGGTGGAGGAGCGGTGTATACACTGCTCCTTCACCGCCCCTGCCCATTGGAAATTGGAATGCATGGGCAGCACTGCCGAAGCGCCTGAAAAGTGTTTCGGCAGCGGCGCTTTTTGGGCACTTTTAACGCTTTCTTTGGTCACTAGTGGGGGTTAAAAGCACCCCGCTAGTGACCGAAAAAGCGCAGCTAAAACTAGCAGCACTTTACTGCTAACACGGAACAGCCCCAGTGTGAAAGGGCTCCTAGAGGGGGAAGTAGCCTACCAGACTTTGCCTATTAGAAAGTAAGTATCACTTATTTTGGGTGGCCGGCAAATTATATTTGCATCTGTCTACTGTATAAGCTTGTAAGTGTTAAGATAATGCTTGTAGAGATTGTACTGTCCCCACCCATGTGAAAATATGACAGTGTTTGCATATAAACATACTGAGATTGTGATCTATTACATAATATAGGCAAACAGTTCACAGCATGATCTCATTATCACATGGGTTCACTTTACAATCGGAAGCCACGGAATGCAAAAACAAAGAAATATGCAATAGCTTAGATCTTGGTGAGTAGTTTTCATTTGGAGGGCACCATTCATACCTGAGCCTATCGATTTTTTTCAAGCTTTTTTGCAGCTTTTTTAAAGCGTTTTTTAGAAGTGTATTACAAGCATTTTACTGTTTTCATATTTGTTTAGCCAATAGAAAGCACTAGGGGGAGGAGAGGGAGAGGAAATTGGTGGCTGAGAGCTGCTATTTGAGAAGAAAGTGCTCGTAAAACGCTCAAGTCAGTAACTATATATTCTTGCAAAATTGTCTGGCTTATGACAATAAAGAAAATTTCAAAAGCATCTTTTTGGACTCGAGTGTGCAATCAATTTTTTTCTTCCTTACGCTCAAGTCAGGCGTTGAGGTCTATGGGGCCAAAAACGCTTGTAGTGTGCAGAAAAGAAGCTCATGCACTTTTTTGAGCTTCAGGCGTTTTGCTTCAGGTGACAGAACGCTCAGATGTGAACGGGGGCCATTGAAATGAATTGTATTTCGCTTGTTGGGCGTTTTAGTGCTACAAGCAGAAAATCGCTCAGGTGGGAACAGGGCCTAAGGCTGGATTCACACCTATGCATTTTTAGTGCTTTTTGCAGATTTGCACTACAGAATGTGTTCCATAGGAGACCATGTTAAATGGACTGTAGTGCAAATCTGCAAAAAACACTAAAAATGCATAGGTGTGAATCCAGCCTAAAGGTATTCATGGCTTATATTGGTGGTTTGATGCTTATGGTGTTTTTTGTTTTTTTTGCAGCGATAATGTATAGGTTTATTGTGGTCTATGTGTAACAGGAAATGTCTGTTGAGGGTACGTCTGGCATTGAAAGTACTGTGTGTTCCCTAGTAGTTGTTGCCCACTTCGCAGTCAGGAAGTAGTTTAAACATTTGGAAAATCTATGTGCCCAATACCAGTAGAATGTACCAATACCAGCTTATGATGTGTAGCATAAGTTGCAGCAGTGTGAACCATGGCTTATAAAGGGCCCGGTGATGGGAGTAAAATAACAAACATACCATACTTCCCTCCACTGTGCAGTTCGTTTTGCACAGAGTGGCCCCGATCCTCGTCTTCTGGGGTCCCTTGGCGTCTGTCTTGGCTTTTCCCCGCAAGAGCTAACCCCCCTCTGGAAAGCGCTCTCCCAAGGGGGTTAGCTTACGGGCGCGCTCCCGTGTGATACACACGGCGGCTATGGCCGGCAAATGTATCGCTCGGTCCCGCAACCCCCCCCGGCGCGCCGCTTCATTGATTTTATTGACAGCAGCAGGAGCCAATGGCTGCGCTGCTATCAATCATCCAATGAAGAGTCCACAAGAGCTGATGGGGGAAAGCAACGCGGGATCGCGCCCACAGAGATTCGGTGCTCAGGTAAGTAAAACGGGCTCGGGGGGGCCAGAGAGTGCATGGTGTTTTTTCACCTTAATGCATAGCATGCATTAAGGTGAAAAAACACAAAGCTTTACAACCCCTTTAAAGATAGCTAGCTATTTGGTCTGTGTATGCATGTGAGGTTTTCTGCTTTCTCTTAGTCCATTTCAACTTTACACAGACCACAGTTGGTTTATACCAGCTAAAACACTTTAAAGGCATACCCCCCCCAGTCTATGAACCTCATATTGCAGTCTTTGGGCTCATGCACACAGGACATTTTCGCAGCTGCTTTTAGGCTCCATTCATTTCTTGGCATTCCGAATCACGACGATTCGAAGTAGCAGCAAATCGCAGGATGCCTGTGCGTTTCCACGTCAATTCCAATGGCACCCCGACCGCGGCGGGATTTTGCAGTGATTCATCGGGCGAAAATCGCTGTAAAATCACGCAAACAGAATCGCGGGACGCCTGACGTATTGTCTCTGAACTCTCCTCCATGTTAGCCCATGCGTCCATGCACACATAAAATTTCAGAGGAGTTTGGAGACATAAGCATTTAGGGCACAGTAAAAAAAAAATTAGTGCCTGTGCGTCCAGGAGCAGAGGCTGTTTGGCTGTAAAAACGCCATAAAACGCAGCTTAACGCTGTAAAACGCTTTTAGCCACATTTG
Source organism: Rana muscosa (assembly GCA_029206835.1). Taxonomy (NCBI): domain Eukaryota; kingdom Metazoa; phylum Chordata; class Amphibia; order Anura; family Ranidae; genus Rana; species Rana muscosa. Next base: position 78,133,598 of record CM055120.1, read on the forward strand.
GCGGTTTAGCTGTTTTTTACTTTTAAGGTGTGTTTTTACTGTAAAAATGCTAACGCTCAAAAACTTGGAAAAACGTTTATAAACGCTATTCAAAAATGCGGCTAAAAGCGTGTTTTTAACGCTGCTTTTTCTTGACAGCAGCGCTGGCGTTTTTTAAACGTCCTGTGTGCATGAGTACTTATTGATGGTTATAATAGGTTTGAACTAGTGGCCCGTTAAATGTGAAATGCCTATTAACAATATTACAACTATCCTATACATGTGTATAAATACCTGACTCTTAATGCCTGTATATGTTAGGTTTGCTTATCACTTTGGATGCTCAAATCTGCCTTCAGTATACATACCTTTGATGGGTAATTTTGGCAGGGTCTGCCTGTGTATGTACTAGGGATCGACCGATTATCGGGAAGGCCGATATCAACATTTTCTTAAAAATTGGTATCGGTCTCAAACTAGACCGATTTTGCTTTAAGGGGTTTTACCGGGGTAATGCATGCAGCTACATGCATCACCCCGATACAGTTGTTTAGAGCGGACAGTCGGCTTTATTATAACAACTGATGCGGCTCAGCAGCTGCTCGGCTGTTATTACAAGCAACTGGAGGGGACGTCCCCCCCTCCCGCCGCCTTCTGCTGCTTGCCCGGGCTCTCCTGTCCCACCGGGAGGCCTGAGCAACCAACCGACACGTCCCCCAGCTGGCCGAAGACCCGAACAAAGACGATGCTTCGTTCGGGTCTCGGATCTAGTATCTAGTTACCCGGAAGTGATGTCATGACATCACTTCCCGGATTACTGGCATCTTAAAGGCACCAGATTTAAAAAATAAAGTATTCAAAAACGCTGATCTTGACGCTTTGAATACTTTGAAGTGCAGAGGAGGGGCTTGGGGTCTTATAGACCCCCCAATCCTCTCTATAAAGAGTACCTGTCTCTTCCTTTTGACAGGAATAACAGTGATAAAAACATAAAAATTTAAAATGACAGTGTAAACATTTGTTTTAATGTACAAATCGGCTATCGGCAGGAGAGGTGGCCGAAATATCGGTATTGTATCGGCAGCACAAAAACGATATCAGTTGATCCCTAGTATGTACAGCTGTACATTGTGAAGACAGGTCATGATTACAGTGATAAGAGCTAATATATTTTGGAAGATAAGTTGTATATGACACATTTTTTGGGGCAGCATGTTATGGATGTAATGTGGGATAAAGGCTTGAGTCATGACTCATGGGAATGCCAAAATTCTGCAACATACATGAACTATAAATGAAAATGCCAGTTTGTGGGCTCTGGCACTGAAGCAGGAAACGGCAGACATGCCTTTGCTAAAACACCGCCATATAGGCCCAGTGACTCCACAACATTTTTTATTTCCAGTGTTTAACCACTTAGTGCCCGGCCTATAGCAGAATGACGGCCGGGCGGTGGTTGCGTTATCTAGACTGGACGTCATATGACATCCAGCAGGATTGGGGGCGCGCATCGCGGCGATCGGTGGTGCGGCGTGTCAGTCTGACACACCGCTACACTGATCTCGGTAAAGAGCCTCCGTCGGAGGTTCTTTACCACATGATCAGCTATGTCCAATCACGGCTGATCACGATGTAAACAGGAAGAGCCGTTTATCGGCTTTTCCTCACTCGCGTCTGACAGACGCGAGTAGAGGAGAGCCGATCGGCTGCTCTCCTGACGGGGGGGGGGGGTCTGTGCTGATTGTTTATCAGCACAGCCCCCCCTCGGATGCCCGCCCAGGACCACCAGGATGCCGGAATGGACCACCAGGGATGCCACCTAGACCACCAGGGAAATGCCAATCGGTCCCCACCCACAATGCCTGCCAGTGCCACAAGGGATGCCTATTGGTGCCATCTATCAGTGACGCATATCGGTGCCCATCAGTACAGCGTATAGGTGCCTATCAGTGCCGCCTATCAGTACCACTCTGTAGCCTTTTTGTGCCCGTCAGTGTCGCCTATCGGTGCCACCCATGAGTGCCCATCAGTGCCGCCTATCAATGGCCATCAGTGCTGCATATCAGTGCCACAGATCCATGCCACCTCATCGGTGCTGCCTTATCAGTGCCCATCAGTGAAGGAGAAAACTTGCTTATTTACAAAATTTTATAACGGAAACAAAAGAAAAACTTAATTTTTTTAAAAATTTTCGGTCTTTTTTTATTTGTTTAGCAAAAAATAGAAACGGCAGAGGTGATCAAATACCACCAAAAGAAAGCTCTATTTGTGGGAACAAAATGATAAAAATTATGTTTGGGTACAGTGTAGCATGACCGCGCAATTGTCATTTAAACGGCGACAGTGCAGAAAGCTGAAAATTGGCTTGGGCAGGAAAGGGGGTCTGGTATTGAAGTGATTAATTACTAGCCTTCTAGGCCTTGCTGGTAACCTTGTAAATTCTAGTGATACAAAAAAGGAAAAGCAGAAAAGCACAGCCATCCCTAATTTTCAGGGCATAGAATGACGATTATCCATTTGAAAAGCGTCTCTGCATGGATGACTGAACACTACAAAATGCCTATGATGGCCTCATTGCTGTAACAGGAATTGACATATGAGCTTTGACATGCTGTAAAATCTGTGATGTGTTTTACAGTCCATTGGGAGCCTCACTGCTTTACTCTCTCTTGCTCTGGTACTAATATATGTGAATTATGTGAGGTTAGAGGCCAAATAGCTTCTTGCCAGGAAGCAAGGCTCTTTCTTCTGTTGGATTGGTGTGTCTGAGATGCAGTGAAAGACTTGAAGACAACACAAGCAAAGGGCACAAACTCATCACTTTCTCGCTTGCTGCAAAATGGTTGCTACAAGCAACAACTGCATTCTCTGCTCTTGTGCTTTATTTATAAATGGGTTAAATCTGATTATGGTAGTATTGAACAATTTGTTTATACACTATATTGTCAAAAGTATTGGGACACCTGCCTTTACACGCACATGAACTTTTATGGTGTCTTAGTCTGTAGGGTTCATTATTGAGTTGACCCACCCTTTGCAGCTATAACAGCTTCAACTCTTCTGGGAAGGCTGTCCACAAGGTTTAGGAGTGGGTCTATGGGAATGTTTAACCATTCTTCCAAAAGTGCATTTGTGAGTTCAGGCACTGATGTTGGAAGAGAAGGCCTGGCTCGCAGTCTCCACTCTAATTCATCTCAAAGGTGTTCTTTCGGGTTGAGGTCAGGACTCTGTGTAGGTCAGTCAAGTTCCTCCACCCCAAACCTGCTCATCCTTGTCTTTATGGACCTTGCTTTGTGCACTGGTCCAAATCACTTGGTGGAGAGAGGATTATGGTGTGGGGTCGTTCTTCAGGGGTTGGGTTTAGCCCCTTAGTTCCAGTGAAGGGGGTGTCAGCATGCAAAGACAATTTCATGCTCCCAACTTTGTGGGAACAGTTTGGGGATGGCCCCTTCCTGTTCCAACATAACTGCGCAACGGTGCAAAAAATCAAGGACCATAAAGGCATGAATGAGCGAGTTTGGGGTGGAGGAACTTGACTGGCCGGCACAGAGTCTTGACCTCGAACCGATAGAGCACCTTTGGGATCAATTAGAGCAGAGACTGTGAGCCAGGCCTTCTCGTCCAACATCAGTGCCTGACCTCACAAATGTGCTTCTGGAAGAATGGTCAAACATTCCCATAGACACACTCCTAAACCTTGTGGGCAGCCTTCCTAGAAGAGTTGAAGTTGTTATAGCTGCAAAGGGTGGGCCAACTCAATATTGAACTCTACGGGTGGAGACTGGGATGCCATTAAAGTTCATGTGCGTGTAAAGCCAGGTGTCCCAATACTTTTGACAATATAGTGTATATGCTTATAAGCTGCCCTGACCCCAGTAGTCTGAGCCTTACTAAGGTGCAAACCGACAAGGTTGGATTTTATTGGCTGATAGCAATTTTTCCTCCTGTTTTTACAGTAATAATTCAGCACTTTTAGAAACGTTTTCTTCTGTTGTACAGTAAAAAAAGATGTAGGCCCCTTTCACACTGAGGCAATTTTACCACGTTTTCGCTGTAAAAATAGCGCTGTAAAAATGCCTGAAATAATCCTGCCCCATCATTCTCAATTGGAAAGCCCTGAGGGCTTTCAAACTGAGGCGTTGTGCTGGCTGTGCGTTGAAAAAAATCTTGCAGCTTTTTTGGAGCATCTTTAGGGCGCTAAAAATAGCGCTGTAAAAACGCCTATCTCCATTGAAATGAATGAGTAACGTGGTAAAAACGCGGTAAAACACATAGTCGTTAGCGCTATTTTACTCCGAACGCGGTAAAATCGTGGGAAAAAAACTCCTAATTTTTTTTAACGTTTTTTCAACGCCTCAGTTTGAAAGGGGCCCTAGTAAAATAAATGATTTTCGAAGTTCAGGCAGTATAATCTCTGAGCCAGGGATCATGTGCTATTCTTGACAACAACGGAGCAAGCTGCACAAATTTGGGTGCCACTTGTAATTTTTTTGTGGAACATAAGAGGGTATTGGCTTCATGCCATTTCTCAGGGCTGGTGTCAACAGGGGTAATGCCCCAGGACCATAGGCTCTCAACATTTTTGCAATGCCATAGTATACAAATAAAAGTTATCCTACTTGTCCGCACATTCTCCAGCAGAGCTGAGATTTGAACAGGGGACTTTAGTGCTGCGAAGGCAGGAATGTTACCACTTTGTGCTGCTGCTGCCTGGTTTTAATTAGAATGCATGCATTGTTTTTTCTTTCTTAAATTTTTCAAGTACCTTTTTTAGCATTGCTGAACTTGTCTGCTAGAAGAAGAAGATGCACACATGGTGCTCTTTCTCTTTGGATTCATTAGCTAAAAAGGACATTGACTTTATAGTTCATTAAGTGCATCTGCTCTGGCCAGATTCAGCTCATTTCAACAATTAGGCCTCATGCCCACGGGCGTTTTTTCAGCCGCGTTTTTGAGCGTTTTTTACAGCTTAAAAACGCCTGTCCATGTTAGTCTATAGCTTCATGCCCACCTAGGCGTTTTTGAGCTGTAAAGAGCATAGGCGTTTGTAAGCTGTAAAAAAAACCCAGGGCCAGTGCGTTCCTCAGCGTCAGAACTAGGCAGGAAAAAACGCGAGCGTCAAAAAACGCGCAAAAACGCGCACTAACGCGCAAAAAACGCGCACTAACGCGCGGTCGCGTTTTTAGCTCCGACGTTTTTTTTTTTTTTTTTTTTTTTTTTTTTTTTTAAATATTTACAATAACATGGACAGGCGTTTTTAAGCTGTAAAAAACGCTCAAAAACGCAGCTGTAAAAACGCCAGTGGGCATGAGGCCTTAGAACTGAATTGATAACTTTGTTTCAATGACTGGATTAGACTGTGGACATTGCATCACTTGCACCATCAGCACTGAGAACATAGCGACTGCTGAACCCAAGCAGACCACACTGTCACATGTACTAAAGGACACCAGGAAAAGTCAATTATCTTCTATTATTATTGGATGGCTGGTTTGAGTAATTGTATTAAGCCTGCTACACAATTATTTTTTTTTTCGTGCAACCCAAAAAAAACTCAGCCATCTGGTGGGGAGCCGCTGTAATAACCATGCAAGGATAATCCAGCGATCTCCCCCGCTGAGCTGTTGCGTTCTGACAGGGTGACGCCCCCGCCAGAACACTCCAATCAGCGTTCTCTGCCATTGGCTGGGAGCGCTGATCGGGAGTCGATCGGCTGCTTGTTATTCAGCATGCACGTCCGACAGAAGCCACCTGAACGGCTGGCTTGTGTCAGACAGACCAACATGCACGGCAGAATGTGGGCCAATATTTTTTGTACCAGCAAATGTCTCCCAACATTCTGCCCATGTGTACGGGACTATGCAAAAGTAGGATTCAGTTAAGTTGTAAATTAAAACTTTCCATTGTAATCCTGGCTTTTTTTTCAGCAGAAACTTAGTGGAACTCCAGGTTTCACCACCTCTGGCTTAGGCCCTTTGCTCCCTGCTCACCACTATCACTTGTAAACACAGAAGTCTGGCTTCTGTGTTTACAAATGACAACTTGTCTCTTAACGGCTCCCACAGATTTGATCTCCTGAGCAGCTCCCACTGAGTGCAGGACGGGGACAAAGGAGATGCAGGTGCCCAGGGTGCAGTCCAGATTCTGACACCTCCACTGGATGATCTCATTGCAAGCGAGAGAGGCAGAGCCACCTGCAGTGTGCGGGGAGGTACTAGAGGTGGTTGGGTGCTTCAGCTTAATACAGCAACACAAGTAAGACATGGAAGATAGTGGAGATTTTTAGGAGGGAGGGAGAAGATGGGGGCAGTGGAAGGGGCGGGGTTTGCATGCAGAGGTCAGAGCTGAAGAGGGTTGAAAGTGATATGTGGATAGGGAATGCAGAGGTAAGCAGCTATATAAGAAGGCTGAACTCTGTGTGCAACACCTGAACTATGACATATGTACAGTGGGTACGGAAAGTATTCAGACCCCCTTACATTTTTCACTCTTTGTTATATTGCAGCCATTTGCTAAAATCATTTAAGTTCATTTTTTTTCCTCATTAATGTACACACAGCACCCCATATTGACAGAAAAACACAGAATTGTTGCCATTTTTGCAGATTTATTACAAAGGAAAAAATGAAATATCACATGGTCCTAAGTATTCAGACCCTTTGCTCAGTATTTAGTATTTGCACCCTTTTGATCTAATACAGCCATGAGTCTTTTTGGGAAAGATGCAACAAGTTTTTCACACCTGGATTTGGGGATCCTCTGCCATTCCTCCTTGCAGATCCTCTCCAGTTCTGTCAGGTTGAATGGTAAACGTTGGTGGACAGCCATTTTTAGGTCTCTCCAGAGATGCTCAATTGGGTTTAAGTCAGGGCTCTGGCTGGGCCATTCAAGAACAGTCACGGAGTTGTTGTGAAGCCACTCCTTTTGTTATTTTAGCTGTGTGCTTAGGGTCATTGTCTTGTTGGAAGGTAAACTTTCGGCCCAGTCAGAGGTCCTGAGCACTCTGGAGGAGGTTTTCGTCCAGGATATCCCTGTACTTGGCCGCATTCATCTTTCCCTCGATTGCAACCAGTCGTCCTGTCCCTGCAGCTGAAAAACACCTCAACAGCATGATGCTGCCACCACCATGCTTCACTGTTGGGACTGTATTGGACAGGTGATGAGCAGTGCCTGGTTTTCTCCACACATACCACTTAGAATTAAGGCCAAAAAGTTCTATCTTGGTCTCATCAGACCAGAGAATCTTATTTCTCACCATCGTGGAGTCCTTCAGGTGTTTTTTAGAAAACTCCATGCGGGTTTTCACGTGTCTTGCACTGAGGAGAGGCTTCCGTCGGGCCACTCTGCCATAAAGCCCCGACTGGTGGAGGGCTGCAGTGATGGTTGACTTTCTACAACTTTCTCCCATCTCCCGCCTGGAGCTCAGCCACAGTGATCTTTGGGTTCTTCTTTACCTCTCTCACCAAGGCTCTTCTCCCCCGATAGCTCAGTTTGGCCGGACAGCCAGCTCTAGGAAGGGTTCTGGTCGTCCCAAACGTCTTCCATTTAAGGATTATGGAGGCCACTGTGCTCTTAGGAACCTTAAGTGCAGCAGAATTTTTTTGTAACCTTGGCCAGATTTGTGCCTTGGCACAATTCTGTCTCTGAGCTCTTTAGGCAGTTCCTTTGACCTCATGATTCTCATTTGCTCTGACATGCACTGTGAGCTGTAAGGTCTTATATAGACAGGTGTGTGGCTTTCCTAATCAAGTCCAATCAGTAAAATCAAACACAGCTGGACTCAAATGAAGGTGTAGAACCATCTCAAGGATGATCAGAAGAAATGGACAGCACCTGAGTTAAATATATGAGTGTCACAGCAAAGGGTCTGAATACTTAGGACTATGTGATATTTCAGTTTTTCTTTTTTAATAAATCTGCAAAAATGTCAACAATTCTATGTTTTTCTGTCAATATGGAGTGCTGTGTGTACATTAATGAGGAAAAAAATGAACTTAAATGATTTTAGCAAATGGCTGCAATATAACAGAGAGTGAAAAATGTAAGGGGGTCTGAATACTTTCCGTACCCACTGTATGTATGTATGTAGCGCAACCATGCACTCTGTGTGCAAAACCCACCCTTCTCCCCTCAGCTCTGTACGTTATATACTCCTGGTATTTAATGCTCCTTTAGGACCCTTCCATGTTAGTGACATTTGACCACACCTACTATTTTTGCCGTTTGGAGGGTGTGTGTGTGGAGGGAGGTTTTTTTGGGGACGGGCTGTTGAGTTCCTGCACCTATTTTCTGAGGAAGAAAAAAGCCCCGATTATAATCCTTAAATTTAAGTGCCTTTGGTGTATATGGGGTCAGTTTTTGTAAATCTTCTTGATGTGTTTTATTGTGTATTGTGTTTATCTGCATACTTTGTAATTATATGTGTACATTAAACCCTTGATGCGACCATACCCAAATATGTGGTCTTCGGCTTGAATAGGTTGTAGGGGGTGATAGCTGCAGGCATTACCACGGTACCGTTTTTTTTTAGTGCCGGCGGTCGGCTTTCTTGGGATAACCAATGTGGCTAAGAAGCCGCTCGGCTGTTATCCCAAGCAGTGGGAGAATAGTGATCAGCAGAATAGTGACACCACCAAATCTTACTCCAAATCTTCTAAGACTAGCAGTCCGAAGGAAACAGATCTCATACAGATAAACAGCTATGAGGCTCAAGGCACTGGATTGCTTAGATACCCTCACAAGCCAGGAGGAATTAAAGACAAAGGTACTGCTTAGGCACAATTCATGCATCCAGATGTTCCTTATAACATAGTAAATGTTCACGTTTTAAATTCAGGTCCAGTTTAACCCCTTCCCACCGACCATACGCAAATATGCAGCCTCGGCTTGAAGGGGTTGTACCCAGGTGATGTCTGCAGCTGCAAGCATCACCCCAGTACCGTTTTTTTAAACGGCAGTTGGCTTTCTTGGGATAACAACCGATACAGCTAAGAAGCCCCTTCAGCGGCTCTCCCTTCCCACCGGGAGGCCTGAGCGACCAGCTGGCACATCCGCCGGCTGGCCGGAGACCCGAACGAAGCAGGAATTGGCTTTGACCGGGTCTCGGATCTAGTAACCCTGAAGTGATGTAAAGACATCATTTTCAGTTTACAGAAGACTTAAAGGCTCCAAATTTTTTAAAATTACAGCATTAAAAACTTCTAAACTTGCCATTTTTTTAATGCTTTTAAGTGAAAAGGAGAGATTTGGGGTCTTATAGATCCCCCGATTCCTCCATAAAGAGTACCTGTCACTGCCTATTACTGTCACAAGGCATGTTTACATGCAAGTTGTGACAGCAATAAATGTGATCAGAATGAAGAGACAGTGTAAAAATAATAATAAAAAATAAATAAAACATTTAAATGCCCCTCCCTCCGTGCCCACACGCAGAAGCAAATGCATACATAAGTCGCGCCCGCAAATGTAAACAGTGTTCGAGTGAGAGCAATAATTAGTTAGTTTCTTCTAGGGGGTAATGCATAAGGTAAATGCTTACCTTTTTCTTGCTCTGCAGGCTGCCGAAATTTTTCTCTCCTTTGTTCCGTTTATGTGGACGAGCTTTTGGCATCCTCACATACAGGACCACTGCAATTATCATAACCTGTTTAAGACTTCATGTACACTACAGCTCCTAAACTCAACTTCATAAAAGCCTATTTGTCCATGTACACATAGGCTTTTACCAGAGTTTAGGAGACCTGCTGCAGTTACCCCCTCTCCTGAACGCAGAAGAATCGCGTGCAGGATAGGAACGTTTTGACCGCTGGCCACCAGAGAGCGCGGCCATCGGTCATAGTAGGCTGTGTTGTGTGTACATGAAGCATTAGACCCCTTTTCTTTCTCGTACATCACGGGACACAGAGCGACATAGTCATTACTAATGGGTTATATAGATACCGTCAGGTGCTGGCACTGGCAACTTCCAAAACCGGAAGTACCCTCCCCTATATAAGCCCCTCCCATCCGGGAGCACCTCAGTTTTTTTGCCAGTGTCTAAGGTGTTGGCCAAGAAGAAACATGTGTTTTTCACTGAGCTTGCGTACAGGTTCTTTTGGGCCTCAGTAAGCTATTCCGGATCCGACCAAAAAAGCTTCATAGCTAAACGGTCGGTACCCGGGCCTTGCAGAGAAGAGCAAGGTTTTGCCTGTAATGCTTCTCTTAGGAGAGCTGGACCCTGGGATCCAGAGCTCTGGTCATACCCACGACCAAGATGTTTTCTGTGCAGGGTGCTATACAGGTCCAGGGGAGTGGAATCCTTGGGAACCCGGTCCCTGAAGGTTTGATTACAATGCCTGCCGTGATAGGTGAAGTTTGGGCTTTTGTGGACCAAACAAAGTCCTGCGGCGGGGAACAGGTAAGTGGGGGCCCCCAGGAACTTGGTTCTATTGGGGGACCCCCAAGCCTAATTTGTCTTTCTGTCTGTTACCTAATGGTATTCCCGCAAAATTCTGTGCATGCCTGTAACTACTAAAAAAATGTAATAATTTTTAATGGTGGTCAAGAAAAAAAAAAAAAAAAATTTTTTTTTATATATATTTAATATATTAGACTGCGGTACCTGTGTTTGTCCACTAGAGGCCGCTGTGGAATGTTTTCTTGTCATGTGGACTAGCTTCTTCTCAGCAGAGCAAAGTCCAGGCAGATGGTGAGTTCTCTTATAGGAAACTGCTTCCTCTGCCATGTTGCAGTGCTCGTCCATCCCCCGGCCTGTGGCAAAGAGGGGCCCTGGCTCCTGTCCCTTGTTACCATATTTGAAATTAGCGCCGAAGGTGCACGTGCCCGTGCGCGTGCACGCGCCTCTATATATAGAGGTGAGCCGGGAAAGGGGGCGGAGCCTGGGGGATGACGCTCTGTGCGTGCCGCAGCGCTTCTGCGCATGTGCGGGCGTCCCAGCAGTTTAAAAAAACCACAATATTGTAGTGAGCTGGCTATGAAGTACAGAGACAGAGCTGGCAACATTTAAAGGCATACAGCAAGCGGTTGATACAGGCATCCCCTAGAAAGGCACATTAGTAGACACCAACTGTGATATAGCAGCAATTGTGCTAGACTATTCTCAGTAAAAGTGGTGTATTACGGCTGGAATACCTCAGCTTTAGGCTTAGGAATATGCCGTCCAGAAGCTCCGGAACTGAATCTTCCAGGAAGCGAAGGGGGTCTCATCGGGCTCGGAGGATCTTGGGCATACTCCTGCTGCACCAGTCTCCCCTGAAGTTCAGAGGTAAGTGACCGTAGAGACCCCGCAGGGTACTTGGTACTGTGGCTGTCCTCAGTTCACCTGCTCCTGTGTATGTAACAGAGGAGGTTTTTTCCTCAGCTCTGGGAGGATTAGAGAGAGATTGTCAACATTTATCGCTGCCTCCCTGTCAGGGAAAGCACGCCCGATCTCCGTCTCCTCCTTCAGAGTGCCTGTTAGCAGAGCAACAGTCCCATACAGGGATCGACCTGCCTGAAGGGGATCAGGATGAGGTTGATTCTGTTATAGAGGAATCAACAGTGGGGGAACCTTTTCTCAGCATCTTAAGCTGAAAGATTATGGGTTCAGTCTCTGACTAACATGGTCCGATCAGCATTTAAAAATGCACCTTGCGGAACCATCAACCACTACTGTATCCTCGTTGGGGTCGCTAGAAGCCCCCAGACTGTTTGTTCTTTTCCACTTCACCCTTTACTGAAAGGGCTCATTTACCAGGATTGGGAACGTCCTGAGAAAATATTTATTCCCCCAAGAGATTTCCGGTGGTCTATCCCATGGAGGATAAGTTCATCAAAAAAAAAAAAAAAAATGGAAGGTCCCTACAGTGGACGCAGCCATCTCTTGTATGTATAAATCACTGACATGTCCAGTGGATAATGTCCAAATCTTCAAGAACCCAATAGATAAAAGATTGGAGTCCTTATGAAAATCTGCTTGGTGATACAACCAGCAGTAGCAGCTATTGGGGTTTGCTAAGCAGTGAAGGATCAGTTGAAACAGGTCTTGAGGGACTTGACAGATCAGCAGGCTTTGCCCTAGCTGATCTACCTAGAGCCTTAGGCTTTGCGGTTGACGCCATAGAGGATTCAGTCCATCAGGCCTCCCGCCTTACGCTGTCTATAGTACATATGCGTAGGCTCCTATGGCTCAAAAACTGGTCTGCTGAAGCTCCCTGTAAAGAATGGCTGGTTAGCGTCCCATTTCATGGTGAACGCTTATTCAGGGAAAACCTGGACAAATATATCCAGAAAATTTCCAGCGGTAAAAATACGCTCTTACCGGTTAAAAGCAGAGTTAGAGGTCCCTCTTTAAGAGGCCTGCTTCTCCAGTCCCTGGGGCATCGGCTGTGTAACAGTTCCGACGGCCTCCTCGGTAAAATCCCGGGGGTAAAAAACAGGGACAGTAGCAGGGTAATGAGAAACCCTGGGTCAGGGGAGGTACAAAACCTCCCCCAAAGTTAAATTCATTGAAGCCCCCACTCAGTCGGGTGGGGGGAGGACTCCAGTTGTTCGCAAGAGACCTGGCGGGACACGATCAAGACAGATAGGTGCTCTCCGCAGTAGGTTTGGGATACAGTTTGGAGTTAAAAGACTCTCCTCCTTCCCATTTTTGAGGTCAAACGTGCCAAGGGATCCCCGGAAGAGAGAGTCCCTCCTGTTGGCACTAGAACAACTATTGCTCCAAGGAGTAATTATGGAGGTTCCCCTGGAAGAATGAGGGTTCGAGTTTTACTCAAACCTCTTTACAGTCCCGAAGCAAACGCGGTCGGGAGGCCCATATTAATTCTAAAAGGGCTATACAAATTCCTGTATATCAGGACTTTCCGATGGAGTCGATCCGATCGGTGGCCACTGCCCTACAAGGGGAGGATTGGTTAGCCACGATCGACATCAAAGATGCTTATTTGCACATTCCCATCTTTCCAGTCCACCAAAAATTTCTACGCTTTGCAGTAGAAGGGCGCCATTTTCAGTTCAGAGCCTTACCCTTCGGTTTGGCCACAGCACCACGAGTGTTTACAAAAATTCTGGCCCTTTATTGGCCAATCTAAGAACACAAGGTGTAATGATAATGGCATATCTGGATGACTTGTTGCTGATAGACCACTCAGTGAAAAAACTAGACGTGGTCGTTCACAAGACGATCAAGTATCTGGAATCTCACGGTTGGATTATCAACCGAGACAAGTCAGCCCTAAAAACCAGTCAAAAGTCTGGAATACTTGGGGCTAAGGTTGGATTCAGGCCAGAGAAAAATATTCTTGCCTCGAGGAAAGGTGTTGTCTTTGAAAGATTTGATCCACTTAGTGGGTACAAAAAAGACAGCCGTCCATACGCCTGTATATGAGGCTGCTGGGAAAAATGGTGGCATCATTCGAAGCAGTACCCTACGGTCAATTCCATTCAAGGAATTTGCAAGGGGCCATACTGTCAGCCTGGAACAAAAAAGTTCAGGCCCTAGACTTACAATGTCCTTGTCCCCTTCCGTTCGCAAGAGCCTCCGTTGGTGGTGGGTTCCCCAGAATCTGGAAAAAAGGAAATCCTTCAGTCCGATTTCTTGGAAGGTGGTCACTACAGATGCCAGCCTTATAGGCTGGGGAGCAGTACTGGAGCAATAGTCTCTCCAGGGCAGATGGTCGGATGCAGAAAAGGCCCTGCCCATCAATCTCTTAGAGATACGAGCAGCCCGGTATGCCCTAGTAGCATGGACATCCAAACTCCAAGGGTCCCCTGTCAGAATTCAATCAGACAATGCCACAGCAGTGGCATATATCAATCATCAGGGGGGCACCAGGAGTCGTGCAGCCCAGAGGGAAGTAAATTACATCCTGAAATGGGCAGGAAAAATATGTCCCAGCCATATCTGCGGTATTCATTCCAGGAGTGGAGAATTGGAAGGCGGACTTTCTAAGTCGCCAGCAATTAGGCCCAGAGGAAGGGTCCCTTCACCCCGAGGTTTTCTGGACAATATGTCAGCGGTGGGGAACATCGGATGTAGATCTTCTAGCATCCAGATTCAACGCAAAGGGGGATAGGTTTGTCTCTCGGACAAGGGATCCCCTAGCTTGCGGCTCGGATGCCCTAGTGTTCCCTGGGGATCAGTTCAAGCTGATATATGCATTCACACCGCCACAATGGTTACCTCGATTACTCCGCAGAATCAGGGTAGAAAAGAAACCAGTGATTCCGGTGGCTCCAGCGTGGCCCCGAAGAGCGTGGTACGCGGAGATTGTAAAATTTCAGTGGGGAGTCCTTGGACTCTCCCACGTCGTCCGGCTTTCGCAAGGACCGATATACCACCCTTCCTTACCAGCCCTAGGTTTGACGGCCTGGCTATTGAAGCCCACATTCTAAAAAAGAGAGGGCTCTCTAATGCTGTGGTATCTACCATGATCAATGCCAGGAAGCCGGTATCCAGGCAGATCTACTATAGAATCTGGAAGGCGTACATCGCGTGGTGTGAGGCCAAGAAATGGCATCCACATAAGTACGTAATAGGTAGGATTCTGGACTTCCTACAGTGGGCTGTAGATAGGAAGCTTGCCTTGAGTACTATCAAGGGTCAGATTTCGGCCTTGTCAATATTTTTTCAAAGGCCCTTGGCTTCGCATTCACTAGTCAAAGCCTTTATACAAGGAGTGATGCGTATTAGGCCTCCGGTTAATATTCCCATATGTCCATGGGATCTAAACTTGGTTCTGTCGGTTCTACAGAAACAACCATTTGAACCATTACAGCATATTTCCTTGGTGCTTCTCACCAGGAAATTGATTTTTCTAGTAGCCATTTGTTCGGCTAAAAGAGTATCGGAATTAGCAGCTATGTCCTGTAAGGAGCCATATCTGGTTATCCATAAGGACAGAGTAGTGTTACGTCCTCATCCAGCCTTTCTTCCTAAGGTGGTATCGAGGTTTCATTTGAACCAAGATGTGGTTCTTCCTTCTTTTTTCCCCAAACCTACTTCGGTAGAGGAAAAGTTATTGCATTCTTTGGATGTAGTAAGAGCAGTTAAAGCTTATCTAAAAGCCACTGCTCAGATTCGCAGAACGGATACTTTGTTTATTCTGCCGGAAGGCCCCAGAAAGGGTCAGGCAGCGTCAAAGTCTACTTTAGCCAAGTGGATTCGACAGGTCATTATGCAAGCTTATGGCTTGAGAAGGAGACCGCCTCCGTTCAAAGTTAGAGCGCACTCCACGAGAGCAGTTGGAACTTCATGGGCAGTGCATCACCAGGCCTTCCTGGCTCAAATCTGTAAGGCCGCAACATGGTCTTCGGTACACACGTTTACTAGGTCCTACCAGGTGGACGTTAGAAGTCAGGAGGATGTCGCCTTTGGGCGCAGTGTGTTGCAGGCCGCAAAAGATCCTCATGTCTGATAGCGCTCAGCTTATATATGGTGTATCCCCCCCCTCATTTGGCATTGCTTTAGGACATCCCATTAGTAATGACTATGTCGCTCTGTGTCCCGTGATGTACGAGAAAGAAAATAGGATTTTTATAACAGCTTACCTGTAAAATCCTTTTCTTGGAGTACATCACGGGACACAGAGCTCCCGCCCCTCTTTAGGGACACTTATTGCTTTGCTACAAAACTGAGGTGCTCCCGGATGGGAGGGGCTTATATAGGGGAGGGTACTTCCGGTTTTGGAAGTTGCCAGTGCCAGCACCTGACGGTATCTATATAACCCATTAGTAATGACTATGTCGCTCTGTGTCCCGTGATGTACTCCAAGAAAAGGATTTTACAGGTAAGCTGTTATAAAAATCCTATTTTATACTAAGGCAGTTTTTAGGCATTTTAGCACTGGAAATAGCGACTGTAAAGCTGCCTCCCATGCCTTCCGAATGTGAAAGCCAGAGTGCTTTCATACTGGGGCGGTGCTCTTGCGGGACGTTGGAAAAAGTCCTGAAAGCAGCATCTTTGGGGCGGTTTGTATACAACGCTCCTAAAACGCCCCTGCCCATTGCAATGAATAGGTAGCGCTTCCAAAGCGCCGCAACACGGGCGTTTTTAACCCCTTCTTTGGGGTTAAAAGCGCCCCGCTAGCAGCCAAAAAGCGCAGCTTAAACAGCGCTAAAGGGCTGCTAAAACGAGCTGCGCTTTAGCTCTAATGCACAGGTGGACCCAGTGGGAAAGGGGTTTTAAAGTGGTTGTTAACCCACAGTTCACAAGTCACACTATCCTCTGTTTAATAATGTAAGCTGCCCCAGTGTCTGTGTTTTATAAAAAAAAATGCAGCTAGATACCTCATTTCAGGGCACCGCTCACATGACCGGCCGCCTCTCTTTTCTCCCTGTCTGACAGCTGCAGCGGGTGGGGCTGAGATTCCTCTGCTGATCTGTGTTGGGAGGGGAGGAGGAGAGAGGCGGACACGTGAGTGGCGCTCTGAAATGAGGTATATAGTTGCATTTATTTTATAAAACACAGACACTGGGGCAGCTTACATTATTAAACAGAAAGGATAGTGTGACTTGTGAACTGTAATTTTAGCAGCAGTAGGGGAGGGGGTGGGCAGGGACATGGAACTGAGAGGCAGGGGGTAGAGAGAGAGAGAGAGAGGACAGAGGAGGACAGGAGACACAGCGGATGATGGAGGCACGTAAACTGACCACGGTGTCAGAGCTCAGCAGCCATGATAAACTGTGGTCAGTTTACAAAGGGGAGGGCAGAACCAGGCAGGATCAACCTGGTATTTCAGGTGTTACAGGGGGCCAAAATACACAGCACAAGCACTGTGCTGTATAATATCCTTTTTCTTTTTTTTTAAGGGTAACAACCACATTAAAGCGGAGCTCCGCCGAAAACAAAAATATTAAAAGCCAGCAGCTACAAATACTGCAGCTGCTGACTTTTAATATATGGACACTTACCTGTCCTGGAGTCCAGCGACGTCCGCAGCAGAGGACGAACAATTGCTCGTCACTCTGCTGCCCCCACCGCCATCATGGGTGAGGGAACCAGAAAATGAAGCCTTGCGGCTTCACTGCCCGGTTCCCTACGGCACATGCGCGAGTCTCGCTGCGCCGTTCTGACTGGTCCCCTGTGTTCTGGGAGCTGAGTGCCTCTCAGAACACAACGGGTATTCTGCGGGAAGTGACGTACTTCCCGCAGATTTCCCGCAGAGAGGACTCCCGGAAGTGGGTAAAAATACCTGTCTAAGACAGGTATCTTCACCCCCCTCCCCCCTGAAAGGTGTCAATTGTGACATGGAGGGGGCGGGGTTCCGATGAGTGGAAGTTCCACTTTAGGGTGGAGCTACACTTTAAGCAGTAAGAAGGAAATGTAGATGTTTACAAATTCAACTGCAGCTGTATTTTTTATGGAGCGAAAAAAGATGGAAACACTTGGGTTTCTATTGGCAATACCCCTTTTTTTATTTATTTTTTTACAAGAAGATTGTCCGATACCCTTATTCTTGTAATTTTTGCCTCACTATTTTGGAGCTCAATATCTGCT
The DNA here is from genome assembly GCA_029206835.1 of Rana muscosa. Lineage (NCBI taxonomy): Eukaryota > Metazoa > Chordata > Amphibia > Anura > Ranidae > Rana > Rana muscosa. Next base: position 78,151,053 of record CM055120.1, read on the forward strand.
TTTTCCAGTTATTCCTGCATTTCCATGTCATATTCTTAAATCTGTGTCATTTTATGTGTCATTTCTTCTGAGAATTGCAAATGGGTCTGTGGTTTAATTTTAGCCAATGTCATTAATTTACGTCACACTCCTAGGGGCCTTAGTGCCAGGGCCATAAAGTCTTGTCTATAATTCTTCTACCATCAGTAGCAGAAGTGTGCTGAAAGTGACCCAATGTAATGAGATCCATCTCCCAGAAAAAACATCGTATGAATTGTTCTCTTGGACACGGCAGCTAGGACAATTTTATGTCTTTCTGTCAAAGAAAGGGACCTTTTTCCTGCTCATTACATTTAAGGGAGGCAATAAAATGCCATTCTGCAGAGGCTTGAGTGCCCTGAGAGCTCCTGTAAATGCATTTCAAGGAATCTGTCATCAAGATGAAGCCAATTTGCAAGGCAGGTCCCAGTAACAGCTTTCATTTTCAAAGTCTTGTTCATTCATATTTCTGTTACTTGTGTCAAGCCTCGTTTTTTAGTTTTAAATTATCCAGTTTAGTTTCAAATGTCTTTTTATTTTAAGCAGTAGCACCCGGGCTTATCCATACACAGGCTGAGATTATCACAACAAAAGTTGGATTAATTATCCACAACTGTCCAATAATGGGTAACACAAAACTGTCCCACTTCTTGGGCCGGCCATACATGGCTCTAATTCCAAAATAATTTTCTTTGGAAAATCTTAACTAAGAATTTTCATTCGGATTTCACACCATTAGTGTGCCGCAGCAATGGCCAATTTTTGTGCGGCCATCGAATTTGAGTGATTGGGCATGTTGGAAATTTTTTGAAAAAACAACCGATTTTCTAATCAATGATGGGAGAATTGTGCGAGAAATATAATTGAAAAAAGAAATGAACATGAGTACAAGAAAATAAATATATATTGGCCAGTTCAACAGAAACCAGCCAATGTTTGGCCAGCGTGTTCAGCTACTTTGCATCTACTATTTATCTGTAGATTTTTAATTGCATATTTTCTCAATAAAGTTTAAACTTTTCTAATCAAACTACCTGGATCTATTGTGGTACCTTGTAGAAATAGAGAGCTGTGGGACTTTGAGTGAGGCTACCACCATGTCAGATATTCAACAGAAACATAAAATTTACAGTACATAATTTATTGTTACATTATAAAAAATATTGTATCAAATAGGTAGTCACATGACTTACACTAAATATGCTGCTATATAGCATGCAATACAAATAGGAATTCAACATAATAACTGAACATAATAAGGTAAATGGGTTGAAAAACATTGTAGGGACAGATAACTTGGGGCGTCTAGGGGCACTTAACGCGTTTCCTGGCATTACAGCCATTCATCAGGAGTGTTGTAACATATTATACTGGAAAGGAAAGGAACAAGGATTAACAAAGATACTCTTCGAAAATTATCAGCAGAAAATAGGGTTTTTAGCGTTGTGCCAACCACATCTAATGATTAGTAAACTGCAATATATTACAGTTTTGAGTTTAATACGTCTTTAACCACTTAAGCCCCGGACCATTTTGGCTAGTTAATGACCAGGCCCCTTTTTGCGATTCGGCACTGCATCGCTTTAACTGACAATTGCGCGGCCGTGCGACGTGGCTCCCAAACAAAATTGACGTATTTTTTATTTCCACAAATAGAGCTTTCTTTTGGTGGTATTTGATCACCTCTGCGGTTTTTATTTTTTGCGCTATAAACAAAAATAGAGTGACAATTTTGAAAAAAATGCAATATTTTTTACTTTTTGCTATAATAAATATCCCCCAAAAATATATAAAAAAAACATATTTTTTCCTCCGTTTAGGACGAAACGTATTCTTCTACATATTTTTGGTAAAAGAAATTGCAATCTACGTTTATTGATTGGTTTGCGCAAAAGTTATAGCGTTTACAAAATAGGGGATAGTTTTATGGCATTTTTATTTATTTTTTATTTTTTTACTAGTAATGGCGGCGATCAGTGATTTTTTTTTGTGACTGCGACATTATGGCGGACACATCGGACACTTTTGACACATTTTTGGGACCATTGTCATTTTCACAGCGATCAGTGCTATAAAAATGCACTGGTTACTGTGAAAATGACACTGGCAGTGAAGGGGTTAACCACTAGGTGGCGCTAAAGGGGTTAAGTGTGTCCTGATGAGTGTTTCTAACTGAGGGGGGGGGGGGTTGGGCTCTGTGTGACATGACACCGATCTCCGCTCCGAGTACACGGAGCCGAGATCAGTGTCATTGTCACTAGGCAGAGCAGGGAGATGCTTGTTTACACAAGCATCTCCCTGCTCTATGCCTCCCGTGAGACGATCGCGGGGATCCCCGCAGCGATAGAGTCCGCAGGACCGGCGGTCCGACTCACAGGGAAGGTAGCGGGGGGCGCGAGCGACCCCCCACGTCAGGCAGTTAAAGGGGACGTACAGGTACGTTGATGTGCCTGTACGTGCCATTCTGCCGACGTATATCTACTGGAGGCGGTCGGCAAGTGGTTAAGCATTTTGCTTGGATGAAAACTCTCTTTCTTGCACTGCAGTTCCGGCAGTCTCGTTAAGCTTCACTAGAAACGTTCGCTCAGCTGCACATTGGTGATGTGTAACCATCAGGGAAACGTTTACTGAACTAGATATGCAGGCTGCCATTGCTGCCTCTATGTAGCATTTTGTATGTTTTATAGTAACTTAAAGGGATTGTAGATTTCCTTTTAATTGTGACTCTTTTTACAGGTCCAGACCTAAGCCTGAACGGTTTTTAACAAATGGAGAACTATTTTGAGGAAGAATCATGTAACTTGGACAAAGTCTTAGATGAGTTTGAAAAAAATGAAGGTACAGTACAAACCTTTTCTTTCATATATTGTCTGCCACAAGACTATAATAGGCACCAATATCACATGTTTCAGTTTGTGCTTCAGAGAAAGTTATTTTAAATATTGGTATTCTAAATCTTTTTTTACGTTAATGAGTCTTTTTAGCCCTCCAGGTTCCTGTCATGGACTACCAAATGATTAGCCTTTTATGTTGTAGTGTTCCTAGTGTGGGACTAATTGAGTAGTTTAGCAAAAGACACTTGGAAGGGGTGACACCTCTCCCCAAAAATGCTGTGTGTTGCCAATTTACATTTGTAGCTAGCATCGCTAACCCTCTTAGGCCCATGTGCTGCTAAACGGACGTTCAGAGGCAGTTGGACGCTTTTTTTAACTGCCCCTGAACTCATTTAATGTTATCTTATGTGTACATGTACACAGGGTCGTTTCTAGGCAGTTGAGTTTAGAGTGTTTCGTTTATATGCGTTTTTCGTTTTTGACCATTTAAAAAAAAAAAATATATAAACGGACGTTTTAAACGTGGGTCACTATCTGTCAAGTTAAAGTGGAAGTAAACCCATTGATTTAACAGTTTAAAAAAACAGTTAAATTCCCGGCATGCCGGAAATGCTAACTGCCACATTGGTTGTGCTCTCAACCAAACTGTCAAACCATCCAATGGCTGGTGTTATAACTGGTCACATGTGCAGCATCATGGCACCTGAAGATTAAACAAAGGTCAAGATGGCAGCTTCCTTGGCTGAAAACGGTAGGAGGGTTTACTTCCACTTTAAATCGTTCAGGAGAGGTTGTAAAAATGTCCGGTGTACATGAAGCCTAAAAAGCAGTTAATGCCTTTTAGAGGGCATTTGACAGACGGCTGGGAGATATTATGTCGCCTCCTTACAGCTTGTTTTAAAGTGGTTGTAAACCTCAGACATTAAATATGAACAAAGCATATCCTTATATAGCAAGGGTTCTCAACCCGTGGCCTGTGAAGCCCTCGGATATGGCCCACGACCTCAAACCAGGGAAGCGCATACCCATGCTTTGGAATGGTGGCTCTGCAAGCCCAGATCACGATTAATGGGGTGCTGACCTGCCATTCCAGAGCATCAGAGTGCATGGAGGAAGCAGGCGGCCACGGAGAGAGCAGGAGCCGCATAAGGCAATGCTTCCTATGTAGCGCTGGCTCCTGTCCCAGGCGGAGTGATACCAAGCGCACCTAGCCTGGGACATTTCTAGCAGCCTGGAGAGCAATGTCAGCAGAAGCTGGAAGAATAGGACTGCACTTTTGCAATGGGCATATTAACACTTAAAAAAGGGTTATTAGGCTGCTTTCACACTGATCTGCAGGTGCAGCGCAGTGCAATTGGGCTTTCCTGCAGGTTAACTGCACTGAGCCATAGACTTCTATTATATCCTGATAATAGAAGTCTATGGAAAAGCGCAACTAACCTGCAGGAAAGTTGCAGGTGCACTGCGCTGCCCCAAGGGTGCTGGTAAACCACATCACATCAGTATGAAAGCAGCCTGATAAGGGGGCTTGTCCTGTCCTAGTAAATGCTTGTTTACATTTTTAATATGGGGAGGTAAAACCCCATAGTTCATTGTGGCCTGTGACTGGTTACCAAATCACTTACAGTAAGTGGCCCTCGCTCTTCAAAAAATTAAGTACCTCTGTTCTATAATGTGTACTTGTCTCAATTGTCTGCTGCTTTGTTCCTTTTGCTATCAGTATGAATCACTTGTGACGAGTTTTACTGACACCAAGAGAAAAAAGGTGATGGGAGGGACCTCCAGCTGATTGACAGCCTCAGCTCTGTTCTTGTGAGCTGTATGAAGAGGAGTGTGTCCCTTCCCTCCAATCAGCTCTCAGAGCTCCCCTCTCTGATTTTTGTAGAGTGAAATTTCAGTTTTCTGCCCCCTGTTTACTGACAGCTCAGACAAGTTTTATAAATTCTGTACTTTTAACGGATGTAGAGAAGAGAATAATGCACCCTTTACATACACTCTAAAGAGACCCTGTCAGTGGTGGAAACTGATCTAAGAACAACAATACCCTGTAAAGGAGGTTGAATCCCCCAGGGAATAGTGAGTGGAATCTTCACTGTCTATCCAACATATAAAAGGAGAGATGGCACTGTTCATCACACCTGGAAGCGTCGGATGGTAGGGGCACGCGGAGATCCTCAAGAGGGCGAAGGAACATTTTTCCATCTATAGCATTCTGCAAGGGAAGTGCATTTAAAAGGCCACTGAACCCCAAGGTGATGGTGAATCCTAATTTCCATAATTTATTCCTCAAGATATACCATGTAGTATAGTAGATTGACTGACACTAATGAGCAAACCTGGAACAAACAGGTGCAGGCTGACAGATCTTGACTGGCAGAATTCTTGGCTGAATTTAGGTTATTTTGGAGATATTGCTTCACCCACTTTTATCCAAAATAAAAATAGCAGTTTGAAAGGTGTCAAGCTGATTACAATATTGTATTCCAGGTCACTGTTAGTACAATATTTTTTTGCCCTTTTTACTTGACTCTTCTCAGTGTTGCTTGGCAGGATGAGAGCGCGCAAAAGAACCATCAGCATTATGTATGTAGATTTGAAATCCCATGTGTGGAACTCCAGTTTGCCGTTAATAAAACAATCTTAAAGGCTTATCAACAGATTTACAACCCTGCATAAAATCAGCATCTAGAAATAGCCGTAATAACCTTGTGTTGTCTCCCAACTTTGTACTGAAGGTTATTCCACAGAAAGTAGTGATTACCATCATCATAGTTTTTACTGAAAACAACATGCACCTTTTTTACTGCAGTGATAAATATGCATGATAGGAGTTGAATGACATGCTGAGGGTCTGCAGACTCCATGGAACCATCATGCAGGTTTCTGTCTGTGTGCATTTTATAGGTCAGTCAGAGCAATAGGGGTGATATATAAAAAGTGGAAGAACAGTAAACTTTTCCTTTCAGGTGCTTGTTTTTAAAGCTTAATCTGTGCTTAAGTTAATATCATTGCATTATTTTAGTAGCCATTTTAATTAGGATCAGAGGACTCGCTTCTTTCCTAATTCTTAAAGACTCTTTTGCCTTTTTTTAAAAATGCCCAACTATCGTGCTTCCTCGAAAATAAGACCTACCCCAAAAATAAGTGTAGCGCTACCCTCAACTAAGAGAGCCGCAGATTTGGTCTGGGCCCTGAGTACTGCTCCGCCAACCCACGGCAATCTACTCGACCCTTTCTGGCACAGTTAGTTTAGGGGTATACACATTTAATACTTATACTTTATGAGAGACTCAGACACGGAGTAGTTATCAAGGAATAACAGATTTTTTTACTTTCAGCTATGCAAAGGGAATGAACAGTGATAACAACTTGACCATTTGAATATTCACAGAGCCCTGCAATATTAAAATATCAGTCACACTACACCATGGGGAAAGGGGGAGGGGTGGATAAGGAGACGCCACGTGGGGCGACTGTTAACTAGGCGCCCTGTGGCGCAATAACTAAACTAGGTCCCTAATGAATCAGGCCTGATTCCTAATTCTAGAACTCAGTCCTGTATGAATGATGGATTCTTCACCGGCATCTGTAGAGGTGGTGCACTTAAGAATAAACAACAATTGTAATCCAGGAAAAGGGAAAGTTGATAACTGACAACACTTCACTGGAGATCCTCTGGATCAGTCCTGCTGTGAATCTCCAGTGAGAGTCTTTAACATGAGGTAGTAGGCCTCGGCAGTTTATAGGCACAGTACTAGCAAACAGGTTAGGGAATGAGCTTACGCTCGCTCACCCGCCGGACACGATCTCTGTCCGGAACTTCCACCGGTTGTGACTTCACTCGCCCGCAGCGGTTGCTGCGATCGTGTCCCCGATCCCATCCAGGCTGTAAGTAGAGATGTCGGATGCCACCCAGGCTCGCAGTGGGGTGGAAGGCTCTTTGGTCGGCTGTGGAAGGCCCCAGGCTTCAGGCCTTACCCAGCACAGGTCCGCACAGGTGTATCAGTCTCTGCCGTCCCGTGTCCAAAGAGGCCGAGCCAGGCCTCACCCCTCCCTTATATATCCCCACCCATGAGTCTCTGGGGCAGAAGCAAAACATCCTGGGAACCAGTGGGGTTCTGGGAATAGTAGTTCAAGAGCATTTAAAGGAACCCCGCTACACACTCCCCCCACTTAAGCTCTTTGGTCCCCAAAGATAAACTTCAACAAATACTGTTTACCATTTTGGACAATGTCGAGCATGATGTTGGCATAGGGAATTCCCACCAAAACTTTGGGATGGAACTCTCTTGCCCACAGGTCACACTACCATGAGTGGCCTGCCTAACTGTGCCAGAGAGTGAGCTGGGGTTGCCCTCCACCAAATGGACAGTGGAAGGATCAGGTTGTTCAACACTTCTCCTAGCCGTAACAACAGAGTCCTCTGAGCTCGTCCCCATTTGGGGGTAAGTTAGTTTCTTGGGAGGCCTGATGACTCTGCGAGAGCCCTCTGTTCTCTTGGTGCTTCTGACTCTGGCACCACAGGCTCTTCTTCAGGAGTAAGTTCAGGTAACATTGCTGGTTCTGGAACCTCTGATTCAGAAGTCGACTGACGTATGGAATCTCTAGAGTCCTCCTCTGCGCAAGTGTCAGGAACATCTTCCCAGTAATCAGCTGAGGGACTGAAGGGTATGAATTCAGTAGCCTCCGGATTCAGCGTTGCATCTAGGGTATCCCCTCCATTTGGGAGATCTATGGCGGACGTTCCCAGAGTCGAGGGAGGCCACAGCCAGTCCAGTTCTCCACCTTCATCTGTACTCAATTGGGAGGCCTCCCCATCTTCAACTCTAGAAGTCTGGGACCGAGTGCTCGGCCTAGAAGTATCCAGAATAGAGGCCGGTACAGGGGAGTCTCTCACGGGAGGCATTCTGACTGCCTCAGCAAGTGGGAGCAGGTGGTTTCGATGCCACGTCTTCAGTGGACCCACCTTTCCTTCTGGCTTTAGTTTGTAGACAGGCAAACCAGGCAACTTCCTGCAGACGACATAGGGTTCAGATCTCCATCTGTCGGCAAGCTTGTGTTTTCCAGGGACCCCCAGATTGCGTAGCAGTACTCGGTCCCCGGGCTGCAGATCTTGCACTCGAACCTTCAGATCGAAATTTCTCTTGTTGCGGGCTCCCCTTTGATCCGAAGCCGCCTGGGCTTGTTCATAGGCCAACTGTAAGCTACGTCTAAGTCTGTCCACGTATCCCTTGTGGGATGTAGCTGAAATATTGTCTAAAGAAGTGCCAAAGGCCAGGTCCACGGGTAGCCTTGCTTCTCTCCCAAACATAAGTCGATAAGGGGAGTAGCCAGTGGCGTCACTTGTGGTACAGTTATAGGCATGCACTAGGGCTGATATGTGTTGACTCCAGTGCTGCTTCTTCTCTGTTTCTAAGGTTCCCAACATGTTGAGCAGGGTCCGGTTAAATCTCTCCGGCTGAGCATCTCCTTGTGGGTGGTAAGGCGTGGTTCTGGTCTTCTTTATTCCCAATGAATCCAAAAGTCTTCGGATCAACCGACTCTCAAAGTCCCTTCCTTGATCTGAGTGGAGTCTCTGTGGTAGTCCGTAATGGACAAAATACTTCTCCATAAGTATCTTGGCCACGGTGGATGCCTTCTGGTCTTTGGTTGGGAAAGCTTGAGCATAGCGGGTGAAATGGTCGGTTATTACCAGAACATTCCCCAATCCACTCAGGTCGGGTTTGAGGCAGAGAAAGTCAATGCATACCAGATCCATTGGGCCCTGACTCTGTAAGTGGCCCATTGGGGCAGCTTGATGGGGTAGGGTCTTTCTCTGAATGCATCGTGCACAGGAATGGCAATACTCCTCTACTTCTGCCCTCATGCAGGGCCAATAGAACCGATTTCTAACAAGCTGGAAGGTCCTTTCTGCCCCTAGGTGACCATGGTGGTCATGCAGGGCAATTAGTACAGTCTCTCGGTGCTTCTCTGGAAGGAATAACTGCCACTTATCTTCTGAGTCATCAGAGGGGCCCCTTCGGTAGACCACTCCCTGATGTACCTGCAGCCTGTCCAATTCCTTCCTCAACAGGCGAGCCTCCTTTGAGGGGTGATGTAGGAGTTTGTTGGGATCCTGATTCTCCAGGGCTTCGAGGACCAATCTCCCCATGGGGTCTTCTAATTGGTCACACCTCAACTCCTTCTTGGACAGTCTCGGTAGGTTGTCTTCCTCCAGTTGAGTTACTCCACAATAATGTTTGGGGACTCCTACCATGGTAACCCCTATTTCTTCTGCTCTGGAGCCTCCTCTGGCTTGGAATTCAGCCCCTTGACAAAGGGCCCGCACCCCGTCTGGTGCCACTTGGGTCCAATCTTCCCAGTCATTTGTCGTGGCATGAGACGTCCGGGACAGGGCATCTGCATCCCTATTTCCAGCTCCTGGTCTGTACTTCAGACTGAAGTTGAATCCAGAAAATGCGGCCAACCACCTGTGTCCGGTGGCATCTAGTTTTGCGGTGGTGAAGAGGTAGGTCAGGGGGTTGTTGTCTGTCTTCACAGTAAACTCTGCCCCATACAGGTAGTCTTTTAGCTTGTCTACTACCGCCCATTTGAGGGCCAGGAATTCCAGCTTATGAGTGGGGTAATTCTTTTCTGAGGGGGTCAGGCTCCTGCTCACATAGGCCACTGGTCGCAGTTGTCCTTCATGTTCTTGGTAAAGCACACCGCCTAGACCCTCATGGCTGGCATCCACATGTAATTCATAAGGTCTGGTAGGGTCGGCTTAGGCCAGGACTGGGGCAGTGGTTAAGCTCCTCTTCAGGGCCTGAAAGGCCTCTTCACACCTTGGGTTCCACTGATCTTGAACTGACTCACCAGGCCTCCTGGGCCCTGAGTCATCCTCTTCCCCTTCTGCCTTTAGCAATTCATTCAACGGGCGGGCAATCCGAGCAAACCCCTCCACAAACCTCCTATAATAGGAGCAGAACCCCAGGAAGGATCTGAGCTCTGTTACTGTGGTGGGTCGTGGCCAGGAAGTGACTGCTTCCAACTTCTCAGGATCTGTGGCCACCCCTTCTTCAGACACTATGTGCCCCAGATAGTTCACAGAAGACTGGTAGAACCGACACTTCTCGGGGGAAAGCTTAAGTCCCTCTTCACTGAGTCTTCTCAATACTTTCTCCAGCCGGGCTTCATGTTCTTCCAAGGTTCTTCCAAAGACAATGACATCGTCCAAGTACACAAGGACTTCTATAAGATTCATGTCTCCAACAGTCTTCTCCATAAGGCGTTGAAAGGTAGCAGGAGCTCCAGACAGACCCTGAGGCATCCTATTGAATTCGAAGAATCCCACCGGGGTTATGAAGGCTGTTTTCTCCCTGTCTTCTGGGTGCATAGGAATTTGATAGTACCCACTCTTGAGGTCCATCACACTGAACCATTTGGCTCCAGACAAACTTTGTAAGGCATCTTCTATCCTTGGCGTGGTGTATTGGTCAGGGATGGTTCTCCTGTTGAGAGTCCTGTAATCGATACAAAGCCTCAACGATCCATTCTTCTTTCTGACCACCACGATTGGGGAGGCATAGGGGCTTCTAGACTCCCGGATCACACCAGTCTTCTTTAGTTCTACAAGTTGTTCCCTCAGATCCTCCAGATCTGCCAGGGGGACCCGCCTGACCCTCTCTCGGAAGGGCTTATCTTCTTGGAGGCGGATCCGATGGGTGGCACTTCTTGCACACCCCACATCGAATTCATCTTCGGAAAAGATCTTCTCCCACCTGATCAGCTGGGCCTTGGCTCTTTCTTTCCAAGCCCTGGGTAGGTTCGGGTTTTCCACGGACAGCTTCTCCCAAACATCTCCTCCGTCACCCGTCCCTTTGACTTCGGACCAAGTGACCGGGGCAGCAGGGCTCACCTGACCCAGCAACACTCTGGCAGGAATCTCCATGGGCCCTCCCGTAGTGTTCCTAACACTCACCGGAACTCTGCCATGGGCCTTCTTCAGGGCCTTGAACGGAATCACTTCTGGTATCACTTCCAGGCCTGAGGACTCTTCCCTTGGGTCGGATTCCAGCATGACAAAGGGGCCAGGTTGTTCCCACGTAAGCTTCACAGTGGCCCTAAGACAGGTTACTTCTCCGGGCTGTAGCACTACTCCTTCTCTGCCAAGTCTCCACACCTTCCCTATCCCCTCTCCCGGGGTCTTCTGCTCTAAGACCAGTCGTTGGTAGGCCGTCTTTAGCATGGGATGGATTTTGGTGGCTGAATGGTTTCTCTCTTTCACTAGAGGGGTCAGGAGTCTCCTGACTAGATCCGTGTTTGTCCCAATGATCAGAGAAATCTTGCTGGCTCCAGGCGGCCGAGGACACACAACTGCCAGGGTGTCAAACACTTCAGCCTTCCCAGCCACGGATGGGTCGAAAGTCATCTTTATGGGCAGGTACCCATCATAAGGGAAACTCTGGGTTCCAAGTCCCCATATCTCCAGCTCTTCTATCTTCTGGATAGGCAGATGACTCAAGTGCCTATCATAGAAGTCCCGGTATAGTAAAGTCACCTGTGCTCCGGTGTCAAGAAGAGCTTTAGTATAGACTCCTTCCACTTGAATGGGCACAGTAGGAGACGGGCCCACCAGTTCCTTTGGGTATGGCTGGACTGGGGTCACTTTCTTCTTTGGGCTTTTCCTTGCCCTGCTCCTTTTGGACTTTAATTTTTCCTGAGCCTGGCATGCATTGACTTTCTCCCTCTCAATGGGGGCACAAACCCACTGAGGGATGTTATTGTTCCTCTTAGGTGGATGTTCCTTCTTTGGGGTGCTGTATTTCCACTGAGGGGTCTTGCCCCCTCCCTCTGGGGTACATCTTGGTGGGGGGGTACTATACCTCCTCCTAGGAGTTTTGTCTCCTCCATTCTTGGCCTTTTTTTTTAGTTTGGAGCGCACTGAAGATGATGGGCACCCGGTTGACTCCTTCACCGGGGCCCTTTGGAGTTTCCCGCCGGCTTGCAATTATCTGTTCTCTTCTTCTTTGGGCTGGAGCATACGTTAGCAAAGTGGCCACTCCCTCCACAGTTATAGCAAATCACCTCTTCTCAGTCCTGTAGGGAGGCCGGTGCTGAGGTGTTCGGGAACAACTCCTTTCTTGGGCTTGGTTTCTCTGGTCTTCTCTGATCTTTCTCCATCAAAGAGGTCAGCATCTCCAACACTTGGGCCATTTGCGATTTCAAAGTGTCAACCTCCGCATCTCTTTCCGGGCTCTTGACCGAATGGACCAACACTGGTACAGGTGTGACATTCGCCTTGGCCACCTGCTGATCTTCCTGCAGCGCCTCTTCGTCCCTAATAATTTTTATTAGATCAGAGTAGGTTAGTGACATTCCTCCTCCTGAGGTTTTCAGGTGCAGCCAGACCGGGTCTGAGCGCCGCGCTCCCCTCATGATCTGCTTCATGCGTGCTTCATCTGCATCTTTGGGCAGCATTCCCTTCTTCAGTACAATCTTGCATAACTGCCTGTTCAGCCTTCTAACATATTCTGACAGTTTCTCATTCGGCTGCTGGAGAGTGTGTTCAAATTGATAGATCATCTCTGACACCTTCTCCAGTTGACCAAACTCTTCCTGCAGCATGGCCAGGCAATCTTGAGCTGTACAGTTTTCATTTCCAAACCGGAAGCTCTTCACTGCTTCTGCCGCGGCACCTTTCAGACTTTCTAAGACTCGCTGTCTCTTCTGTGCCTCAGGCACCTCCCATGCTTCTACTGCCTGCAATGCCTGTTCCACCCAAGTGTCAAAATCTTCCTCCCCCGCAGGGACGGGGAGCTTCCCCGAGAATGCTTTTAGTCTCCGGTAGCTAGTCTCTACGTGCACCGTGCTTGCCTTCTGACAGTTTGTTAGTAGGTCCCCAAGCGCCTTTATCAGTTCGGGTGATATGGCCGTGGCAGGCGCAGGCGTCACCGGAGGTGTCGCTCCATCTCTCCTCTCTGGTGAGGTACGGGCCGCAGTCCGCGGTGGTCCCGTTAGGGGTGGCTCCTTCTTAATAGCATGCGCCAGACTATAAGATCTGTTATCCGACGTCTGCGTATATTTGCGCTTGCAAACTTCTGGCTTCCCATCTGAATACTCCACTAGTGCATACTGGTGTGAGGTGTCTGGGTCTAACTTTGTTCCCATCACCCACGGTGTACCATCTGGGGTCACTGACTTCATTAATCCTTCCACCGTCTCGGTCGACCATTCCTGACCGGGCATGTTAATGACCACTGACTGGCTTGGATCTGTCTTAGCTACTCCACACCACTTTCTGATGTCTTTCGGGTCCATGCCGGTACCTCTTGGCGGGTTTTCTGTTCTATCAGGATCCCGGACGAGAACCCCCACGTGTAGCGCTACCCTCAACTAAGAGAGCCGCAGATTTGGTCTGGGCCCTGAGTACAGCTCCGCCAACCCCCGGCAATCTACTCGACCCTTTCTGGCACAGTTAGGGGGTATACACATTTAAAACTTATACTTTATGAAAGACTCAGACACAGAGTAGTTTTAAAGGAATAACAGATTTTTTTACTTTCAGCTATGCAAAGGGAATGAACAGTGATAACAACTTGACCATTTGAATATTCACAGAGCCCTGCAATATTAAAATATCAGTCACACTACACCATGGGGAAAGGGGGGGGTGGATAAGGAGACGCCACGTGGGGCGACTGTTAACTAGGCGCCCTGTGGCGCAATAACTAAACTAGGTCCCTAATGAATCAGGCCTGATTCCTAACTCTAGAACTCAGTCCTGTATGAATGATGGATTCTTCACCGGCATCTGTAGAGGTGGTGCACTTAAGAATAAACAACAATTGTAATCCAGGAAAAGGGAAAGTTGATAACTGACAACACTTCACTGGAGATCCTCTGGATCAGTCCTGCTGTGGATCTCCAGTGAGAGTCTTTAACATGAGGTAGTAGGCCTCGGCAGTTTATAGGCACAGTACTAGCAAACAGGTTAGGGAATGAGCTTACGCTCGCTCACCCGCCGGACACGATCTCTGTCCGGAACTTCCACCGGTTGTGACTTCACTCGCCCACAGCGGTTGCTGCGATCGGGTCCCCGATCCCATCCAGGCTGTAAGTAGAGATGTCGGATGCCACCCAGGCTCGCAGTGGGGTGGAAGGCTTTTTGGTCGGCTGCGGAAGGCCCCAGGCTTCAGGCCTTACCCAGCACAGGTCCGCACAGGTGTATCAGTCTCTGCCGTCCCGTGTCCAAAGAGGCCGAGCCAGGCCTCGCCCCTCCCTTATATATCCCCACCCATGAGTCTCTGGGGCAGAAGCAAAACATCCTGGGAACCAGTGGGGTTCTGGGAATAGTAGTTCGAGAGCATTTAAAGGAACCCCGCTACATAAGACCTAGTGCTATTTTACAGGAGAGCTGCAATATAAGCCCTACCCCGAAAATAAGCCCTAGTTTAAAATGCTCGTTAAATCCTATAATTCACTCTATTACAGTAGTATATAATGTACAATGTGTGTGTTTCTGTAATATAATTGTGGGAAAGAGAGATCCGGCGGCTCACAGAAGCGCAGAGCGGCGCTATAAAGAAGGTATTTGGCACAATGATATTACAGAAACACACACAATGTACATTATATACTACTGTAATAGAGTGGATTCTAGGATTTTACAAGCATTTTAACTCAGTTCACACTGGGGATTCCTGTCAGGCAGGGAGAGAGGGGGAGAGAAGACAGCACATTACATGGTAAGACCTACCCCGAAAATAAGCCCTACTGTGTCTTTTGTTGCCAAAATTAATATAAGACCCAGGCTTATTTTTGGGGAAAGGCGGTATAGGCACTTGCTCACACTCAACTGTCCTATGCACGTTTCTGGAATATTTGCTCTCTCGAAGAGATATAGCTCCCCAATGTATTCCAACATCTGATACTTCTGGACACATCTGATGCCTTGTCTGCTTCCAGAAGAAGTGGTTCCATCCACTGCCCCCTGCATAGGTACAGAAAAAACAGAAGTGATACAGGAGCCACAATAGGTGACAGAGGAAACATGCATCCAACACTTCCAGGAAGTCTAAAGCTGTGTACACACGATAGGTTTTACCGATAAAAACAGTCCGATGGACTTTTTTCATCGGACAAACCGATCATGTATGGGCCCTATCTGTCTTTTTTCCATCGGTGTTTAAAAATAGAACATGTTTTAAATTTATCCGATGGTTAAAAACCGATAGCAAATTACTATCGTCTGTGAGAAACTCCATCGGATAAAAAACACACGCATGCTCAGAATCAAGTCGACGCATGCTCAGAAGCATTGAACTTAATTTTTCTCGGCTCATCGGAGTGTTTTATGTCACCGCGTTTGGAACGGTCTGTTTTTTGACTGATGGTGTGTGGGCAAGACTGATGGAAGTCAGCTTCATTGGTTTTCCGATGGAAAAATCCATCGGTTTAAAAACCGTAGGGAATCCGATCGTGTGTACAGGGCTTTAGGCTAGGTGCACACTGATGCAGTGCGAGTTGAATACGTTTTACCACTACAATTTTTTGTTGCAAGTTCATGCGATTCCAATGCATTTTGCGAGCGATTTGGATACAGCTGCGATTCTCATTCTCTCTCGCTATGGTCCAGGGATAGGAGGTCAGGCGAAAAGTAGTGATTCCAAACGTACTGGAATAGTGTTACCTTAAGACAGATAAGTGTTTTGCATGCGGTTGCCATTCAAGTCTATGGAGGTAAAAATTGCACCGCACTAAACTCGCACAGGACCCTTTTCAAAATCGCATTGGGATCTCTGCATAATACCGTATTTTTCGCTCCATAAGACGCACCTGACCATAAGACACACCTAGGTTTTAGAGGAGGAAAACAAGAAAAAATTATTCTTAACCAAATGGTGTACTAAAATATTTACCAGTGCCCATGAAATACAGCCCTACCAGTGCCAATGAAAAGCAGCCTAAACTGTGCCAATGAAATGCAGCCTTACCAGTGACAATGAAATGCAGCCCTACCAGTGCTAATGAAATGCAGCCCTACCAGTGCTAATGAAATGCATCCTTACGAGTCCCATAACATGCAGCCTGGCCTGTGCCCAATAAATGCAGCCTGGCCTGTGCCCAATAAATGCAGCCTGGCCTGTGCCCATTAAATGCAGCCTGACCTGTGCCCATTAAATGCAGCCTGACCTGTGCCCATTAAATGCATCCCGACCTGTGGCTTTCGAGGACGTCATCACATTTGCCTGTCCACCTTTCACTCAGAAGACAGAGAAGCCTGAGCAGCAGTACTCCATTCGGCCGCTGGGGCTGATCTGTCTTCTGTGAGTGACAGGAAATCGCCCGCCGCTCACGGGAGACGGCCGCCCTGTATTGTGACATGGCGTAGACGGGCCTGGTCAGTATTTGCTCCATAAGACGCACAGGCATTTCTCCCCATTTTTTGGGGCGGGGGAAGTGCGTCTTATGGAGCGCAAAAGAAAGTCATGTTTCAATTGTCATGCAATTCCATGTGTTGTGTAACAGAAATCACATCAGTGTGAACCTGATTTATTGAATGTTCATATTTTTTTTACATTACCATAAAAAAACATATTGTACTTACCTGCTCTGTGCAATGATTTTGCACAAAGCAGCCTCAATTATCCTCTTTTCGGGTCACCCGCTGGCGCTCCTGGCTCCCCCCTCTTACCCCGACGAGTGCCCCCATAGGAAGCCACTTCCCATGGGGGCACTCGTGCATGCTCGCCCTGGAGCTGGCTGTTTGCATCTGTTCAAACACGCAACCCCACCCCCCCCCACTCTCTTCTCATAAGTTTTGACTGACAGCAGCAGGAACCAATGGCTCCGCTGCTCTCAGTTAAGCCTATGAGAGCCAGGAGAAGTGAGGAGAGCTGCTGCAAAGTGCACAGCGCTGGACGTAGATCGGCCTCAGGTGAGTATTTAGTGGGGGCTAGGGGGGGAGCTGCACTTTAAAAGGTTTCTTACCCTAATACATAGAATGCATTTAGGTAAAAAAACTTTTATTTTTACAACCACTTTAAGGTATTATGCCCAATCTCACAGATCACAGTATACGCATACGAAGGACACTAGTTAGTGATGAGTGCTATTAGAAACACTGATAACTTTGCACAGCTAGCGTTAAAGTGATACTAAAGGTAAAAAAAATTGGTCAGCCCTATAGCAGTATTACTGCTACAGGGCAGCACCTGTGCGCCGACTCACGTGTAAATATATATGTGATCCTACACTTCTAGGTGGAATGCTTGCCGCTGGCGGCTCGCTTCTGCTATGATTAAACACTGCGGTAGCTGATCGGCGTGTGCAGGGTACTCTGTGTCCCCTGGCACCCGCCGATAGTCAGGTAGAGAAACAGAACTGTGATCTGCCTATGTAAACAAGGTATTTCTTTTCTGACAGGAGGGAAGGGATGGAGTTTGTGCTCCTGCAAAGCAGGAAATAAATTCCATCTCTTCCACTTGTAAAAACACCTCACACAGTATAGTAAAACCCTGGCTAGGCACACAGTTAACCTTTTGATCGCCCCTGATTTTAACCCCTTCCCAGTCATTGTCATTAGTACACGGACAGTGCATATGTTTAGTACTGATCACTGTATTAGTGTCACTGGTCCCCAAAAAGTGTCAGAATGTCCGCCGCAAAATCGCAGTCCCGCTATAAGTCGCTGATCGCCGCCATTACTAGTAAAATATAAAAGTATCGTATAGTTTGTAGACGCTATAACTTTTGTGCAAACCAATCAATATACGCTTTTTTTTTTTTTTCTTCAATTCTTTTATGGGATATGTTTTATAGCAGAAAGTAAAAAATATTTTTTCTCCAAAATTTTCTCTTTTTTTTTGTTTATAGCGCAAAAAATTTAAAACGTAGAGGTGATCAAATACCACCAAACGAAAGCTCTGTTTGTGGGAAAAACAGGACATACATTTTATTTGGGTACAGCGTTGCATGACCATGCAATTGTCAGTTAGAGTAACGCAGTGCCGTATAGCAAAAAATGGCCTGGTCATGAAGGAGGGTATTTTTTCCTGTGGTCAAGTGGTTAAAATAAAAAAGTTGTTATACTTTCTTGCTTTGTGCAGCGATATTGCACATAGTGGTCCTTAATTCCTCTTTTGGCAATCCCTGCTCCTCCTTTCTCCATGTGCCTTTTCAGCAAGCCGTTTGCTAAGGGGGCTATCGATTCGGGCTGTGCGCATCCATAGACGCACACATAGCGATGGTAAGCCTTAACCCTTTTCTAAAAGGGACATCTTGCCTCGTAACAGTGCTGATAGGCATTCTTTGATCATGTTGATCAAGACCTTTAGTAAGTAAAATT
Organism: Rana muscosa; assembly: GCA_029206835.1. Taxonomy (NCBI): domain Eukaryota; kingdom Metazoa; phylum Chordata; class Amphibia; order Anura; family Ranidae; genus Rana; species Rana muscosa. Next base: position 78,169,233 of record CM055120.1, read on the forward strand.
GAATGGTAGTGGTTTTCCACGATTTGGCAATATTCAGACTTTTTAGAACCACTTTAAATTGGTCTAAACATGTTGTGAGATGATGTGCATCTTGACCTGATTAAAACTGCCCATAGTTTAGGGGTCTCCAACCTGCGGCCAAGGGCTGGATGTGGCCCTTGGCTAGCCTTTATCCAGCCCTTGGGGCACTACCGTATTCCTCCCACTGACACCATCATTGGGGCACTATATCGTCCACCCAGTGGCGGACCGTCCATAGGGGGCGCCGCCCCCCCCCCCCCTCCTGTGGTCACCAAAAAAAAAAAAAAACTGGCCCTTTAAGAGTTTTTTTTTTTTTTAATGTCTTTTTTTCACACATGGCGGCGCGACCATAGTGGGCTCGCTTCTGCGCCCGGCCGTCACTCACCACAACAATACATAGGTTCATGCATTGCATGAACCTATGTATTGCTGCCGCCCACTATTCAGATGGCCGGCCCCTTGAGCGCCGGCCATCTGAATCACAGCGTCTGATTGGCCTTTAGAAGTGCCTATCAGAGCCAGCAGGCTCTGATAGGCTTCCCATATATGAAAACAAAAAAAAGGGGGGTCCCGACCAAATAAATGGGGGATCCAAAGACCGACTGATAGGCTTCCCGACTACAGCCTGAGGGCTGTAATCGGCTTCTAAATATCTAATGAGGACACACAGGGGTGCGTTCCCTGGCCAATCAGGTTCACCGGGTCTGGTTACCGGTAACCTGATTGGCTGAAGTGACATCGAGGGCGGGAGAAGACATCGAGGACGGAAGGAGGACGGCGCTGACTCGAGGAAGGTAAGTGCAGGGCTGGGGGGGACAAACTGGCTGTATATGGGGGAGAAACTGGCTGCATATGGGGGAGAAACTGGCTGCATATGGGGGAGAAACTGGCTGCATTATGGGGGAGAAACTGGCTGCATTATGGGGACAAACTGGCTGCATATGGGGGAGAAACTGGCTGCATTATGGGGACAAACTGGCTGCATTATGGGGAGAAACTGGCTGCATATGGGGGAGAAACTGGCTGCATATGGGGGAGAAACTGGCTGCATATGGGGGAGAAACTGGCTGCATATGGGGGAGAAACTGGCTGCATTATGGGGGAGAAACTGGCTGCATTATGGGGGAGAAACTGGCTGCATTATGGGGGAGAAACTGGCTGCATATGGGGGAGAAACTGGCTGTATTATGGGGGACAAACTGGCTGCATTATGGGGGAGAAACTGGCTGCATTATGGGGGAGAAACTGGCTGCATTATGGGGGAGAAACTGGCTGCATTATGGGGACAAACTGGCTGCATATGGGGGAGAAACTGGCTGCATTATGGGGACAAACTGGCTGCATTATGGGGAGAAACTGGCTGCATATGGGGGAGAAACTGGCTGCATATGGGGGAGAAACTGGCTGCATATGGGGGAGAAACTGGCTGCATTATGGGGGAGAAACTGGCTGCATTATGGGGGAGAAACTGGCTGCATTATGGGGGAGAAACTGGCTGTATTATGGGGGACAAACTGGCTGCATTATGGGGGAGAAACTGGCTGCATTATGGGGGAGAAACTGGCTGCATTATGGGGGAGAAACTGGCTGCATTATGGGGGAGAAACTGGCTGCATTATGGGGGAGAAACTGGCTGCATTATGGGGGAGAAACTGGCTGCATTATGGGGGATTAACTGGCTGCATTATGGGGGAGAAACTGGCTGCATTATGGGGGATTAACTGGCTGCATTATGGGGGATTAACTGGCTGCATTATGGGGGATTAACTGGCTGCATTATGGGGGATTAACTGGCTGCATTATGGGGGATTAACTGGCTGCATTATGGGGGATTAACTGGCTGCATTATGGGGGATTAACTGGCTGCATTAAGGGGGAGAAACTGGCTGCATTATGGGGGAGAAACTGGCTGCATTATGGGGGAGAAACTGGCTGCATTATGGGGGAGAAACTGGCTGCATTATGGGGGAGAAACTGGCTGCATTATGGGGGAGAAACTGGCTGCATTGTGGGGGAGAAACTGGCTGCATATGGGGGAGAAACTGGCTGTATTGTGGGGGAGAAACTGGCTGCATTGTGGGGGAGAAACTGGCTGCATTATGGGGGAGAAACTGGCTGCATTATGGGGGAGAAACTGGCTGCATTATGGGGGAGAAACTGGCTGCATTATGGGGGAGAAACTGGCTGCATTATGGGGGAGAAACTGGCTGCATTATGGGGGAGAAACTGGCTGCATTATGGGGGAGAAACTGGCTGCATTATGGGGGAGAAACTGGCTGCATTATGGGGGAGAAACTGGCTGCATTATGGGGGAGAAACTGGCTGCATTATGGGGGAGAAACTGGCTGCATTATGGGGGACTAACTGGCTGCATTATGGGGGAGAAACTGGCTGCATTATGGGGGAGAAACTGGCTGCATTATGGGGGAGAAACTGGCTGCATTATGGGGGACTAACTGGCTGCATTATGGGGGAGAAACTGGCTGCATTATGGGGGACTAACTGGCTGCATTATGGGGGAGAAACTGGCTGCATTATGGGGGAGAAACTGGCTGCATTATGGGGGAGAAACTGGCTGCATTATGGGGGAGAAACTGGCTGTATTATGGGGGAGAAACTGGCTGTATTATGGGGGAGAAACTGGCTGCATTATGGGGGAGAAACTGGCTGCATTATGGGGGAGAAACTGGCTGCATTATGGGGGAGAAACTGGCTGCATTATGGGGGAGAAACTGGCTGTATTATGGGGGAGAAACTGGCTGTATTATGAGGGAGAAACTGGCTGTATTATGGGGGAGAAACTGGCTGCATTATGGGGGAGAAACTGGCTGCATTATGGGGGAGAAACTGGCTGCATTATGGGGGAGAAACTGGCTGCATTATGGGGGAGAAACTGGCTGCATTATGGGGGAGAAACTGGCTGCATTATGGGGGAGAAACTGGCTGCATTATGGGGGAGAAACTGGCTGCATTATGGGGGAGAAACTGGCTGTATTATGGGGGAGAAACTGGCTGTATTATGGGGGAGAAACTGGCTGTATTATGGGGGAGAAACTGGCTGTATTATGGGGGAGAAACTGGCTGTATTATGGGGGAGAAACTGGCTGCATATGGGGGGGGAACTGGCTGCATTTGGGGACAAACTAGTGGCGTTTGGGCACAGTGGCTGCGTTTAATGGGCACAGTGGCGGCAATTGATGATTTTTTTTTTTTTCAGTTTGTTTGCGCCCCCCCCCAAAAAATTTGAGCACCAGCTGCCACTGCGTCCACCGATACCAATGATGGGATACTATTCCTCCTACTAATAGGTGGGATACTCCTCCTCCTATTGACCAGCAACCCTGAGGCCATATTTGTTCTCATTGATATTGGGCCCGTAAAATTTTCTGCCCCTGCTGGCCACAATCCGACCCTCCTAAAGTCAATTTAGTGGCCCTTTGTTTGAAAAGTTTGTAGACCTCTGCCATAGATGAACAGTTAGAACTGCTTAACTTGTTGGTAGCTAGATTTGCCCAACATATTATGGTAATGAAGCTGCTGAACATCCATATTGCACAAGAGATCATATGAGAACCATGTTCATTCTTTGACTGCATGTTTTAACACAAATGTTCACCATCTACATAGATAGCTGTTGGCTTTAAACATTGGGCTTGTGCTGTTCATTGTTGGATGTGAGATGACCATGCTTGGTTGATAATTTTCTGCAGGATGATGCTTCACCACTGACATTCAGAAGTCCAGTCAAGTTCTAGTATACAGCTTGGGCAAAACATAAAATCTCGTCCACACGATCAGATTTTCCGACGGGAATTGTGTGATGGCAGGTTGTCGGAAAATCCGACCGTTTGTATGCTCCATCGGACAATTGTCGGATTTTCCGCCAACAAATGTTGGATCGCATGCTTTAAAATTTTCCGCCAACATATGTGTGTTGTCGGATTATCCGATCGTGTGTACAGACTCCTTCGGACAAAACTCCAAAGTACAAACACGCATGCTCAGAAGCAAGGCTAACCATAACACAACATTAGCAGAAGTTGCCCAAAGGATGGCGCTAAAGAGCTGAAACCCACGTAGTTTTGTATTTGTTGGGCGACAATTCTTTGCTGTTTGTATGCAAGACAAATTCCTGGCCAACGCCCGTCAAACAAAAGTCCTACGCTTTGTCCGCGGAAAATCCAATCGTGTGTATGAGGCTTAAGGGGCTCCAAAGGGACACAGGATTTGCTTTGACGATTATCGCAAACACTTGCAGGCATCACAAGTTGCCCTAATTTCAGCAGTATTGTTAGCTTGATCCATTTTAATAACAAGACAGGTTCATTTTAGGATGAAGCTTGAGATCTGCAGCTTCTGATTTCCAGCAAAAATATTTTCTGTGAAGGGTAAGATTGAAATGATATTGTCCTGGAACTGAACGACCTTCTCTGTCATTCTTTTAATGTCAGAACAGCACTTAAGGTGCCCTTTTTTGCATAGTCTAAAAAAGACATATGGCTATCAAATTTAAACTTAAGAACACGACCATAACCTTAAGTGACAAATTTGTCAGTTTTACTGGAGAAGTTTAAGGGGAGCTAAAATTCCTCCTTCCAGTTTGTGTTGTGGTCTCTGTCCACATTGTGGAGATTTATGTCTTCTTTTATGGCTTAATGACAGTGGTCTATAGGAAGGAAATGAGCAAATATCTCCATTGGGGCCATAACGACTTTGTGACCGCAGTGCGCGGTTCTAAGTTCTCACATCCAATGTCCTGTGCTGTGAGAATATCATTTGTTTACAAACGTTTTTTATTTGGGTTAAAAGGTGGTACAAAACCGACATGACAAAAGTAAAAAAACAATTCCATAGCGTCAGATATACATATGGACTGTATAAAGTAGAAACGTAGAAATACCATTTGCGTCATATATGTACATGTAAGAAGGGAGACTGGCTCTATAAACAAAGTTACAGTGATGTGCATATATATTTGAACCATAAATTACGGAGAGGCATGTTGATCTGGGTTAAGGAACTCCTTGCTATGTGCGACCCAGGGGTCCCATTTTTGTTTATAAACCTGATTTGTGTTCCGAACAGTATGATAGATTTTTTCCATCAAAATAATATTATTGATTCTAGTTTTGAGTTGTGTTAACGGAACTGATGGGGATTTCCAATGGAAAGCAATTAACCAGTGGACTGCTACGCATATAGTATGTATTAGTCTAATACCTTGAGTAGAGAGTCCTATAATGGGTGAGAATAGAAGGCAATTATGTAAGGTCAAGGTGATGTTCTTATCTGCAATTGTAGAGGCAAAATTCTCCAACTGCTTCCAGATATGAGTGATTTTTTCACAGCTCCAAAAGATGTGTGTAAAAGAGCCGGTGGAGTTGCATCCTCTGAAGCACAAAGGGGAGACGGTAGGAAAAATGGTGTGAAGTTTAATAGGGGTATAGTACCATCTAGTGAATAGCTTCAACGCTGTCTCTTTAATGGCTATAGACTTGGTACTTTTGTGCAAATTGTTGATGCAGTTGTCCCAGTTCACAGAAGAATATGTGAAGCCTACCTCCTGTTCCCATTTCATCATGTATGGAAGTTTGTTCATGTCTGTGTTGATAAGTAGGTTGACGTATACTTCCGAGATGAAACCTCTCTTTCTGGGGGATTTAAGACAGAGGGTCTCGAAAAAGGATGGGGGTTGTATATTCGATATTTCAAAATACGTGTCAAAAAAATGTTTGATCTGAGAAAATCTATTCCATTCAGTTTCAGGAATTTGGGATTTAGAGATAAGAGAGGGGAGGGAAATGAAATTTGTACCATCTATAAAATTGGAAAGGGATGTAAGGTTATTGTCTATCCACCAAGAGAAGTCTGTTGGGACCCGTGCAACTCGGGGAAATTTAGGGTCGCTTATAAAAGATGCATGTGGAGGGGTTTTGGACTTAAGATTAAATTTCTGGTTGTATGTTTTCCACAATTGGTATGACTGTGAGACTATATGATTTAAGGGGTCAATAGAATAGTTTGGAATTTTGTTTCCCCACAGTAAACTTGAGATGGAGAATGGCAAGATGGAGTTCTTTTCAAAATCAACCCATGGAACTTTTGGGTTGGGGATGTGCCACTGTGCCATTTGTGACCATCTAGCTGATAGGTAATACAACCAAAAATCTGGGAGGCCAAGACCACCATGTCTTTGAGGACTATATAAGATCGATCTTGAAAGGCGAGGATGGGAGTCCGACCAGACGAATCTATTAACGTCTGATTGGAATTTCGTGAGCAATGTTTTATTCAGTCTAATAGGGAGAGCCCTAAATAAGTACAGGATCTTCGGGAGTAAAGTCATTTTTATTGCTGTGATCCTTCCTAAAAATGATATCTTATAGGATTTCCACATTTTTAATGTTGCTCTTAATTTATGCATCAATGGTATGTAATTCTTGGAAACAAGCTCATTGAATTTGGGAGTGAGATGAATTCCTAAGTACGGAAGGGACTCCAATGTGTAGGAGAAGCTGAAAGAAGAGCGTAGTGATTCTAAATCTGAAGTTGGAATATTGATTGGCATGCCCAGCGATTTGGATACGTTGACTGCTAAGCCCGATAAGGACGAAAAGATGTTGAGAGTTTGTAAAAGAATAGGTAAAGCAGTATTTGGCTGGGAGAGGAATACTAACATATCATCTGCATACATGCACAGTTTGTATGTGTTATTGTTTGATGTGTAACCTTTGATGCCTGCATTGAGTAGGATGGCTGTAGCTAATGGTTCGATTGCAAGTGCAAATAACAGTGGGGAGAGGGGGCAGCCCTGACGCATACCTCTACCCACTTTGAAAAACTCTGAATTGCAGCCTGGTAACCTAATTCTAGTTGAGGGGCTGTGATAAAGTGCATGAAAGCCATGTACAAATTCACCTTCGAAGCCATATCTACGTAGTACTAGGTCTAAGAATTTCCAAGAGACACTATCGAATGCCTTATTAATATCTAGGCTAAGCATTAAAAGAGGTCTAGAATGTATGTTCGCGTCTTGGATAATATTTGAGACCAGTCTAATGTTGTCTGTGATCTGTCTACCAGGGATAAATCCAGATTGGTAAGGGGAGATAAGTGTAGGGATAATTTTGGCAAGTCTATTGGCTAGGAGTCTACTAAAAATTTTGAGGTCATTATTTATAACGGATATCGGCCTATAATTTTGGGGTAAAGTGTGGTCTTTATTTGCTTTTGGGATGAGTGACATGTTGGCTAATAGCATCTCCTCTGGGAATTGTCCTCCTGTGAGAATGTTGTTATATAGTTTCACCAAGTGAGGGATTAGGAGTTGGTGATATTGTTTAAAGTATGAGGATGAAAAGCCATCCGGGCCTGGAGCTGAGTTCCTTTTAAGTGATTTAATGATACGAGTCAATTCTTCTTCTGAACATGGCGAATTTAGTGTATCTATTTGAGTTTGGGTTAATTTTGGAAAGGGGAGGTTATCAAACCAAGAAAGTGAGGAGGGAGGAATGGGAGTGTTTGGTGCTGAGAGAAGGTCGGAATAAAAGTCTTTGAATATGGAGAGTATCTCCTGAGGGTGTATAACCAGTTGGTTTGCCCTGTTTTTGAGCTTATAGATGTGTGTAGGTTTTATTGACTGGTTAAGTTTGCGGGCGAACATTGTAGAATAGGAGTTGCATGATAAGAAAAATTTTGCTTTCGACCAGCGGAGCGCTTTTTCTGCTCTAAATGTACTCCCTCACTAGGGACCTCCATAAATTATATAGGGACCATAAGCACACTCATGACCCAGATATCTATAAGTTGATCACTCATAAACGCAACGATTGAGAATATCATTTAAAGCAGTATTAAACCCAAAAGCAAGCATTTATTATTTTGCATCTTACCAATCCTTGGTTGTGATGGCTGCATTAGTAAAAAAGAAAAAATGGCGCAAATAGAGTTCTGGCAGAGCATAAAATCCAAATGTCAGTGAGTTTCAATGAATGATGTAAGCACCAGCGGCAGCTACCATAAGCAGAAGCAGGCTCTGTAAAACATGGTGAAGAAAGGAAGGTGCGCCAAACTAAGTGCAGTATAATCAGGCTTTAATGGCAAATAAGATAAAAGACAGCCAAATGGCTACTCACAGGATGCAAGACAATATAGGGCATGTAAAGGGTTAATGGTGGTCCGGTGTCATCTAAGGCGGTCCTCGGGGGAGATGTAGGTCCCAGATGAGAGAATGGCTGAAGGCAGGATGAGCGGAAGGCTGGAGGCAGATTTGCGGAGTCAGCAGAGGAAGTCAGAGCATCCGAGTCGTGGGTGATGTGAATATCCCTGTACCGCAGAGACAGCCAGGAGACAACCAGGAAGCTGCGCATCAGCGTGCGCTACACCGTGGAGCGCAGCGTGCCGTCGGACCGGAAGTGACGTGGAGTATTGAACGGACCAATGGGATGACGCGTTTCACAGCATCCGCTGTTTGACGTGCCGTCGGACCGGAAGTGACGTGGAGTATTGAACGGACCAATGGGATGACGCGTGGTCCGACGGCACGCTGCGCTCCACGGTGTAGCGCACGCTGATGCGCAGCTTCCTGGTTGTCTCCTGGCTGTCTCTGCTTATCTTATTTGCCATTAAAGCCTGATTATACTGCACTTAGTGTGATGGCTGCATTAGTTTTATTTTTAAGGCTTTTCTTTCCTGTATTTTCACCCGGTGAGCTAGCCTACGGCCCCTTTCATACTGAGGCGTATTTCAGGCATTTTAGCGCTAAAAATAGCGCATAAATAACGCCTGAAATAATCCTGCCCCAGCAATCTCAATGTGAAAGCCCGAGGGCTTTCACACTGAGGCGATGCGCTGGCAGGAGGAAAAAAAATCGCCTGCAAGCCGCATCTTTGGAGCGGTGAAGAAGCGGTGTGTATATTGCTTCTTTTACCGCTCCTTCCCATTGAAATCAATGGGACACCGCGGCTATACCGCCCGCAAACCGCTGCTGTAGCGGCGGTTTGCAGGCGGTATTAACCGTTTTTCGGCAGCTAGCGGTGGTTAAAACCGCACTGCTAGCGGCCAAATATCGCAGTAAAAACAACGGTATAGCGGCGCTATACCGCCAGCGCACCTGTCCACCCCAGTGTGAAAGGGGCCTTAAAATCTATTGTTTTTTAACAGAACAAGCTGTCCTGCACATAAAGCAGTTGGAGGGTTGAGACAGACCAATTACCACTGACAGAGGTGCCTACAATATTTGGCTTTTATTTATGTAAAACCTTTAACCCAAAAAAGAACAAAACTCTGCTGTAACTGCGATCAAGTGTCAGCTGGAATTTGCATTCAACTTGTGTATCTAAATCTGCTAGTACATCTAACACTCCCTTCTCTACCAGACTGACAGTGGTGCTTTCCTAAAGGGTCTCTGTCATCCACAGTGGGGGCATTCTAATACAGGAGGTGTGTTACTGGCCAGATCACCAGGGGAAAAAGCCTAAAAAAAGAATTGAATGCAGCCACTGCATCTAATGGTTGGTAAGCTGCATTATATTTTTGTTTTTAGATGTATTACCTCTTTAAGACCCCTTTTCACACTGGGACGTTTTTCACCCTTTATCGCCTGTAAAGCGCCTGAAAAATGCCTCCCCTGCAGCACCAATGTGAAAGCCCGAGTGCTTTTCACACCGGGGCGGTGCGCTTGCAGGATGTGATATTTAAAAAGGGAGTGAAATGTTGGTGTACCTGTCCTGAAGGATATATGGGAGAGGCTGCCATTGCTGGGCAGTGCTAGATGTCTGGCTGAGTGACATTGGTACTTCCGAGTCACAGATCTGGAACACGAATGGTCTGTGCTTCAAGTGGAGATTATAATTGGTTGTGTCAACACTGAATTCATAGACATGTTCTGCCTTTTGTTACCGTTAGGAATCTCCTCCTGAGCAATCATGTGCAGCTAAGGCAGAAGCACATGTACCTCTTTAGGGGCTGGCTGCAAAGATGTTGGGGGACATCTGCAGCAATGAGATGAAAACATTGGTGAAGACTGTATTTTGTAAGAGAACGTGACAATTCTTGGATGCTCAATACCATAGAAAAAGGAACTGTCACCCAGTTAGGGTTTACATGTACTTTATTGAACATGGAGTATGCTTATTTGTTTGCAATTCAAGGAGTTACAGATACAGTAAAACCTTAGATTGTAAGTAACTTGGTCTGCGAGTATTTTGCAAGGCAAGCAAAATTAAAAAAAATGTTTTACTTGATATATGAGCGAGGTCTTGCAATACGAGTAGTGTCGAGCAGCGCCATCTAAGTGTAGTATGGTCACAGTTTAAAAAAAAAGTGAAATGACACTCGCAATGTTAAAAACGATAGCCAGCTTTTAGGTGGAGAACTATGAGACACTCAGACACTCCCAGCCGGGTTGGTCGGGCGTAGCTTGCGTTCCAAACACCCAGAAGTGACGTCAACCAGCAGCTTTACGCGGATGAGCACCAGACTCTTTAGCGCTGGATATTGTTTTTAACATTGTGAGCGTCATTCCACTTCTTTTTACATTAAAACTGTGATCACACTACAGTACACTTAGATGGCGCTGCTCTTTTTGTTCTTTGTGTCACCTGATTAGGACTTTTCAACAGAAACAACCCCAGCTGGAGTGCGCCAAAAACCTGTTGTTTTTTTTTTGTAGCAATATGGTAGAGCTGCATGAAGAATCGAAATCGCATTCTTTTTCCCTTCCTGATCTTCAAAACAGCATGTCGCGATCTTTCTAACAAGTGCAGAGAGTTCTCACAGCTGGAAAAATAAAATCCAGGCAGTCTGCCATGTTTTAATACAATGCTAATAAGTGGAAACAAAGTATCTTTTCGTTCTTTTATCAAAGGAAAGAACTCCAGTGTGTAGATGAAGGAAGTTTAACCATTTAAAGTGGTTGTAAACCCTCATTTATAACTTTGTCTAATTAAATCACCCATATCACAGGCAGCTGATCGCTGCCTGTTACACTGTACTGTCTGCTTTAGTTTGTCTGTAAATTAACTTTTTATGTTTGAATGACGTCACCGCGCATGCGCATTTGATGTCCTGAAAATCGGCGAGTAACAGTCGCCGAATGTCATTGCTGAATTGTCAGCCTAATTAGTATGTGGGAACTTCCCCTCTGTCTGACACAGAGGAGAAGTCTCGCGCTGCTAGAAACCTGCAGCACTTCCTTGTTATTGCTGCTATACTAGTTGCCGCGGTAACCGCTTTTGAGAACGAGGCATGGTTACAGCGCTACATCGCATGCGCGAGATTTCGAGCCAGGGCGGAAGTGACGTTTTCGTTGGCTTCACAAAAACCGGACTTAAAATGGGGATTCGGATACCCGGAAAAAAGAATAAAAGAGAAGAAACAAAAAAGGTATTTTAGGGTAATTGCGGGCATCGTTTTTAGGAATAATACAATGCAGAAGCATCAGCGAGATATAGAGCAGCTAAATATGTTAAAATTAGAAAAAGTGTCCCGGGGTTTACAACCACTTTAAAGACCAAACCTTTTCTGACATTTTTTGCCTACAAGTAAAAAATCATTATTTCTCTTTTCGTCCAGCCTTCTCAATTCTTGACGAGTGGGTTATGTTCCTGTTCATAGGAGAGGACTAGGCAGAACATGTTAGATAATTAAAAACACATGTTACAATAATCAGAGATGAACAGCCTTGCCCAGGGGGCGGTCCCTCCAGACATAACCCTCAGCCCTGCAGCATGCAGCCTCAGTTTTTTTCTGCCTAGGAGAAGGACGTGGCTCCCTTTGGGCCCAGAGTCCAGAAGAATTTTTTGTGATCTATCAACTGCCGGCTGGGCGACAGGCTGGATATATAGATCCTTGTAGTCTTCCCAGTTCCGGCCATCGAGCGTGCCAGTCCCTTGCTTCGTGCTTGGTTTTGACCACGACATTCCCCATGGCTCCAGGGGTGGCCGGTGAGCACATGCTCCGGGGTCCACATATGACTGGGCTGCTTGTTGTCTCACTCACAGTGAACCAGGCCGATAGCTACTCCCTCACGGTTGTAGGTCTGCCCAGGACGCACCAGTGGGTCCTTGCATGGACGGGTAAGTACTTTTCCTCCTGCCTCGGCAGGTGGAAAAAGCTGCGCGTCCGAGGGATTGCAGGGTTCTCCTGTCCTCCCTTTCCCTGCTCTCTATCACCTGCCCTAGGGCTCGCTGCGACCGGGGCATACCTGTGGGGGGACTCTGGTTCTCAGTGGGGGACTGTGGGGTGTCGAGACCTGTTTTTTCTGTGGGGGGTGCACTTTTCTGGGGATGTCCCTGCCTAGGCCTTCTCATCCACATCGTGGTGCTTAGGCGCCATTTTTGCGGTGCTGATGCCATTTTTTGTATTCCTGCTGATTTCTATTGAAATTCCCATTGGCGGCCATTTTGCCGTGGCCGCGCCATAGAGCAGGTTGTTATTGTGGGCGGCCATTTTCTTGTGGTCGCGCCCTTTTCTTTTCTCTGAGGCGTCTGGTGGCCATTTTGGTGTGGGTTTGGCTTCTAGTGCTGGCTGCCTGGACGGCGCGCAGCGCTATTCTCCTCACAGACCCTTTCTTCCTCACACACTCTGTGGAGATGGAAGGCGGGCAGCGGCGCTGAGCGGTCTCCTGCTGGTTTGGTGAGTCCCCTGGGTAACCCCCCCTGGTCAGTGCAGCAAGGAGGGTGGACCTTTTCAGTTTATTTTTTCTGACTGAGTCCCTGAGAGCTGTCAGCGGTGTCATGGAGTCGGTGTCTGGCCCTTCTTCCCCAAACTTACCAGAGGCAGCACCCGGTGCCCCGGCAGTTGCCATGGAGGCTTTGTCGGCTGTCCTAGAATCATTTGTTGCCAGGGTGGAAGCGGCGTGTGAGCGCAAGGGGGGTAAAAAGCGCCCCCTTCCTACGCCATCGCCAGGGGAAGGTTCTGACTCAGACCCGGGCCTGGCTGCGGCATAGGACCCCGGTTCTGGGTTGTCAGAATATGTGGACCAGGTCCATCCTTGTGAGGAAGACCCCTCGTCCGGGTCGGCGCAAGACAGGGCACTTGTGAGTGACCTTATCAATGCTGTAAGGGACTCCCTTAAACTGGACGCAGATGAGGCTTCCATGGAGGGGTTAGTCTCTTTTGGGTCGCACAAATCGACCCGTTCTCTAAAAGTTTTTCCTTTATGTGTCTTTCTTTGATAAATTCATAGATAAGGAATGGGAAAAGCCGCAGAGGACTTTTGTGGTCCCTCAGTGCCTGGCGGTCAGGTATCCTTTTGAGGAGAGCCTTTTGAAAAAGTGGGCCTCTCCTCCAGTTGTTGACCCCACGGCCGCTCGGTTGAATAAAGTAACCACTCTCCCATTTGAGGGGACCCCTGCGTTTAAGGACCATACTGATAGGAGGTCCGAGGCGCTGAGCAGGTCCATGTTCACCTTGCTGGGGTCTGCATTGCGGCCTATTTTGGCTGCAACCTTGGTGTCTCAGACACTCACTGACTGGGCAAAGATTTTGCGCCAGACTGTGGAGGAACATCAGCTCCCTCAGGAGTGTGTAATACTGGCCGACCAGTTGGTGCAGGGCCTTGTGTATGTCTGTGATGCCACTCTGGATGCGGCCCCCTTAATATCCAGGGTCTCTGTAGCTGCGGTGGTAATGCGCCGCCTAATTTGGCTAAAATCCTGGTCCGCTGACCAGGCTTCCAAGAAGGCCTTGGCAGATTTACCCTTCAAAGGTGGGAGGCTTTTTGGTGCCTCACTCGATGACATTATTAAGGATGTCACTGGAGGTAAGAGCACATTTCTACCTCAGGCCACTAAAGGGAAGGAGCCGCGCCGTAAGCCGGGGCCCTCCTTTCCCACACAGAAGCGGTATTTTTGTCAGTCAGGAACTGTCGGAAGACCCTCCCAAGCGTACAAAGGTCCAGCTGGGGGACAGAGGCGTCCCTGGGTGCGCAAGCCCAACAAGCCAGCGAACAAACCTGCTACCGCATGAAGTTTTGCCCCTGCCCGACACCAGGGTGGGGGGACGGCTTCTCGGGTTTGCAGCTCGGTGGAACTCCCTGCTCTCCGACCAGTGGGTCTGCGAGGTGGTCACCACGGGGTACAAGATAGAGTTCCTTTCTTGTCTACCAAACCGATTCTTTCCCTCAAATCTCCCTCTCCTTCCGGCTCGTCGGTCTTCCCTAATGGGAGCAGTGCAGGACTTGCTAAGGTGTGGAGTGATTCTACCTGTACCACTGGGAGAGAGGTTTCAGGGTTTTTATTCGAATCTGTTTGTAGTTCCGAAGAAGGATGGAGTCAGTCCAATCTTGGACCTAAAAGCCTTGAATGTCTTTGTAAAGGTTCGGAAGTTCCGCATGGAATCCATTTGTTCGGTGGTTGCTGTGCTCCATCCGGGGGACTTTCTGGCATCCTTGGACATCAAGGACGCATACTTGCATGTCCCCATCTGCGCAGGACACCAGAGATTTCTGCGCTTTGCAATCGGCGAAGACCATTATCAATTTGTGGCTCTTCCCTTTGGCCTAGCATTAGCACCGAGGGTTTTCACCAAGGTGCTCGCCCCGATTCTAGCTTTGCTGAGACAGCGAGGCATTGCCATCGTGGGCTACTTAGAGGATCTTCTTCTGAGAGCAGCTTCTGGCTCAGAATTGGAGGAAGATGTGTCTAATAACCATTCAGACACTCCGAGACTTTGGTTGAGTGTTAAACATTCAGAAGTCGGTCCTGACACTGACTCTGCGTCTGGAGTACCTAGGTTTGATTCTGGACTCCAAGGAGGCGAGAGTCTTCCTCCCTTTGGAGAAGTTGCAGACTCTCCAGTCTGCGGTGAGGTTTTTGACATCCCGCAAATGGTCGTCTCTCAGTTTTTTGCATGCGAGTTCTGGATCTAATGGTAGCCTCCTTCGAGGCAGTACCGTATGCCCAATTCCACACTCGAGTCTTGCAGAAGGAGATCCTGTCCAAATGGAACAAATCTCCATTGTCTCTGGATCGTCAGATTCAGGTGAGTCACCTGGTCAGGGCTTCTCTGAGTTGGTGGCTGAGATCCCCGGTTCTTCAGTCCAGGAAGTCGTTTCTTCCCTTCCATTGGACTGTGATTACAACGGACGCCAGCCTCACAGGTTGGGGGGGAGTCTGGGGAGTCCAGTCGGCCCAGGGTCGCTGGACTCGGGACGAATCCCGTCTGCTGATCAATGTCCTGGAACTCCGAGCGATCAGGCTGTGTCTCTCCAAGTGGTCTCTGAGACTACAAGGACGTCCGTTCAGGATCCAGTCAGACAATGCCACAGCAGTGGCTTATGTCAACCATCAGGGGGGAACAAGGAGCTGCAGCGTCCGAGGTCGCTCACATCCTACGGTGGGCGGAAAGAAGTGTGCCGGCTCTGTCGGCCGTCTACATTCCAGGCATAGAAAACTGGCAGGTGGACTATCTGAGTCACCAGATGCTAGACCAGGGGGAATGGTCACTACATCCGGAGGTGTTTAAGCTCCTTTGCCGGAGATGGGGCACGCCAGACGTGGATCTCCTGGCTTCTCGACTCAATCGCAAGGTGTCGAGGTTCGTGGCCAGGTCCAGAGATCCCTGGGCAGACGCGTTGGTGGCCCCGTGGGGTCAGTATCGGCTAATTCATGCCTATCCCCCACTAAAGTTGCTTCCTCGTCTACTCCGCAGAGTGGAGACCAAGGGGATCCCGGTGATTCTAATCGCTCCAGATTGGCCCTGGCGTCCTTGGTATGCCGACCTCGTACGCCTGGTGGCGGATGCACCTGGCGGCTGCCGATGCGGGAGGACCTTCTGTCTCAAGGTCCCATACTTCATCCTGCTTTACAGTCGCTGGCTTTAACGGCATGGCTATTGAAAGCCAGGTACTAAGGGACCGAAGTCTTTCGGATTCGGTCATTTCAACCATGCTGAGGGCAAGGAAATCTTCCAGGAAGACGTACCATCGTACTTGGAAGGCATACATCTCTATGTGTGAAGAGATAGAGTGGCGTCCACGGACGTACTTGGTTTCCAGGGTCCTGCTGTTTTTACAGCGTGGTGTGGATCAGAAACTTGCCTTTAGCACCATTAAGGGTCAGATTTCAGCCTTGGCTGTTTTCTTTCAACGGCCTTTGGCGTCCCATTTCCTGGTGGGTACTTTTGTGCAAGGGATTCGACATGCGACTCCCCCTATTAGACCACCTCTTCTTCCATGGGATTTAAATCTGGTGCTCTCGGTTCTTCAGGAACCTCCTTTTGAGAACATCAGAGAGCTTCCTCTCTTGACGCTATCTCAGAAGGTGGCCTTTCTAGTGGCCATTACATCGGCCAGAAGGGTTTCTGAATTGGCGGCCTTGTCTTGCAAGTCACCATACTTGGTCCTCCATAAGGAGAAAGCGGTGCTATGCCCACAGCCTTCCTTCCTTCCGAAGGTGGTTTTGGCTTTTCACCTGAATGAGGACATTGTGCTGCCATCCTTGTGTCCTCGACCGTCGCATCCCAGGGAGACTGCGTTCCATAAATTAGATGTGGTACGGGTCTTGCGGGTGTACCTGTCTGCTACGGCTCCGTTTCGGAGGTCTGACTAATTGTTTGTGTTGGTGTCTGGTCCACAAAAGGGCCTGGCGGTCTCGTTGGCCACCATTTCTAGGTGGATCAGGCAGACCCTCATCCAGGCCTAGGCCCTTAAGGGGCGGGCGCCTCCCTTTCTGGTCACGACACATTCAACCAGGGCAATTGGTGCTTCCTAGGCTTTCCGACATCAAGCGTCTGTCTCACAGGTGTGCAAGGCGGCGACTTGGTCGTCCGTGCACACGTTTTCAAAATTTTACAAGGTTGATTTGAGTGCATCTTGTGATGCTTCCTTCAACCGCAAGGTTTTTCAGGCGGCTGTTTGAGGTTGCAACTCCTCCGTTGAGGAGCTCTGCTGGTTTGGTGTGAAATTGGTTATTTTTTTGATGCTGTTCCCACCCCTCGTTTTTTGACACTGCTTGGGGACGTCCCACACGTCAAGAATTGAGAAGGCTGTGTCCGTCCTTGGACGAAAAGACAAAATAGTATTTTTTGTACTCACCGTAAAATCCTTTTCTCGTTCGTCCATGGACGGACACAGCATCCACCCCTCCCTTTTTTTTTTTTTTAGGTTTGTACTGCTTGTTACGAACTGAGGCTGCAGGGCGGAGGGTTATGTCTGGAGGGACCGCCCCCTGGGCGGGGCTGTTCATCTCTTATTATTGTAACATGTGTTTTTAATTATCTAACATGTTCTGCCTAGTCCTCTCCTATGAACAGGAA
This sequence comes from Rana muscosa, assembly GCA_029206835.1. Lineage (NCBI taxonomy): Eukaryota > Metazoa > Chordata > Amphibia > Anura > Ranidae > Rana > Rana muscosa. Next base: position 78,186,513 of record CM055120.1, read on the forward strand.
CATAACTCACACGTCAAGAATTGAGAAGGCTGGACGAACTAGAAAAGGATTTTACGGGAAGTACAAAAAATCCTATTTTTCTGCTAGAAAATTGCTTGGAACACCCAAACATGATAAAAAAAATTTAAGCAGAGACCCTAGAGAATAAAATGGTGGTGGTTGTAATATTTTATGTCACACCATATTTGCGCAGCGGTTTTTCAAATGCAACTTGTTTTTTTAAAAATATGCTTTAATGAATTACAAAAAAATAAACGGCAAAGTTAGCCCAATTTTTTTGTATAATGTGAAAGAAGATGTTACACAATGAGAATCGTGATCTTCATTCCAAGCAAAAAAATTGTGATTCTCATTTTAGCCAGAATCGTGCAGCTCTACAATATTGGCTACAAATGGTTGTGGAACAAATCATCTGAGCTTCCATTATTTCTTATGGGGAAATTCACTTCGATATACAAGTGCTTTGAATTGCAAGCACATTTCCAGGAACAAATTATGCTCGCAATCCAAGGTTTTACTGTATCTGGTAATAGGATATGGAGACATTTGTGTAAGGGTCATTATTTCTTACTCTTTGAAAAGTATTAATGGCATGGTCAAAAATTTAATAATTCATCAACATTAATAAAGTAAAAAAAAATGCATTTAAACACTTCAATACTGGACATTTTCCACCCCTTCCGGCTCAGGCCAATTTTCAGCTTTCAGTGCTGTCACACTTTGCGCGATCATGCAACACTGTACCCAAATTTAATTTTTATAATTTTTTTTGAGACAAATAGAGCTTTTCTTTGGTGGTATTTACCACTGGGTTTCTTGTTTTTTGTGAAAAACAAACGAAAAAAGACTGAAAATTTTGAAAAAAAACAAAGCAAAAGTTTTTCTTAGTTTCTATTATAAAATTTAGCAAAAAGATAATTTTTCTCCTTCGCTGATGAGGCGCCACTGATAGGCGACACTGTTAAGGAGACACTGATGGGCAGCACTGATAATCGGTGCCCTGATTATTAGTGTAAATGTCCCATGTCAGAATTGCTGGTCATCGGTGTTCTGTGGAGAAGTGCCCCTCCATCGAATAGTACCCGGGACGAATTGCGCATGCGCACATCGTAGGGGGTATCTCTCGATGGGAGAGATAATTTCACAGGCACAATTGAAGCCTATACAAACAGCGGGGGGAGACCATAGTTCTCAGATTGTGCCTCGCTGTTGCGGGGCGGCTTTACAATATGCTGATGGTCCGGTTTTGTCTGTGTTGCAGGGCGGATTTGCTGTGTTGAATGGCCGGTTTTGCCTGTGTGAAAGGGCGAGTTGCAACACAGATAAAACCAGCCCTTCAATACAGCCACATGCCGCCCTCCAGCAGCAGCAATGCACAATCTGAGAACTACGGTCTCCCCCCACTGTTTGTACAAGTTTAAATTGTGCCTGTGAAATGGTATCTCCCATCGAGAGATACCTCCTACAATGTGCGCATGCGCCATGGTTACGTCAGCCCAGCTGATCGGCAAATCAGCTGTTGTGCTGTTCCGTACGGCGCATGTGCAGTACATTTTGGGTACTTCTCGATATCGGGCACTTCTCAACAGAACACCGGCTTCCCTTTCCTCATGCTGTGACAGCCTAAGGAAAATGAATTCTGCTATCTGGCAAGCTTGTTTACATGTGATCAGCTGTTATTGGACACAGCTGCTCACATAGTAAAATGCCTGGTTGGGGGGGCTGGTTCTGGGAGGACATCCATAGACGCCTTCCCAGAGCTGGACAACCGTGCTGTAGTCATCTTTTGGCTATAGAGCAGTCGGGAACTAATTAATAAAAAAAAAAATGTATTCTTTTTATTGAGTTTTACATGTAAAGATACAAAACAGAGCCTCTTGGGCATACCCAGGCTCAGCACATAACATTGCAAAAGAACAAACTATATAAAAAAAAGCCTTAACAGTAGTGCCACTGTTGGCACTAGAACAAAAACCACATGCTCCAATAACAGGTGAAGATATTGGTATATTATAGGTATCGGCTACTCAGGGAAAGCATTAAGCAAAAGTAACCAGATGGAAGTCACTACTCTTAGACATGCGGAATCGGTGTGGATTCACCTATATACAAATGTTCACCTGATTTTGTTAGGTAGTCTACTAGTTCGAAGGATCAGAGTCGGCGTTGGTAGACGGGTCCTCAACCCAAATGACCCAAACCATGTGAAGCTTTTTAGGGCATCCTCTCGTTAAGTATGTGGCCTTGTACAGTGGTAAATTACTGTTAACTAATTTTTTCCACAAGGTTAAAGTTGGGGCAGATGAAGATTTCCATTGGAGAAGAATAATTTTCCTTGCATAGAATAATAGTAATCCTATCAGAGTCCTGAGGCCCTAAGATGAGCCAGAGTATCCACCAGACCCAACAAACAAACCTCCACAGTTCGGGGCACCTGGATAGTGGTTACAGAGAGTGTTACTGGGACTACCACTTCCCAAAAAGTTTGAACACTGCCAAAAAATATGGATAAAGTCCGCTGAGCACCACCAGCACTCCGCAGGAACAGAGGGGAATATTCTGTGTAAACGTGTAGGCGTGAGGTAGATCCTGTGTAGGAGTTTGTATTGTATAAATCTGTCCCTAGCGCAGACCAACTGTAGAAAGGCACTTTCCCACGTCTCCTCACAATCTTCATCATCTAGGCTAGGGACATCCAATGCCCATTTAGATTTAAGCGATTCCAACCCCGAGTGGACAGAGGGGGGCATGGTCTTAGAAATATTGGAAAGAGGTTTAGTGAGGGTATCGTCTCTGAGTACATCCTCTAGGGTCGAGGTATTGAAGGCTACGGGTTGCTGTTTAAATTGTATTTGAAAGGCATGTCTCATTTGTAGATATCTAAAAAAATATACATTAGGGAGGTCAAATTGCATTTTTAGGTTATCGAAGGTCTTTAGGTCCCCGGCTAAACATATCTGCTCCAATTATTTAATGCCCTTCACCGCCCAGAGTTGTGGGTCAGGTATAGAGGCAAATTCCAATAATAATGGATTCTTCCATAAGGGAGTATGTGGCGAGATATAATCAGGTGGGTTAGGGCGTAAGGTTTGGGCCATCAGCCAGGCTTTCAATACTTCTTTCATGGCTGTAGTTAAACTGAGGGCAGTAGATGCACCCTCTGTAGATGAGGTTTTTAAGGGCCTCAAAGGAGCCCACACAGGAAGCTTCTAATACTACAGCTGCGTTTGTGTCATTTTGCGTGAGACAGTTATGGGCGTGTGTAAGCATGGCTGCCAGGAAATATTTATGGAGATCCGGACATGACAAGCCACCCTGTAACCACGGCCGTTGTAAGGTTGTCAACTTGAACCTCGGTTGCTGTGAGCCCCAAATGAAAGAAGTTAGACTGGAATTAATCATTTTGAAATATTTTTGGGGAATTCATACTGGCGCATGACGGAGCACATAGAGAAAACCCGGTAACAATTTCATTTTAAATAATTTATGCGCCCTATTAAAGACAGAGGAAGATTGTCCCATGCTCTTAGTTTGGACTTCATACAGTCCAAAAGTGGTACTAAATTAAAACACAATAGTCCGAGGTATATGAGGAAATCTCAATACCTAAATATTTAATAGTGGATGTCCATAGAAGAGGTAATTAATACATTTACATTGAGTCCTGCAGAGCATTGCAACCATGACCTTGTACATACAGGTGCAATGCATAGGCTCCTGTATTTACATCTCAGATCAGGTCCCTAGGGAATTATGGACCTTATGTAATGGAGCTAGAGGAAGTAAACAATAGACTACAAGTATGACAAAGTCACCACACTTGTGCTGATGCTCTGTGAGCCCCTCTGCTGTGGTTTCAGATGGGGATGTTTAATCTTCCAATTCACAGGTCCCTCTCAATAGAGGATGTGACTGTGTGGGATGAGCTGTGCACTGTCTTGGTAAATTTTTAAAGAAATACATCACTCCAGGAAATGCATAGCATGATTCAGGTATGTGGAAGTTTTGGAAATGCGACCATGTTTCATGTTAAACCCTAAATATCAGTGTAATGTAAAACATGTTCTTATGGGTGGACTATGCCTTTAAGTACTATATGCAAATATCAGTTTATAATTTGGTTCCTTCCTTTTCAGATGAAACTGTTTCACCAAGGCTTCTGGATGCTAAGTGGAATCAGATCCTCAATCCACCTTCCCACCGTCTGACTGATAACTCAACATTAGACAATGTCACCAAGACGATCATTGATATTGAGGCTCACCTCAAAGACCGATCACCCCGCCTGACACCTAAGACACCCTGTTCCAATGGAGAGATTAAACATCTAACCTCAGAGTTTTCCGTCATGGTGACGGAAGGTACCAACATGGCCGAAGACCAGCTGGCTGACCGCAAAGACCAGCCAGAAAATGTTTGCAGTACCACCACTGTGCACTGTGGAGAGGAGTCCATTTCAGCAGATGTTACCCTTAATAGTAGCTGTACTAACGGTTCTAATGTGACCATGTGCTCATCTCCTTGCAATAGCCCTACAAGTATGTCTCTTGATAACTCTAAAAGCACACAAAGCCAGATTCATGGTTTAGACTCAAAGCAGCAACCACAAAACAGTACTGACTGTAAAACAGTGCTTAATGCCTCTGATCATAATGAAATTAGTGTTTGTGCTACCATGAAGGGACAGAACACTATAAATGTTGGTATGTTCACAGATGATGGTGTTGAAGACCATAAAAGTCCATCCATTGAGTTTTCTCCGGAGTCTGATGGCCTCCAGCTTTCTCCTAGTATACTTGCTGTCCCCAACTTTCAGACTGAAAATAAAGATCTCTGTCCACCAGACGGTCTAGATCTCTTTAGTGCTGCAACAGAAGATACCATTTGCAATGAAATGCAGCAGAAAACCTCCCTATTTTTGTCTCTAGAAAACCAGCTTGCTAATGAGTTTGCCTATGAAGTCAGTCCAGCAGTCGTTGATCATCTTGTCCTAAATGATGTCCAAAAGAATAGATCTCCCAAACTCGTGGTGGAGCATTTTTCAGAGTCTTTGATAACCAATGGGGACTTGAATGTGACAAAAGTTAAAGAGAATCGAGAAAAGGACGAACTTTGTCTTGGAAGCAATCATAACAAAGAATTGAGTAATGATGTCTTTTTGGACAGCTCTGTTAGTGTTGGCGCTGAGGACAGGAGCCTGGTTAATGTTGATGCAGTTGCAGACATGTCATTGTACAATGGGTGTGATTCCTATGGAATGCAGAACCCAAATGTAGCTCATAACCCAAAGAGTTTGCCGTCAAAAGAAGATTCTGTGACCGAGGAGAAAGAAATTGAAGAGTGCAAGTCTGAATATTACACCAGTGTTTACGATCAGCAGAGGGAGGACGATGCTGCTGAAGCAAGTGGACTTGTGCTAAATATCAGTGGAGACCAAATGAAGAACCACCTGCATGGCCTCTGTGGCCAGGTGGCACCAGGGCATGGGCAGACCTCATCAAAACCGTCTGGCAGTATGCAACCTCTAAGCGTCCCCTATGGTGGAGCGCGTCCAAAGCAGCCAACTCATCTGAAGCTGCAGATTCCAAAGCCATTATCTGATATATTAAATATTGACTTGGTTCCCCCCAATGCTGGCTGTGGCTCCAAAAACAAAAATGACCTGTTAAACAAGTCAAATCAGAGTGATAACATGGTCTCAGAAGCACTTCATGAAGAAGCTTGTCTACGCAGCCCAGTTACTGATGCAAATGGTGACCTCCTAGGAGATTATAGGGGCCCCCACAGCCCGTGCCTTGCAGTGTCCCCAGATAGCCCTGATAATGACCTCCTAGCTAGGCAGTATAGAGTTCCTACCTCCAAGCCATTCACAACACTAGGGGAGGTGGCTCCAGTCTGGGTCCCTGACTCTCAAGCACCAAACTGCATGAAGTGCGAGGCCAGGTTTACCTTTACCAAAAGGAGGCATCACTGCAGAGCATGCGGCAAGGTAAGTGGAACTAAAATTGTTGTTTTATATGTTGTTTTAACAGGTCTGACAAATTCATGATGAGCTTTGTACCTCTCCTTGACTTTTCATCTCTTTAGTCATATGGGATATATTTTTCTGCCTCAGTAATAGTTTTTAAAGGGAAACAGGAAGATCTTAACAAATCATTTTCACGATTCTCTGTAACAAGTGCAGAGTTCTTTGCTGACAGCTGTCTAAAAAAAAGCAATAAACAAAAAAAAAACAAATTCAGGCAGCCTGCCAAGTTTATGACAACATTGCTTAGGTGGAGTTAAAGAGATACATGCTTCTTTTTCTGCCTCTCTGATGTAAAAAGAAAAAAAACAAACAGCCTAAAGCCTCGTACAAACGATCCGATTGTTGGCAGGGGATTGTCTGTTGACAGATTGTTGGCCTAAAATCTGACCGTTGGTACGCTCCTTCTGACAATTGTTGTCCAACTTTCGGCCAACAAATGTTGGATGGCAGGCTAGTAAATTTTCGGCGGACAGCGGTCTGTTGTCTGATTTTCGTATCGTCGGTACACAAGTCTAAAGTACAAACACGCATGCTCGGAATCGATGCTCACCAAACACGAAATTAGCAGAAGGGTCCCAAAGGGTGGCGCTCAAGAGCTGAAATTCCTCATAGTACATCACTACGTTCGTGTTTGTTGGCCGACAATTGTGTACCATTAGTATGCAAGACAAGATCCTTTGGACAAAAATCAGATGCTCAGTTGGCCAACAATCGGATCGTGTGTACGAGGTTTAATAACTACCAATTTGTTTCACACTTTTTTTAAGCCCTAGTTCACACTAAGGATGAGCTCAGGCGTGTTCACGACTAGCACGTTCAGAGCCCGCCGGGAAGTCGGCACTGCACATCGCTAATCACAGGTGGTGAGACATTCCTCGATCTCTGCAGCCACGCGTCGGGAAAATGTCTCACTGCCTGCGATTAGCGCTGTGCAGTGCCAACTTCCTGGCGGGCTCTACACGTGCTAGTTGCGAACACGCCTGAGCTCATCCTTGGTTCACACTGATGCAATGTGGGAAACGCAGCGAATCCTGTGCGTTTCCCGCACAGCATTGCAATCGAACAGCATCCATGCGATCTGATGTGGGTGTCAATGTTAGATTACCAACACCCCCGAAACGGCTCGCAAAAGGCAGTACGATTGCATTCGGTGTCTGCAATGCACAAGTGTGAATTTCTGGCCATTTCAGCAGAGACCGGCCGATATTCAATCCATTTATGGGCAGGCTGATTGAATCCAAGTTGATCTATTGTTCGATGTGGGTACAACCAGCATGTTGGATTTCTAGCATGCGATTATTGCTAGAGGCTATGGCCACTAGCAATAATCATGGTGTTCTCCCAGGAGGGAGATTTCCTCTTTGTTTTGGTTGTGGGGCAGGGAGGGAAGAGAAATCTCCCCAGTGGGACACAGATAGTAAAAAAAAAAAAAAAAATTTGGCAGGGATTATACTTTTGCCTTTTAGGCCCCTTTCACACTGGGGCGGGCAGGTGCGGTGGCGGTATAGCGGCGGGATTTTCAGCATATATACTGTCAAATTTACCGTGATATTCGTCCGCTAGCGGTGTGGTTTTAACCCCCGCTAGCGGCTGAAAAAGGGTTGATACCGCCCGCAAACCGTGGCTACAGCCGCGGTTTGCGGGTGGTATTACCGCGGTGTCCCATTAATTTCAATGGGAAGGAGCGGTATACACACCGCTCCAAAGATGCGGCTTGCAGGAGATTTTTTTTTCTCCTGTCAGCGTATCGCCTCATTGTGAAAGCCCTCAGGCTTTCACATTGAGAATGCTGGGGCAGGAGTATTTCAGGCGTTTTTTATGCGCTATTTCTTTCTCGTACATCACGGGACACAGAGCGACATAGTCATTACTAATGGGTTATATAGTTACCGTCAGGTGCTGGCACTGGCAACTTCCAAAACCGGAAGTACCCTCCCCTATATAAGCCCCTCCCATCCGGGAGCACCTCAGTTTTTTGCCAGTGTCTAAGGTGTTGGCCAAGAAGAAACATGTGTTTTTCACTGAGCTTGCGTACAGGTTCTTTTGGGCCTCAGTAAGCTATTCCGGATCCGACCAAAAAAGCTTCATAGCTAAACGGTCGGTACCCGGGCCTTGCAAAGAGAAGAGCAAGGTTTTGCCTGTAATGCTTCTCTTAGGAGAGCTGGACCCTGGGATCCAGAGCTCTGGTCATACCCACGACCAAGATGTTTTCTGTGCAGGGTGCTATACAGGTCCAGGGGAGTGGAATTCTTGGGAACCCGGTCCCTGAAGGTTTGATTACAATGCCTGCCGTGATAGGTGAAGTTTGGGCTTTTGTGGACCAAACAAAGTCCTGCGGCGAGGAACAGGTAAGTGGGGGCCCCCAGGAACTTGGTTCTATTGGGGGACCCCCAAGCCTAATTTGTCTTTCTGTTTGTTACCTAATGGTATTCCCGCAAGATTCTGTGCATGCCTGTAACTACTAAAAAAATGTAATAATTTTTAATGGTGGTCAAGAAAAAAAAAAAAAAAAAATGTTTTTTTATATATATTTAGTATATTAGACTGCGGTACCTGTGTTTGTCCACTAGAGGCCGCTGTGGAATGTTTTCTTGTCATGTGGACTAGTTTCTTCTCAGAGAGCAAAGTCCAGGCAGTTGGTGAGTTCTCCTATAGGAAACTGCTTCCTCTGCCATGTTGCAGTGCTCATCCATCCCCCGGCCTGCGGCAAAGAGGGGCCCTGGCTCCTGTCCCTGGTTTCCATGTTCGAAATTAGCGCCGAGGGCGCACGTGGCCGCGCGCGTGCGCGTGCACGCGCCTCTATATATAGAGGTGAGCCGGAAAAGGGGGCGGAGCCTGGGGGATGACGCTCTGTGCGCGCCGCAGCGCTTCTGCGCATGTGCGGGCGTCCCAGCAGGTTTTTAAAAGCCACAATATTGTAGTAAGCTGGCTATGAAGTACAGAGACAGAGCTGGCAACATTTAAAGGCATACAGCAAGCGGTTGATACAGGCATCCCCTAGAAAGGCACATTAGTAGACACCAACTGTTTATTATAGCAGCATTTATGCTAGACTATTATCAGTAACTGGTGTATTTCGGCTGGAATACCTCAGCTTTGTGGCTTAGGAATATGCCGTCTAAAAACTCCGGGACTAGAAATTCCAGGAGGAATAGGGGGTCTCCATCGGGCTCTGAGGATCTTGGGCATGCTTTGGCTGCACCAGTCTCCCCTGAAGAATCAGAGGTTAGTGACCGTAGGGCACCCCCAGGAGTACCTGGTACTGTGGCTGTCCTCAGTTCACCTGCTCCTGTGTATGTAACAGAGGAGGTTTTTTCCTCAGCTCTGGGAGGACTGGAAGAGAGATTGTCAGCATTAATCGCTGCTTCCCTGTCACAGGAGAAAAGCGCTCGATCTCCGTCTCCTCCCTCAGAGTGCCTGTTAACAGAGCAACAGTCCCATACAGAGGTCGACCTACCTGAGGGGGATCAGGATGAGGTTGATTCGGTTGTAGAGGAATCAACAGTGGAAGAGCCGTTCTCAGCATCACATGCTGAGAGGTTATGGGTTCAGTCCCTGACTAATATGGTCCGATCAGCATTTAAAATGCCACTTGCGGAGCCATCCTCCACTTCTGTCTCCTCATTGGGGTCGCTAAAAGCTCCCCAGACTGTTTGTTCCTTTCCGATCCATCCTTTACTGGAGGGGCTCATTTACCAGGATTGGGAGCATCCTGACAAAATATTTACTCCCCCCAAGAGATTTCCGGTGGTCTATCCCATGGAGGATAAGTTCATCAGAAAATGGAAGGTCCCTACAGTGGACGCAGCCATCTCTTGTGTGAATAAATCACTGACATGTCCGGTGGAAAATGTCCAAATGTTCAAGGACCCAATAGATAAAAAATTGGAGTCATTATTGAAATCTGCTTTTTCTACAGCAGGATTGGTGACACAACCAGCAGTGGCAGCTATAGGGGTATGCCAAGCAGTGAAGGATCAGTTGAAACAGGTCTTAAGAGACTTGCCGGATCAGCAGGCTCTTGCCCTAGCTGATCTACCTAGAGCCTTATGCTTTGCGGTGGACGCTATAAAGGATTCAATCCATCAGGCCTCCCGCCTTACGCTGTCTGTAGTACATATGCGCAGGCTTCTATGGCTCAAAAACTGGTCTGCTGAAGCTCCCTGTAAAAAATTGCTGGTCAGCTTCCCATTTCATGGGGAGCGCTTATTCGGGGAAGACCTGGACAAGTATATCCAGAGAATTTCCAGCGGTAAAAGTACACTTTTGCCAGTTAAAAATAGAGTTAGAGGTCCCTCCTTTAAGAGGCCGGCTTCTCCAGTCCCTAGGACATCGGCTGTGAAACAGTTCCGACGGCCTCCCCGGTCAAATCCCGGAGGTAAAAATCAGGGACAGTTACAGGGTAACAAGAAGCCCTGGAGCAGGAGAGGTACAAAACCTCCCCCAAAGTCAAATGCATGAAGGGTTGCCCCCACCCAATCGGGTGGGGGGAAGACTTCAGTTGTTCACAGAAACCTGGCGGGACACGATCCGAGACAGATGGGTGCTCTCCGCAGTAAATCTGGGATACAAATTGGAGTTAAAAAACTCCCCTCCTTCCCGCTTTATAAGGTCAAACGTGCCAAGGGATCCCCAGAAGAGAGGATCCCTCCTGTTGGCACTGGAACAATTATTGCTTCAAGCAGTAATTATAGAGGTTCCCCTGGAAGAATGGGGGTTCGGGTTTTACTCAAACCTCTTTACAGTTCCGAAGCCAAACGGGGACGAGAGGCCCATATTAAATCTAAAAGGGCTAAACAAATTCCTACATATCAGGACTTTCCGGATGGAGTCGATCCGATCGGTAGCCACTGCCCTACAAGGGGAGGAATGGTTAGCCTCGATCGACATCAAAGATGCTTATTTGCACATCCCCATCTTTCCAGCCCACCAAAAATTTCTACGCTTTGCGGTAGAAGGGCGCCATTTTCAGTTCAGAGCCTTACCCTTCGGTCTGGCCACAGCACCAAGAGTGTTCACAAAAATTCTGGCCCCATTATTGGCCAATCTAAGAACACGAGGTGTAACGATAATGGCATATCTAGACGACTTGTTGCTGATAGACCACTCAGTGGAAAAACTAGAAGTGGTTGTTCACGAGACAATCAAGTATCTGGAATATCACGGTTGGATTATCAACCGAGACAAGTCAGCCCTAAAACCAGTCAAAAGTCTGGAATACTTGGGGCTAAGGCTGGATTCAGACCAGAAAAAGATTTTCTTGCCTCAAGAAAAGGTGTTGTCTTTGAGAGATTTGATCCACTTAGTGGGTTCAAAAAGACAGCCATCCATACGCCTGTGCATGAGGCTGCTGGGAAAAATGGTGTCATCATTCGAAGCAGTACCCTACGGTCAATTCCATTCAAGGAAGTTGCAAAGGGCCATACTGTCAGCCTGGAACAAAAAAGTTCAGGCTCTGGACTTACCAATGTCCTTGTCCCCTTCCGTTCGCAGGAGCCTCCGTTGGTGGTTGGTTCCCCAGAATCTGGAAAGAGGGAAATCCTTCAGTCCGATTTCCTGGAAGGTGGTCACTACAGATGCCAGCCTTATAGGCTGGGGAGCAGTACTGGAGCAATGGTCTCTCCAGGGCAGATGGTCGGATGCGGAAAAGGCCCTGCCCATCAATCTCTTAGAGATACGAGCAGCCCGGTATGCCCTAGTAGCATGGACATCCAAACTCCAAGGGTCCCCTGTCAGAGTTCAGTCAGACAATGCCACAGCAGTGGCATATATCAATCGTCAGGGGGGCACCAGGAGTCGTGCAGCCCAAAGGGAAGTAAATTACATCCTGAGATGGGCAGAAAGATATGTCCCAGCCATATCTGCGGTATTCATTCCAGGGGTGGAGAATTGGAAGGCGGACTTTCTAAGTCGCCAACAATTATGCCCAGGGGAATGGTCCCTTCATCCCGAGGTTTTCCGGACAATATGTCAGCGGTGGGGAACACCGGATGTAGATCTTCTAGCATCCAGATTCAACACAAAAGTGGACAGGTTTGTCTCTTGGGCAAGGGATCCCCTAGCGTGCGGCTCGGATGCCCTAGTGTTCCCTTGGGATCAGTTCAAGCTGATATATGCATTCCCACCGCCACAATTGTTACCTCGATTACTCTGCAGAATCAGGGTAGAAAAGAAACCAGTGATTCTGGTGGCTCCAGCGTGGCCCCGAAGAGCATGGTACGCGGAGATTGTAAAAATGTCTGTGGGGAGTCCTTGGACCCTCCCACATCATCCGGACCTGCTTTCGCAGGGACCGATATACCACCCTTCCTTACCAGCCCTAGGTTTGACGGCCTGGCTATTGAAGCCCACATTCTAAAAAAGAAAGGGCTCTCTAATGCTGTGGTATCTACCATGATCAATGCCAGGAAGCCGGTATCCAGGCAGATCTACTATAGAATCTGGAAGGCGTACATCGCCTGGTGTGAGGCCAAGAAATGGCATCCACGTAAATACGTAATAGGTAGGATTCTGGACTTCCTACAATGGGCTGTAGATAGGAAGCTTGCCTTGAGTACTATCAAAGGTCAGATTTCGGCCTTGTCAATATTTTTTCAAAGGCCCTTGGCTTCGCATTCACTAGTCAAAGCCTTTATACAAGGAGTGATGCGTATTAGTCCTCCGGTTAATATTCCCATATGTCCATGGGATCTAAACTTGGTTCTGTCGGTACTACAGAAACAACCATTTGAACCATTACAGCATATTTCCTTGGTGCTTCTCACCAGGAAATTGATTTTTCTAGTAGCCATTTGTTCGGCTAAAAGAGTATCGGAATTAGCAGCTATGTCCTGTAAGGAGCCATATCTGGTTATCCATAAGGACAGAGTAGTGTTACGTCCTCATCCAGCCTTTCTTCCTAAGGTGGTATTGAGTTTTCATTTGAACCAAGATGTGGTTCTTCCTTCTTTTTTCCCCAAGCCTACTTCGGTAGAGGAAAAGTTATTGCATTCTTTGGATGTAGTAAGAGCAGTTAAAGCTTATCTAAAAGCCACTGCTCAGATTCGCAGAACGGATACTTTGTTTATTCTGCCGGAAGGCCCCAGAAAGGGTCAGGCAGCGTCAAAATCTACTTTAGCCAAGTGGATTCGACAGGTCATAATACAAGCCTATAGCTTGAGAAGTAGACCGCCTCCGTTCAAAGTTAGAGCGCACTCCACGAGAGCAGTTGGAACTTCATGGGCAGTGCATCACCAGGCCTCCCTGGCTCAAATCTGTAAGGCCGCAACATGGTCTTCGGTACACACGTTTACTAGGTTCTACCAGGTGGACGTTAGAAGTCAGGAGGATGTCGCCTTTGGGCGCAGTGTGTTGCAGGCCGCAAAAGATCCTCATGTCTGATAGCGCTCAGCTTATATATGGTGTATCCCCCCCCCTCATTTGGCATTGCTTTAGGACATCCCATTAGTAATGACTATGTCGCTCTGTGTCCCGTGATGTACGAGAAAGAAAATAGGATTTTTATAACAGCTTACCTGTAAAATCCTTTTCTTGGAGTACATCACGGGACACAGAGCTCCCGCCCCTCTTTGGGGACACTTATTGCTTTGCTACAAAACTGAGGTGCTCTCGGATGGGAGGGGCTTATATAGGGGAGGGTACTTCCGGTTTTGGAAGTTGCCAGTGCCAGCACCTGACGGTAACTATATAACCCATTAGTAATGACTATGTCGCTCTGTGTCCCGTGATGTACTCCAAGAAAAGGATTTTACAGGTAAGCTGTTATAAAAATCCTATTTTTTAGCGCTAAAACGCCTGAAATACGCCACAGTGTGAAAGGGGTCTTATTCTATGCAAAATGGCAAAAAAAAAATTGCCTTTTAGTTCCAAGTTTGGTTTTATTTGTTTGGTTTTATTTGTTAACACTTTCTCTAATCTCAAGGTTTTCTGTGCTGCCTGCTGCAGTCTCAAGTGCAAGCTACTATACATGGATAAGAAGGAGGCCAGAGTGTGTGTTATCTGCCACTCGGTGCTCATCAATGGTGAGTGCAACCTGTGCTATACCTATATGATCCTACTGTGTAGAACACTGTCTGCAATCAAATTTTATATTACACATCTGACTGTACAATCTTTGTACGATCTACTTTAGATTTACCAAAGCTGTGTAATATGAGAACCCCCCTAAACTATCACTTTTGCATCCAGATAGGCCATTGCACTGCATAGTTTTTGGTAGATCTAAAGAAGATTGTACAATTAGAAAGTGATGCTTGCTGAGCCCTAAGCCTGGTACACAATACTAGTCCTATTTTTGTTCAACCCAGCGGGTTGAATGGGAAAAAAAACTGACAGCTCAGGCTGAAGCCACTGTACTAACAATTCAATGTTAGTGATCACAGCGATCTCCCCTGCTGTGCTATTGAGTTCTGACAGGGGGTGCCCCCCGCCATTGGCTGAGATCGCTGATCGGGAGCCGATCGGCAGACCTTCTTTGGTCATTCCCCTTCGACAGAAGCCGATCCAAACCGACTCCTGTACACACCAAATGTAATATAAAAGAGCTCTACCAAGTGTGATTATGCCAAGTCATCTTTATCAGTGATTTGTGAAGTCCAGAATATTTGTCATTTTGTCTCGGGACGTATTCCACATACTATGCAGTGTATTTGATTTTGTAAGTAGAGCAGTATACCCATATAGGTTATGGTGTGAAGGGATTAAAGTGGTTCTAAAGCCTAATGCCGTGTACACACGATCGATTTTCTCGACGGTGAAAACACTGCCGAGAAAATCGACATGAAAAACGAGGGCCGGCTTGGTCCCCTACACACGGCCGGTTTTCATGACATTTTTTCTTTTGGTCGTGAAAAATTTAATTTTTTCTCTTTGACGAGAAAAACGCCCGTGTGTGGGCTTTTCAGCATTTTTCCCGACGAGAAAAACTGCAAGAATCACGACGAGAAAAATTAGATCATGCTCTAATATTTCTCGTCGTGATTCACGGCATTTTTTTCCGCAGCAGTTTTCCCATAGGGAAACACTGCCAGGGAGCCTACACACAGTCATTTTTCCCGACGAGAAAAATGGTCGTGTGTACGTGGCATACGTGCTTTTTTTTACCTAAAGTCTTTCTTCTTTTTTTTGTTTTTGTTTAAATAACAAACATGTTATACTTGCCTCCTCTGTGCAGTGGTTTTGCTCAGAGCAGCCTGGATCTTCCTCTAATCGGGTCACTCTTCTGTGCTCCTGGCCCCTCCCTCCTGTTGAGTGCCACCAGACCAAGCAGATTGCTATGGGGGCACCTGAGCCGTGTGTCCATTCAGACACGGAGCCGCGGTTCAGCCCTGCCCCCTCTCTCTCCTGATTGGCTAACTGACTTTGACTGACAGCAGCGGGAGCCAATGGCGCCACTGCTGTGTCTGGGCCAATCAGGATGGAGAGTCCCAGATAGGCCGAGGCACTCGTTCACATCGCTGGATAGAGATGAGGCTCAGGTAAGTTCTAGGGGGGGGGGGGGTGCTGCACACAGAAGGTTTTTTATCTTAATGCATAGAATGCATTAAGATGAAAACCTTCTGCCTTTACAACCACTTTAAGGTAAAAAAATATATATATATCTATCTATATCTAGATATAGATATGACTTTATAAGTGCTTTAACTCTCCTTCGGATGATTGATGTGAGATTGCGGCAGCGGTTGTGTGTTCATGATAGCTCAGTGTAGCGGTTCCAGACCCTCCATGCTGTTCAGTGGCTCATAGGGAAAATATATATTTTTTATTAAAAGAATATATATATCCTGTAGAATCACTTTAAAGCTGTCAAGAAGCCCTCACTCATATCCTGTATGGTTATACTGTTATACTCCATATAGCCACGATTTCCATACAATACACTGATGATGGCCAAATATCCTGAAACAGCTGTATGCAGTTTGGAACAAATTGTTTTATACTAGGCTATATATTTGCACTATACAACAGGTAATCTATGTCCATCTGGCTGGAGGGATAAAATGAGTAATAACCCTCTAATTTTTGGGATATCTAATGAGATGAGACATGTGTATACCTTCAGTTTTATGACTTTCCTGTGCTACACACTCATTTTGTAAATAAAACCCTTTTTTTTTTATTCTTGGTTGCTTTCACTGTGTATTTCAGCTCAAGCTTGGGAAAACATGCTCAGTGCATCAGTGCAGAGCCCAAACCCAAACAACCCTGCGGAGTACTGCTCCACCATCCCCCCTATGCAGCAGGCCCAGGCATCAGGTGCTCTCAGCTCCCCGCCTCCAACTGTTATGGTGCCTGTGGGTGTTCTGAAGCATCCGGGAACTGAAGGTGAGGATCCCACTTCTACAAAAGTAATACATTTTAGAACATTTGTATAAATACACTTTACTTGTAACTAGTCATCTTAGCATGGTTTCACATTATTTTCTAACAATCGGTAACAAAAACTTTAAGAAAAGTTCATTATGATTATGTTTTTGTTGCTTCTTGTTGAGAGGGGAGTACATTCCCACAGCTCTTGTGATTCCAGCCTCCATGTAAGGTGTGTCATTTCCTCAGATTCCATTCTTTCCTCAGAGGCTTTTCACTACTCCATATCATTGTTTGTATTCCACTGTCTGGAACTTCTTGCTGTACAGCCAGCCTGTGTACCCTCTCCAGCAGAGGTGCTTAACCACTTGCTACCCAGGCCAATTCTGACACTTCGCTCCTACATGTAAAAATCATAATTTCTCTTTTGTCCATGGACGGACACAGCTTCCTTATATTCTTGACAGTAGGGTTATGTTCCCGTCTATTAGGAGAGGACTAGGCAGACATGTTAGCATTTAAAAACATGTAATTAAGCAAAGCTGAACAGTACCGCCCAGGGGGCGGTCCCTCTGGTCATAACCTCTCACTCTGCACTCAGCGGCTCAGTTTTTTTCTGCCTAGTATAGGAGAAGGACCTGGCTCCCTAGGGGCCCATGATCCTGGAGAACTTTTATTTAAATTTTAAAAATTTTACTTTTTGATCCTGAGATCTACTATAAACTGCTGGCTGGGTGACAGGCTGGATAACTTAGATCCTTGTAGTCTCCCCAGTCCGGCCATCGAGCGTGAGCAGACCTCTAGCTACGTACGCGCTGGGTTGGCCACGACATACCCCGTTTGCTCCAGGGGTGGCCGGTGAGCTATATGCTCCGGGGCTCACATATGACCGGGCTACTGCTGTCTGAGTCACAGTGGGCCATGGCCGACAGCCACTCCGTACTGCTCAGTGATGGGTCTGTCAGGAATGCATCCAGCAGTCCCGCGGGACGGGTGAGTACGGTTCCTCCTGTCTTGCCAGGATGGAACCGCTGAGCATTCCTGGGGTGGTCGATTAGGGGGGCTCTCGCCCTCCCTTTCCTCTCTCCCCATCCATCCCTCCTCCTCATGCATTTTCTGGGCCTGCTGCATACCTAACCGGGGGGGGGGGGTCCGGGTCCTGGTCCTGGCCCTGGCCCTGGCCCTGGCTGGGGGCTGCGCGGTGTGTCCGGGTCCGCTCTGGCGTGGGTGGTCTGCCATGTGAGGGGCCTCTGCTCGGAGGCCCAGCGTTTTCGCAGCCTTTCTTCAATTTACCTCACGACCTGCACCATTTTGGATGCGCCGGCGCCATTTTCAAGTAGCCGCGCTGTTCCTAAGGCTGATACAGCTGGCGGCCATTTTCTTGTAGCCGCGCTGTTTCTACTGCAATACAGCGAGTGGCCATTTTCTTGTAGCTCGCGCTCTTTTTCTCCTGAGGCGGCCGGCGGCCATTTTTTTGTGGCTCTAACATTGGTTTTGGCCTCTAGTACTGGATTTGTCAGTGAGGAGATTTCTGAACGGCACGAACAGCACAGATCACCTCAGAGACACCTCAGGCACACACTGTGCAGAAGAAAGAGCGGACAGCAGCGCTGAGCAGTGCCTGGGTCAGGGCGGTGAGTACTCTGGGAAACCCCTCGGTCTGTAGCAGCAAGGAGGGTGGGCCTTTTCTTGTACCTTGACTTTAGTCCCTGAGTGGCTGTCAGATGAGCGGGTCAGCAAGGCGTCAGAAGCTGGCGCCTCTTCCCCAGACATTCCTGTGGTAGCAACCGGTGCCCCTGCACCTGCGGTACCTATGGACGCTTTGTCGGCGGTCCTGGAATCATTGTTGCCAGGGTGGTGGTGGTGTGTGGGCGAAAGGGGGGTAAAAAGCGCCTCCTCCCCCCACAATCTTCTGGAGAAAGCTCTGACTCAGACTCGGGCCTGGCTGTGACACAGGGCCCCTGTTCTGAAGAGTCAGAGTATGCAGACCAGGACCATTCGGACAGTGAGGAAGACTCTGGGTCCGGGTCAGCGCAGGAGAAGGCGCTTGTTGGAGCACTTATCACCGCAGTGCAGGAAACCCTCAAACTGGAGGATGCGGCTGGGGCATCTACTGAGGTGTCGGCCCCTTTTGGGTCCCACAAGCCGACCCGCACCGCTAAGGTGTTTCCTTACGTAACTTATTTTGATAAGTTTATAGACAAAGAATGGGAACGACCGCAGAGGACCTTTTCAGTCCCAAAACGCATGGCGGTCCCTTTTGAGAAGAGCCTTCTGAAAAAATGGGCATCTCCCCCGGTCGTGGACCCCCCCGGTATCAACGATTCCGGTAGAAGGGACCCCTGCATTTAAGACAGAATTTGCTTGGAATCTAGGAGCCAGCTAAAAAATTTAGGAGCCAGGTTTTTTTTTTTAACGACCAATGCGTGCAGAAGCGAACGCATACGCGAGTAGTGCCCGCATATGAAAGCAGTGTTTAAACCACACATGTGAAGTATCGCCGCGATTGGTAGAGCGAGAGCAATAATTCTAGCCCTGGACATCCTCTGTAACTCAAAACATGCAACCTGTAGAATTTTTTAAATGTCGCCTATGGAGATTTTAAAGGGTAAAAGTTTGTCGCCATTCCACGAGCGGATGCAATTTTGAAGCGTGACATGTTGGGTATCAAATTTACTCGGCGTAACATTATCTTTCACAGTATAAAAAAAAATTCGGCTAACTTTACTGTTGTCTTATTTTTTTATTTAAAAGTGTATTTTTTTCCCCTCAAAAAAGTGCGCTTGTAAGACCGCTGCGTAAATACGGTGCGACAGAAAGTATTGCAACGACCGCCAATTTATTCTCTAGGGTGTTAGAATAAAATATATATATATATAATGTTTGGGGGTTAACGTCTAAGTAAAGGGAAGGAGATGGGCAGGCAGTGAAACAGGCAAGCATTGCTGGTTGACTTGTCATACCAACGGCCACACAAGATGGCGCCAGAGTACAGAATGAAGCCTAGGCTTGCAGAAGGCCGCAAAGCCGCGGCCTAAATTAACGGCCGGTGCGGCCCGACGAGATCACGCGATCGCGGAGGGGGGGGGGGGGCGCACGGAGATACAGGTAACCTCAGCTGTGCTGCCCCAGGCGCCAGGTCGCTAATTCTAGTCGCATTTGTGACCTGGCGCCCGGGGATTGACGAGCCCTGATTTAAGAATCCTGCAGATAGGAGGTCCGAAGTGGTGGCCCGGTCCATGTTCACCATGCTGGGGTCAGCATTGCGGCCAGTATTGGCTGCGGCCCTGGTGTCACAGACACTTACAGAATGGTTAAAATTGTTGTACCGTGAGTTGGAGAAGCAACAGGCTTTCTCAGTCTGCGTAGAACTGGCCGACCAGTTGGTGCATGGCCTTAAATATGTCTGCGATGCAGCCCTGGATACAGCTCCCCTGATTTCCAGAGCCTCAGTATCTGCTGTGGTACTGCGTCGCCTGATCTGGCTAAAATGCTGGTCCGCGGACCAGACTTCCAAGACGGCTCTGGCGGATTTGCCCTTCCAGGGAGAGAGGCTATTTGGAGCCTCGCTGGACGACATTATTAAAAATGTCACTGGGGGTAAGAGCACGCTCCTCCCACAATCCAGAAAAGGTAAGGAGCCACACCGTAGGCCAGGGCCCTCCTTTTCCGCTCAGAAGTGTTTTTTTTCGTCAGTCTGGGCTACAGGTAAGCGTTCCCAGGCCGGCAAGGGGCCAACTGAGAGACATAAGCCCTGGGTTCGCAAGCCAAACAATCCTGCGAACAAGTTTGCTACTGCATGAAGGTTTGCCCCCGCCCGACTCTCGGGTGGGGGGGCACCTTTGCGAGTTTGCAGCTCGGTGGACCTCCCTGCTTTCCGACCAGTGGGTTTGCTAAGTGGTTTCATCGGGGTACAAGATAGAGTTTCTTTCTTGTCCACCAAACAGATTCTTTCCCTCGAACCTTCCTCTTCTTCCGGCTCGTCGGAACGCCCTATTTGGGGCAGTGCAGGACCTGCTGAGACACGGGGTAATAGTATCTGTGCCGCTGCCGGAAAGGTTTCAGGAATTCTACTCCAATCTGTTTGTAGTCCCGAAGAAGGACGGGATCCGTCCAATCCTGGATCTCAAGGCCCTCAACTCCTTTGTGAAGGTACGAAGGTTCAGGATGAAATCAGTTTACTCTGTGGTCGCTGCACTCCATCCGGGGGATTTTCTGGCGTCCTTGGAAATCAAGGACGCATACTTGCATGTCCCCATATTTGTCAGGCATCAGAGGTTTCTGCGCTTTGCGGTCGGAGACGACCACTACCAATTTGTGGCCCTCTCTTTTGGCCTGGCATCGGCACCAAGGGTTTTCACCAAGGTGCTCACCCCGATTCTGGTCTTGCTGAGACAGCGAGGAATCGCTATCGTGGGCTACTTGGACGACCTCCTTCTGAGAGCAGCTTCAGACTCAGAATTAGAGGAGGATGTGGCGATTTGCCAGTCAGACCCTTCAAGAATTTGGTTGGGTACTGAACCTCCAGAAGTCGGTGTTGGTGCCGACTCAGCGCCTAGAATACCTGGGCTTGATTCTGGACTCCTCAGAAGCGAGGGTTTTTCTCCCTTTGGAAAAATTGCAGACTCTTCGGGCTGCGGTGAAGCTGTTGGCATCCCGCAGATGGTCGTCGCTGCACTTTTGCATGCGAGTCCTGCGTCTCATGGTAGCCTCCTTCGAGGCAGTACCGTATGCTCAATTCCACACTCGAGTCTTGCAGGAGATCCTGTCAAAATGGGACAAATCTCCGTTGTCCCTGGATTGTCAAATCCGGGTGAGCCAACTAGTCAGGGCTTCCCTGGTATGGTGGCTGAGCTCTCCGGCCCTTCAGTCCGGAAAGTCATTCCTTCCCTTTCACTGGACGGTGATCACGATGGACGCCAGCCTGACCGGTTGGGGGGGAGTTTGGGGTGTTCAGAATCCCGCCTGCCGATCAATGTGCTGGAACTTCGAGCTATCAGGCAGTGCCTCTCCACATGGTCACAGAGGCTACAGGGGTGTCCAATCAGGATCCAGTCGGGCAACGCCACCTGCGGTGGCGTATTTCAACCATCAAGGAGGAACAAGAAGCTCGGCTGCAGCATCGGAGGTCGCTCACATCCTGAGGTGGGCAGAACGGAGTGTGTCGGCTCTATCGGCCGTATACATTCCGGGCGTAGAAAACTGGCAAGCGGACTACCTAAGTCGCCAGATGCTGGACCAAGGAGAATGGTCGCTACACCCGGATGTGTTTCGACTCCTTTGCCTGAGATGGGGCAAGCCAGACGTGGATCTCCTAGCTACTCTACGCAATCGGAAGGTATTGAGGTTTGTGGCCAGGTCAAAAGATCCCTGGGCGGACGCGACAGTCTTGTTGGTGGCTCTGTGGGGACAGTATCGGCTAATTTATGCCTTCCCCCGACTAAAGCGTATTCCTCGTCTGCTCCGCAGAGTGGAGACCGAGGGGATTCCGGTAATTCTAATTGCCCCAGATTGGCCTCGGCGTCCCTGGTATGCCGACCTAGTACGTGTGGTGGCGGATGTCCCTTGGCGACTGCCGATGCGAGAGGACCTTCTGTCGCAAGGTCCTATACTTCATCCTGCTTTACAGTCGCTGGCTTTAACGGCATGGCTGTTAAAAGTCAGGTTCGGAGGGACCGAGGCCTGTCGGATTCAGTCATTTCCACCATGCTGAGGACATGGAAGTCATCTTCTCTGAAGATCTATCATCGCACGTGGAAGGGCTACATCTCTGTGTGAGGAGATGGGGTGGCGTCCACGGGCATATTCGGTTTCCAGCATCCTGCTGTTTTTATAGCGTGGAGTGGATCAGACACTTGCCTTAAGCACCATTAAGGGGCAGATTTCAGCCTTGGCTGTTTTCTTCCAAGGACCCTTGGTAGGTCATTCACTGGTGAGTACGTTTGTGCAAGGGGTCCGACATGTGGCTCTTCCGGTTCGACCACCACTACCTCCGTGGGATTTGAATCTGGTGCTCTCGGTACTTCAAAGACCTCAGTTTGAGAACATCAGAGAGATTCCCCTTTTGACACTCTCTCGGAAAGTTGCCTTTCTGGTGGCTATTACATCTGTCAGGAGGGTTTCTGAGTTGGCGGCCTTTGAAAAAGGAAGGAAGTTACCCTATGGGGCTTTGGACAGCCGAGTGTAGAGAACAAAAAGAAAGATAGGATGATGATATGTAAACATCATTTATTAAGTAATGGTCAGGGTCATAAGATGAAAGTAAAATAAATAATATAAAAACATATTCCTGGTCAGGTAATACAATGGAATCCACAACAGATGACAGTATAAAAACAATTAATGCACAACATTACATTACATAATGCTACATGGTGTGCGTGCCCCGACGCACACCATGTAGCATTACATACATTACATACATTATGTTAAGGGAACTTCATACTATATGTCACATAAACCTAGAAAGGAATATTTACCATTGGGGAGTTGAGAAAACATTCTATGACCAGAAGTAAGCCAAGGCGCTTGGAAGATCAACAAGGAGGCATGGTGAGCGCCACCCATCTCCCCAATGGGGAGGAGAAATCCGCCCCGAGGGGCCTACAGAGAGCCACACCGTACACGCCCTCCAATGGGCGGGGGAGCCAATGCCTGCAATGAGCACCCAACTGTCAGCCATGTATAAAAGGTAAATTGCAATATATAAATTCGTAGCATGTTTTACTAGGAATGTAGGTTGAACTGTGGAAGGGCTTTGGGCATACAAAATCTGGGGAGGGCTGAAGGCAAGAGGTAGACTGTCAGTGGATGTTATAAGAGGGCAAGCATATTGGAAGTCCCATAGGATGTCTAACCAATAAGGGATAATAGTAGGTATGTCAATAAGATATGAAAATATTTTTTGAATTAAACTTATTATATGGTATAAGAGATCAAGTGGCATGAATAAATAAAACAAATCAAAAATAACACCTAGCTTGGGGTGCTATCTGAGAAATGGTGTCATATATGTATTAAGGACTAACCATATAGGCAGTCAAGGGGTGTATAAATGTGCAAAGTGATGTGTATGGGATATACAAATCCTACATAAAGTAAACAAAATAGGTGAAAATGGTGATAAAAAAGATATGTAAACATGAAAAAGATAAGTGTGGTCTGAATGTGTTAAAGAACAAAAATGAAGTACCCCATGTGGGGTGGTGTGTGGGGATAAAGTGAAGTTACCTGGTGTAGTGGTAGCCAATAAGGGGATCCTATGTGTTGAAAGCTTGCAAAATTGTATTAAGCCTGACTGCAGGTCTGCAGAACAGGTGGGGACTTCTGCTGCCAGAGAAATTGCAGGAGGTGCCGTCCGTCCCGGGCTGCCTGGAGTAGTGAAGCCAACTCCCAGGCGTCCGGTCTTTTGTATGCCTGTTAGTGGGCGTGGCAGTTGGAATACCCAATGTGCAGGCACCGGCCTATCCCCATCCACAGGAGATGTGGCGTGAAGGTCGCTATATGGGCGACCCTCATGTGGCTCCCTCGGCGTTCCGGAAGGTCTGACGGCCCCGACAACTGCCGTCACCTCCGTCGCAACCTGCGTGACGTCATGACGTCGAGCGCGCGCCAAACCCTCGAGCGCGCGCCCTCCGCCACAGGCGCCCGGAGGTGAACACGGGACGCCGCCGGCAAAGTGAAAACTCGCACAGCGGCCGAGGGTGAACACTCGGTCGTATGCAGAGCAGGACGGAGGACGCAGAGTCTCTGCATCCCCCCACCTTGCCGGGAAGCCACAGGGAGCAGAGATCCGCCCCCCAGGGGATGGGGGGCAAACAACAGAACCCCCAAGATTTCCAAACATGATGAGTAAAGAGGCAGCATTGTGGCTAGGTACATGTACGTGTATGAAAAAATTACTAATCATATATTGTGACCCAATATACCAGTGCTGGATATTACATTACTACAGAAGCTATGTGTATGAATCCTAGACCTCAAGAGACTCTGCAAAGTGATCAAACACAGATATCCTTACGATATCTGAACATAATGCAATACAGGAATCTAATTAGATATACCTGATGCATGGGGAGAAGAGAAAGAACAATTGTCATTCTACACCCCTGGGAGGTGGATGTCTTGTCTGTGTCAAGAAACTACCCATATGTCACCCCTGAATGAATGTCAAGGGTGCATATTGGAAAAGTACAAGAGTTGAGGGAATACCGGAAGTACACACAGCTCATGTAGGGTCTCTAATGTGTCCTAGGGGAAGGGGTGTTTAACCACCCAAATGAATGTTAGCTTAGGGAAAGACACATATGAAAAAGAGACAGCAAGGGCTGCACACCCCGATGTATAGTTTGAAAAAGGAAGGAAGTTACCCTATGGGGCTTTGGACAGCCGAGTGTAGAGAACAAAAAGAAAGGATGATGATATGTAAACATCATTTATTAAGTAACGGTCAGGGTCATAAGATGAAAGTAAAAGACATAATATAAAAACATATATTCCTGGTCAGGTAATACAATGGAATCCACAACAGATGACAGTATAAAAACAATTAATGCACAACATTACATTACATAATGCTACATGGTGTGTGTGCACTGACGCGTTTCGACCTGTATAACGGTCTCTTCAGGGGGATAATGGATTCTAAAAAAATAATAATATACATTACATACATTATGTTAAGGGAACTTCATACTATATGTCACATAAACCTAGAAAGGAATATTTACCATTGGGGAGTTGAGAAAACATTCTATGACCAGAAGTAAGCCAAGGCGCTTGGAAGAGCAACAAGGAGGCATGGTGAGCGCCACCTATCTCCCCAATGGGGAGGAGAAATCCGTCCCGAGGGGCCTACAGAGAGCCACACCGTACACACCCTCCAATGGGCGGGGGAGCCAATGCCTGCAATGAGCACCCAACTGTCAGCCATGTATATGTAGCATGTTTTACTAGGAATGTAGGTTGAACTGAGTTGGCGGCCTTGTCTTGCAAGTCCCCCTACTTGATCCTCCATAATAATAAAGCGGTGCTACGCCCGCAGCCTTCGTTTCTTCCGAAGGTGGTTTCGGCTTTCCTTCTAAATGAGGACATTGTACTTCCATCCTTGTGTCCTCGGCCGTCGCATCCCAAAGAGGTTGTGTTACATTCCTTGGACATGGTACGTGCTCTGCGGACATATCTGTCTGCTACGGCAATGTTTCCGAGGTCAGACTCACTGTTTGTGTCGGTGACTGGTCCAAAGAAAGGCCTGGCGGTCTCGTCGGACACTATTTATCGGTGGATCAGACAGATCGTGATTCAGGCTTATGCCCTAAAAGGGCGGGCGCCTCCCTTTCCTGTCACGGCGCATTCAACCAGGGCAATTGGTGCCTCCTGGGCTTTCCGACATCAAGCGTCTGTCTCACAGGTGTGTAAGGCGGCGACCTGGTCGTCCGTTCACACTTTCACTAAGTTTTACAAGGTTGATGTGCATGCATCTGCGGATGCTTGCTTCGGCCGCAAAGTTTTGCAGGCGGCTGTTTAAGGTTGCAACTCCTCCGTTGAGGAGCTCTGGTTGTTTTGGGGTGAAGTCTGTTTGCTGTTCCCACCCCTCGTTTGTTTGACACTGCTTGGGGACGTCCCTACTGTCAAGAATATAAGGAAGCTGTGTCCGTCCATGAACGAAAGAGAAAATAGGATTTTTGTGCTCACCGTAAAATCCTTTTCTCTGAAGTCCATGGACGGACACAGCACCCACCCCTCATTTTAATGTTTATACTGCTTTTTGACGAACTGAGCTGCTGAGTGCAGGGTGAGGGGTTATGACCAGAGGGACCGCCCCCTGGGCGGTACTGTTCAGCTTTGCTTAATTATATGTTTTTAAATGCTAACATGTCTGCCTAGTCCTCCCCTAATAGACAGGAACATAAACCTACTGTCAAGACTATAAGGAAGCTGTGTCCGTCCATGGACTTCAGAGAAAAGGATTTTACGGTGAGCACAAAAATCCATTTTTTTTTTTGCTACAAATTTACTCAGAACCCCCAAACATTATATATGTTTTTTTTTAGCAGAGACCCTAGGTAATAAAATGGTGGTCGTTGCAACTTTTTACCTTGCAGGGTATTTGCGCAGTAATTTTTCAAATGCGTTTTTTTGCATAAAAAAAACAGTAAAGTTAGCGCAATTTTTTTGCATAATGTAAAAGATGATGTTATGCTGAGTAATTAGATACCTAACGTCACGCTTTGAAATTGCGCACACTCGTGGAATGGCACCAAAATTCGGTACTTAAAAATCCCAATAGGCGACCTGTTTAGAGTTACAGAGAAGGTCTAGCACTAGAATTATTGCTCTTGTTTACATATATGGGCATGACCTACTTATGCGTTTGCTTCTTTGCGCAGGGACGGGGGCGCTTTAATTTTTTTTTAGTTTATTTTACTTTTATTTTTCTATTTTGACAGGTCCTCTTTACAGCGAGATCTGGGGTCAATAAGTTCCCACATTTCGCCTCTAGGCTGGGAAGCCTGAGAAAAAAATAAAAACGATCCTGGCTTCCCTGCCGAGGCGGCGGCATTTTTTTCGAATGCAGAGGCCGGGCGTGACGTTATAACACCGATCCCCGCCTCCAAAAGGTCATAGAGACGTCTAGTGGCCATCAGGCCCGCAGGATTCTCTATAAACCGATTCCTTCTCCCTCTCGCCAATCGTACGGACTAGTCAGGAGAAGCACTGGATGGGGGGGGGGGGGGGTGTCCTCCCACTGCCTGTAAGAATGATCAAGTGGCCGCTTTCATTGTTCATACAGTGAAGGGAATCGCAGGCATCATTTAAATACCCCCACTCAGTCGACGATGTCATATGACGTCATTGGGTGGGAAGTGGTTAAGTAAAAATCTTGGCCTAAAAAGGAGAACCCCAGGCAAAATACACAATTAATTCTTCAGGACACAGAGTGCAAAACCTGTGTATTTATTTTATTTTGGTTGTGAGCTTCAAAGACGAATGGCCCGTATACACAATCAGAAAAATACTGCTTTCAAAGTGATCGTACGATAATCTGATCGTTGGTACACAGCTTTCGAGAGCCAATCACGACAGTTTATCCGATATTATCCGATGAGACGAGCACAAAAAAAATTCTCATACGATACCAGATCGTACGATTTTCGTTTAATCAGTACAGTTGTGTTTTTTTGAAAATACAATACAGCACATTGTATCACTTCCGAATTTGTATTCTGTTGTACAAGAATTTGTCACTCTTCATTTTTGAGAATGTTTGGAAACTTAATTTTCGATATGAGACTACCATGCAAAAAAATAATAATAATTAGTCTGATAATCTCATCGTGTGTACCAGGCATTAATCATGCTCCATTCTATGTTTGGGCTTCTAGAAGAAATTTTAAGTTCTATAGTCACAGCATACATGTTGATTTTACAACATCAACATTGTAATAGCAATAGAAACAATAGTTATATCTGACAATCCAATATAAGCTTTCTTGAAATTCTTCTTTTATGTTGTGAGTGCTGCCTGTTTACTAGCCATCTCTTTCCACAACTTCCTAGACTCTTTTGCATGCTTTGCCCCTCTGCTGCTTATCTTTGATTTCTAAAGACTACATATCCCATAGTCCAACAGAGGGTGAACAAGGTATGCGCACAGGTCGCCTTATCTCACATCCAAAACAAGCGGTGCAAGCCCAGCTTGCCTCCGAGATCAGCAGGAAAAAATGAGCGGTAAAAAAGATGTAGAACTTTTATTGGTCCATATCAAAAATAGGAAAATATAAAAACCTGACTACACAAGAACTCCTTGTGCAGTCAGGTTTTTACCTTTTTTCTTATTTTTGATATAAACCTATAAAAGTTGTACATGTTTTTGGATTGTGCGGTCATTTACCTCTCATTTGTTCCTACTATATATCCCATGGTACCTTGCTGTCTGCAGACAGCGATTGCTGTACTGACTCCACCTCCTGAAACGCAGGCTCTGTGGCAGGCATAGAAGGCGGGCTCTGTGAATTCTGTGACACAGCAGTTCAAATCCACAGGGTATAATGAATACACAGAATTCAAAGAAGAGAATTCAAGATTGTTCAAACAATAGTAGGCTAGTAATTCATGAAATACAATGTTAAATTATATGATTTTAACTAGGGATCGACCAATCTTGTTTTTTCGGTGCCCATACGATGCCGATATTTCTGTCACCTCTCCTCTCAGGCCGATAGCCAATATGTGCCGATATTCTGTACATTTAAAAAAATATATATTTCTTTCTCGTACATCACGGGACACAGAGCGACATAGTCATTACTAATGGGTTATATAGATACCGTCAGGTGCTGGCACTGGCAACTTCCAAAACCGGAAGTACCCTCCCCTATATAAGCCCCTCCCATCCGGGAGCACCTCAGTTTTTTGCCAGTGTCTAAGGTGTTGGCCAAGAAGAAACATGTGTTTTTCACTGAGCTTGCGTACAGGTTCTTTTGGGCCTCAGTAAGCTATTCCGGATCCGACCAAAAAAGCTTCATAGCTAAACGGTCGGTACCCGGGCCTTGCAGAGAAGAGCAAGGTTTTGCCTGTAATGCTTCTCTTAGGAGAGCTGGACCCTGGGATCCAGAGCTCTGGTCATACCCACGACCAAGATGTTTTCTGTGCAGGGTGCTATACAGGTCCAGGGGAGTGGAATCCTTGGGAACCCGGTCCCTGAAGGTTTGATTACAATGCCTGCCGTGATAGGTGAAGTTTGGGCTTCTGTGGACCAAACAGAGTCCTGCGGCGAGGAAAAGGTAAGTGGGGGCCCTCGGGAACTTGGTTTTATTGAGGGACCCCCAAGCCTATTTTGTCTTTCTGCCTGTTACCTAAGGTATTCCCGCTAATATTCTGTGTATGCCTGTTACTACTGAGAAAATGTAAAAATTTTAATAGTAGGCAAGAAAAAAAAAAAAAATGTAAGACCGCGGTACCTGTGTTAGACACTAGAGGCCGCTATGGTTCTTTTTTCTTGTAATGTGGATTTTTTTCTTCCAGAATCAAATCCAGGCAGTTGGTATGTTCTCTCCTGGGAAGCTGTCTCCTCTGCCCTGTTGCTGCGCTCATCCATCCCCGGGCCCTGCGGCAAAGGGACCCTGGCTCCCATCTAGCTCCTTGTTGTTTTCAAAAAAGGCGCCGAAGGCGCACGTGCCCGCGCGCGTGCACGCGCCTCTATTCATAGAAGCGATCTGGAAAAAGGGGCGGAGCGGGTGGATGACGCTCAGGTGTGCGCCGCGGCGCTACTGCGCATGTGCGGGCGTCCAGCGTGTTTTAAAGCACATTATAGCTGGCTGTTGAAGTGCACAGACAGAGCTAGCAACAATATAAAGGCACACAGAGGCGGTTGATGCAGGCATCCCCTAGAAAGGCACTTTAGTAGACACCAACTGTGATATAGCAGCAATTGTGCTAGACTATTCTCAGTAAAAGTGGTGTATTACGGCTGGAATACCTCAGCTTTAGGCTTAGGAATATGCCGTCCAGAAGCTCCGGAACTGAATCTTCCAGGAAGCGAAGGGGGTCTCATCGGGCTCTGAGGATCTTGGGCATACTTCTGCTGCACCAGTCTCCCCTGAAGTTCAGAGGTAAGTGACCGTAGAGACCCCGCAGGGGTACTTGGTACTGTGGCTGTCCTCAGTTCACCTGCTCCTGTGTATGTAACAGAGGAGGTTTTTTCCTCAGCTCTGGGAGGATTAGAGAGAGATTGTCAACATTGATCGCTGCCTCCCTGTCAGGGAAAGCACGCCCGATCTCCGTCTCCTCCTTCAGAGTGCCTGTTAGCAGAGCAACAGTCCCATACAGGGATCGACCTGCCTGAAGGGGATCAGGATAAGGTTGATTCTGTTATAGAGGAGTCAACAGTGGGGGAACCTTTTCTCAGCATCTCAAGCTGAAAGATTATGGGTTCAGTCTCTGACTAACATGGTCCGATCAGCATTTAAAAATGCACCTTGCGGAACCATCAACCACTACTGTATCCTCGTTGGGGTCGCTAGAAGCCCCCAGACTGTCTGTTCTTTTCCACTTCACCCTTTACTGAAAGGGCTTATTTACCAGGATTGGGAACGTCCTGAGAAAATATTTATTCCCCCAAGAGATTTCCGGTGGTCTATCCCATGGAGGATAAGTTCATCAAAAAAAAATAAAAAATGGAAGGTCCCTACAGTGGACGCAGCCATCTCTTGTATGTATAAATCACTGACATGTCCAGTGGATAATGTCCAAATGTTCAAGAACCCAATAGATAAAAGATTGGAGTCCTTATGAAAGTCTGCTTCTTTCTACAGCAAGCTTGGTGACACAACCAGCAGTAGCAGCTATTGGGGTCTGCTAAGCAGTGAAGGATCAGTTGAAACAGGTCTTGAGGGACTTTACAGATCAGCAGGCTTTGCCCTAGCTGATCTACCTAGAGTCTTAGGCTTTGCGGTTGACGCCATAAAGGATTCAGTCCATCAGGCCTCCCGCCTTACGCTGTCTATAGTACATATGCGTAGGCTTCTATGGCTCAAAAACTGGTCTGCTGAAGCTCCCTGTAAAGAATGGCTGGTTAGCGTCCCATTTCATGGTGAACGCTTATTCAGGGAAAACCTGGACAAATATATCCAGAAAATTTCCAGCGGTAAATACGCTCTTGCCGGTTAAAAACAGAGTTAGAGGTCCCTCTTTAAGAGGCCTGCTTCTCCAGTCCCTGAGGCATCGGCTGTGTAACAGTTCCGACGGCCTCCTCGGTCAATTCCCGGGGGTAAAAAACAGGGACAATAGCAGGGTAATGAGAAACCCTGAGTCAGGGGAGGTACAAAACCTCCCCCAAAGTTAAATTCATTGAAGGGTTGCCCCCACTCAGTCGGGTGGGGGGAGGACTCCAGTTGTTCGCAAGAGACCTGGCGGGACACGATCAAGACAGATAGGTGCTCTCCGCGGTATGTTTGGGATACAGTTTGGAGTTAAAAGACTCTCCTCCTTCCCATTTTTGAGGTCAAACGTGCCAAGGGATCCCCGGAAGAGAGAGTCCCTCCTGTTGGCACTAGAACAACTATTGCTCCAAGGAGTAATTATGGAGGTTCCCCTGGAAGAATGAGGGTTCGGGTTTTACTCAAACCTCTTTACAGTCCCGAAGCAAACGCGGACGGGAGGCCCATATTAATTCTAAAAGGGCTATACAAATTCCTGTATATCAGGACTTTCCGATGGAGTCGATCCGATCGGTGGCCACTGCCCTACAAGGGGAGGATTGGTTAGCCGCGATCGACATCAAAGATGCTTATTTGCACATTCCCATCTTTCCAGTCCACCAAAAATTTCTACGCTTTGCAGTAGAAGGGCGCCATTTTCAGTTCAGAGCCTTACCCTTCGGTTTGGCCACAGCACCACGAGTGTTTACAAAAATTCTGGCCCTTTATTGGCCAATCTAAGAACACAAGGTGTAATGATAATGGCATATCTAGATGACTTGTTGCTGATAGACCACTCAGTGAAAAAACTAGACGTGGTCGTTCACAAGACAATCAAGTATCTGGAATCTCACGGTTGGATTATCAACCGAGACAAGTTAGCCCTAAAAACCAGTCAAAAGTCTGGAATACTTGGGCTAAGGTTGGATTCAGGCCAGAGAAAAATATTCTTGCCTCGAGGAGAGGTGTTGTCTTTGAAAGATTTGATCCACTTAGTGGGTACAAAAAGACAGCCGTCCATACGCCTGTGCATGAGGCTGCTGGGAAAAATGGTGGCATCATTCGAAGCAGTACCCTACGGTCAATTCCATTCAAGGAATTTGCAAGGGGCCATACTGTCAGCCTGGAACAAAAAAGTTCAGGCCCTAGACTTACAATGTCCTTGTCCCCTTCCGTTCGCAAGAGCCTCCGTTGGTGGTTGGTTCCCCAGAATCTGGAAAAAGGGAAATCCTTCAGTCCGATTTCTTGGAAGGTGGTCACTACAGATGCCAGCATTATAGGCTGGGGAGCTGTACTGGAGCAATAGTCTCTCCAGGGCAGATGGTCGGATGCAGAAAAGGCCCTGCCCATCAATCTCTTAGAGATACGAGCAGCCCGGTATGCCCTAGTAGCATGGACATCCAAACTCCAAGGGTCCCCTGTCAGAATTCAATCAGACAATGCCACAGCAGTGGCATATATCAATCATCAGGGGGGCACCAGGAGTCGTGCAGTCCAGAGGGAAGTAAATTACATCCTGAAATGGGCAGAAAAATATGTCCCAGCCATATCTGCGGTATTCATTCCAGGAGTGGAGAATTGGAAGGCGGACTTTCTAAGTCGCCAGCAATTATGCCCAGAGGAAGGGTCCCTTCACCGAGGTTTTCTGGACAATATGTCAGCGGTGGGGAACATCGGATGTAGATCTTCTAGCATCCAGATTCAACGCAAAGGTGGACAGGTTTGTCTCTCGGACAAGGGATCCCCTAGCTTGCGGCTCGGATGCCCTAGTGTTCCCTTGGGATCAGTTCAAGCTGATATATGCATTCACACCGCCACAATGGTTTCCTCGATTACTCCGCAGAATCAGGGTAGAAAAGAAACCAGTGATTCTGGTGGCTCCAGCGTGGCCCCGAAGAGCGTGGTACGCGGAGATTGTAAAAAGTCAGTGGGGAGTCCTTGGACTCTCCCACGTCGTCCGGACCTGCTTTCGCAAGGACCGACATACCACCCTTCCTTACCAGCCCTAGGTTTGACGGCCTGGCTATTGAAGCCCACATTCTAAAAAAGAGAGGGCTCTCTAATTCTGTGGTATCTACCATGATCAATGCCAGGAAGCCGGTATCCAGGCAGATCTACTATAGAATCTGGAAGGCGTACATCGCCTGGTGTGAGGCCAAGAAATGGCATCCACGTAAATACGTAATAGGTAGGATTCTGGACTTCCTACAATGGGCTGTAGATAGGAAGCTTGCCTTGAGTACTATCAAGGGTCAGATTTCGGCCTTGTCAATATTTTTTCAAAGGCCCTTGGCTTCGCATTCACTAGTCAAAGCCTTTATACAAGGAGTGATGCGTATTAGTCCTCCGGTTAATATTCCCATATGTCCATGGGATCTAAACTTGGTTCTGTCGGTTCTACAGAAACAACCATTTGAACCATTACAGCATATTTCTTTGGTTCTTCTCACCAGGAAATTGATTTTTCTAGTAGCCATTTGTTCGGCTAAAAGAGTGTCGGAATTAGCAGCTATGTCCTGTAAGGAGCCATATCTGGTTATCCATAAGGACAGAGTAGTGTTACGTCCTCATCCAGCCTTTCTTCCTAAGGTGGTATCGAGGTTTCATTTGAACCAAGATGTGGTTCTTCCTTCTTTTTTCCCCAAACCTACTTCGGTAGAGGAAAAGTTATTGCATTCTTTGGATGTAGTAAGAGCAGTTAAAGCTTATCTAAAAGCCACTGCTCAGATTCGCAGAACGGATACTTTGTTTATTCTGCCGGAAGGCCCCAGAAAGGGTCAGGCAGCGTCAAAATCTACTTTAGCCAAGTGGATTCGACAGGTCATAATACAAGCCTATGGCTTGAGAAGGAGACCGCCTCCGTTCAAAGTTAGAGCGCACTCCACGAGAGCAATTGGGACTTCATGGGCAGTGCATCACCAGGCCTCCCTGGCTCAAATCCGTAAGGCCGCAACATGGTCTTCAGTTCACACGTTTACTAGGTTCTACCAGGTGGACGTTAGAAGTCAGGAGGATGTCGCCTTTGGGCGCAGTGTGTTGCAGGCCGCAAAAGATCCTCATGTCTGATAGCGCTCAGCTTATATATGGTGTATCCCCCCCCTCATTTGGCATTGCTTTAGGACATCCCATTAGTAATGACTATGTCGCTCTGTGTCCCGTGATGTACGAGAAAGAAAATAGGATTTTTATAACAGCTTACCTGTAAAATCCTTTTCTTGGAGTACATCACGGGACACAGAGCTCCCGCCCCTCTTTGGGGACACTTATTGCTTTGCTACAAAACTGAGGTGCTCCCGGATGGGAGGGGCTTATATAGGGGAGGGTACTTCCGGTTTTGGAAGTTGCCAGTGCCAGCACCTGACGGTATCTATATAACCCATTAGTAATGACTATGTCGCTCTGTGTCCCGTGATGTACTCCAAGAAAAGGATTTTACAGGTAAGCTGTTATAAAAATCCTATTTTTTACACTGTCCTTTTAATTATTTATTTTTTTATCACTGTTATTGCTGTCACAAGGAATGTAAACATCCATTGTGACAGGTACTCTTTATGGAGGGATCGGGGATCTATAAGATCCCAAACCCCTCCTCTGCACTTAAAAGTATTCAAAACGTCAAGATCGGCGTTTTTGAATACTTTATTTTTTAAAACTGGAGCCTTTAAGATGGCAGTAATCTGGGAAGTGATGTCATGACATTGCTTCCGGATTACTAGATCGGAGACCCCAACGAAGCATCGGCTTTGTTCGGGTCTTCAGCCAGCTGGCGGATCTGCCGGCTGGTTGCTCGGTCCTTCCGATGGGACAGGGAAACCCCCGGGCGAGCGGCGGGAGGGGAGGCGTCGCCTCCCGCTGCTTGTAATAACAGCCGAGCGGCTGCTGAGCTGCATTGGTTGTTATTACAATAAAGATGACCGCCCGCTCTAAAGAACGGTACTTTCCCCGTTGAAGCAATATCGGTAATATCGGTCAGTTTTGTGACAGATACTTCTAAAAAAGTGAATATTGGCTGCACCGATAATCCGTCGATCGCTTATTTTAACTATGAAAGTGGTTGTAAAGCCTCAATTTTTTTTTTACCTTCATGCATTCTATACGTTAACGCGGAAAACCACCTGTGCTGCAGCCCCCTTTTTTTCTTACCTAAGCCTGATCTGATACAGCGATGTGCACAAGCGCAGCGGCTCCATTCGCTGTCTTTCTCCTCATTGGACAGATTGATGGCAGCAGAAGCCATTGGCTCCCCTGCTGTCAATCAAATCCTGCAAAGTGGGGGTGGGGCCAAGTTCCGCTGTCTGTGTCGATGGATGCAGCAGCGAGCCTGCATGGGTGCCCCCAGGAAAAGCAGCTTTCCCTGGGGGCACCCAATGAGGAGGAGCCTGGAGTGCCGGCAGGGGACCCCAGAAGAAGAGGATCGTGGCTGCTCTGTGAAAAACCATTGCACAGAGCAGATCTAATTCACAAAATACAAAGGCTCCTGTGAATGGACAGCAGAGGGGAGGGGTGGGCAGAGATGCTGTGTATGAGAAGATGGCGTCTCTCCTGTTACCATGTTGGGAGTATAATGATAGCTGTACTTCCGGGGCATAGTAAAACTGTCAATTGTAAATAACAGAGGTCCAGGAGGTGGCAAGCACCTCATCAGACCTAACCCATAGTAAGCCAACATATTTTACAAAGTGACTGAATTCCAGGATTTTGGCTGTAACAAGAATTGAGGTCCACTGTGTAATGGAATTTCTCCTTGCAGGTGAAAGATAAAAATAAACACTGTCATATTGTCTTTGTAGGGTCACAGTCCAGAGAGCAAAGACGAGTCTGGTTTGCTGATGGTATCCTACCTAATGGAGAGGCCGCAGATGGAGGGAAAGCAAATGCAGCACCTGCTGGAAACTTGACAGTTGAAAATGATGCCAACAAATCCACCCCCAGCAACTCCCCTTCTTCAGAGGCAGGTTGAAGTTTTGTGGCAGCTGCAAGAGTAGTGTGTCCAGCTAACATACCAGTGATGGGTTGAATATTCAAAATACAAACTATGCTGTACTTGG
Source organism: Rana muscosa (assembly GCA_029206835.1). NCBI lineage: Eukaryota > Metazoa > Chordata > Amphibia > Anura > Ranidae > Rana > Rana muscosa. The sequence goes on from CM055120.1 coordinate 78,222,593, forward strand.
GTGTGCACATAGGGTTTCCACTTCTTATGCCTTCCTGAATAATTATTGGGTTCTCCAGTTAGTTAGTGTACAGAGACTATAGTTGTCAGTGGAAATCCCAGTGTGACATTTAGGCCCCTTTCACACTGGGGCGGGAGGTGCGTCGGTGGTAAAACGCCGCTATTTTTAGCGGCGCTTTACCGTCGGATTTGCGGCGCTATTCGGCCGCTAGCGGCGTGGCTTTACCCCCGCTAGCGGCCGAGAAAGGGTTAAAAACCACTGCAAAGTGGCAGAGGCGCTTTGCCAGCGGTATAGCCTCGGTGCCCCATTGATTTCAATGGGCAAGAGCGGCGGAGGAGCGGTATACACACCGCTCCTTCACCGCTCCAAAGATGCGGCTAGCAGGACTTTTTTTTACTGTCTTGCTAGCGCACCGCTCCAGTGTGAACGCCCTCTGGGCTTTCACACTGAAGACACAGCAGCGGCTGTTTCAGGTCGGTTTGCAGGCGCTATTTTTAGCGCAATAGCTCATGCCAAATGATCCAGTGTGAAAGGGGTCTAAAGGATAAGTTCACTTTTTTTTTTTTTTTTTTTTAAGAAATGCAAAAAAAAAATTTTTACAGGTAAAAAATTTTGCATTTCTTTTTCTTTTTTGGAGCCTGTAAAGCATTGCAGATTGCTGGTGCCATGCAGGTCTCCTGCAGACCTGTCAGTGTATCTGTGTGCCGGTACATCCCATACAGGCAAGCAGATACACGGACAGGAAGAATCCATGAACTACCACGGCGCTCCACAACACTGTGGTAGTTCATTGAGAACTACAAGCCAACATCCACAAAGGTTGTCGGGACTTGTAGGTCATTCATGTGCAGGGCTCTGTGTACAAATGACGTGGCCGTGTGGGTGGAGTCTGGCACGGCCGCTCTGATTTCAAAAGCAGACAGCTGGTACAGGGAACTTCTCCCCATACTGCTGTTGGGGAGGTGGGGGGGGGGGGGGGTTGGTCTGTGGCTGCAGCATTGTGAACATGTTACATGTTCCACCCTAAAAACAAACTTCTCTTTTAAAAGGAAACAAAAAAAATTTGAGTGTGGAATTTGTCTTCTTTGGAAGATTTCCCTAACTTGACACTTGGTGAAGTAGTCACAGAAACAGGGAATGAAGGGAGGCTCAAACAGAGACTCAGCCACTAATAAAGAAGGATTAAAACCTCTGTAGGCTTTTATTGTTTGCATATCCACATTGGGGAAGTTTTCCTCACTTTCTTACCCTTTAACTGGTCAACAGGACAGTGAAGTGGGGACCCAGACAGCAGTAAAATCTTGACAGAGGTGCTAACTCGTTCCACTCCCTTTTAAAAAGTTTTGTCAGAACTGTATTACTGCTTGGCAGATTCCTCCTAACCATTTGCCCTGGTACAGTACAGAAAAAGTTGGAAAATAAAATCCAAGATTTGTGAATTGTCACAAGAACGAGCGGTGAGGGAAAAATCTTGGAATGTGGAAATCTATTCCATGACCACTAAGAGGAAATATTTTCTTTGAAGTGATCTCCTTTTGTTTCCTGCTTTTTCTTTGGAACAGGCAGTGAAGGGAGATCTCATCGGGGTCTAAATCATTCCCTACTCTTTCCAAAACTAAAAAAAATAACCGTACATACATGTAAATACACATGATTACTTTTTTCACGATTGAGTAAAGCCATTGATTTGTTTTTCTTTTCCAATAATTTTTATTGAAAATTGTACATATCAAATTTTCAAGGCAAAATATCGTTTACATGATATAAGCACTTCCATATACAAAATGTCTCAAGATACTAGAGGTGAGAGCAATATAGTATACCTCCACAAGGGCGCTCATTTTATCTCGCATCTCTTTAAAGTGGTTGTAAACCCCGCTTTTTTTTTTTTTTTAACAACCTGCAAAACAAAGACATAATGAGCTAGTATGCATAGCATACTAGCTCATTATGAATCACTTACCTGAGATCGAAGCCCCCGCAGCGGTGCTCGGACACCTCCGTTGCCGATGCCATCTTGCTCCCCTCTGCCTTCCGTGTATCGTCGCTCCGGCGCTGTTATTGGCCCAGGAGTGGCGATGACGTCACACGCATGCGCGCTCGGGCCGGCTAACTCCATTTAGAAATCCGGCTACTAGTGCGCATGCGCGTGACGTCAGCAGCGCCGTTTTTTTTTTAAACTGTCAGTTTTATTGATTTTTCATTTTTACCAACAGAAAAAGACAGACAATACAAAAAAAATAACAAATTAAAATACAAATAAAAGGCACGCTATGCGATACATGGCAAAGGCAAACCTCAAGCGAACTGTCCACACACATTGTCACCCATAAAGAGACAAAGTTGAGGCATATAAAACAAATAAACACTAAGCCGTGTGTGTCCATGTTCAAACAATAAAGTTAGCTTTAAGGCATCTGTAGTACCATTAAGGTTGAGCTCGTTCAGATAAAAATCAGGAACAAAAAAAAAAAAGGAGAATGGATAAAGAAAAGGTAGTTAGAGTCAAGGAGACTGGAGAGGACAAGGATAGGGAGAGGAGGAAAGGGTGGAAGGGGGCAAAGGGTAGGAAAGAAGAGGACAACAACCCGACCTCAGGCCCCCTCACCGCCCGGGGACAACAACCACGTGTTAGCCGATATTAGGAGCTTCTAGTTTGTCCCACAGTTCCCATATTTGGTTGTGTGTGTCGAGGGTATTGTTTAGGGATGCAGTCAGGTATTCCATCCGCTTAACATCTCTAATCCTGGAGTGCAATTCAAACAAAGAGGGGGGTTCCTTCCTTTTCCATTTCAGGGCTACCAAGCATCTCCCCCCTGTTAGCACCTGGGCTAGGAGTTTTTTCGAGGTTTTGGAAAAGGAAGGGGGTAGAAGACCCAAGAGGAGCAATTTAGGATCGAATGGCACCCAAGTATCAAACATGGAGTGGAGAAGAGAATGCACCGTCTGCCAGTAGGGGACAATCAGTGGGCATGTCCAATAGGTATGATACAGTGTCCCCACCTCCTTACTACAGCGCCAACAACAGCGATCAGCTGAGGGGTATATAGAGTGAAGCAGGTCAGGAGTTTGGTACCAGCGAAGTAAAATTTTGTATTGATTTTCTTTGTACAGCGTACAGACAGAACTCCTAGGGGCCTGTGACCATATAATTTGCCAAGTCTTCAAGGGTATATCCTCACCCAAGGCCTGCTCCCACTTATGCAAATAGGCATGCCGAGGACCAGATGATGACATATTCGTGATCAGGAGTTGATAGGTGCGCGATATCATACATTTAGGGGACGAACCCTCCAAGCAGATTTTCTCAAACTCGGTTAAGGGGGAGAACTGCAGATTTGATACCAGAGACTGTGCAAAATGGCAGATTTGTAGGTAACTAAAGAAGGCCTGTCTGGGTAAATCAAAGGCTTCTTTCAGGTCTTGGAAGGACCTCAGGATTCTGGTTCTGGTATCCACCAATTGACCATACCGAAATAAGGCCCTATCTATCCAAAAGTGGGACATCTGCGAGGTCAAGATGTCCGGGACATTGGGAGTAAATAAAAAGGAGGTGACCAGTGAAGCAGCGGAGGTGAGCGGGTACGTCGATTTAGCACGTCGCCATAGTGTCCGTAAGAGCGCCATTGGGCCTAGCAGTTGGGACCTACCGAGGGGTATATCTGTGCTCCATAACATGGAGTTAGGATGGGTAGGAGCCAGCCACAACTTCTCAATTTGTGTCCATTTGTTGTATGCGTGGAGGGTAGACCAAGAGGCCACCGGGCGCAACTGAGCAGCCAAGTAGTACTTGGCTATGTTGGGAAAGGCGAGACCGCCTTGGCCGAGGGGGGCATATAATATTGATCTAGCAATCCTGTGTCTCTTGTAATTCAAAAAAAACTTGAGCAAGTCGCCTTGAAGGGTTCTGAAGTGTGCGGCTGGGATAGGGATAGGAAGTGTCTCAAAGAGGTAAAGGAGTCTGGGTAAGATCGCCATCTTAATGGTCGCCAGACGACCAAAGAGAGATAGCTTTAAGGTTTTCCATTTAGCCAGAGAGGCCCTAATAGAGTTATATAGTGGAGGAAAGTTGGCCTTGTATAAAGTTTCATAGGGGGGTGTGAGGTGGACACCTAGGTACTTCAAGGCGGACGTCTTCCACGTATAGTTGAATGATTGGGAGAGGGCAGACAGTGTCCGAGGGGTCATGTTGAGGGGGAGGGCCTCTGTCTTAGAGTTGTTAATCTTAGCGGCGCCGGTTTTAAATGCAAATATCTCCTTAACCGTGTAGGTTAAGGAGATATTTCATGCACCTACAGGTAAGCCTTAATCTAGGCTTACCTGTAGGTGCATGTTGTGTAAGTGGGTTTACAACGACTTTAAACTTCAACTTAATGAGCTACATGAGAAACCTGTTACAAGTAATGAAAAAACAGACAAACAAAAACTCTACAAAAGGAAAAAAAAAAAAGGAAAAAGGGAGGACAGGATTAGCGCTTTCTTAGATGCCTGTCATCCCTCCAGGCTACATGAAGATGAAGAGGAGGAATCCATACCATGTTACCATGTAGCCTAAGTCTTCTCTCTGAAACTCAAACAGAATATAGGGGAAGAAATTAAAAACCTGTAAGAGGAATGAAGAAAGAGGAGAGAAGAAGGGGAGAGGAAGGTAAAGGGGGGGGGGAATGTGCACCCCTGTCATTCTCCGCTAAACTGTACTAGTATCTCATAATCCTTCTGACAGGTATTTTATCCATGGTTCCCAGACTCTATCAAAGAGTGGCTGTTGATCGAGTAATATCGCCGAGAGGCGTTCGTTGATCATGATCCACAACAACTTAGTTTTCACCAAGTCGAAGGGGATGATTTGTTTTTTATTTATTTTTATTTTACTTTTACAACATTTATTGGACGTGGAATAAATTAATACAATTATCAACATTGTTAATGTATTTCTGTTTCTGGCTAAATCACAAATTATTCTTTATTTCATCTTTGTGTTTACATGCAGGCTGAGAATATATCTGGATTCTGTGGCAGTATAACACAGGTGGGCAGTGCAATGAACCTTATACCAGAGGATGGTCTTCCCCCTATCCTCATCTCCACTGGAGTCAAAGGAGGTATTTTATTTTTTATTTTTTTTGCAGTGTTCAGCTTTATACTCACAAACGTGCAAATCACTGTTCACCTGTCTGACTTCAACAAATGTATTCTTGCCATGGGTTCCTCCCCTTTCACATCTGTAGTTTACCTTGCACTACATTAACCCCTTACCTTATCCACCCCCTAGCTCTTTAAGAGAACCTAAATGTCACTGAGGTGGAGGGGGGCGTTTCGATGGTAAAGTCCATCGGGAACGTTCCAGAACATTTTGGTCACTGTGCTGGGAGAAGCGTGCAGTAAACTTTTCCCTATGGATGCATGTATGTGGCCACTCAATGTTAAAGTGGATGTAAACCCCACATATACCCAGTGAAGTGAACAGCCTCAAAAATGGAACAAATCTCCCTCTTAAGTTTTACATGTATATCTGCTGTCTTCAACTTTATATACTGTTTAGAAAGTGCACATCCTGTTAGAATTTACTCTTCCTGATTTCACCAGTGGCTGTGGATTCTTGCCATACACTGTGAGACAGCTGATTGGAGGAAAGGAAGAAACAATGCAGAGCTGTGAATATGGTATAGTGGTCCTCTGCGCTACTATGTGATCTATGTGTTATCAATAAATCCTAATTGGATACCAAGAATTGCTGCAAAACCTAGTGATTTCACAAATACACGTGCATAAATAAATAAATGAATTATTTTGTGCTATTCCATCCTCTATAATTGAATAAACGATGTGAAATAAATGTGAACTAAAATTTTGCAGTAGTGAAGTGCAATAGTAACTGAAAATCAAAAATCCTAAATGAATCAATTCCCAATCTAATAATAACAACAGTGATAAAGACCAATGGTGGCTGAAATCCAAATTTTAGCAATGTGATCAATATGTAGTCCTTCAATATACAGATCCAATAAATTCATTAGTATAGTTTCCAGAGAGTCTGTGCGCCGCCACCAACACCTCAGTGCTCACAGCACTCTCACCTCATATCCACAGAATATAAGCCTTGAATGCTGTTAGAGGCAAGCTGTTCCCTCCTGCTGGGGACTCCTCTGCAAATCCTCATTCAGAAGATCCAGCCTCATGTGTAGGGGTTAAGTAAACAGACAAGCCTCCAATAGTGCATTAACGTTTCCAAACCAATTTAATAAAAATATTAAAATCTGCTTACATCTAAGCACAATAAAAAGCACCTCAAATGGTAAAAACATTGGCGTTTCCGCCTCTCGCGTCACTTCCGGTCCGCTGCGTCTTACGGCCACACCCTACGTGTTACGTCACGTGACTTCTTCAGGGGTCCTCTTATTGTGCTTTAGATGTAAGCAGATTTTAATATTTTTATTAAATTTGTTTGGAAACGTTAATGCACTATTGGAGGCTTGTCTGTTTACTTCACCCCTACACATGAGGCTGGATCTTCTGAGTGAGGATTTGCGTAGGCGTTCCCAGCAGGGGGGAACAGCTTGCCCCTATTGGCATTCAAGGCTTATATTCTGTGGATATGAGATAAGAGTGCTGTGAGCACTGAGGTGTTGGTGGCGGTGCATAGACACTCTGGAAACTATACTACGGAATTTATTGGATCTGTATATTGAGGGACTGCATATTGATCACATTGCTAATATCTGGATTTCAGCCACCATTGGACTTTATCACTGTTATTATTGTTAAATTGGGAATCGATTAATTTAGGATTATTAATTTTCAGTCACTATTGCACTTCACTATTGCAAGATTTTAGTTCACATTTATAACACATTGTTCAATTATAGAGGATGGAATAGTGAAAAATCATGTATTTATTAATGCAAAGCTGTGCTGTGAATAGACAAGCTCTCTGCTAATCTATAACACCCACCCACCAGAGGAACAGAGCAGGAGAAAGCCAGGGGACTTGGAGCTTTAAAGAGAGATAAGAAAACACTGCAGATATATGAGCCCAGCTAAAATGTCATAAATGTGGTTTACATCCACTTTAAAGCCCACCAGCTACGAGGTTTTAAAATGATGCCTACGTTTGTAGCGGATGTGAACGATTTGGGGATTTTAAGAAGGAATTACATCTTACATCTGCTTAAATGAACATAATCTTCTGAGTATTTGAAGTACAAGTCCAAAGTACCTGATCTCCATATGCAAAATATTTCAATCCTTCAGTGCTGCAAAAATAGTATACTAAAAAGTTTTGAGGGAATTGAACATAGGCCCCCTTTGAAGATGAATGTCCCACCTAACACATATAATACTTGAAAAAGCTTCAGCTCTGTGTATACCTAAGAAGCTTATCGCCTTGTAATTTCTTTGTCTTGGAATGGTCACTTTAATTCCATCTTACCCTCAGGATCTGCTGGTTATCCATGGATTGTTTTGCTTTTACTGAGGGAATTCTTAATATAATGCTACATCATGTATAGCCATTCTTGGGATCTTTGCTGATCTCTAAATACTTTCACTTTGGAAACACCGGGTAGATTCTTCTCTTCTGCATAAATACCTGATCCATGAACATTGTAGCTGCTCACAGTACAGGAAAGTGCAGCATGCAAGGCTTTATTCCTATATTACTTGTGATTACTAAATGTAAAACAAAATGGTGCTTGTAATTGCCCTAACTATAAAAACACCGCTCAGCGCTTGGGATAAAGCAAAAAAATATATATATACACTAGTGAACAGTATAAAACGTGATAACTCAGATATGTGGCAGCTGCTTAAAATAAATAAACATGAATAAAACCGTAATATCAAAACTCTAAAAGGTCCGAGAGTCAAAATAGTGCTGTAGCAGCACTCCAATCAAATGTTGGTTTGAAAGTCCACTACTGTATATATATTTCAACATAGGTAGTGACAGTGGTGTAGACAGGGATAGATGTGACTGCAAAATCTTTAAGTGTACAATGTTCCTTTCACCAGAAGATGTTCACCACGTGGGGGGAAAAAATCCCCTTTTGGGGATGCACTTACCAAAGGTAAGGTTCAAAAGAGCATGAACCACTGATCCTCATCCATCCTAGTTGCTGCACCAAGCAGCCAACCAAGCAACCGGAAGTGACGTTTTGCGCTCCACGGACCAGGAAGGACGCAAGGTCACTGGTAATCCAGACGGCGCGGCCGTCCATTTCCCTGTTCTGAATGCATACAGTCACAATTTTATACTGTCTATTAACAAACTACTTTGTGGTACGCACATAATCTGTAAGGGAACACTGTGGGGGTTTATAATAAAGCTTTTTAAATGGTACTACCCTATGCAGCATTTTTTTGCCTTATATGTAACCGGACCATATATCAAGGGAGTTGTAATAGTGGAGAGTGCAGCAACTGGGACGGATGAGGATCAGTGGTTCATGCTCTTTTGAACCTTACCTTTGGTAAGTGCATCCCCAAAAGGAGATTTTTTTCCCCCCACGTGGTGAACATCTTCTGGTGAAAGGAACATTGTACACTTAAAGATTTTGCAGTCACATCCATCCCTGTCTACACCACTGTCACTACCTATGTTGAAATATATATACAGTAGTGGACTTTCAAACCAACATTTGATTGGAGCGCTGCTACAGCACTATTTTGACTCTCGGACCTTTTAGAGTTTTGATATTACTGTTTTATTCATACTTGTAATTACTGTTTGGCAATTAAGGATGGTTAACTTGCTTCTGACATTGCCTCTACACTGTGTGTTTAAAATCTTGTTTTTATAAGCAGTTGTCACATGCAGAACCAGTTTACTAATGTTTATTTGTTATACTGTAATGTTTTTCATGGAGATACTGAGAATAGTTTGACAGCTCTGCTGGTTTCATGTGCTCCATGTGTTTTTGCTAGTTTTAGTAACACTCTTTAATTCCATTATTTTATTTTACCCTATCACTTTGTTGTTTGGTTCTTAAAGTGTTTCTAAACCCAGGACCCTGCATTCACTATATCTGGTCTCCCACAGTACACAGAACATAGAAATGCAGTCGTTTTAGTAAATATAAACTGCCAAATACCTTTTTCCCTTGGATTGTATTAAAACATTGTTTATACTAAGCTCAATACTAATGATTTCCCACATGATTTTCTCCCAGATTATGCAGTTGAGGAGCGTCCGTCCCAGATGTCAGTCATGCAGCAGCTGGAGGATGGTGGTCCGGATCCTTTGGTCTTTGTCTTAAATGCAAATCTTTTAGCAATGGTGAAGATTGTGAATTGTACGTGTTTTGTTGTTCAGTCTGTGGAATTTATTAAGGCACGTGTTTGCACAGCACTGCCATGTTTTACACCCCTAAAGTTGTTTAAATAACCTGTATACTTTTATTACTGTTGCACATTAACTTTGTCACTTTCATCATATTCGCCTTGTTATGAGTCATTTTCCATTTGTCACAACTACTTGAGAGTTTGGAGAATGGAGCATGTGAAATCGTTCAGGAAACATGGCATTTGTTAAAGTAAACCCTAAAGCTGGCTGGGATTGGATGAACTTTAGATTAATGTGTTCGACAGAAGCTGACCCTTAGATTGACTTCTGTTGAACAAGAATGTTGGAAACGTTTGTGAGGCTCTGTTCACACTAGATACAGTGCAAATTCGCACCACGTCTAAATCGCATACCTGTTAATGTGAACTGATTGCGGAGTGTATGTTAACGACACCCCACAATCAGTTTGCAAAACGCAGCGCGATTTGCAGAATCGGCTCGCATGGGTGTGAACACCCATGCAAGCCGATTCTGGTGTGGACCAAAAAAAGGGTCTTGCATGAGTTTGGTCCGATTGCGATGCGAAATCAGCCATACAGTTTATATGGCTGAAATTCGCATCACACGGACCTTGCATGTGATTTGCACAGTAATGCAGTGTGAATCGCATGCAATGTCTGGCATCGCACTAGTGTGAAACGGCCGTTAAAGCGGAGGTCCACACAAAAATGGAACTTCCGCTTTTCGGAACCCTCCCCCCCCCTCCGGTGTCACATTTGGCACCTTTCAGGGGGGAGTGGGGTGCAGATACCTGCATAATGCAGGTATTTGCACTCACTTCCGGGGTTACGCCACTCCTCCCCCCCCCCCCCCTCGCTGTCTTCTGGGGGACACATGGTCCCAGAAGATAGCAGGGACCATTTTGATTGCGCAGCGTGACTCCCGCATGCGCAGTAGGGAACTGTGAAGTCGCAAGGCTTCACTTCCTGATTCCCTTACCGAAGATGGTGGTGGCAGCATCCGAGGACCGAGGGATGGGTCGGCCTCGGGTGCCGACATCGCGGGCGCGCTGGACAGGTAAGTGTCCATATTTTAAAAGTCAGCAGCTGCAGTATTTGTAGCTGCTGACTTTAAAAAAAAAAAAAAAATCGGCGAACCTCCACTTTAATTAGTATGTCCTGGCAGAATACAATGTTCGGGGGCGGGTATTCCCCTGTCCACCTCTGAGTGGATGGAGGAATTTGTTTTATTTGCTTAGCCTACTGTCTGAACAAAAACAACAGATCATCTATGGCCAGCTTTACAGTGAACTTCTCTTAATTGCTCCTATTTTGACTGTTACATAACAAAATGCTTACAGTGGAATATTTATCTGTTTCATAAGTGCAAAAAAAAAAATGTTGTTAGAAATTTAGAGATGTCCTGTGCCTGTGCAAATTTCCTGTGTTATCTCAAAGAGCTGTCCTAGTTCTTATCTTGGACTACAAAATGTATAGCATTTATGTTAGGCAGAGACACCTGGGCAGGGCTGACAATAGTCCACATAAATGATGCATATTGTCAGCATATAAGAGAGCTTTAAAGTGGTTCTAAAGCCTCAAGGATTTTTACCTTCTATTCATTAAGGTAAAATAAAACTTCTGTACTGCAGGAGCCCCCACAGCCCCCATTTACTCTTACTACTCTTACTTTAGCCTGATCCGATCCATCGATGTGCATGAGAGCAGCGGTTCTTGTCGCTGACTCCCTCCTTGGGCAGATTCATAGCAGCAGCAGCTATTGGCTTCTGCTGCTGTCAATCAAATGGCATGACTGGGGCGGGGCTGAGTCGTCCAGTCTTTGTTGGCTGCAAGCCTGCATGGGTGAAGAGAAGGGGCTTCGAACGCTGGCGAGGGACCCCAGAAAAGGAGGATTGGGGCTGCTCTGTGCAAAATATTTGCACAGAGCAGGTAAGTATGACATGTTTGTTATTTTGGTTTAAAATAACTTTAGGAGCTAAGTGCATTTCTAACAGATCTAGAGGTATTTTGCTGTACTTATAGGTTCTTTTTTTTTTTTTTTTAAAGATTTATTTATTGAAATTTTTCATGTACAAAGCAAACAGTCTTGCAAATGTTCACATCACATGTATATAACATTGCACATTAATGATAGCACCACAGGGCTATATGGTATTATCACAAAAAATTGTGAACCCTGGTTCCTCAACGGAGGAAAACTAAAAAAACAAAATAAGTAGGTCGACCAAAGTGGGCCACGTAGGGCCCCACTATGGGAAATCATAGTATAGTAATCAGTGGAGATATAACCAAGTACAGTCAACCCCTACATACACGCACACGCACCCAGCCATACACACCTCACTGCCCACCACACCTCCAACCAGAACCCGAGAGCACCAAACCAACAACATTGTCCCCAGCAGGCTGCAGCCTTAGCAAGCCAACCCAGGGCAATACCCATTAGGGTTGGGAGAGCGGGGTGTCCTTCCAAAAGGAATCTGCAATGTCAAGCCAGGGCTGCCAAATCTTGGTAAACTTGGCAGGACAGGCCCTACCCTTGGAAAAATGGGTATAACCTTATTTATCATTCGGTACAACCTTTGAACATCTGGAGCAGAGGCACTCTTCCATTGTAACAGAATTAATTTCCTAGCGTAAAAAAGAATAGTGTGCACCAGAATTCGAGCATGGGTCCTGGGTACGAACAAATTGAGAACTACTTATAGGTTCTTTAAATGATAAAACACATGAAAAGGTGCATCTATTGGAGAGATGTACTGCGTTTTTTGTTCACAGGAGCACAATTGGGAGACACGGACAGTTCATTGTGACTGTAACAGGAAGTACTTAAAAAGGAACCTTTATGCGAGTGTCAGATAACACTTTAATGATGATTAGGTTCCAAATACGTATAAAAACATTGAAAATGACTATTACAATTACTGTTAAAATTACAGTAATGCCGCGTACACACGACCGTTTTTAATGATGAGAAAAATGCTATTTTTTAAAATGGTCATTAAAAATGATCGTGTGTGGGCTTCAGAGCATTTTTCACGACGTGAAAAATGGCCATGAAAAAATTGGAACATGCTCTAATTTTTCATGTCGTTTTTCACATCGTCGTTTTCCTCGTCATGAAAAACGGCCGTGTAGAGGCTTTAACGACGTGAAAAAAAATGCGCATGCTCAGAATCAAGTTTGAGACGGGTGCGCTCGTTCTGGTAAAACCAGCGTTCGTAATGGAGATAGCACATTCGTCACGCTGTAACGGACTGAAAAGCACAAGGCTGAAAAGCGTGAATCATCGCTCAACAAACTTTACTAACATGAAGGGTGGCGCCATCCGAATGTACCTTTCCCTCTATAGTGCCGTCGTACGTGTTGTACGTCACTGCGCTTTACTCAAGCATTTTTTTCCACGATAGTGTGTAGGCAAGGCAGGCTTGAGAAGAATCACGTCGAGAAAAATGCAGTTTTTTTCAATGACATTAAAAACGGTCGTGTGTACGCGGCATTAGGCTTAGATTTTCTTGACTTTAATTTTAAAATGGTAAAGCCTTTTTGAGACTTTAGTGGTCAGGTTTACATGTACTTTACAAGAGGATGTCCAGATAATTAAATAATTATCGTTACTGTCCACAGATAGTTACTTTGTATTACATTTAAATACACATTTTGTTGTGTGTTATTTTGTTAAAATAGGCAATTTCTGGTATAAGGTGAAGATTTTGACACAAGGTGGTCCATTTATTCTCCTTTTACACCTGTACAACTCCAAAGTCACGCAATTTCTTGCGACATTAAGGTGCAACTTTGATGCGACTTTTACACTCTGGCACTTTTGTTGCATCAAATTAGTGCAGGAACCTTTTCAAAGTTCCTGTGACTTTAAGTTGCATAGATGTGAATGGGTTCCATTGAAATCAATGGGCTGTGACTTGTCATGCAACTTTGTTTCCGAAGTGCATGGTAGCCAATCGTCTTTCTGTCGTGTGACAAATCACGCAGCGCGTGTCGCCCGACAAATCACACAACGCATGTCGCTCAAAAGAAGTTCCGGCACTTCTTTTGAGCGACACACATTGCGCTATTCGACTCACGGCAGAATCGCACCACTTTTGGGGTGCCATTAAGGAATAATGGCATTGCAAACACATACCGCGTTTTGCGTCTATTCCGTCCGCGATTCAAATTGCCTATGTGTGAACAGAACTTTAATCAACCCCAAGTAGTTTTATAGCAGCTACACATCACTTTTGTTAAAGTTACATACAAAACATTAATAAAAAAAACACACAGTAACGTGTTCTGTGTAGTACCTTTAAATTCCCTTTTAGTGACTCATTCTGTGCACCGTGCTTTCAGGGCCATGGATAACATAAAGCAGAGTGAGCTTTTTCCCTTAGGCGGCACTTTTTACTAACATGCATTGTTGGCAAAATGAACCAGATAATTTACTGCTTGTGCCTAAACACTGATAGACCTGAAACAAGGAATTCAATTCTATCACTGCATGAGCTACAGCTCTTGTCTAAGCCCCTCTTGTGCTGTTATATGCTAAAAAGGAGGCTGTTTTCTTTATATATTTCAGTATATTAGGTTTACATTTGAGCCTGAATAGGCAAGATGGTCATTACTGGTTGTAATGCTATGGGTTCATGCTACCTTCTCTATTTTAAAATGTGACGTTTTTAAATATAAGGGCTCAGAAATGGTGGTCACCTGGTAAGAAATCGCTATAACCAAATAGCTGCAGGATACTAAAATGTAAAGGAATAGAAGGGGTTGGGGTTGAATGTTAAAGGTTTGGTTTACACTGTACCCATATGAAATGTTTGTCCTTTTTTCCACACAAATAGAGCTTTCTTTTGTTCGTATTTAATCACCGCTGGGTTTTTTATTTTTTGCGCTATAAATCAAAAAATACAGAAAATTCTGTAAAAAAATAATAATCAAAAATTGTCTTTGTTTCTGTTAAAATTTTGCAAATTAGTAATTTTTCTTCATAAATTTTGGCCAAAATTTATACTGCTACATGTTTTTGGTAAAAATAATCAAAATTGGTGTATATTATTTGGTCGGTGAGAAAGTTCTAGAGTCCGCAAGCTATGGTGCCAATCTCTGAAAATTGATCACATCTGAAGTACTGACGGCCTATCTCATTTCTTGAGACCCTAACATGCCAGGAAAGTACAAATACCCCCCAAATGACCCCTTTTTGGAAAGTAGACATTCCAAGGTATTTAGAAAGAGGCACAGTGAGGTTTTTGAAGTTGTAATTTTTTCCCACAATTCTTTGCAAAATCACGATTTTTTATTTTTCCACAAAATTGTCATTATCAGTTTATTTCTCACACACAGCATATGCATTCCACAAATTACACCCCAAAATACATTCTGCTACTCCTGAGTATGGCGATACCACATGTGTGAGACTTTTACACCAGCAGGCGTTCTAGGGGCATACATTTCAAATCTAATTACACTTTGAGGCACTGTAGTGGCATGGATGCGAACTGATGTGGTATGGATGGCTGAGTGTGGGTGGGATGGCTGAATGTGGGTGGTATGGCTGAGTAGGGATGGATGAGTATTGCAGAGGATGGATGGGCGGATGAGTATTGCAGAGGATGGATGGGCGGATGAGTATTGCAGAGGATGGATGGGCGGATGAGTATTGCAGAGGATGGATGGGCGGATGAGTATTGCAGAGGATGGATGGACGGATGAGTATTGCAGACTATGGATGGACGGATGAGTATTGCAGACTATGGATGGACGGATGAGTATTGCAAAGTATGGATGAGCATGCAGAGTATTGGCAGGCTATTGCAGAGTATTGGCAGGCTATTGCAGAGTATTGGCAGGCTATTGCAGAGTATTGGCAGGCTATTGCAGAGTATTGGCAGGCTATTGCAGAGTATTGGCAGGCTATTGCAGAGTATTGGCAGGCTATTGCAGAGTATTGGCAGGCTATTGCAGAGTATTGCAGAGTATTGCAGGGTATTGGCTGGGTATGGGCATGACTGGAATGGGCACTGAGCTGCGCTTTGGGCACTACAGATCCAGCCCACAGCGCTGCTGCAACGATCTTTCCCCCGCTCCTCTCACACTGTACCGATCGGTACAGAGAGTGGAGAGAGGAACCGGCATGGCGCCGGTTTGTTTACAAGTGATCGCTCCGTCATTTGACAGAGCGATCACGTGGTAAACGGGCACTATCAGCATCCCCATACAGGGGAGGAATAAAGAGGTTAGTGAGATGACGGAGAAAGGGCTGCAGGCAAACCACAATGAGACAGGGCCAAGGAGGCAGCTGCGTGCCTGCATAATTTGCCCAGCAGAGCACGGAAGAGATGGAAACACCCACTCGCTAGTGGGCATTCTAATCGGTCTATAGATCCATCTTCTCACCTTACTCATTGGGAAGAGGGAACCTCTAAAGCAATATCCAACCCTGGATCAGTGAGTACCTCTACTAAACCTCCCTCCACTGAAGCTGCACTGGTAGATGGGGGTGACAAAGACCCCAAACGTGCACTGCTAGATGGCAAATACAAACATTTCTTCTCTCTGCCTAAGCCCCTCTCAACCTAAGCTGCTGTAAAAATATCGTAATGATATTAAAAAACATATACAACTTACAGAGCTACTCAAAAATATAATGTATAAAAAAACTAATAGTTCATACCATAATACCTACAACCAAAAGGAATGCATCAATGCGTAAAAAATTATAATAATTCATAACAATAATGATGTGCAAATCAAAAAGGTGCAACAAATCAATACATCATTAGTTCATCCAACAAAAAATATAATGAAAAAGGGGAATAGATTGTGCAAAATCAATCCTGTATAGTACAAAATAATCATAAGTCAGTTAAACCATGCAGTGTGTAAACAAACATCTGCCACAAGGTGAGAAATGTGATAGCATGTCATCTGTAGTAAAGTGTCTGTGTTTCACACACTTCAGGTTGCACACCAGTGATCTAATTCACTCACCAGATTTGGTTAACCATTGGTTACAAAATAGTGAAGGATGGCATTCCTCAAAAATCCCTTGGTTCCTACGATCTTATAACACTCATAAAAAGAAGGTCCCATTCCAAAAAAAAAAAGGAAAATGAGCTCATAGCGAAAACAACTTCTTTATTAAAGGTCAAATTAAAAACAATCCACAGGTACTCAGAGTGTTCAGCCCAGCACTAAGGAACTGGTAGCTAAGAAATAAAGGGATTTTTATAACAGCTTACCTGTAAAATCCTTTTCTTGGAGTACATCACGGGACACAGAGCGACTTAGTCATTACTAATGGGTTATATAGTTTACCTTCAGGTGTTGGCACTGGCCAATTCCAAACCGGAAGTACCCTCCCCTATATAAGCCCCTCCCACCCGGGAGCACCTCAGTTTTGTAGCCAAGCAATAAGTGTCCCAAAAAGAGGGGTGGGAGCTCTGTGTCCCGTGATGTACTCCAAGAAAAGGATTTTACAGGTAAGCTGTTATAAAAATCCCTTTTTCTTTTTCGTACATCACGGGACACAGAGCGACTTAGTCATTACTAATGGGACGTCCCAAAGCAATGCCAAATGAGGGGGGGGGTACATAAGCTGGGCGCCATCAGGCATGAGGATCTTTTGCGGCCTGCAACACACTGCGCCCAAAGGCGACATCCTCCTGACTTCTAACGTCTACCTGATAGAATCTAGTAAACGTGTGTACCGAAGACCATGTTGCGGCCTTACATACTTGAGCCAGGGAGGCCTGGTGATGCACTGCCCATGAAGTTCCAACCGCTCTTGTGGAGTGCGCCCTAACTTTGAACGGAGGCGGTCTCTTTCTCAAGCCATAGGCTTGTATTATGACCTGTCGAATCCACTTGGCTAAAGTAGATTTTGATGCTGCCTGACCCCTTCTGGGGCCTTCCGGCAGAACAAACAAAGAATCCGTTCTGCGAATCTGAGCAGTGGCTTTTAGATAAGCTTTAACTGCTCTTACCACATCCAAAGAATGTAATAACTTTTCCTCTACTGAGATAGGTTTGGGGAAAAAAGAAGGAAGAACCACATCTTGGTTCAAATGAAACCTCGATACCACCTTAGGAAGAAAGGCTGGATGAGGACGCAATACTACTCTGTCCTTATGGACAACCAGATATGGCTCCTTACAGGACATAGCTGCTAATTCCGACACTCTTTTAGCCGAACAAATGGCTACTAAGAAAACCAATTTCCTGGTGAGAAGAACCAAGGAAATGTGTTGTAATGGTTCAAACGGTTGTTTCTGTAGAACCGACAGAACCAGGTTTAAGTCCCAAGGACATATGGGAATACTAACCGGAGGGCTAATACGCATCACTCCTTGTATAAAGGCTTTGACTAGTGAATGCGAAGCCAAGGGCCTTTGAAAAAATATTGACAAGGCCGAAATCTGACCCTTGATAGTACTCAAGGCCAGCTTCCTATCTACAGCCCACTGTAGGAAGTCCAGAATCCTCCCTATCATGTACTTACGTGGATGCCATTTCTTGGTCTCACACCACGTAATGTACGCTTTCCAGATCCTATAATAGATCTGCCTGGATACCGGTTTCCTGGCATTGATCATGGTAGATACCACAGAATTAGAGAGCCCTCTCTTTTTCAGAATGTGGGCTTCAATAGCCAGGCCGTCAACCTAGGGCTGGTAAGGAAGGGTGGTATATCGGTCCTTGCGACAGCAGGTCCGGACGAAGTGGGAGGGTCCAAGGACTCCTCACTGACATTTTTACCATCTCCGCATACCATGCCCTTCGGGGCCACGCTGGAGCCACCAGAATCACTGGTTTCTTTTCTACCCTGATTCTGCGGAGTAATCGCGGTAACAATTGTGGCGGTGGGAATGCATATATCAGCTTGAACCGATCCCAAGGGAACACTAGGGCATCCGAGCCGCAAGCTAGGGGATCCCTTGTGCGAGACACAAACCTGTCCACCTTTGCGTTGAATCTGGATGCTAGCAGATCTACATCCGGTGTTCCCCACCGCTGGCATATTGCCTGGAAAACCTCGGGGTGAAGAGACCATTCCCCCGGGCATAATTGTTGGCGACTTAGAAAGTCCGCTCTCCAATTTTCCACTCCTGGGATGAAAACCGCAGATATGGCTGGGACATATCTTTCTGCCCACTCCAGGATGCAATTTGCTTCCTTCTGGGCTGCACGACTTTTGGTGCCACCCTGATGATTGATATATGCCACTGCCGTGGCATTGTCTGATTGAATTCTGACAGGGGACCCCTGGAGTTTGGATGTCCATGCTACTAGGGCATACCGGGCTGCTCGTATCTCTAAGAGATTGATGGGCAGGGCCTTTTCTGCTTCTGACCACCTGCCCTGGAGAGACCATTGCTCCAGCACTGCCCCCCAGCCGATGAGGCTGGCATCTGTAGTGACCACCTTCCAAGAAACCGGACTGAAGGGTTTCCCTCTTTCCAGATTCTGGGGCACCAACCACCAATGGAGGCTCTTGCGAACGGAAGGGGACAGGGACATTGGTAAGTCTAAAGCCTGAACTTTTTTGTTCCAGGCTGACAGTATGGCCCTTTGCAAATTCCTTGAATGGAATTGACCGTAGGGTACCGCTTCGAATGAAGCCACCATCTTTCCCAGCAGCCTCATGCAGAGACGTATGGATGGTTTTCTTTTTGTACCCACTAAGTGGGTCAAATTTCTTAAAGACGACACCTTCTCTGGAGGTAAGAAAATCTTTCTCTGATTTGAATCCAGCCTTAGCCCTAAGTATTCCAGACTTTTGACTGGTCTTAGAGCTGACTTGTCCCGGTTGATAATCCAACCGTGATATTCCAGATACTCGATTGTCTTGTGAATAGCTACTTCCAGCTTTTCCACTGAGTGGTCTATTAGTAGCAGGTCGTCTAGATACGCCATTATCGTTACACCCTGTGTTCTTAGATTGGCCAATAATGGGGCCAGAATTTTTGTGAACACTCGTGGTGCTGTGGCCAGACCGAAAGGTAAGGCTCTGAACTGAAAATGGCGCCCTTCTACTGCAAAGCGTAGAAATTTCTGATGGGCCGGAAAGATGGGAATATGCAGATAAGCATCCCTTATGTCGATCGAGGCTAGCCATTCCTGCCCTTGTAGGGCGGTGGCCACTGATCGGATCGACTCCATCCGAAAGGTCCTGATATTTAGGAACTTGTTTAGCCCTTTTAGATTTAATATGGGCCTCACGTCCCCATTTGGTTTGGGGACTGTGAAAAGGTTCGAGTAAAACCCGAATCCGCTTTCTTCCAGGGGAACCTTCATGATTACCCCTTGGAGCAATAGTTGTTCTAGTGCCAGAAGGAGGGATCCTCTCTTTTGGGGATCTCTTGGCACGTTTGACCTCATAAATTGGGCAGGAGGAGTGCCTTTTAACTCCAGCTTGTATCCCAGACTTACTGCGGAGAGCACCCATCTGTCTCTGATGGTGTCCCGCCAGGTCTCTGTGAACAACTGAAGTCTTCCCCCCACCCGATTGAGCGGGGGCAATACTTCATGCCTTAGGGGGAGGTTTTGTACCTCTCTTGATCCAGGGCTTCTTGTTACCCTGTGATTGTCCCTGATTTCTGCCCCCTGAATTTGACCGCGGAGGCCGTCGGAACTGCTTCACAGCCGATGTGCCCGGGACTGGAGAGGTAGGCCTCTTAAAAGAAGGACTTCTACCCTTGTTCTTAACCGGTAAGAGTGAACTTTTACCGGCAGAAATTTTCTGGATATATTTGTCCAGATCTTCTCCAAATAAGCGTTCTCCATGAAATGGGAAGCTAACCAGCAGTTTTTTACAGGGAGCTTCAGCAGACCAGTTTTTGAGCCACAGAAGCCTACGCATATGTACTATAGACAGCGTAAAGCGGGAGGCCTGTTGGATTGTATCCTTTATGGCGTCCACCGCAAAACACAAGGCTCTAGGCAGGTCAGCTAAGGCATGAGCCTGCTGATCTGGTAAGTCCCTTAAGACTTGTTTCAACTGATCTTTCACTGCTTGGCAGACTCCAATCGCTGCTACCGCAGGTTGTGTCACCATACTTGCTGTAGAGAAAGCAGATTTTAGTAAAGACTCCAATTTTTTATCTATTGGGTCTTTGAACATTGGAACATTATCTACTGGACATGTCAGTGATTTGTTAACAGAAGAGATGGCTGCGTCCACTATAGGGACCCTCCATTTTCTTATGAACTTATCCTCCATGGGATAGATCACCGGAAATCTCTTGGGGGGAGCAAATATTTTATCAGGATGCTCCCAATCCTGGTAAATAAGCCCTTCTAATAAAGGGTGGATTGGGAAGGAACAGACCGCCTGGGGAGCTTTTAGCGACCCCAGCGAGGAAACCGTAGTGGATGGTGGTTCCGCCAGAGGCATTTTAAATGCTGATCGGACCATGTTAGTCAGAGACTGAACCCATAATCTTTCAGCCTGAGAAGCTGAGAAAGGTTCTTCCACTGTTGATTCCTCTATAAGTGAATCAACCTCATCCTGATCCCCTTCAGGTAGGTCGATCTCTGTGTGGGGCTGTTCCTCCACTAACAGGCACTCTGAAGGAGGAGACGGAGATCGGACGCGCTTTTCCTGTGACAGGGAAGCAGCGATCAATGCTGTTAATCTCTCTTCCAATCCTCCCAGAGTTGAGGATAAAACCTCCTCTGTTATATATACAGGAGCAGGTGGACTGGGGACAGCCGCAGCACCAGGCATTCCTGCGGGGTTTCTACGGCTACTGACCTCTGCATTCTCAGGGGAGATTGGTGCAGTGCAAGCATGCCCAATATCCTCAGAGCCCGATGGAGACCCCTTTGGCTTCCTGGAAGATTTATTTCCGGAGCGTCTGGACGACATATCCTTTAAGCACAAAGCTGAGGTATTCCCGTCGTCATACACCAATTTTTGCTGGTAATAGTCTAACACAGGTGCTGCTATATACCAGCTGGTGTCCACTAAAGTGCCTTTCTATGGGGATGCCTGCATCAACCGCCTCTGTGTGCCACTGTTTGTTGCTAGCTCTGTTTGCATGCAGCTGACACTTGTACTGTGTCTTTTAACCATGCTGGGACGCCCGCACATGCGCAGAAGCGCCGCGGCGCGCATCGAGCGTCATCCACCCGCCCCGCCCCTTTTTTTTCATAGGAGGCGCGTGCACGCGCCCTCGCGCGCGCGCCCGCCTCAGAGAAACTTACCAGCTGCCTGGATCTTTTGAGTTGAGAAAACCAAAGATCCACATTTACAAGAAAAATGGACTACAGCGGCCTCTAGTGGTTTAACACAGGTACCGCGGTCCCTGTTTTTTTTTTTTTCTTGACTACTATTAAAATTTTACATTTTCAGTAGTTATAGGCAAACACAGATATTTAGCGGGAATACCGTTAGGTAACAGACAGAAAGACAAATTAGGCTTGGGGGTCCCCCAATAGAACCAAGTTCCTGAGGGCCCCCACTTACCTGATCCCCGCCGCAGGACTTTGTTTGGTCCACAAAAGTCCAAACTTCACCTATCACGGCAGGCATTGTAATTAAACCTTCAGGGACCGGGTTCCCAAGGATTCCACTCCCCTGGACCTGTATAGCACCCTGCACAGACAGCGTCTTGGTCGTGGGTATGACCAGAGCTCTGGATCCCAGGGTCCAGCCCTCCTAAGAGAAGCATTACAGGCAAAACCTTGCTCTTCTGCTGCAAGGCCCGGGTACCGACCGTTTAGCTATGAAGCTTTTTTGGTGGGATCCGGAACAGCTTACTAAGGCCCAAAAGAACCTGTACGCAAGCCCAGTGAAAACACATGTTACTCTTTGGCCAACACCTTAGACACTGGCAAAAAACTGAGGTGCTCCCGGGTGGGAGGGGCTTATATAGGGGAGGGTACTTCCGGTTTGGAATTGGCCAGTGCCAACACCTGAAGGTAAACTATATAACCCATTAGTAATGACTAAGTCGCTCTGTGTCCCGTGATGTACGAAAAAGAAAAAGCACCACACCAATCTGTTTCCTACTGTGCGAGCGGCCTCTTGTTAGTGTGCCAACATTGCAGTACTCAAGGCCCGTCCAATATGTTTTGTCTATATTCTCCTGATGTCTGTATAGACGAAACGTGTTGGGCAGTGCCTGAGTTATGCAATATCAGCACACTGAGAAGAGGCCGCTCGCAGAGCAGGAAGTGCATTGGTGTGGTGCCCGATTTATGTCTTCGCTAGCTGCTCCTTAGTGCTGTACTGAACACACTGAGTACACCTGGATTGTTTTTAATGTGACCTTTTTATTAAAGAAGTAGTTTTACGCTATGAGCTCTTTTTTCTTTTGCATTATTTTGAATGGGATCTTCTTTTCATGAGTGTTTTGAAAATCGTAGGAACCAAGGGATTTTTGAGCAATGTTGTCTTGTGCTGTTTGACCATTTTTGTAACAAGTGGTCAACAGAATCTATTAAGTGAGTTATACCCCTGGTGTGCATCCTGAAGGTTGTTAAACAGACACTACATTTAAGTGTTGCTATCACATTCTCACTTTGTAGAACATGTTTGTTTACACACTGCATGGTTTAATAGGTTTAGGATTATTTTATTATATACTGGATTGATTTTGCATAATCTATTTCTTTTTTATATTGTTTATTTCTATATTGTTTGTTGGATGAACTAATGATGTATTGATTTGATGCACTTTTTTGATTTGCATATCATTTTGTTATGAATTATTTTGATTATTGATTTAATGCACTCAATTTTGTAGTTATTATGGTATGAACGATTCATTTTTTTATTTATTTTATTTTTGTGTAGCACTGTATGTTGTATATAACGGTTTTTAATTCCATGTTACTGGATATTTGTAAAGCAATTTAGCTATGCAATACTTTACTATTTAGCCTTCCTACCCAGGTACAAGGCATTAGGAAAGGCAAATTGTTTATTCTCCATGACCCTTTAAAGGTCATAGAGCTGACCTCTGTGCTGGAAAGAAGGGTCAGCAACACCGATATTATCCATTCCATGAAAGCTGATGTTAAACTGGCCCTCTGCAAAACAAAAGCCAATTCCCTAAAATCTGAAGTTTTAGAGAAAAGGTTTAGACGTAATACCAGAATGCTGGGTACTCAGGAATGTGCACAGGGTAATAATTACATAGTGTTCATTAAAAACTTGGTAATTAAAGAAATATTGTCTTGTAGGTCCAGAATAATGCTGTTTCTCGATTTTTTTCAAGAAGTTCAGTATGTTTTTTTCAAGAATGTTAAAAACTGGCGCTGGATACATAGCCTGCAATACGCTGTTATATGCAGAAAAAAAAACTTACACCCCTTTCACACTGGGGTGGTGCGGGTGTTGGCAGTAAAGCGCCGCTAGTTTTAGCGGCACTTTACCGCTGTTATAGCGGCAATTTTCGGCCGTTAGGGCACTTTTAACCCCTGCTGAGGAAAGGCGCTTTGGCAGCCTGTTTTTCGGCACTGCTACAGCGCTTTGCAGGCGCTTCGGCACTGCTGCCCATTAATTTCACCGCCCCAAAGATGCTGTTTGCAGGACTTTTTTTCCTGTCCTGCAAGCGCACCGCCCCAATGTGAAAGCACTCGGGCTTTCACACTGGGGTGACTTGAGAGGCGCTTTACAGGAGCTATTTTTAGCGCTAAAACGCCTGAAAAGCGCCCCAGTGTGAAAGGGGTAAAACTTATGGAAACAGAACTTTTAACGATACCACATGAAATATAATAAAATATGAAACGTGTGGAAGTCACAACAAGCAACCCATCACCCAATTGTAGTAGAGATGAGGAGGAAACTACTACATGATATATATATAGCAGTCTTATTTAAATGTGATTATTATATGTATCATTCTAGATTTTTAAATGGTAAAGTGTTTTAACGTCTGTACAAATAATATTTTCTTTTTAAATATTTTATTATATTATATTTTGTAAGATACAACAAATTACAATAATATTCCTCGTAATAAACAAGTTTCAAGCATAAAATTAAACATAAACAGGAGAGCTTCTCATGAAAATTTAAGTTAATCGATTATAGTATTGATTTTTAAACATTCTACTACATAAAACAAAATGTCAGAAATTTTACATATCAGAGTATTTCTAAATAGCATAAAGTAAAATAAGACATTCAGAGTGAATAAATGAAGTGAATAATAAACATTATGTAAATCAGCCAAAATAGAATATGAAAGTTATGAACCATATATAAAACGAGAAAAGATAGGGGGTTGAGATAGAATAGCATTTTAGAATTTGATGGAGTTAAGGGGTATATCAGTCTTTAATCAGGGCCAGGGTCCGGCTGTGTGGCCTGGCGTATCCTGAAAGAGTAAATTAATAATTTTCCTACCCCTATCTCGTATTCTAACTTTTGTGGGGAGGGGGGGAGGGAAAAGAAAAGGGAGAGTTGTAAGGAGAGGGGAAAAAGGAAGCAGCATTCAGAGAATTATATTATATATTTTAAGTTTATATCGATGATATATTTGTATCTGGTGGAAGATAGTGGTCAATCCATGGTTGCCATACAGATTCAAATTGATGGATTCTGTCCAAGTAAATTGCTTCAGTTTTAGCATGTACCATGGCTTGCGTCACTCTCTGTTTAACAGTTTGTATGCAGAGGGAATTGGTTTTCCATGCTTTGGCTATGGATTGTTTAGCCGCTGTTGTAACAAATAAGGATAGTTTGAATTGGCGAAGGGTCAAGCATTGGGGTTTGTAGTTTAATAAAGCAATCTTTGGGTCAGGCAGTAAGGTTGTTTTAAAAACTGTTGAGAGAATTTTAAAAACTTCCTTCCAGAATGAGTTAGCTATAGGACACTCCCACCATGTGTGTATATATGTGCCTTGGTCTGTACAGCCTCTAAAACAATTGGCAGGATATTGATGGTTAAATTTAGATAGACGGGAAGGTACTAAGTACCATCTAGTAAGGACTTTGTAATTAGTCTCAAGAGTTACAATGTTGGGACTGGCTGATTTAGTTGCTTGCCATATTTGGGTCCAGTCGTGTTCATCTAGTTCAGTGGTTCTCAACTCCTGTCCTCAGGACCCACTAACAGGCCAGATTTTAAGTATTACCTTGGGGAGATGCAGACTAGAATACTGCAATCCCTGAGCAGCAAATTATATCACCTGTGATGCATTTCAGTTATCTTACAAACCTGGCCTGTTGGTGGGCCCTGAGGACTGGAGTTGAGAACCACTGATCTAGTTGGAGGTGAAGGTCATTTTTCTATGTATGACGGAAGAGAGGAAGTTGTATGAGAAGTCAATTGGGCATAAAGATCTGAGATTAACCCCTTCCTGTGTGGATTTGATTTACAACTTTGCTCAAAAATTGAGAATTTGTGAGGTGTAGTGTCTGTAGGTTCGTAGGAGGACAGAATTTTTTTTATTTGTAGGTACCTGAAGGATTCTGTTTGTGGTAAATTGTATTGTTCGCAAAAAGTCGAAAAAGGTAATATTTTTGAAGCTTGGAAAAATTGGTGGTTCCTCAGGAGACCTGCAGTGGTCCATGCCGAGAATGATTTAGGGAATGACCAGGCCGGATAGAAGGAAGGGTTATGAAGGAAGGAGAGAAGAGGGTTTAGTTTAGATTGCAGACCAAAACGAGTTTTTAATCTATCCCATAAGGAAAGGCCATGTTTAGTATAAGGATTTGTGATTGATTTCCGTTGGGCTGGGGAGACCCAGAGTACAAATAATCTTTTAATATTGTATTATATTTCACGTGGCACCGTTAAAGTCTTGTTTCCATTAGTTAGGTTTTTTTCTGCAAGTCGTCTCTTTGGATGTGGTACCAGAAACTTAAGGGTTGAATTACTAAAGGCAAATAGACTGCCTTTTGCAAAGTGCAGTTGCCCCAGAGCTTAGTAAATGAGGTAAGGCTTTACTTTGCAAAGAATACCCAATCACTTGCAAGAAAAAAAAAAAAAACCAGCATTTTTCTTTCTTAGGGTTATACTGCCTGCTATCAGGAGAGGACTAGGCAGAACATGTAAAACATGTAAAAACAGCAAAGCTGAACAGTACCGCCCAGGGGGCGGTCCTACTGGCTATAACCCCTCACACTGCAGCCAGCAGCTCAGTTTTTTTCTGCCTAGCATAGGAGAAGGACCTGGCTCCCTGTGGGGACCATTGGTCTTGGAGTTTTTTTGCTTTTTTCTTCTTTTTTGATCCTGAGATCTACTATCAACAGCCGGCTGGGTGACAGGCTGGATAATATAGATCCTTGTAGTCTACCCAGTCCGGCCATTGAGCGTGAGCAGGCCTCTAGCTACACGCTGGGTCGGCCACGACATGCCCCGTTGCTCCAGGGGTGGCCGGTGAGCTATATGCTCCGGGGCACACATATGACCGGGCTACTGCTGTCCGAGTCACAGTGTGCCGTGGCTGACAGCCACTCCGTACTGCTCGGGTGATGGGTCTGTCCGGAATGGGTCCAGCAGTCCCCGCAGGACAGGTAAGTAGAGTTCCACCTGTTTTGGCAGGATGGAACAGCTGGGGATTCCTGGGGAGGTCGACTAGGCGGTCTCTCACTCTCCCTTTCTTCTCTCCCTGTCCTTTCCCTCCTCCCCATGCTCTGTGAGGCTGGGCCTGCTGTCTACCTAACTGGGGGTCCTTCCGGGGGGGGCTCCGAGTTCTGTCTGGGGGCTGCGCTGGGCTGGGGTGGTCCGCTCTCCATAGGGGGTGTCTCTGTATGTTCAGGGGTGAAGGCCTTCGCGTGGTGTGTCAGCGTGCCGCGGGCATTTTTTTTTACCTTAGAGATAGCCCGGCGGCCATTTTCTTGTAGCCGTGCTGGTCTTTTCTGAGGTGAACGGCAGCCATTTTCTTGTAGTCCGCGCCTGTTTTTACTGAGGTGCCCGGCGGCCATTTTCTTGTAGCCGCATTTGTTTGCTGAGGCGCCCGGCGGCCATTTTCTTGTAACCCCAGCTTAGTTTTTGCTTCTAGCGCTGGGAATGTTCCTTCTGAACGGTGCACACTGCATAGAACACCTCATGGCTGACAGGGGAGAGCAGATGGCAGCTTGGCAGCGCTATGCCTGGGTCAGGGTGGTGAGTCCTGCTGGGGGGCCTTGGTCTGTAGCAGCTAGGAGGGTGGACGTTTGTGCGCCCTGACTTGTCCCAGAAGGATGTCTGGTGAGTGCAGGTCAGCATGGCGTCAGAAGCTAGCGCTTCTTCCCCAGAATCCCTGTTGTGCAACCGGTTCCCTTGCACTTTAGTGCCTATGGACGTTTTTTGGGGACATCCACGGCAGTCCTGGAGTCCTTGTTGCCAGGGTGGAGTCGGCTTGCGGGCGCAAAGGGGGTAATAGAACGCCCCCACCGTCCTCTGGGGAATGATTTGATTCAGACTCGGGCCTTGCTGTTCTGCCGTGTCAGAATATGCGGACCAGGACCATTCGAACAGTGAGGAGACTCTGTGTCCGGGTCAGCACAGGAGTGCGCTTGTTGGAGCACTTATCACCGGGTGCGGAATCCCCCAAAAAATGGAGGATACGGCAAGGGCATCTACTCATGTGTCGGTCCCTTCTGGGTCCCACAAGCCGGCCCGCACCGCTAGGGTTTTTTTCCCTACCTAGCTTGTTTTGATAAGTTTATATACAAAGAATGAGAACGGCCGCAGCCCGAAACGCATGATAGTCCGTTATCCCTTTTGAGGAGAGTTTTCTAAAAAATGGACATCTCCCCCGATTGTGGGTCCCCCCGGTATCCCGGTTTGATAAGATTGCCTCGGTTCCGGTGGAGGGGACCCCTGTTTTTAAGGACCTGCAGACAGGAGAGCCGAGGCGGTGGCCCGGCCCATGGTCACGGTATTGGGGTCAGCATTGCGGCCACTGTTGGCCACGACCCTGGTGTCACTGACGCTTCCTAAATAGGCAAAGATTTGCTGCACCATGAGTTGAAAAGCAACAGGCTTCCCTGGTCTGCGTGAGACTAGCGGACCAGTGCGTGCATGACATGTCTGCAATACGATCTTAGATACAGCTCCCTTGCTGTCCAGAGCCTCAGTGTCTGCTGTGATTTGGCTGACATGCTGGTCCGCGGACCAGACATCCAAGAAGGCTCTGGCGGATTGCCCTTCCAGGCTTAGAGGCTATTTGGAGCCTCGCTGGAGGACATTATTGAAAATGTCATTTGGGGTAAGAGCACGCTGCTCCCACAATCCAAAATAAAGTACAGAGCCACGCCGTAGACCATGGCCCTCCTTTTCCGCTCACAATAGTTTTTTTCCTCCGCCCGGGCCTGCAGGTAAGCGTTCCCAGGCCGACAAGGTGCCTGCTGAGGGACAAAAGCATCCCTGCTTTTTTTTTTTCGCAAGCCGATTTGCGGCACCATGGAGGCTTGCCCCGCCCGACTTTCGGGTGGGGGGGGTGGCCTTTGAGAGGTTGGACCTCCCTACTTTCGACCAGTGGGTCTGTGAAGTGGTCTCATTGGAGTACAAGATAGAGCTTCTCTCTTGTCCACCAAACAGATTTTTTCCCTCCAACCTTCATATCCTTCCGGATCACCGGGACGCCTTGTTTGGGGCAGTGCAGGACCTGCTGGTGCGCAGGGTGATAGTGCCTGTTCTGGCGCCGGAAAGGTTTCAGGGATTCTACACCAATCTGTCTGTAGTCCCAAAAACGGGAGGGGTCAGTCCCGTCCTGGATCTCCAGACCCTCAACTGCCTTGTGACAGTACAAAGGTTCAGGATGGAATCAGTTCGCTCTGTGGTCGCTACACTCCATCCGGGGGATTTTCTGGCATCCTTGGGCATCAGGGACGCATATATTGCAGTCCCCATGTGCGTCAGGCAGCAGAAGTTTCTGCGGTTTGCAGTCAGGGATGGGCACTACCAATTTGTAGCTCTCCTTTTTTGGCCTGGCGTCGGCACCGGGGTTTTTACCCCGGTGTTCGCCCCGATCTTGGCCTTGCTGAGGCAGCAAGGGATCGCAATCATGGGCTATCTGGACGATCTCCGTCTGAGAGCAGCTTCCGCCTCAGAATTAAGGGAGGATGTGGAGATCGCCAGTCAGACTCTTCGGGAGCTTGGTGGGGTACTGAACCTCCAGAAGTCGGTGTTGGTGCTGACTCAACGCCTGGAATACCTAGGCTTGATTCTGGACCCCTCAGAGGTGAGAGTTTTTTCTCCCTTCGGACAAGTTGCAGACTCTGCAGGCTGTTGTGGAGCTGTTGGCGTTCCGCAGGTGGTTGTCGCTGCGCTTTTGAATGCGAGTCCTGAATCTCATGGTAACCACCTCCAGGGCGGTACCATATGCTCAATTCCACACCTGAGTTTTGCAAAATGAGATCCTGTTAAAATGGGACAATTCTCCGTTGTCCCTGGATTGTACAATCCGGATGAGCCGACTAGTCAGGGATCCCTGATCTGGTGGCTGAGGTCTCCGGCCCTTCAGCCGGAACGTTGTTCCTTCCCTTTCCCTGGACGGTGATCACGATTGGGGCATACAGCCGATACAGGGTCGCTGGACGCAGGAAGAATTCAGCCTGCCAATCAATGTACTGGAATTTCGGGCGATCAGGCGGTGCCTCTCTGCATGGTCACAGAGGCGGCTGGGACGCCCAGTCGAGATCCAGTCAGACAACGCCACGGCTGTGGTGTAAGTCAACCATCAAGGGGGGCCAAGAAGCTCGGCTGCAGCTTTGGAGGTCGTTCACTTCCTGTGTAGGCAGAGCGGAGGGTGCCGACTCTATCGGCCGTGTACATTCCGGGTGTAGAAAAACTGGCAAGTGGACTACCTAAGTCGTCAGATGCTGGACCAAGGAGAATGGTCGCTGCACCCGGAGGTGTTTTGCCTGAGAGGGGGCACGCCAGACGTGGATCTCTTGGTGTATCGACTCAATCAAAAGGTATTGAGGTTGATGGCCAGATCCAAAGATCCCTGGGCGGACGCGTTGGTGGCTCCGTGGGGACAGTATCGGCTACTTTATGCCTTCCCCCCGCTAAAACTTCTTTCTCGTCCGCTTTGCGGAGTAGAGACCGAGGGGATTCTGGTGATCCTAGTTGCCCCAGATTGGCCTCGGCGTCCCTTGTGATCCTAGTTGCCCCAGATTGGCCTCGGCGTCCCTTGTACGCCGAGTTAGTGCGACTGGTGGCGGATGTTCCTTGGCGACTGCCAATGCAAGAGGACCTTCTGTCGCAAGGTCCTATACTTCATCCTGCTTTACAGACCCTGGCTTTAACGACATGGTTGTTAAAGGTCATGTGCTAAGGGACCAAGGCCTGTTGGATTCTGTAATTTCTACCCTGCCGAAGGCACGGAAATCATCTTCTCTGAAGATTTATCCTCGCACATGGAAGACCTACATCTCTGTGTGAGGAGATGAAGTGGCGTCCACGTACATATTGGGTTTCCAGAATCCTGCTGTTTTTACAGCGTGGAGTGGATCAAAAACTTGCCTTAAGCACCATTAAAGGGGCGGATTTCAGCCCTGGCTGTCTTCTTTCAACGACCCTTGGCGGCTCTTCACTGGTGTGCACGTGGCCCCTCTTGTTCGACCACCGCTGCCCCCCGTGGGACTTGAATCTGGTGCTCTCAGTACTTCAGAAACCACCATTTGAGACCATTAGAGAAATTCCCCTATGGACGCTCTCTCAGAAGGTAGCCTTTCTGGTGGCTATTACAACCGTCTGAAGGGTTTTTGAGTCGGCGGCCTTGTCTTGCAAGGCTCCCTATTTGATCCTCCACAAGGATAAGGCGGTGGGTGCTACGCCCGCAGCCCTTTTTTCTTCCTACGGTTGTTTCGGCTTTTTATCGAAATGAGGACATTGTGCTTCCATGTGTCCTCGGCCGTCGCATCCCAAAGAGGTTGCTTGCATTCCTTGGACGTGGTCCGAGCTCTGCGGGTGTATCTGTCTGCTGCGACTCCGCTTCTGAGGTCAGACTCATTATTTGTGTCGGTGGTTGGCCCAAAGAAGGGCCTGGTGGTCTCGTCGGCCACCATTTCTTGGTGGATCGGGCAGATCGTGATTTAGGCTTATGCCCTAAAAGGACCGGCGCCTCCCTTTCCTGTCACGGCGCATTCGACCAGGACAATTGGTGCCTCTTGAGCTTCCGACATCAAATGTCTGTTTCCCCCCTGGGCGGTACTGTTCAGCTTTGCTGTTTTTACATGTTTTACATGTTCTGCCTAGTCCTCTCTTGATAGGAGGCAGTAAAACCCTAGGGTCAAGACTAAAGTTCTGTATGAACTCAAAGAAAAGGATTTTACGGTGAGTACAAAAATCCTATTTTTTGCTTGCACATTGGATGATGAAAGTCAGCAGAGCTCATTTAATAAGCTCTGGAGCAACTGCACTTGCAGAGTGCACAGTGTTTTTTGCCTTTAGTAAATCAACCCCTTCGTACCAAAAACAAAGAAGGCCCCCCTATTGGGATTCCTTTCTCCCACTCATTCAATATTTGCAATACTCTGCTATAATCTGTAAAGTTGATGTTGATTACCAGTGGTGATGACCATTTCTCCTGTTCTGATGCACCTGCTACATTTCCTGACCTACATAGCAGGAGACAAGATCCCGGTTTCCACTAATCAGGAATTCTGGTGAATCTCACCATTGTTACTATTTTCTTCTGTTTGCATAGTTGTTTAGGACCACAAGTTTCCTATTTTCACCAGACAAGCATATTAGATGGCAAATAATCTCCTAATCCTGTTTATTTTGACCTATCCGCTGAATTTATACACGTGGTATACCAATGGGCGTGTAGTTTACTATCATTTGTTTGTTGAGCTGTTGAGAATTGGTGTTCCAAAGCAGCTCTTGCTCACTGTCCTTACAGATCAGTGGTTAAAGATGAAGTATGGCCAAAGCTTGTACACTAAAGCTCGCTGTCGGTTGACGTCACTCAGCCAGTCCACCCTGGGGAAAGATCCCGACTTTACAGTCAGGATCCATCCAGATGCCTGGACCGGCAGCTGGCTCAGTCTCTCAGCTGTGCTGCTGGAAGACTAAGCCAGCTGCTCCCTCCCCTCCCCAGCCCAGCACTTCAGTGAGCGCTAGAGGGGTAGAGCAGAGAGCTGGTGAATGAGCCAGCCGCTCCCGACCCTCCCCAGCCCAGCACTCCAGTGAGCGCTAGAGGGGTAGAGCAGAGAGCTGGTGACTGAGCCAGCTGCTCCCTCCCCTCCCCAGCCCAGCACTCCAGTGAGCTCTAGAGGGGTAGAGCAGAGAGCTGGTGACTGAGCCAGCCGCTCCTGACCTTCCCCAGCCCAGCACTCCAGTGAGCGCTAGAGGGGTAGAGCAGAGAGCTGGTGACTGAGCCAGCTGCTCCCTCCCCTCCTCAGCCCAACACTCCAGTGAGCGCTAGAGGGGTAGAGCAGAGAGCTGGTGACTGAGCCAGCCGCTCCCGACCTTCCCCAGCCCAGCACTCCAGTGAGCGCTAGAGGGGTAGAGCAGAGAGCTGGTGACTGGCAGTCACCGCTCTCTACTCAGAGTGGAGGGTGGAACTGAGCAATCAGTGGTGTTTGATCGCTCAGTTCTCACCCACCTAGGTGAACATAAGGTTTTATTTATTTATTTTGTTAATCCATACTTCTCTTTTAAATGCGACCTAGAGATGTATTAAAATGTGAAGTTGTATTTTCATTGGCTATAACTCATGTAGCTGCTATTAGATTTTTCTTCAAAAAAAGATAATACTAATGACATAGGGTAAATGATAACTGCTTGGTACAGATGTTTGTTATAACACTAGGTATGCAGCGTATACCTCACCACAGTAAATATCCCATGTTTGTCTACAGAGAGTTGAACGGATTCCAATAAGTGCTCAGTGTTTTTTCTTTCTGCAGATGTGAACAGGAAGTGCTGGTGTTTCACCACGAAAGGCATGCATGCGGTTGGCCAGGCAGAGATAGTCATCCTGCTGCAGTGTTTGCCTGATGAAAAATGCTTGCCTAGAGACATTTTCAGCCACTTTGTGGAGCTCTACAAAGAAGCTTTGGCAGGTAAGAAGGGGATATATGTGACTAGGTTTACCAGGCGCTGGTCTCTCTGATTCCTGAAAATCAGACAATGCTATGTATTGTGCTCTGTATTTTAATATTCTAAAAAGTCCTGCCCCTTAAATGTTTGCTACACTGGACTTTGTTAGACTAAAGTGGTATTAAACCCAAAAGCAAACATTTATTATAATGCAGCTAATTCTTAGATGTGATGGCTGCATTCGTTTCCTATTTAGGTGTTCTTTCTTTTATTTTTATCTGGTGAGCCATCCAGCAAGTCTGTTGTTTTTTAAAAGCACAAGCTCTCCAGCAGAATGTTTGATTATGCGGATGAGACAAACCACTTAACACGGGCAGGGTGCTTACAATGATCCGCTTTTATTTATTCATACAAAGCCTTTATCCCAAAAGGAAAAGTAACTGTTTGCTGTAACTGATTATAACATGTGAGCTGGAGTTTGGCTTCAATTTGTTAGTGGTTCTAAATCTGCTAATACATTTAACACTCCCCTCCCCAACCCCCCTTCCCAGACAGACAATGCTGCCGCCTGCTGTGCATCCTGTGCTCATTCATCCAGAGTTGTGTCTCACTAATACAGGAGGTTTGTTACCTGGTCAGATCACCGGGTGAAAACCGAGGGGGAAAAAGCCAAAGAAAAGAAAACTGATGCAGCCACCACATCTAGTGATTGGTAAGCTGCAGTATAATACATTTTTGGGTTTAATACCGCCTAACTTGTAGGGTAATTACGGTTAATCATAACAATAAAGAACGTGAGAACTGGTGAGAATTCTGAATTTGCTAGACTTTAAAATCTGTTAGGTTTAGGCACATTGTATACATGGTACACTGTGTTAAAACCCAAGTGAAGTCAGAATATAAATATGCTAGACCAGGGGTCTCCAAACTTTCTAACCAAAGGGCCAGTTTACTGTCCTTCACACTTTAGGGGGGGCAGACTGTGCCCAGTGGGAGTAGAAAACGTCCTGATATAAGTGGGAACAAGCAATGCCTCATCTATGGTGCCAGTATGAGGAATAACACCCATTGTTGGTGTCTGTGGGAGGAATTAAGCCCCATCATTAGTGTAATTGTGAGGAATTGTGCCCCATCATTGGTGTCATTGGGAGGAATTGAGCCCCATCATTGGTGTCATTGGGAGGAATTGAGCCCCATCATTGGTGTCATTGAGAGGAATTGAGCCCCATCATTGGTGTCATTGAGAGGAATTGAGCCCCATCATTGGTGTCATTGAGAGGAATTGAGCCCCATCATTGGTGTCATTGAGAGGAATTGAGCCCCATCATTGGCTCATCGGGCGGAATTAAGCTCCATCATTGGCGTCATGCGGTGGAATTGCGCCCCATCATTGGCGTCATTGGGCGGAATTGAGCTCCATCATTGGTGTCATTGGGAGGAATTGAGCCCCAGCATTGGTAGGAATTGAGCCCCAGCATTGGCATCATTGGTAGGAATTGAGCCCCATCATTGGTGTCATTGGGAGGAATTGAGCCCCATCATTGGTAGGAATTGAGCCCCATTGTTATCAGTGGATAAAATAGTGCCCCAAGAGCTGGATAACAGTAAGCAAAGGGCCGTATTCAGCCCCCAGGCCACAGTTTGGAGACCACTGTGCTAGACCAAGAGAAAAGCATAAATGTTCAAACATTTTACAATATTTAATTTAATCATGCTTATGTGACAACCTCAAATTTAATCTTCCTCGCAGTTAAAGCGGAACTAAACCCTATCGTTTTCAGTGAAGGAAGCTGCTGTCTTGGCCTCTGTTTAATCTTCAACTGCTATGATGCTGCACATGTGATCAGTTATGATATCAGCCATTGGATGTTTTGACAGTTTGGTTGAGAGCACAACCAACGTGACCAATTACATCCTTGGCACATGCTGGGAATATAACTGAAAATAAGGAGGGCTGTCTGTGTGAGAGCAACTGTTTGTGTCCAGCAGTCAACGCAACTAGTGTGAGCATTGTTGGTTGGAGCACAATATTTGTGACTGTGCAAGGGTCATCAGACTGCTTGATAGACTGCTGCTCTGACACAAAGGCAGTTTTTCTCATTTGTAGTCTGCTGTGGGGAAACTGACTTTTCTGGTCGGTGCTGGAGCGCAATAACCTAAATATTGTAAGCCATTTTTTTTCCCCATACACGGTTTTTGTTTTTTCTGAAGCTACAATTGGACTTTAAAGGCTGCTTAATAATTTACTCTGTGGCCTTACAACACTGAGTTTAGTGCCGGAACAGTACCTGCAGAGAGTTTGTATGTTTCCCCATGTTTACACCAGGTGATTCAGGTTTCATCCACAGTCAAAAGTTTACAGATGTGTGTGTTTACATTCTGGTGCATGTTAGATTGTAAGCGCCATCAAGTAATCCTCTTAATTCACACAATACAACTATTCCTTGCCACTACAGTCATTGATTGGCCTTCTAAAACCTGCACCTTGTTTTTACCACCCACCAGTACTTTCACTCTTTTAAATTTGTCTCTTTCATACTAGGTAACATGGTGGGGAGCTTGGGACACTCTTTTGTGAGCCAGAGTTTCCTGGGCAGCAAGGAACATGGAGGATTCCTGTATGTGACACCCACGTATCAGTCTTTGCAAGATTTGGTTCTCCCTGCTCAGCCCTACCTTTTTGGAATCCTCATCCAGAAGTGGGAGACACCATGGGCCAAGGTTTTTCCCATGCGTCTTATGCTGCGCTTGGGAGCGGAATATAGATGTGAGTACCTAAATATATTGTGGAAAGACTCCTCGTGTAGCTTTCTTGTAGGCCTGTAAAATCTTCAGGATCAACCTCCTATTCCAGGTCGTCACCTTTTAAAACCATATTTGTGGTCAAAATGTAAAATGATATATTCATTTCCACATTGTATTTCAATTATTTCTAGCCTACTCCTAATAATCTGAACAATGTTGGCGTTTGTTAACTTACTTTGCGAAGATGCCCACACATTTATTTCCTTGAGTTCTGCTATACATATCCACAATGCCCTGTGAGTAGCACTGCTGTGTTAC
Source organism: Rana muscosa (assembly GCA_029206835.1). Lineage (NCBI taxonomy): Eukaryota > Metazoa > Chordata > Amphibia > Anura > Ranidae > Rana > Rana muscosa. The sequence continues at coordinate 78,258,898 of CM055120.1, forward strand.
ACATTTCTCAGATCCTGCCTTCTAAACTACAGAGGTGCTGAGAGGAGGAGATTCAGGAGGCGGAGTCAGTACAGGAATCACTGCTTTTAGGCTGCAAGGCACCATTGGTGATGTCTTCCTTTAAAATGGAACGTAAACAGCAGATAAGAATCTGCACAGCATGCAGGGAATCCAGAAATTGGCGAAAAGAGATGGTCAGCAGACAGGCAGCACTCACAACATGAAAGGAGATTTTTCAAGTAAGCTTATATTGGAAAGTTATTAATAATTATTATTTATATTGCTATTACAATGTTAATGTTGTAAAATGAAATAGTATGCTGTGATCATTGAACACCTTTGAGGCCATTTACACGTCCTATAAGGTCCAGACAATGGATTCCTGCAGCAAGAATCAGCGGAGTCACCTGCATGTACAGTTGTGCTCATAAGTTTACATACCCTGGCAGAATTTGTGATTTCTTGGCCATTTTTCAGAGAATATCAATGATAACACAAAAACATTTCTTTCACCCACGGTTAGTGTTTGTCTGAAGTCATTTATTATCAATCAACTGTGTTTACTATTTTTAAATCATAAACACAACAGAAATTACCCAAATGATCCTAATGAAGAGTTTACATACCCTGGTGATTTTGGCCTGATAACATGCACACAAGTTGACACAAAGGGGTTTGAATGGCAATTAAAGGTAACCATCCTCACCTGTGATCTGTTTGCTTGTAATTAGTGTGTGTGTATAAAAGGTTAATGAGTTTCTGGACTCCTGACAGACCCTTGCATCTTTCATCCAGTGCTGCACTGACGTTTCTGGATTTTGCGTCATGGGGAAAGCAAAAGAACTGTCAAAGGATCTGCGGGAAAAGGTAGTTGAACTGTATAAAACAGGAAAGGGATATAAAAAGATATCCAAGGAATTGAGAATGCCAATCAGCAGTGTTCAAACTCTAATCAAGAAGTGGAAAATGAGGGGTTCTGTTGAAACCAAACCAAGGTCAGGTAGACCAACCAAAATTTTAGCCACACCTGCCAGGAAAATTGTTCGGGATGCAAAGAAAAACCCACAAATAACTTCAGGTGAAATACAGGACTCTCTGAAAACATGTGGTGGGGATGTTTCAAGATGCACAATAAGGAGGCACTTGAAGAAAGATGGGCTGCATGGTCGAGTCACCAGAAGAAAGCCATTACTATGCAAATGCTACAAAGTATCCCGCTTACAATACGCCAAACAGCACAGAGACGAGCCTCAAACCTTCTGGCACAAAGTCATTTGGAGTGATGAGACCAAAATTTAGCTTTTTGGCCACAACCATAAACACTACATTTGGAGAGTCAACAAAGCCTATGCTGAAAGGTACACCATTCCTACTGTGAAACACGGAGGTGGATCGCTGATGTTTTGGGGATGTGTGAGCTACAAAGACACAGGAAATGTGGTCAAAATTGATGGCAAAATGAATGCAGTATGTGATCAAAAAATACTGGAGGAACATTTGCATTCATCATCCAGTAAGCTGCACATGGGACGTACTTGGACATTCCAACATGACAATGATCCAAAACACAAGGCCAAGTCCACCTGTCATTGGCTACAGCAGAATAAAGTGAAGGTTCTGGAGTGGCCATCTCAGTCTCCTGACCTCAATATCGTGCCGTTCATGCAAGACAGCCCAAGAATTTACAGGAACTGGAGGCTTTTTGCCAAGAGAAATGAGCAGCTTTACCATCTGAGACGATAAAGAGCCTCATCCACAAATACCATAAAAGACTTCAAGCTGTCATTGATGTTAAAGGGGGCAATGCACGGTATTAAGAACTGGGGTATGTAAACTTTTGATCAGGGTCATTTGGGTAGTTTCTGTTGTGATTATGATTTAAAAAGAGTAAACACAGTTGATTGATAATAAATGGCTTCAGTCAAACACTAACCATGAGTGAAAGAAAAGTTTTTGTGTTCTCATTCATATTCTCTGAAAAATAGCCAAGAAATTCATATTCTCTAAAAAATAGCCAAGAAATCATAAATTCTGCCAGGGTATGTAAACTTATGAGCACAACTGTAATTACTTGATATGTGGATACATGTAGACAGCCACAGCGCCTATTAGCCTGTCATTGCTTTGTACAGGCTTCCTTGCCGCAGCTGTCTGTAACCACTTATGATTGAAGCCGCAAGAATACGCTCATGCCTGGTGCAGGAATCTGCTTTCAGGACATAAATGTAATGTTGTAGCCCAGGTTCACACTGGGCTGCGGGAATGAAGCCGTGCGAGTTCAGCTGAACTTGCGTGATTTCACTCCCGCTTGTCAGTCCCGATATCGGCCGCAATTACAGAGACATCTGTGCAGGCGTCACACTGATTAGGACAGTGCCATTGCCGGCAAATGCCGCCGATATGACATGCGATTTGACATGTCAAAACGCACCAGTGTGAACCAGGGCTCAATGTAGCCCAAGATGGATAAAATTACAGGTCTGTAGGACAATGTTTGCATGTAGTTATAATGGTACTTGTGTTATATTTATTATTGGTTTTGGATTATATGAGCCCTCCTACATTTCAAAGCATTTTGAAGACCTTGAAAACATAAGCAGCTTTTACCCCTTCTCAATTTTAAAAAATAAGCTATTGGCCTTTTTTAAATGTTAACATGACCTGCTTATTGTAATAAGTAAATTCTTTCTGTATGGTCACATTTTTTTAATTAATTTTTTTCGGAACGCCCTAAAATGCTGTGTAATATTGGAAGTAGTCATTGCTCAGTAAATGTGATTAAGCTCAGAGCTTTAAAAGAGTCATTAATGTTGGTCTGAGCGAAAGTAGGCAACCTAAATTGTACTGATCAAAGTCTGGTATGTTTTTTTGTGTTTTTTTTTTTTCATTTTTTTTTACAGGTTAAAGTCTAGAAAATGTAGGTACTTTATTGTAGCTATGATCAGTAAGAAACTGTAGGAACAGGCTTTCACCTTTTAACCTTTGCTGGCTCTTTTTCATCTCAGTGTTTTTAAGTTGCTAGTGTTTCAAAGCAGCCATCAGTGAACGATTCGGCCTCGTTTACACAGGCATACTACATTGTACACTCACGCAAGGGCTGTGTTTGCCCACATGGGGATGCACAGGTGTTGCATGCATCCCCATGTAGGCAGTCCCATTTATATCAGTTGGGACACAAATGGCTGCACAAACACTGCTGCTCCCAGTTTGACAGCCATAATTAAAACTAGAGCGTGTAAAATTTGGTGCAGCTCTGCAAAGAAACCTATCAGCTTCCAGGTTTTTTATGTCAATGCTTCATTGAATAAACTGAAGTTAGATGCTGATTGGCTACCATGCACAGCTGTGCCAGATTTTGCAAACTCCAGTTTTAGTAAATAAACCCCACTATCAGTTTTGAGAGTCGTGCACCCGCATGGCTGTCAGCTTGGGATCAGCAGTTGTGTCTGTGCAGCCACTGCGTTCCATTTGACATGAATGGGACTGCCTAAATGGGAATGCACAGAACAGCTGTGTGAACGAGGCTTAGGCACTCTTATATTGCTTAGTATGACTAGAATCATTACCAGACAGGGTGTGTGTCCTTATAGATTGTCTTCTGTTTCCACTTAGTGTATCCATGTCCGCTGTTCAGTGTCAGATTCAGAAAGCCTCTGTTTGGAGAGACCGGCCACACAATCATCAATGTCCTGGCTGTGAGTGTCCACACACCAGTCTGTCTTCAGCCTGAAGTAATATGACATCCACCTCTGCTTTCTTTTCTCCAACACTTTTTGCTCTCACCTAATTTCCTTTTACTCTCTTACACTGACCCTGCATACAGAGGGATTGTTGCATGTCATTTGTGATTCCAACACTAGCAGTTGCTGGATTGGCAGTATACAGGATAAAAATGGGTACAGCAGAGAAAACTGGGAGACGTGCTTTGCATGAAGGCCCGTCTCCATGATTTTACGCTAAATACCTGTCAGTTGGAAGCTGTCATTGTCTGACTTGCAAGCTGCATATTAATTACTCACCTCACTTGCAAGAATGCTTGACAGATAGTAAACTGCCTTGAAATGAACATGCGATTTTGTGAGTCAGACGATGGCTGCCCTGATCAGATTTTTTTTTTAGTGTGATATGATTTATTTTAGTTTAGTGCTGCGTGCCCCCAATTTTCATGAGATGCAAGCCTTACTTTAAAGTGTAAGTAAACCCCTCTATCGTTTTCAGCCAAGGAAGCTGCCATCTTTGCCTCTGTTTAATCTACAACTGCCATGATGCTGCACATGTGATCAGTTATGACACCAGCCATTGGATGGTTTGACAGTTTGGTTGCGAGCACAACCAATGGGAGTGTTCCATTTCCGGCACGTGCCGGAAATTAAACTGTTTTATGGATGGGTTTACTTCCGCTTTAAGTCTTTCTTGTGTTTGAGGCTGGCATAGTCTCTTCAACATAATTGTTGCATGACTCGCATACCAGCTGGATACTTTGAACATTGATTTTTTTTTCAAATGTTTGGCTACTTTTACACTGCTCGTTGCAAAAATGCTGTAAAAATGTAAAAAAAAAAAGAAAGGGGAATTGAAATCAAAAATGCAATAAACACAAGCACAAGTGCGTATTTTGCTTATACTTGTAGTGTTGCTCCAAGCAAAAAAGGAAGATACCTGTATATATTGTCCCGCTGGTGCTCAGGAATAGGGTGCCGCCGTGATATATCACCATCCAGTAGTGTGTAGTATGCTTTAAATAATCGCTGCTCTCCTAGTCCAGTCATATGACTAAGCCCCGGTTGGTGGGGTGAAACTTGTAAGAGGGTGTGGCTTGTGAAGTGGTGTAAGGCTGTGGCCATCTCACACATGTTAACAACATAGACTGGACTATGAGAGTGGCTATATTTCTAAGCGTACTACGCAGAGGCTTTTTGCTTTTACAGCATTTTCCATTCATTTCAATATGGGAGGTATGTTTTTTGGTACGTTCTTTTTTCCGCACCAAAAATGCAGCAAGCAGGACTTTGAAAAATGCAACGGACCAGTGTGAAGAGTTCTATTCGATTTAATCGTCATGCGTTTTTCTTCCGCTTTTTTTTTAAAACGCAAAAACTGATCAGTGTGAAAGCATCCTAAAATGATCCTTTTTGTCTTTTACTGCTTTTCATTTTTTTTTCCTTCAGTCTTCTATTCTACCATGTCTCTCATATTCCACATTCATCCAACACTTTTTTTCACCTGTTGCATAGCTATTGATGAACATCCCCAGCACTCCTTGGTGCTGGGTACTGGCTCCTATAAGATACATAGTTAGTCAGGTTGAAAAAAGACACAAGTCCATCCAGTTCAACCATAAAAAAATAAAAAAATATCATACAATCCCATATATCCAATTCTATACCTACAGTTGATCCAGAGGAAGGCGAAAAACCCCAGCAGAGCATGATCCAATTTGCTACAGCAGGGGAAAAAATTCCTTCCTGATCCCCCGAGAGGCAATCGGATATTCCCCAGGTCAACTTTACCTATAAATGTTAGTACCCAGTTATATTATGTACATTTAAGAAAGAATCCAGGCCTTTCTTAAAGCAATCTACTGACCTGGCCAGAGCCACCTCTGGAGGGAGTCTATTCCACATTTTCACAGCTCTTACTGTGAAGAAACCTTTCCGTATTTGGAGATAAAATCTCTTTTCCTCTAGACGTAAAGAGTGCCCCCATCTACGCCTCTCAATAGCACCTAAACAAGGAAAAAAATTAAAGCAATACATAGATGTTTACCACAGTGACTTCTGGTGTCTGCATGGAGTGTGTGTGTTCTTCCCATATTTGTTCAGGTATCCCTTAGATGCTTTTAGTTTTTAGCCAGTCCAAAACAAAATACTAAGTTAGCGTCAAAGCTTAGTGGTCTGCTTAGCATCAGTACCAGGTAGAATAATAAAATATACGGCCAAAACAATCCTCTTTTATTTCCTCCTCTGTGCTTCACACAGAAAACCATTTACATCAGTTCTGGCCTGTGAAAGCACTTAATAAATTTAAAGCCCCCACCCCCAACAGTCATACACACATATTAAGAATAAGATTGAACAGTTAAGAGAAGTGTGGGATTTAGAAAATAAAAATGTATACTCCCCTAGGTGCTTCCATGTCTGGCATCCCCTGCCAGGTCTGAACTGAGAGCTGAGTGATCAAAGACCCCTGATCGCTCAGTTTTCAGCATTTTGTGAGCAGAGAGTCAGTCACCGGCTCTCTGCTCTGCCCCTCCAGTACTCACTGGAGCGCTGGGCTGTGGAGGGGACGGGAGAGGCTGGCTCAGCCTCTCAGCAGATTGCTGAGAGGCTGAGCCAGCTGTCGGTCCAGGCTTCTGGGCGGATCCTGGTTGGGATCTCTGCAGAGCTTGGACCGGCTCTGTGACTTCAGTGTATAGTGGGCTTTAGCCTGCTGTCAGCTGAAAATGGATCACAGGAGTGCAGAACAAACTGCACTGCTGTGATCCATTAGGAGAAGTACAGCCAATATACTTCTCCTTTTAACTTAGCATTCTTTTTTTGGATTGGTTGAGGAAACGCATGCATCTGAGGTATACCTAAACAAATATGGGAAGAACACACACTCCATGTAGACACCAGCACTCACCATGGCATATCCATGCAAGATGAAAAAAAGGTCTCCTGAGGTAGCAATAATTTGTAATTGAATTATAAAGTCTCTATACCCAAGATTATATTCCTTTAATTCTTCCACCTTGCTTTATCCTTTTTCCACTGTGCCATTAAGCCTTGTACGTATGGGCCTAAAGTATGCAGGCCTGTTCTTCACTTGTTCCCCAGCTCTTATCTATTGTGTTGGATTCTTCAGGATTACATAATGTTTGCTGACCTCTTATCCATGGGAAGGTCAAAACAGCAAACATGTCTGCAGTCCTTTGGCATAGCATCGTTGAAACCTTTTCAGATCTGTTTTTTTCTTGTGCCTGAGGACTTTATTTAGTCTTTAAACCCAAGACCATCAGACCCTGAGACCCTATAGCATGGATGACTGTTTCTAGTCAGGTGCATTTATTTACCCTGTAGTAATTTTAGACTACTACTATTATCATTGGACTACTTTGAAATTAATGTGGATGTAAACCCACATTTTTTATTTATTTTTTTGCTGTCACAATGTAGAGTAGAAGATTTCCTATCATTTGTGCCAGGTCTTGCCACAAAGAGTTAATCCAGCTCTGAGCAATCCTCTTATATTGTTCAGTGAGATAAAATGGACAAACAGTTACCTTTGTCCGTTCGCCCCCCCCCCTGCTTTGAGTGACAGGTTATTTACATATCTCGTGCACTAGCTTTAGACAGGCATTATTTTTTAATTCCCACCCCCACTCCTTTTCTGAAGTCATGTGGTTACTTTACTGGATTTTGACTGGATGTTAGTGATCATAGCAGAAGGAATACACAGGAGGAAATGCATGTGGACAAGGGGAGTGTAGAGGTGGGCGGGGAGACTACTGACATCACGACTCCACCCACCGAGTTCCAGACAACAGATCCACCCACAGAATCTGCAGATTTTCAGTTCTTATAACAGACAGAGGGGAGACATTTGACAGATAAGGATACATGCAGGAGACATCTATATCCTTATAGATCAGCACTATGGCAGTCGTTTAGAAAGGATGAGAGTGGGTTTACATCCACTTTAATTCTTCTTAAAAAATTAAGTTCTGTGGGATTTGAGGCTTTAAACATGGAAATATGAATTTATATTTTATAAATCTAGATGAGAATGCTTCATCATGAATACATGGCAGACCTGCTTCATCCCTTTCCCTTCTCACTCTTTGCTTATATTTTTCACATGAAGGATTTCCGCAACTACCAGTACACTCTGCCAGTGGTTCAAGGCTTGGTGGTGGATATGGAAGTCAGAAAAACCAGCATTAAAATTCCCAGCAATCGATACAATGAGGTATTTATTTTGTGATAGCTATACAGTTCTAGAGAGAAAGATACTTTTCCTGCCTTTTCTATCTCAACCTGCCATCGGTTAGGGTTTTTATTTTATTTTAAGGCCAACTCCACCTTCAAGACTGTGTTATAAGTCATGACAATATTTATGGTGTAAAATGGTGTTAAATGTTTTTTCTCTCCGTAGCAGTTGTCATGTTTTTTTTTTTTATCCATAAAAAAAATATTTTTTTAACCACTTGCTTACTGGGCACTTAAACCCCCCTCCTGCCCAGACCAATTTTCAGCTTTCAGCGCTGATGGACTTTGAATGACAATTGCGCGGTCATACAACACTGTACCCAAATTAAATTTTTATTATTTTTTTTCCCACAAATAGAGCTTTCTTTTGGTGGTATTTGATCACCTCTGCGTTTTTTTTTTTGTTAAAAAAAAATAAAAAAGGCCGATTTTTTTTTTTTGTATTATTATATATTTTGTTATACAATTTTTCTCCCTCATTGATGTACGCTGATGAGGCTGCACTGATGGGCACCGATGGGCTGCATTGATGGGCACTGATAGGCGGCACTGGTGGGCACTGATAGGCGGCATTGGTGGGCACTGATAGGCGGCACTGATAGACGGCACTGAAGGGCATTGATGGGGGGCACTGAGAAGTGGCACTAATAGATGGCACTGATGGGTGGCAGTGATGGTCACTGATGGGTGGCAGTGATGGGCACTGATGGGTGGCAATAATGGGCACTGATCGACACTGGTAGGTTACACTGATAGGCAGCATTACTAGGTGGCACTGATTGGCACCACTGGTGGGCATTGATAGGTGGCACTGTGGGCACTGGCAGGTGGCACTGGCAGGCAGTATTTGTGGGCACACATGAGGCATAACTGCTTCTTCCTCTTCGGTACCAATGTCCCTGGTACACAAGCCGGTGATCGGCTTTTTTTCTCCACACGCTGTCAGCGTGAGGAGAAAAGAAAATGATTACCGATTCTTTGTTTACATCATGTGATCAGCTGTCATTGGCTGACAGCTGATCAAGTGGTAAGGGGCCGGGAACGGCCCCTTACACGGATCTGTGATCTGCCGAGCGCGCGCAAAGGGGAGGACGTCTATTGATGGCCTCTCGGATTTTCAGGTCCGCTCTGTAGCGGTTAAATACGTACAGTCCAAATATCAGCAATAGCCCTTATTTGCCACATACAAAGTCCAACATATGGAACATTACATATTCATAGCAGTCACAGTCATCATGAAGCACATATGTTAGATCCACAAACCGCCTTACGGTGCAGCAGAAGTGTGAATGACTTACCCTCCTACCCATATAACATCCTCTATACATCAAAAGGACAACATTATCCCACATTCAGTCCCCAAATTCTGTCCATAATCGGATCCTCCGGGTGAGCCCTGGTACCTCCAACCACGGACCAGTGTTGCAGCCTTCACTATATCAGAGTTTTTGCAGCCATCCCTTAAATTGCCAGAACAAGAACTGTAGACAATCTAAACAAAAAACAGTCCAGATAACACATGCCCTAGTAGTGCAATAAATGTGTTTAAAAGACTAAATGGCACATAATGCACTCACATGCTCCCAAAATGACACCAAGCTCATCACACAACTGTGAGAATCCACCTTCAGAATCCGTGTGTGGATGCCACTAGATGTAATCCACTCAGCTAAGGGCTTCTCTTCCTGTGTCTGTGTGTTTGGAAGGAAAGAGAAGAGTGGGGAGCCGGCGGCAATAGCACTTTATATGACAGCTGCCGGGATAATGAAGGACTGGCAATCATTCAGTAGAGCAACGTGTACCCAAAGGAGTCTGTGTGGGTTGCCATAGGTTTGAGGTCACGGGCCACATCAGATGGCTCCGTGGTTCACGGGCTGAGCATTATTGCTGTACAGGGTCACAAGGAATAATATGAAGACACTACCTTACATATGTTTTAGGCATGGTCATGCTCTGTTTTTTGCATTGTAAGAGTGCGTTGCTTTTAGCTCTAGATGGGAGTTTATAAATAAAGAACATTTTAAAACATGTTCATGCTTTTCAGTTTATATTCGCCATTTACTGGAGGCTCAAATAAAAAAAATACCAAATATAAAAAGTACAAGGGTTCTGTTAGAATCTAGTATATATGAGGTCTTTGATATGTTTGAGTCTTCAGTGATCATGGAGGTCAAGGATGGGCAGACAAAACCTCATTATTTTCTTGATGTAAATCAGTCTCACTGAAAGACATTGTGTTCTCTCTCCTTTTTTTATAGATACATTCTATGTTTTATGCCTATGGATGCTGTGCTGTACAGATTATGATTTCCTTTGCAGCTTTGTCTCAGTAGGACATGCTGGTATTGTTTCGGCCAGCTCCATGGTTATCATGCTGCTTTTCTCCATTCCGTTTTCTGTACTCGTTTCACTTGATTTGTAGATGATGAAAGCCATGAATAAATCTAATGAGCACGTCCTGGCTGGAGGCACATGCTTCAATCAGAAGGCTGACTCTCACCTGGTGTGTGTGCAGAATGATGACGGCAATTACCAGACGCAAGCCATCAGTATCCACAAGCAACCGCGTAAAGGTGAGGACAGTTGTGTCTGTCTCATGTGGATACTGAAGATAAATAGCCTCTAGTAATTTTAGAATTGGTGTCTAATGTCTATTACATTTTATTGAAAGTTTTAAAAGAGATTTACCACTTTCATATAAAGTTAAAAGCCTTTGACTGGTGCCTTGTTGCAATCTGGGTGGTTCTTCATGCTCTGGGCCCAATTTTAGTCAGTTGCTTTCCAGATATAATAAGCTGCCTCCAGGTTACTGCAGCTTTTGTAACCACTTGCCCTCTTTAGTGTAGCTCAGTTTCTGTTCAGAAATACATTGCTTTTAGTGGGCTTTTAAACTAGAGCAACCTCAAACCTAAAGACATTTGAGCTACTCTGAGATTTCTTTCAGCCTCTGCGATGCTGTTTTGCAGTCTAATGCCCCGTACACACAAGCGGTTTTCCCGTCGGGGAAAAAAAACGATGGTTTTCCGGACAGAGTTCCTCTCAAACCTGCCTTGCATACACACGGTCACACAAAAGTCCGGTGAACTTTTGACTGCCAAGAACGCGGTGACGAAAAGACTACGATGAGCCGACAAAATTAAGTTCTATGCTTCCGAGCATGCGTCAAATTGTTTTGTGATTAACGGTTTTTCCGCTAGGATTTTTCTCTGACGGGAAAAAAGACATCCTGCTCTTTTTTTTTTTTTTTTTTTTTTTTTTCCCGTCAGTTTTCTTGTTGGAAAAAGTCTGATGGAGCATACACACGGTCAGGATTCCCGACCAAAAGCTCTCATCAGACTTTTTCCTACAGGAAAACCGGTCGTGTGTACGGGGCATGAGACCCCTTTCACACTGAGGGCGTTTTGCAGGCGCTATAGCATTAAAAATAGCGCTTGCAATCTGCCCTAAAACAGCTGCTCTATTTCACACTGGAGCGGTGCGCTGGCAGGGCATCAGAAAAAGGCCTGCCAGCAGCTTCTTTGGAGCGCATTAGGAGCGGTGAACTCACTGCTCCTAATGCGCTCCTGCCCATTGAAATCAATGGGCAGCGCCGCCATACCACCGGCAATACGCAGCTGTAGCAGCGCATTGTGGGCGGTTTTAACCCTTTCTCGGCCGCTAGTAGGGGTTAAAAGTGCCCCACTAGCGGCCGGAATGCGCCGCAAATCCGACGGTAAAGCGCCGCTAAAAATAGTGGTATTTTACCGCCGACGCTATGGGCGGCACAGTGTGAAAGGGGTCTAATAGGTGAGGGAATTCAGAGTAGGGAGAGTCAAGTAGAATGCACTGAGATGCAGATTGTGACTTTTATTTTAAAGCTGATATCCATATAAAAAGCTAGTTATATCTAAATATAGTTGAAATTTTTGAACAGGTTTACCAAAGTACCGTATATACCAATTTTTGTAAAGTCAGTCTTCAGTCTCCAAATCCAGGCACCCCTGCCAGAACGCATAGAAATTATTTATTTTTATTTTTTTGTTTTTTTACACTCACCCTAAAGTGGTTGTAGCTGCTGACTTTAAAAAAATATTTTTTTCAGCTGGAACACCGCTTTAAGATGGTTTTTCTTATTTTTTTTTTTTTTTTATCCCAGGCTTTCCAGCCTAGAGGAGAGATCTGGGGACTTATAGACCCCAAATCTCTCCGTAAAGGGGACCTGTCATGCCCCATTCCTATTACAAGGGATGTTACATTCCTTGTAATAGGAATAAAAGTGATAAAAACAAAAAATGTAAAGGAAAAAAGTGTAAAGATAAAATAAATTATACAATAATTAATATATATATTTTTCAAGTGTCCCCATCCCCTCATGCACGCACGCAAAAGCAAACGCATACGTAGGTCGCGCTCGCATATGTAAATGGCTTTTAAACCACACGTGGACATGAGTAGGCATTAGTCGTTATTTTTTATTCATCTTTATTTTCCCCAGGTGGCTAGTCATCTTACATCATGGGTTCTTTTTATCCCTTTTCTTCTAGAATTTGATGCATTGTGCTCCTGACGAGTGGGTATAAGCTCACGAAACACGTCTAGATTATTTCTGATGCATCTAACATTATTTCAATTCAATGATTTTATCATGTTTCATTCCAGACTGACTTCTTTGTCCATTATGGGGAACCATTTATGCAAAAATCTTTAGTACCATGCAATGTACTGTTATGCAATGTCATTAGTATAATGTACTTTTTAATTTTATTGTCTCATGAAATGTCAACCATTTATGTATCAATAAATGTTATCTATACCCTTATCATCATTTTTTGGTTCCACCACATACACCTCATTCAAAGTCCCAAACCTTTTCCCCCCTTATGTCTACAGACAGGGATGGGGGCGTGAACCTTCCCTCACGTCCCATTTAAAGTCCCAACATTTGTCCCCCACCTTTACTTAAACCACACGTGAGCCATCGCTGCGAACGTTAGAGCGAGTGCAATAATTCTGGAGAAAGACCTCCTCTGTAACTCTAAACAGGTTACCTGTAAAAAAAAAAAAATTAAGAATAGCCTATGGAGATTTTTAAGTACCGAAGTTTGGCACCATTCCATTTACGAGGCATAACATCATATTTCACATTGTACAAAATAATTGGGCTAACTTTAGTGGGTTTTTGTTTATTAATTTGTGAAAGTGTTTTTTTTTTTTCCCAAAAAATCCAATTTGAAAAATTGCTGTGCAACTACTGTGTGACATAAAAAATTGCTTCTCTTGGGTCTCTGCTAAAAATAAATATATAATGTTTGGGGGTTTTAAGTCATTTTCTAGCAAAAAAACCCACAGGTTTTTACATATATAAGAGAAATGCCAGAATTGCCCGGATGGCAAGTAGTTAAATGATAGTTTGTCTGTGCCCCATCCTGTAATTGGATAACAAAGAGACAACACACACATGAGTTTATCACTCTGCTCTGTCTTCCTTGAAACGTGCTTCAATTGTTGACAGTTTTGTGTAAAGCAATAGAACTTTGATTAGTTCAGGGTGCTTCTCCTTCCTCTCTGTGTGATTGCTGCTGTGCAAAGGATTTTAGGACACTGATAGTAGGACAGATATATTTCCTGCTTTTATTTTAATAGCTACACAACTGGTTGTTTTTATTTTTTGCCTGGAGTTCTGCTTTAGGTAGAAAACCTCCTGGATAACATAATACAAAGAGGAGTTCTCTACAGTAACTAAAGTCAATCATTTGGTAGCCATCTGTCATCTACTGTATATGCATACATGCTTTCAATAGCTGAATTCTTAATCCCATGACTACTGCACCCACTTGGCAAACCATTTTTTTCCCCAAACTTGTAATAATCTTCTGACTTCTTCTGTGTTGCTTCAGTGACTGGTGCCAGTTTCTTTGTCTTCAGTGGAGCCCTGAAGCCTTCATCTGGGTTCCTAGCCAAGTCCAGCATTGTAGAAGGTAAGTGCTTTCAATGCGATAATGAAACATGTGACTAAAATACTTTACAGTGTGTACATTTCCATCAACAGCCAGAGCTCATTGACTCAATGCCAGCTTCTAGAGAGGACCAATTGCTTCCTGAATTATTACAACCCCCTCCCCCCTTCTTTACAATTCTTTTTAAACTGAATTTCAGCTCAAACTGGACCTATTTTCAGCGTTCACTGCAAGCTATGTCCACAGTCACCAAGATAAATAGAAAGCAATAGAAGTGCTGAATGCCTTACATTTCTGGACAATAATGTTGTCCATGGCTCCCTCCTGTGACAGTTATACAGTCAAAAGTTTTAGCATTTAGTATGTGATCCCTGCCAAAAAAGCGTTCCTTTAGAAAAGATCAGGATTTTCATCTAGATATTGGATCACATGACCAGCATAGAAGGGAGCCCTGAACTACAATTTATTTTAAGAAAGGTATAAGGCCTCTTTGATACAGTATATGTGATTAAACAGGGAACTTTGCAAAGTACCCCCCCCCCCCCCCAAATGCCTTGTCTTGTGGTTGGTATTTTGCATTTATATTGGCATTACTAATGAGGGTAAGGAGGTGGGGTGGGATAAGAGGCATGATGCTCAAATTCATCAGAAGTCCAATAATAAGTTTGGATGCAATGTGATATATCAAATTAGGTATACAATGATTTATTCAGTTCTGTCGTTTTGTGCATTGTGCAGTTGGCTGCCTTGTTGTACTGAAGGACTATTAAGTCCTACAGCCTATTCTAGCTGTAGTACAATCACCATCAACTATTAGGAGCAAAAATGCATCCCAATGAAAGTATAATCAGTTTTGGAATAAGGTGGTTGATTTTTAGACCCAATTCTGCAAGTCTCCAACTATCCATCCCCCAGTACTGCTTGGTTGATCATTTTTTGTCTACCCTGTACCTACTGTATGTAAAAGACTGTTAGGTCTCAGTGTCTAAGGCCGGCCATAGACGGAGCAAATTTCTTTCCTGCAACTACGGATTGCAGGAAAAAAATTTGATTCCCCAGACAGCGCTGGCAGGGCAATCCCTCCCGCCGATCATTCAACTTGGGTACATTCACCCTGCCCATACGTGGTTCGAATCTTAGCCGTACTGAACCGGCCCAGATTCGAACAGGCTACGGCTGGCTCTATCCACGTATGTGTGCACCTTTTTCATATGTTATTATGCATTGAGCTAAAGCAGACTTCTCACTTTGAGTGGGCCTTTAATGAGCCTCAATGCAATTAAAACATGTACCTGCACTATTTTAGGCCAGTGCAGTACACCACAAGCTATAGTGCATTTACACCTGTGTGTTGTGGTACATTGAAGCTGGAAGGCATTTGTTTATACTGACATGTGCGTTGGATTGTCATTCAAAATAAACTGATTAGTCAGGTTAGAAAACCAAACCTTATTATTGTTTTTCCCTAATAGCCTGCTTGCAGTCCTCTGCCCTTGCGTAAATCTTCTAGGTTAGCAGAACTGAACTTGCAATTTTATGTAGTGTTTGGAAGATTTACTGTCCTCTAATGTCTGTGTTCCTTCTTGCTGCTTTAAAAGACTGGTAGATTGAGGTGGTGGGCATTAATATGGAGATGCTCCCCCTCCCCTGTCACCCTTTTTGTGACTTTAACAGCCTGTTGTGTTCTGGGAAGGCTCTCCACAAGATTATGGATTTTGTCTGTTAAAATTTGGATCTTTTCAGCCAAAAGAGCAATTTTGAGGTGAGGTCCTAATGTTGGGAAAAAAAGACCTGGCTAGCAGTCTTTTTTTTTTATTTCTTCGCAAAAGTCCAGTAGGTTTGAGGTCAGGGCTCTGTGCAGGTCCACTTAATCTCCCCCATGCCGAACTCCTCAAACAATATCTTTGTGCACAAGGGCACAGTCATGCTGTTACATCAAAGAGCCTTACCCAAACTGTTACCACAAGGTTGGACATGTACACTTGTTTTATCTCTGCGGGAGTGCCCACTATCAGGTGGAAAATGTTTTATGTTAAAAGCATATTCTGAGAAGTACTTGTTTTTGTCCTCTTTATTTGGAAATCATGCCTTCTCTTGGGTTCCTCTACTCATCTTTGTATCCTTATCTGGTGGGTCAGATGGGGTGATGGTCCAGATCACAGCAGAAAGCATGGATGCCCTGAGACAAGCTTTGCGGGAAATGAAGGATTACACCATCACATGCGGGAAGGCAGATGCCGAGGAGAACCAGGAACATGTCTACGTGCAGTGGGTGGAGGACGACAAGAACTTCAATAAAGGGTAAACTTGCATTTAAAAATAAGCTTCAGGACTTAAACTGTCTGAAAAAAAAAAATATTTCTTGTCCTTTGCAATAAAACATTTTTATGTGGGGTGAATTTGCAAATAATTTTTTTCACCGAGCCTTAAATTTGTTTTCCTCTTTCCATATTTTCAACACACAATTATGTTTTAAATTGAGGCACTGAGCCAAGAGTAAAAATTGACTCCACTTGCAGTTCTCCCTTTAGACATGCTTGAAGTGACTTTGTTTTTTGCAGAGTTATCAGCCCTATTGATGGGAAATCCTTGGAATCTGTCACCAGCGTCAAAATTTCCCACGGCTCAGAGTATAAAGCAAATGGGAAGATTATCCGCTGGATAGAGGTAGGAATTATCACACGTTGGGGTGAAGAGGACCCTGGTTCTCCATTATAAAGTCACATTTGTTATATTCTAAAATGTAAATGTAAAATGAAGGTGAAATTTTGTTGCCATGAGTGACAATAGCTTACCTCTTCGCCCAGTCATCTTCAAGGGTTTGGAGTCTTGATTGCCCGGGATAACCTTACTTCTGCACATGTGCATGGGAGTTGCATCATCCCAACACAAAATTATATTTAAACCGTACACTGAGCTGCTCATGTGTAGGTCAGTGTACACTTTAAAATACAAATGCTAACAAACTTGTAAGCGTTAACTGCAGAATGCGCACCTATTGATTGATGATGAGGAGTTTTCAGTTCGCTGGCTGTACTAAACGACAAATACAGCACTCTGCATAAATGAGTACACCCCAACAGATTTGTCAGTAAACCTTTATTTTCCTTTCAGAATCAACATTTTTTATGGGACCACTATACTACAAAATACTCACAGCGGGCCATTGATTGCAACCAAGATTTGTTAACTTGCACACACAAAGTGTTTTTCCTAACAAATGCATTCAAGACCATGTTGTAAAAATGAATACACCCCAAGGAAAGTCTTAGGAGCAAAGCTATATTTTAGACAACAAAATCCTAATTGGCAAGAATTCAACTACAGGTGAGATTAATTATTCATTAAACAGGTGTCCAGCAGACATTTGATTATTAAAGGATGTTACTTAAGAATGGAAGCCACTTCCCATTTCATGCTGTCAGCAATGGCACCACATGGAAGAGAAATGTCATAAGACCTGAGAAATAAGATAATTTCTTTACACAAGAAAGGTGAAGGCTACAAGAAGATCAGCAAAGCTTTACTTATCAGTCAGAATACTGTAGAAAAAGTGATACAAAAATGTAACAAAGATGGAACTGCAACCATCTCACAGAGACATCCAGGCCGTCCACAGAAGTTACCACTTCGACAGGAGCGTCTTCTAATTAGAAGGGTTGAAGAAAATCGCTATGCAAGTTTACTGCAGTTAGCTAAAGAAGTAGAAAGCCAAACTGGGGTGATTGTTTCCCGTGACACAATACGGTGTTCACTGCAGAGGAATGGCATGCATGGGTGGCATCCACCAAGGAAGCTTCTCCTAAAGTCCATACACAAAAATGCCTGCCTAGAATTTGCCAGGGCTTGTGCTGAAAAAGAAGATGACTTTTGGGAATCTGCACTCTGGAGTGATGAGACCAAGATAAATGTTTTTGGAACTGATGGCTTCAAAACTGTATGACGTCGCAAAGGTGAGACGTACAAAGAAAAATGCATGGTGCCTACAGTAAAACATGGTGGTGGCAGTGTCCTGTGGGGCTGCTTGAGTGCTGCTGGTGTCGGGGAGCTGCATTTCATTGATGGTATCATGAATTCACAGATGTATTGTTCTATATTGAAAGAGAAGATGCTTCCATCACTCTGTGCCCTTGGTCGTCGCCGTGCACTTTTCCCAACATGACAATGAGCCAAAACACACATCTAAGGCCACTGTTGCATTTCTGAAGAACAACAGGGTGAAAGTGATTCAGTGGCCAAGTATGTCTCCTGATCTAAACCCAATCGAACACCTATGGGGAATTCTGAAGAGACAAGTTAAACATCACTCTCCATCCAGCATCCAGGCTCTAAAAACAGTCGTTCTTGAAGAATGGAAAAAGATAGATGTTGCAATATGTCGCCAACTTGTTCATTCCATGCCTAGAAGACTTGGTGCTGTGCTTATAAATCATAGAGGTCATACAAAATACTAGATGTAGTAGTTTTTGTTGTGTGGTGTATTCATTTTTGCATCAACTAATTTAAGTAAAACTAAAGATTTTATAATCCAAGTTATATTATTAACCTTACTTTTATGTAATGAGCTAAACCAGTGGCAGGTGATATAAAGTTAGTGTAAAGGGTTATATATCTGCCGTAAGCAAAGCCTTCTTTTGAAGGAGTGATATTACTTTTCTGATATTCTCTTTAGCATTGGTTCCTTATGCTTTGTGTTTTTTTTTTTTTTTTATTAGGTATTTTACCTGGAAAGTGAGGAGCAACAGAGCGGCCTTAGTGACCCTGCTGACCATAGCAGATTAACAGAGAATGTGGCCAAAGCCTTTTGTCTGGCACTATGTCCACATTTGAAACTCCTTAAAGAAGATGGAATGACAAGACTGGGACTGCGGGTCACTCTGGACTCTGATCAGGTGACGTTTCTTTTGTTCTTTGCAAATGTGTAAAAAGCTAAAGTCCAGGCTGGTATAGAGGCTACTTCATTGTCCAATCACAGGCTGGGGGCAGGGAGGTGAATTGGCTATTTTTTTCATCTATTGAGTTGCACAGGAAATCTTGAACCTTTGGTTTATACTGCCAACTACAGGAGGATTGGACACTGGCAAAAAACTGTAGACTTGTCGAGGGTATAACCCCTTCTACTACCAGCATGCCTCAGTTTTTTGCTTGTGTCCTACAAGGATAGATGTTTTTTCTTCAGCTTTCATTTTTCGAGCAATTTTTTTCCTCACTGTTTCTGCACTCAAGAGTTCCCTACACCACTGCTGGAGGCTTGCCCACCACTTTGCAGCTATTCAACACAGTCCTCCCGAGCCTTGTTTTTGGACCTTCTTGCATCTGGACCCCGCCGGACTGGACATTGCAGGGTTAGTCTGGAAGTGACCTTAAGGCACTGGGTTCCGCGTGGGATGCTTTCCAGGCTCCAAGAAGTGTTTAATCTGCATGTCCGACAAGGGATAATGCCTCTTCGGATAAGCCCCAGATATTCTCATCAAGGATGTTACTGCAGTTAGGAGAACCCATCCTCCCCAGTAGAAGATGCCTAAGAAGTGGACTATAAAGTTATCGTCCTCCTTCTGCCTGTCAAAAACATTTTTTTTGTTTCTCCACTCTCTCAACTTCAGCTTCAAGGTCTCTCAAGCCTAAATCTCCATCCGCCTAAAAAATGTGGCGTTCCAAGTCTGCCAGGCCCTCAGATATGCCTTTTTAGACATAAATGCGGGCCTCCACTTTCCAGAGTAGGGGGACATTTGTTGACCTTTGCGGAAGCTTGTGCATTTTGCATTATAGATGTTTGGGTGCAGAAGATGGTGTTCCAGGGCTGCAGACTTTTCGTTTTCCCTTTCCCCTCCTCATTTCCTTCCTTGAAACCTTCCTATGTCTCCTCATAGACTTGACAGATCTATGTTAGGCTCTCTTGAGCCTTCTAGAACAAGGTGTAATAGCTCATGTCCCTCTTGTAGATCAGTTCCAGGGGGTTTGCTCCAACCTGTTCACCCTCCCAAAACAATAAAGCATTCACCTGAATGTCTATATTTGAGTTCACAAATCCCAGATGAAATCAACCAGATCTGTCTTTCCCTCCCATCAGAGAGACTTTTTGATTTTTGTGGACATTATGGATGCTTACTTACATGTCCCCATTTTCCAGCACACCAGTGTTTTTCTGAGGTCTGCTATAGGTCCATTGCACTGCCAGTTTTTATGGCCCTGCAATTCAACCTATCTTTGGCACCTTGAGGGTTTACTAAGGTGTCAAGTCCAGTTTTGGTCTTGTTGCTCTTGCGGCATCCCCATTGTGCGATACTTCAATGATCACCTGTTGTGAGGACATTCAGTGAGGGCTTTGTCAGACAACATATCTCCCACTGTTCAGATATTACAGCGGTTTGGGTGAATCCTGAACCTCCAGAAATAAGTGCTGTAACCAACTCATTGCTTGAAGTATCCTGGTCTTATCCCGGACATGTCTTAGGCTAGAGTGGAGTGTTTCAGCTTCAGACTCTCCAGTCTTGGGTTCAAACACTTCAATCCAGAAGCTGTCTGACTCTCCACTTTAGCATGAGATTCTTTGGCCTGTTTCACACAGGTTTCAGCTTATATAAGCGTGTGAACTGCGAGCTTTGCCAAAGCATTTGCAGAGCTTCCAGCAAGCTTTGTTGAAGTTTTTAAAGTACCATTCTGCTCAAGTTTGTAAAGCTTGAACACAGATCTCTCCAAATCTGCTGTCTCAAGGACCAAATTTTGGTCGCTGGCTTTAACAGCGTAGCTGTTAAAACTCAGGTTCTAAGGGGCAGGGCCGTCTAAATCTGTTTCTTACAATTCTAAAGGCTAGGAAGTTCACTTCTAGGGTCTGTCATCAGACATTTGAGGCATAATTTACTTGATGTGAGGATAGAGGTTTTCACCCCAGGACCTTCTCCGTGGGACAGATCCTCTGCTTCCTTCAGTTGGGTGGCCAGCATTTAGGTCTCGGCACCATTAGTCTCAAGTCTCTGCCATTTCCATTATGTTTCAGAGACCACTGACCTCTCACTCCTTTGTTAAGACCTTTTGTTCAGAGGGGGTCTCCCATTTTGGTTTTCCCCATTGGTAACCCTATGATTTGGTTGGTTCCGAATCTGGTTCTCCCTAACTTTCAGAAGCTGCTGATTGATTCTATTGTAGACTCTTTGGTCTTTGCATAGGGGCAAGGTGTTGTTGAAGTCCAGGACTTCCTTCTTTTCTAAGAAAGTCTGTCTTTCACCTTAACAAGTACATTGCATTTCTGATCATTCTTTCTGTACTGTTTTTTGCTCCAAAACAAAGGCACACTGGAGTCACAGTACAGAAAGAATGATCAGGAATGCAATGTACACTAGCAAACTATAGGCAAGCCCAGGGTATGACTTTCAGTTTGCTAGTGTACTGTCCTCCTTTTAGGTGGTAGTATAAACCAAAGGTTTAAAACTTCCTTTGTCACTCAGTGGACTCCAATGAATTTCAGGGTGAGTACAATAATAATTTTTTTTTGCTCTTCAGCTTGTCACTGACACTTTTATGAGACTACAGCCAGGACAGATCTTGTATGCTCTTGATTTGTACACAGCTTGCTGTCTTGTAGGGTTGTGTAAATCTCAGGACTGGATTGACGGAAATGAACATCCTTTGGTACATGAGACCATTCCTATATACCGTATTTTCCGGCGTATAAGACGACCTTTTATGCTTAAAAATATGCCTCAAAACTCGGGGGTCGTCTTATACGCCGGTGCCTGTATGCAGAGTCTAAGTCAGACCGCGGCTGTCCATTGTTCAAAAGCCGCGCCTCCTCCTCGTGCTGTTCCGTGATAGGCGGAACACTAATTTTCCCAGCAGAGCCTCTGTTCAGTGTTCCGCCTATCATGGATGTCTTCTCATCCTCGGATGAGAGGGCATCCGTCATAGGCAGAACACTGAACAGAGGCTCTGCTGGGAAAATGAGTGTTCCACCTATCACGGAACAGCACGAGGAGGAGGTGCGGCTTTTGAACAATGGACGCCCGCGGTCTGACTGACTCTGCATACAGGGATAAGGTATGGGATCATCGAGGTGAGGCATGTAATGGCACAGTGAGGTGAGGCATGACTAGTCGGAAGGGGGTCATCTTATACGGCAAGTTTATCCCAAAACCAACATTTTAGCTGGAAAATTAGGGGGTCACCTTATACGCCGGCAAATACGGTATGTAATTAATTTTCTTTGTATTTAACGGTAGCAGGAAGTGGAGGAATTTAATATAAAATTTATATTTTTCTGGGTACTGCTTAGATGCAATTAACATTTCTAATTCAGTCCCAGTATAAGTATCTTGTATTTTGGTTTGGCTGATTGTTGACCTCAAGAATGAACTAATAAAAAGAACCGTGCAGTGGAATTCAGGGCTTCTTTTTTGTTTTACAGGTTGGATACCAAGCAGGAAGCAACGGTCAACCTCTACCTGCTCGCTACACCCATGACTTGGACAGTGCCTTGGTGCCAGTGATTCATGGGGGCACATGCCAGCTGAGTGAGGGCCCAGTAACAATGGAACTCGTTTTTTATATCTTGGAGAATATCTCATAGGGATGAAACGAGCATCTCCTCACAAGCTGTCGCCAGCTGAAACATTTGCACTTTAATCATGGAAGATTCATCTTTTTTTTTTATTTGCTAATACTTGTACTAGGTCAGAATGCAAGGGGTGAACAGCAGAACACTTTAAATCTTCTATGCATAGCCAATGGAAGGTGCCAGACTGCTGATTGGCACTGCCTTTCCAAGCCCAGAGATTTTACAAACGCTTGAAGGCGATCCTGGATGAGGCAAAAGGGAGGAGAGAAAAACTCTTGTAGGTGCAAAAGAGACAAAGAAAATCCTAATTCCAATCAGGAATCTCACGTTGACCTCATTGCAATCATTGCTGCAAACTCTTTTGCTTGTGTTATGTTTTACTTGTTCACCTTACTCAAGTTTACACTGTCAAGACCAGCCTGAACCATTTGTCCCGTTTGGTTTGTAACCCCCACGTACAATGCATGGCTAGGAGACGCAGCCTGTAACATCAATCTCATAAACCAGCCTGAGCGCATGAAACCAGCTGCCAATTACCGGGCTGAGTCTTCGCTTGCAGCTCCAGCAATATCTCTTTCTTTTATTTTGTACAATTCAAGAGCGTACAAGATCTGTCCTTGCTGTAGTCTCATAAAAGTGTCAGCTTTATCCATCAGCCTACTTAGTGGGGGGGAGGACACTGTTACATACAAGAAGCAACTCTGAAAATCTTTATGCGTTAAGCAATGTCAGAACTCGTCCAGCCGTTGCTACTGGCGGAAGGTAACACGTTATTGTTTACACACTACATGTTTGTCTTCAAGACCGCATACTGCAGTCTACAATTCACCTGAGCATTATGCTGTAGTTTGCAGCATTTGTAACAACGGAAATGCTATCAGTTTTACTGTGTGTGCCCAATCGGGCTCCCACCTTTTGGCTCAGGTCAGGTGCCAGTTGGGTGGGCCTGACTGCCGTCTGCTGTGGGTCCTGGAAGATGTTTACACAGAACTGTGTTTGACACGATACACAACATGCAACTCTTCCAGAGTGACCATTATTTAACGCTAAGTAATACTACTTCAGTTTTCTTTTTTAATTTATTTACGTTAGTTCATTGTGATACCATTTGTTTTTGCAATTTTTTGGGGTATTTTTTTTTTTTTTTCTGTTAGGCTTCAAGCAAACATGTTCAGCGTCCAGATGTTGAGTCTGTCCCCATTTGCCATTTCTTAAGGATCTCATATGGTGGGGGAATGAGGAAGGGTACCACCAGGTAGTGGTTCATACTACAGGCCTTTTTGTTGTTCTAGCTCCCTCCTTCAATTTAAATCCAAGGCAAATACTGACAGTGGCCTATTGGGAGGCACCCACATTGCATTGTGGCTTGGAGGGGCATGCCTTAGATACTGCGTACTGGACAGGCTTTATTTGCTTAATGCCTTTTCTACTTGCTTTCAAGTGTATCTAAAGCCAAAAAGTTTTTGTTTAGTTTTGCATAACATAGGGAAGGTTTGGCGCACCTGGCAGGCTTTTATTGTGGTCTGTGTCCCCACTGGGGAGATTCATCCTCTCTATTTGTCCTAGTAACCATTGTAGCAGGGACTAAAGAGGTAGAATTCTTCCATTAGGGAAACTTGTTGCTGTTACAACAGGAGTTTCTCATTTGGGAGAGATTTTCCTTTACTTCCTGTTGTGTCTATGAGACAGGAACTGAAATCAACCAGTGGACAACAGCTAAAAAACCTGAAGGGATTTAATAATTCGCTGTTCTTCCAAATCTAAAAACAGTTTTGGCTTTTTATATCTATTTCAAGTTTGGCGCTCTTGGGAGGAGGGGAAGTAGGGTGCTGCCATCCCTATTTTAAAAAGTCAGGAGTTCATCCATACATTGGGTGATGTTGGCTGTCACATTATAAAGTAAGTTAACGCTTTGTGAAGAAGGGGCTGTTTTAATTTTTTTTTTAATTCTGTGCTCTTTGTTTCCCTTTTCCTGGTGTTGAGCTGCAGTATTGCCGGCTCTGAATATTGAGCTGCAGTAGTGCCGGCTCTGAATATTGAGCTGCAGTAGTGCCGGCTCTGATATTGAGCTGCAGTAGTGCCTGCTCTGAATATTGAGCTGCAGTAGTGCCTGCTCTGAATATTGAGCTGCAGTAGTGCCGGCTCTGAATATTGAGCTGCAGTAGTGCCGGCCCTGAATATTGAGCTGCAGTAGTGCCTGCTCTAAATATTGAGCTGCAGTAGTGCCGGCTCTGAATATTGAGCTGCAGTAGTGCCGGCTCTGAATATTGAGCTGCAGTAGTGCCTGCTCTGAATATTGAGCTGCAGTAGTGCCTGCTCTAAATATTGAGCTGCAGTAGTGCCGGATCTGAATTTAGCACATTTTCTTAGCAGCAGCTGGGAGCACTTTTTAGGGGAAAGGGGTAGGGGAGAACTTGTTGCTTGGTCAAACCAAATTGTGTGTAAAGGGTAGTTTATCAGGACAGTGTTTAAGACAGCCGTTATTAGGGGCCAAGACTTTATGGAAAATGCTATTTGTGTTTGGATGCAGTATTGGGGGGAAAAAGAAGTACAGTTTAGGTATGCAGTATGGGGGAAGAAAAAAGTACAGTTTAATAAATGGTGTTTCCCATGTATCATGACTGTTAGAAGGGTCAAATGGATTAGTCTATAGTTTTGTGCTCACAGGAGGGTTTTCTCTGTGTAGTGACTGGTTGAGGTCATCTGGCGAAGAGGATTGTAGCTCAAACGCTAATTCTGTGCAATTCTAAAGTGCAAACATAGATTTTACGGCTTATAATTATTGAAGGCGTGATACATTTAAATCTGGGGAGAGTGCATATGGATTGAAGAGGTGGGCCGGCCAGATATATCCCCAGACAGGAAAACCTTTCCAATACGGCTATGTATCATGTGTATCCACTTAACGTCATAGTAGGACTTATTCTACTGGCTGTCTGTCTTGGTTTCCTAAAGTCTGTTGTAGAATTTTCGGTGCTGTAAAACGGCTGAAGCTCCTCCTATAAAGGGAAATTATAACAAATATTTTGCGTTATATTCATGTTTACCATAAAGTAATTTTTTTAATCTGAATTTCACATTAAAACTTCCACTTTTTATATGTTTGCTTTTGTTTTCAATATGGAAATTTTTAGATTGGCCACCAGAGGATGCCCTTATTGGCTCAGTGCAATTACTTTGCTTCTTTCTTAGGCCTCATGCTCACTGGGTGTTTAGCCCCAGTGCAGGGGACTTCAGCAATTAGCTGTGGCTGAAGGGCACAGGCACATCTTCCATCCCTGCTGCCGGCAGCCTGTCAAATGCTATGACATTCTGATAGTTTTGGCTAGAAGGGGCTGGGCGGAGCACCTAACAGTATGTACATTTAGGGCAGTATGTGCCCAGGGACAAATGCTCACAAAGCAGTTATTAAATTTGACTTCCCCTTCTACAAATATAGTTAAAAATTATACATAAAACTAGAACTTTGTAACCAGATTGTTTACACACCAAGCTAATCTCATGTCCTATACTTTCATTTAGAAAAGTGAAGAAAACACTTTCCCTTGAAAGTCATTTGGTTATTTACAGAAGTGAGTGCGTGTAAGTGGCATCAAAATCAGACCAAAGTAGTGCAGGGACTACTTTGAATTCGGGAACGACTTGAAGTCGTACTAATATGAATGGTTGTCATTGGAAATCATGGGAAACAACTTGTCATGCTACTTTGCCATCACAAATCGTGGGACAAGTCGTATAAGTGTGAAAGGGGCCTAAATCTTGAAGAATTAATTTTCTAAGGTTATTGTAATGGGGACCTTTTAAGTGTATTTCAGGTAACAAAATCAATCACTGAACTCCTAATATCAAGGGGACATTGCAATTTGGTTTAAGTCAGAAAGGACACAATTTGGTTTAAGTCAGAAAGGACACAATTTGGTTTAAGTCAGAAAGGACACTTGGTTTGACTTAGGCCTGGTTCAGACCATGGTGGAGAGACAGGCTGCTTAGACTGGTACCTGAAAAAAAAAACAATACAGTAGTACAGGAATATAAAACCGTAATAGAGACAACCTTGGCAAAATGTTTATTATGAATAGCATAATCAAGTATTTAAACAATCAGGATCATCGTTTTCCATGGGACCAATCCCCGTTAGATGTTTACCCACTGTTTAATCACAAAACGAGTGGATGACACTGGTGTCAACACTCACTTTTTTCAAGGACACTGTCTATTTCAGCGGTTGCAGGAGTTAAATGGAAAGGATCAGTTGCTGTAAATGCTGCCCCACCAGTCCAAGTGTAAAACAGAATGTGAAATTAAGATTGCACCGGCCCCCTGGAGCATGCGATGGGGCCACATTGAGACCCCTAATGCTACACCAGTGGTTTACCCGCACCGTGGGTGCAGTGCAGCACATTTGCGGGTTAGCTGCACTTTGCCATAGAATTCTATTATATCTTGAAGGGTGTGGTGCACTCCTAAAAGCATTCCGGAGTTTTGCTGCACTTTCAGAGAGCGCACCAAACCTGCAAAATATAATAGAAGTCTATAGCTCTATGCAGCTAACCCATAGGAAAGCCTCAGGTGCACTGCTCTGCACCCGCAGTGTGGGAAAACCACAGTGCATCAGTGTGAAAGCAGCCTAATATTTGTTAATCTTTTTCTAGGTGCTAATAAGCCTATTGCTAGAAGCTATTGTGCCCAGTGCATGTGCTAATACACTGACCCGAAGGCCTCTTCTTTTTCCTCATGCAGCAGCTGCTGCTGGCATTGTTCTCCAGACAGCTAGAAGAGATCAGAGGCGAAGTGCACTTGGTATCACTCCTCCTGGGACAGGTGCTTCTGCTCCCTCCGCGTCCGTCTTCTTCCTCCGCTGCCGGCTCACTGCACTCTGGTGCTCTGAGATTGCAGGTCAGCAAGCCCAGATCACGATCGACAATTTCATTTGAGAAGGGAGACCAGACCAGGCTGTTTAAGAGGCTGTTGGGAGCCTGGCTTGCCGTTGGTAAGGCCGTAAGAAGTTTTGAAAGTAGCGCTACAAACCTCTTTAGAGAAAGAGGCGAGAAAGGTTAATAAGCAATTGCCACCGGGGCCCGGGAAAAACTTTTGCTAATCTTGCTATTCTTTTCTGTCGCATTTGTGTAGCAGTATAAGGAATTTGTTGTGTGGGGTACGGGCCTGGAAGGGTTGAGCATCCCTAGCCCCTGCTTTCCCAGCCTGACTGTCCCTGGCTTGCCCTTTTCCTTCTTTGGCTTATATTTCTTTCAGTCATGGAGGCAACACATTCACATCACGTAAGCATTACCTTGGACAGGCCCTATGCAAATATAGTCTGTCCAGGAACACCCACTTCTTCAGTCTGACTTGCATCTTTCAAAGCATTTTAATACTGTATAATCCCAGTGCTTATATCAGGACAGAGGGCTCTTAGTGGAGCACTGAGGCAGAATATTTTAAAGTTGATATATACAGAACACTGCTGTCCCTTCCCCAGGGCCACCTTAAAGGCATCATGGGCCCCTGGGCAAAGTAATGCACTGGGGTCTCTACCAGCTTGTCCCAATTTATGTACTTTCTCTCAAGATTTAAAGTATAAATAGTTGATGGAAACATATATTTGTTAGTACTTTCAATAAAATGGATTTTAAACAAAAAGAAAACATGCCATAAATCAAAGACTAATCAACACAAAGGACACAGAACAGGGGGAGGCGGCACAGTACATGAGGATCAGAAGGGCACAATACTGGGACCAGGAGGGCACAGTACAGGTTTTGGGATGCTTCCCGGGAAACGGCCATCCTAGGACAGCTTGGTAAAAAAAAGGGTGACTGTCCAAAAAATGGAATTATGCAAAGAATGGCCTATAACCTCATCAGCCGGAGCTAGGCTGTTTTCTTACAGGTCTTGGCATTTAATCTGGTTGAAGTCCATTGCCAAAAATTAAAAGGCCAGTTTTCAGCTACAGATATGAGATATGATTTACAGTTGGCTTACAGAAATTACATCAATCTATTGATGGGGTATTTAAATTTTACATTTTCTTTACACTTTTTAATTTCCAACGGATAGTTTTATAAAATAAAAAATAGATTCAGAGTCTTTTTTTTTTTTTTAACTATAATTCTGAAATGTGGATGGATTTATGTGAGGGAAAATACAGCACACTTGGTAGATCCATATTAATGCGGAGTTCCACCCAAAAATGGAACTTCCGCTCGTATTTCCCCCCCCCCTCCTCCGGTGCCACGTTTGGCACCTTTCAGGGGGATGGAGGGACAGGGTACCTGTCTTTCACAGGTATCCTGTTCCACTTCCGGGAGCCTCAGCCGCGGGTATTGAAATCACCGCCCGGGCTCCCTCCTACTTCCCTGGCCGCCGGGCCAGTAGGAAAGAGAAGAGGAGCCTCGCGCATGCGCAGTAGGGTTCCCGGCGTGAATCCGTAAGGCTTTACTGTCGGGTTCCCTTACTTGCAATGGAGGCGGCATGCACCCGACAGCTGATGGAAACATCAGCTGTGGTGCCGACATCGCTGGACTCCAGGACAGGTCAGTGTCCAATTATTAAAAGTCAGCAGCTGCAGTATGTGTAGCTGCTTGCTTTTCATTTTTGCAGCGGTGGGCGGACCTCTGCTTTAAGATATACCTGCTTTTTTTGTATACACTATGCCACGATTTTATTGGCTAAACCAGAATTTAAATCACTCATTTCTGTAGGAATCGGTGTCCCAAGACTGGTTAGCTAGTTGGTGCCTGAGTCCGTATTTCCTTGTTGATCTGATTGATAGAGAGTGGAATTTTTGCAGCCCAAAGCAACCAGTGAGTCGGAGTGTTGAAAACGTTCAGCAGATCTTTTCACCATCCATCTTCCCATAACATTATACGTGCATTTAAGCTGTATAATTATAATAATTGAATCTATTTTAGACATGTTATTTACCTGTAAAAAGTTTCCCTTGTGTAGCATCCAAAAGCCCTGAAATTGCTGCTGGGCTCTGCGGTCTCAGATGGGACATCGGCAGCTCCCAGCAGACTCAGAGCTATCACACAACTGACACTGTAGTATTCCCCTTACCTCCTTCTTTGACAGCTACTTAAAGAGGAACTGCAGTCTGCTCACATAATTTGTAATAAAAACATCTTTGCCATTCTGAAGCTTCCCTCCAACCACTTTGCATATTATATTATATATACTGTAATTCTGTACTTGCCAAATATGCTGCAGAAATCTCCTTTCACTGAGTCTGGCTGAAACCATTTTAATTGTGGGCAGCTGAAGTTGCTGCCTGTTTACTTCCTGGATTCACACAGAGACACACCTCCAGCTCTGCAGCTCTCATTGGCCCTCTTATGACTCACCCCCCCCGCCCCTTCCTTCCTAGCAAACTCTCACGAGAGTTGGAGAGAGAGCTGTGCATGATGTCATAAGCCTAGGCTAATGACCAGACAAGAAACAGGAAGTGGGCTGTATAAGGTATTTACTGGCAGATGTTCTGCTTTAAGAAAAAGTTTTGTCAGGTGAGAGGAAGGGTAGAGGAGCTGGACCAGCACAGACATTCCCACAGAGGTGGAGATGACATGCAAGGAGCGAGGGGGTTGTGCAAGGGAATTGAAAGCAGTCAAAGGCACATTGCAAGTAACTAAAAAATAATGTATGGAAAGGAAAAACACCACAAGTACTAATTTTCTGTGGTTTTACCTGCATTTGTTCAAGTTGATGATTTGGTGTCCTTGATATTCCTGCAGGTTACAATGGGTAATGGCTCCACCCTGGGTCACAAATTATCCCCACAGAGTATTAGAATATACTTGATATCTTGTGTGCTCTTGTCCATGTTGGTATAGAGCTGTAGTATCCCCTTTATATAGCAATACATACGTTTGTATTTATTGTATTATTCATTGGTTGCTTTTCCGTGCCAAATAACAATTCTAGTGTTACATAATATCTCTTCTCATTTGGAAATGCTGGTTCGAGCAGGCTGGTGATTTTAATGCACCATATTTTTAAACTGGCTAAACCATGAAGGTATAATAATCTCACAAGTGCATGGGATTATTCAGTTATTAGATTTTTATATTTTATCTGCTCTGAGTAAAGACTGGAAACCAACATTTCTATTTCTCTGTATACATAATCATTAAAAGAAAAACACAGATTGCTGTTATGTATAACTCCTTCCTAAAATTTTCGTTACTTAAAGTGGTTATAAACCCCATTCATGAAATCTGACCTGGGCACATCTGTGGTGTTTACTTATCTCTCTCCAAAGCCCTGAGTCCCGAGTCTTTCTGCTGCTCCAATCCTCTCTTATCATCATGATAACTTCTGACAAGTTCTCAGATACAGGAGATGAAAGCAGCTGAAAATTTGTGTCAGGGGGTTAATTTAGAGACAGATTAGCAGAGAACTTGTCTATTCAGACTGCAGCTCTGCAAGTTTCTTCATTCCTCTGCCTTTGTGGAGGGGGCCGGGGGGTGCCTTTCCTCCAATCAGCTCTCACAGTGTATGCCACGACTCCCCTCCCACTGCTGATTGAGGAAACAAGATTTGTAACACCAGCTGCACTTTATAAAGATAGTAGACAGGGAAAGACAGCAGATATACATGTAAAACTTATGTAGGGAGATTTGTTTCATCTCTGTGTATCATCTGAGGCTGTTCACTTCTTTGGATATAGGAGAGGGTTTATATCCACTTTAAAGTGATACTAAGGCTATTTTTCAGAAATAGTAAAGAGGCAATACTTACATGCTACTTGCAATCTCTTCTAGCAGTCCCCCACTAAAGCTGTCTGTTCCTTGCTACTTCGGTTGCATTCTTTGCATGCTTGCTCCCCAGCTGGGCTGTTTGTGTCTATAGACACACACACACACACACACACACACACACACACACACACACACACACACACACAGTGTCGGTAAGTCGTACAGCCGCTCCCGCCTCGCAGGCATTTGACTGACAGCAGCAGGAGTGGTGACATGGAGCTAGATAAGTGTTAAGGTTTGGGGGAGGAAGGGTTTTGGGCAGACAGAGGGTAATTTCTTACCTTTAGACCCCTTTCACATGGGAGGTGTTTTTCTGGCACTTTAGCACTAAAAATAGCGCCTGAGAAATGCCTCATCTGCAATCCCAGTGTGAAAGCCCGAGTGCTTGCACACTGGAGCGGTGCGCTTGCGGGACGTCAAAAAAGTCCTGCAAGCAGCATCTTTGAGGCGCTTTGGGAGCGGTGTATACACTGCTCCTAAAGTGCCCATACCCATTGAAATGAATGGGCAGCGGTGCTTTGCAGGCGCTTTTAACCCTTTATTCGGCCGCTTGGGGAGGGTTAAAAACTCCCCGCTGGTTGCCAAAAAGAGCCTATAAAACGACGGTGAATCACCGCTAAAACTAGTGGCACTTTACCGCCGATGCCCCCGCGCTGTCAGTGTGAAAGGGCTCTTAATGCAGAGAATGCATTAAGTTTAAAAAAAAAAAAAAAAAATTTATACTTTAGTACTACTTTTTATACAGTTGTTTTTATACCTGCAAAGAAAATGTATTTTCTTTTAATTGTTTTCCTTTTCCTTAAAGTGTTACTAAACCCAGAACCCTGCATTCACTATATCTGGTCTCCCACAGTACACAGATATACAATTAATTTAGTAAATATAAACTGCTAAAATACCTTTTCTAATCAGCAGTATATAGCATTCTTATGACTTCTATGAGTGTCCTATGAGGCTGCAGGACCCTGACCCTCTGTCTGGACAGTGATTATTGGCCCTGTGCTGATTACATGTACCCCCCCCCCCCCCCCCAAAAAAAAAAAAACAACAACTCTCTAGTAATATACACCAAACTGAGAATGTGCAGAGTGCTCCCAAGGCTGTGTACCATCATGGTGGGGGACAGTGGGTAAAAAAAGGAGGATCAGAGAAGACAGGATCAAACAGCCTTTTTACACAATGTAGAGGATTAACCCCTTAGGTTCAACAGTGTGTATAACAAGCATGCTTTACTGCATATGCAGACTGATTTTACTGTTGTGGGTTTAGTAACACTTTAAATGCTATAGTTCTAGATTTTGTCCCCTAGTTCCCCTGCCAGCCATCATACTCTTATCCCTGGTCCAGTGAGAATAAGCCCAAAGAGGCTGCAGAGAAGCTTGTCAAATTCTTCTGAACAGGACCTGTTCTTGCTCTGCATTTTCATTTATTCACATGGAGAGTTAGGAGTATGAGTTTGTAACTCCAGAACTCTTCATGGAAATGAATTGAAGTCCAGCGTGCATGGATGTCTGATGCTCAATGATTGCACTTAATGGCCTGGGCTGGTAATCTATTTTTTAACCTGAGGAAGGAAGACAAGGGGCACTTTGTGTCTCGGCATCTACTTCAGTTCCCAATTTCCTTAGTTAACCTGAATTTCACCTCTAAACTAAAAAGTAAACTGCACACTGGTTTAGTTGTAAGAGTTTTTCCACAGCCCTCTAGTGACACCATGTTTGAACACGTACAATTAAGTGTTTCGTTAGAAATAAGAAGATATCTCCAGCTACAGTTAAACATTAGGATTTATATGATAAATGTATATCTAAGCATATGGGCAAATATGGGGGTAGCATCTGTAATAGTGTATAAATATAAACTGTATTTCCTCCGTATTTTGATGGTTTCTCTTTAAAGGGGATTTTTAGCAATGCAGAAAACACGGGTTAGGAACACCTTTTGTATTATCCTCTCCCGCAGGTCCTGGTTTCTAAAGATCTGCAACTTGACCTGCTGTTATAAATCCGGCATTGTGGCTTGACTTAGAGAAGTCTCACCAAACATTTTCTTGGTTACTCCAGGGGACAAAGTGCATGCAGCACTTTTTTTTTTGTCATTTTAGGTGATCCAAGTGCTGAGCTAGCATGGTTGACAGGGCACTTCTTAAAGGTGTGATGCCACCCATGCAGAGGGAATGACAGGAAAATGTGAGCAAGATTGATAGTGTATGGGGAGTAAGAGAAAAAACTTTTATAACAATGTGATTGAGAAAAGGTAGTGGGAAAGGAGAATATAATTGGTAGCTGGAGGTGGGAGTAGGGGAATGACAGTAAGAAGGCAGTAGCTACTGGGCTTTGCTGGAGTTCCCCCATAGGAACACCCACAAATTGGGCTTCATACAGGGGTGGAGCTCGCAGCCAAAATGACAAGACACAGAGAAGTGCTTTTCTGCCAGATGGTCCTGCAAAATCTATCTGAAGCACACATTTTCTTTAACAAGAATCTTTGGACCCGCAGGTAAGCTTTTATTGCTGCTGAAACTACTTCTATGCCATAATAAAGTTCTTGTGGAAAACGCTGAACCCTTATTGCCTAATGTTTCAGATGACAGCATGACATTATCATTTCAAAGGGGGAAACCCCTTCCACCTTCTGTAAAGCAGCTCAAATTACAATACTGGCTGACTGTGGGATGTAATTGTACTAGCTGCTAAAACAAAGAATGGACAGAGCAGGGGGTGATGGACCATATCAAACTATCTACAGCCATAATGGTGTTCCACAGAGGGCCAACAAATAAAAGTATTGGGCAGCCTCTGCGTTCATTCGATTATTTAGCTGTCATTATAATGGCTTAAAAACATTTGTTCTTTGGGTCAAGTTGTTACTAACGAGACCTGTAATCACGCTGGTGTTCTGTGTAGAAGTATTAAGGTGTGGGTTGGGTCTCGGGATATGTAATACTTTGAACATATGCAATGAATAGCTGATGATGTCGTTTTATGCTATTTCTTAGTTACTTGGAAGCTATTGATCTAGCGCCTTCTCATTTGCCAGCATCCTTTGACATTTCCCAGAATCCTGCAGGCTTCAGCCAGACTGACTGTGTGTGTAAATACAGATCATGATTTCTACAATGCCGATTCTCGCACACTTTGGAACCCTGGGACATTCTAGTTCAGATTTCCTATATGCCTTTGTAAGTCTGATAATGTCTTCTCTGTTGAACAATTAAACATGCCATCTGTCTTGTGTGTCCTGAATTTGTTTTTTCTTTTTCTTTTTTTTCTTTTCTGTGTGAAGTTTGTTTTTATTTCGTGACTCCACCATTGTTTTTCTGCGAGCACATGGCAAAAACATTCATGTCTGGGATATTGTCACACATTTGTCACTAATATAGGACAAATCATAAGAAAAGAAAGGGAATGGGCAAATGTTAAGTCTATTTGTTTATTTTTCATTGTGTGATCCTTGTGGAGCAATCGTTGGGGTGCGCAATAATGGTTTAGAGTGGTCACAACACCTTATGGAAGAACTCCAGGAAGCAACATTTCTTGTGTCTTAAAGAGAAGTTCCAGGTAAACCCCAAAATGGTATTTTCACACAGGAAGGTTGGTTTCTGTTTTTCTCAATGGCAGTTGAATTCCAGTCATGGATATTTTTGCATTGTTACATTGGTCCAATGTAACTATACATACACCATACCTGGCCAGTCTCCCTAGAAGCTGCAAGTCACTGCAGCAGGCTCTACTACTCCAGTGATCTCCACTAACTTCTGGGTCCCATGCGGAGTGGCTGCTTACTGAACACAGGCGATTGCTCGCTTGGCATGGGCCTCCATTCAGGGAACACTTTGCATCTTTTTAATGGATGCAAAGCGTTTTCTGATTGGACAAGGTGGAGATTCTGGAGATCACTGGGACTAATGTCAACTTCAGTGATTTCCAGCTTCCAGGGTGATCAGCCAGGTATGGTATATACATAGTTACATTGGTCCAAGCTGGACCATTCCTGAAATTCATCTTCAAGTCCCACTGCCATTGAGAAACAGCAGTCATCCTTTCCTGTGTGAAAATACCATTTTGGGGTTCACCTGGTGTCAGCAGTCCCTGAAATGCAGAAATGTTTCAACGTGGCAATTCCACCATATTGTAGCCAAGTATATGCAATACAAAAATCGATGATAACCAGCATTCCTTTGTTTCCTGTAGGTATTATTTCTCTTTCCACCACTTGCTGGTGGTATTAAATGTTTGCAGCACCAATACGAAAATACTGTGTAAGGGCTCATTTACGTTTGCTTTGACTTTAATACGCCTACCACTTAAACATGCTTTTTTGAAGCTTGGCAAATGCCCTGTGTGTGTGTTTTTTCTTTTATATGTATAAAAAAAAAAGGGGGGCCCATTAGAACCCTGGCCCATTGGTACCCTCAGGCAGCAGATCCCCAGCTCAGTAGTAACCCTCAGCTCTGCCGAGCCTCCTCTCTCTCCGGTCCCCAATCACCTTCCGCTTTCTTGCTCCCATGCTGCTCACCATGAGTGCCGTATGCTAGTTGCTCTGCTCAAGTCCGGACACCGTTCACCTTCCTGCTGCTTCACACTGCAAACCAGGTGTGATACCAACACTACACATTTTCAGAATATATACACACGAACTGGAAGTGACTGCTGCTGATGTCTGTCCGGTTCGCGTGTTGGTTTTCCAGTGCATCCTGGGATATCTCATACCTGCAATACTTCCAAAGCAAACCTAAAGCTAAATAAAAGAAAGCCTCGCAAAAGCATCACATGCTATAAGCAAGTGTCATCATAGAATTCTATGGAGGCTTTGGTGCACCAAAAAAAGCGACATGGGGTAAAAAATTTTAAGTGTGTGAACAGGACTGTTAGGTAACCAATTTTTTTTTTTTTTTTTTAATATACTGACAGCCCTAAAGGAGTTGCTGTGGCTGCATCTTCATCTTCCTGTAGCACAGCCATTAATAATATGCTGACATGTAATTATTCCATTTAACAGGGGAGATCATTTGCATATTGAAGGCTTGGGTAAATCAGAAAAAGTAAAACAAAAAAAGTTTACTGCTGCATGTGTCTAAACATAGTTACAGCATGGTAACATATAATGCATTTTTGGTAAAACCTGGATTCCTTTAAAGCCCAACTCTTGGCACAAGAAAAAAAAAATACCCTGGCAGTGAGACCCCACACAGTAAAGGGTTAAATGCTTGTTAAGACTACTGGTAGTGGAAGAGAGTCCTCTTATCCCTTGCACAAGCAGGCTTCCTCCATCTGTGTGCCCAGTCCCCTTTCTGGCCAGCAGTTGCATCATGTACAATGCAGGACTGATAGTTCTGCATTGTATGTGATGATGCAGAGGGGCCTCCCAGGGCTCTGGAGAGAAGAATATGGTAATAATCCCTTTACCTCCTAGAGTTACAGCATTTAACTATTGCAGTGTGGGGGGGCTGTGCTCTTGCATCCCGAAGTTCAGCTTTAAAATCTAACTGTAGCCAAAACATTTTATAGGTATATAGCCTGGAAGAGGGCTAGAACATGGCAGATTTTTTTTAAATGTATTTACTGTCCCCTTTGGGGAGATTTCTTCTCGTTTCCTGTCCTCATTGCTAAGGGTCATAGGGCATGGAGTCATAAGAAATCCTCCACTGCCATTACAGAGGTTCTAATAATTATCCACATTCTTCAAAACATAAATATAAATTATGGGTTGGAGTTTAAGTGGATTGTGGTTACAGCTCTTCATTCATAAATCTGAAGTGCGTGATTGCAGTATTTATTCGGTTGGAAATGGGTTACACTAAAACTAGATCAGCAAGAGTCTGCATTCCTGATTGATTAGATGGGGGCAGAATATGGGGTACCCGTTTCCAATAAGACATGTGCTCACAGGAAAATTGTCCCCAAGAAAATGTTGCTTGCACAGTGTTCATATTGGAATGAGTTTCCTGTTTCTGTCAGTGTTTAGATAAACATGCAAAATTAAGGGCCTGTTCACATCTGTGCAATATTTAGTTTTTGAAAATGCATATCACATTTCTGTTGTGTTTATCGCGTTAAAATTCAATGCAACACATATTGCATTTTGCTTGCATCTTCCTCCCTCAGTAACATGGGACACTAATAACGTATGTTGTGTTTTTGGGGCGCTTCAATTGATTATAATAGAAGATGCGTTTTTTTTTTTACAAAAGATGCAGCAAGCAGGCCTTTCAAAAGCACATTACATTGTATAAAAATGCTGTGCACAGATGTGAAAAGTTAGATCGCATTTAAAGGGACTATTTTTCATGCACTTTTGAAGAGCTGAGCACAGGTACGTTTTTAGCGCAACAAAAGTGCACAGATGTGAACAGCCCTAAATGTACTCTGTGTGAATAAACTTCTGCAGAAAGCAACTCCTTTGGAGGGTGTGATAGAGCAGTGTTTCTCAACTCCAGTCCTCAAGGCGACCCAACAGGTCATGTTTTCAGGATTTCCATTATTTTGCACAGGTGATTTGATCAGTTTCTCTGCCTTAGTAATTACCACAGCCATTTCATCTGAGGGAAAGCCTGAAAACATGACCTGTGGGGGCGCCTTGAGGACTGGAGTTGAGAAACTCTGTGATAGAACAATGTTTCTCAACTCCAGTCCTCAAGTACCCCCAACGTGTCATGTTTTCAGGATTTCCCTCAGATGAAACGGCTGTGGTAATTACTAAGGCAGAGAAACTGATTAAATCACCTGTGCAAAATAATGGAAAGCCTAAAAACATGACCTGTTGGGGGTACTTGAGGACTGGAGTTGAGAAACATTGCGCTAGAACATGCCAAAATGTAGTTTGGCCACTGCTGGTTACTCTGTAATTACCCCATGAATTTAAATGATCTTTAGATTGTTCTGGTCTGCTTTTCAGTATGTGAAAGATTTACTTAATGACAGGGACACTTCACTGACACCTTTAAGTACTTAGTTGGCTTTTCAGCCTTTAGTCCACCCTGCATTTGTTTTTAATCGGTAGCCTTCAAGCAAAGGGGATCGAATGAATTTTAGCAATGCATTGGGGATTTCTAATGTCCAGCTAGGTCTACCTGAGCCTTTACTGCAGTTAAGTAAAGCCTCGTACACACGATCAGATTTTCCAACGGGAATTGTGTGATGACAGGCTGTTGGCGGAAAATCCGACCATTTGTATTGGACAATTGTTGGATTTTCTGCGGACAAATGTGGGATAGCAGGCTTTAAAATTTTCCGCTGACAATTGTGTGTTGTCGGATTTTCTGATCATGTGTACAAAAGTCTAAACACGCATGCTCGGAAGCAATGCTCACCAAACACAACATTAGCAGAAGGTGCCCAAAGGGAGGCGCTAAAGAGCTGAAAAATCACGTAGTCCGTAACTACACTCGTGTTTGTTGGCCGACAATTGTGTGCCGTTTGTATACAAGACAAGTTCCTGGCCAACGCCCTTCGGACAAAAGTCTGAGGCTTTGTCCACGGAAAATCCGATTGTGTGTACGAGGCTTAAGGCTTCATGTACACGGGACGTTGTTTAACCTCTCCTGAACAATTTAACTTGACAGCTAGAAACTGGTGTCTAAAAACATCCATTTAGCCACGTTTACATGCTGCGTTTGCGTCTAGAAGCTTTGTAAAAAAAAAAAAAAATTTTTTTGGTTAAAATGAAAAATGTCTGTAAACGAAATGCTGCTAAACGGGAGGTACCGCGTTTACAAGTTGTTACACGCATTTGGCGTTTCAAATGCCTCTGAACATCCATCCTGAACCCATTTTTTGATGTTCCAAAGAATGCCTCTAAACTCAACTGCCTAGAAATGACTATAAACGACCCGGTGTACATGTACTGATAAGATAAGTTCTGGGGCAGCTGAAAAAAAATGCCCAACTGCTCCTAAACATCCGTTTACCAGCAGCAGTGCACATGAGGCCTAATGCAGTGCGTAGATCTCACCCTGCCGCTCTCGACCAATGTACATATTAACAGCTCCCTACGCCTGTCCACAAACACAGATATATATTTTATTTTTTCCTCCAATTTTTGATACTCTGCTTCATGTTGTGGACTAATACAGGCAGCTGTGCACCAGCCCATAGAACACAATAATGCTGCATTCAAGTCTGTATAAATTACAGATCTGAATGCAGAGTATTGTACACCCATTTAAGTGCTACTGTGCCCAGACTTATGGATCTTAAACTATTTACATATCCTTAACAAACAGTAAGGCTGGGTTCGCAGATGTGCGGCTGCGGTTTGTAGTCTGGGGTCCAGTGCATTCCTGGTCACTGGTTCACATTTTTGCCTAAATTCGCACCTGAACTGGACCCAAAAACGCACAAGACCCTTTTTGTGGCTGCCCCGGCCATGTGGGAACCGGCTCCAGTGAGAGTCACATTCACGTCATGCGAATTTGATGTGGTTTAAAATGCATCCAATTAGCATATATGTGAACCCAGCCTAAAAGAGCTTTAAAACAAGCCAACACTGACCTCTCCAGCGGCATTCAATGTGATGATATAATTTCTCAAAGATTCTCAAAAACCACAGCAAAAACTCTAGAGAAGGGGGTGGCTAACTTACTTGATACAAGGGGGCCTCGTGTGTGGCCCCTGAAATCAAAGGACTGAACATAATATTCAGTGAGTGTAACGCTATAGAAAGCTGCCAGACATGGAACAGGAGGTGGTCAGAATCCGCAGATATGCTCTGGGAGTGTGTTGGAGAATAGAGACACATTACATGTGACAGTTACTACAGCCCCTTTACAAATAATCATTTCATGTCTTCTCCCACCAGCCCCCTTATAATTTATTTGTACCACAAATTCGAACCAGGTGTGATGGGACTGTTGGGTGGCTTTTCCATCACAGTCCCTCTGCATCTCCACCGCAAGACAAGGCAAAATGCCTCATCTCCAGTGTGACCGGTTCACACCACTGTGTTGCGGTGGTGTGCACTGAAAAAAGTACTTTCTCCAGCACAGCGCATTGCATGCCAGCCAGTAGGACTCTATGAAATTTCACTAACCTTTCAATAAAGTTTGTTTAAAAAAAGTGAAAAGTGCAAAGCACTGGCATCTGCACATTAACTTTGCACTGGTTTGGCTGGACCATATCACGCACCAGTCGCTGCGTTGCAATGCAGTAGCTGTTGTGACTGAGCCCTAAAAGGAGAAAGTGATAAAGCAGAAAAACTATATAAGATAGTGCAAAGGAACTAGACCAAAAAGTGTAACTACTAAAAGCCAGTCTAAAAGTTATTTTTCTTCACTGGCTACAATAATCACCAAAATACAGACTGCTACCAGCTGGGGCTGCGATGGTTGCATGGTTCCCCTGAGCACCAGGATTCCAGCACTGATTTAAGTCTATTTCTAACAGCTTCGAAACACCTGCAGATTGTTTACATTAGAGGTCACCAAGATTCTGTTGCAGTAGAAATATAGCTACGATTTCACTGAAATGTAAAACCATTTTCTTCCCAATGCTTATACATACAGAGATGAATGAGGGTTTGTTTTTGCATTTATTGCTTGTTCCAAATAAGTGAATACTTATAAGTATGCATAGTCTGGGCACAGGTTTGGTTTAAAGAGTGGATGCACTCTTGTAGTCGGTGGAAAAGGCACACGACCTACTGGAGACGGGTAAAGCTACATGACTGCAGCTAGTTTTAGAAGATAAATCATAGCAATGTTTAATACTGATACTAGGTTTCTTGTAAGTGTAAAACTCTTCTGCTCTTGTAACTGAACAGGCATGTCATGGCTTTGTTCCTGACAAGCCTTGCCTCTTGTTGCCGTATTTGAAGTTTACTCACAATGTATGGCAATTTACCTGGGTTAGCTCAAACTTTGTTTCCTGCATGAAATGTTGTACCCATACCAAGCTGTAAAGGGAAAGGAGTTTGTTGTTATTTATGCACTGACACAACACGAGTGTGCAAAATCCTGTTTGATAAATGATGCATCTTTGGAAGCTATGATCTGCCTGATGTTCATGCATGGACTGGGCATTTGATACGTTGCATGATTATACTGTGTTCATCCACAGCACCCAATGATTTTTACCAATAAACTTCACATGTATAGAAAAGGGGGAGCAGATTGATGGAACCCGTAGCATGAGTAGGGTCATTTGGGTTTATTTAAAAATGTAAAACTGGGAAATGTATCTATAGGGATCCTCAGATAAACGAGAAACCTGGGCTGTATGGATAATTGCCCCAGTGGTCTGTGCTGAGCCCACTGTGGCCAGACCAGCTGTATTTCTGACTATGGACAAGAGCTCCATGACTGCTGCAGTTTTTATAAACCTACCACAATGAAGCATAGTTCTGAAAAAGTGCATCATACATGTACATTTCTACCCATTGGCACCAACCAGATTATTCAACTTTAGCCAACATTTGTAAATTTCACATCTTTTTGCATTCCACTTAGTTTACCTGCACAAGAAACCTGAAAGGAGAAAAAATATTGTGGAGTATGGGTAGCACAGAGACCTTTCTACGATAAACCAGACCCAAAAAAAAGTTTATATTATAGTAAAGAAAGTATGGAGGCCACGGTTTCTGATTGCAAGGCCATTTGCCTTGTTGTCATGCTGATCCAGAGGCTTCAGTACTTTCCGTTACTGACCGAGAACAAGTATGCAGAATGCAGATCCTAAAGTCTGACTAAAATGGCTGAATGCTTGTTCTGTGTATCAGAAGGTTTCAAAAGTGTGAGTCAGCCAGAGAACTTGCGCGTTTCAGCAATAGCGTCTTCATTTAGGGACTCTTCAAAGTAAATTTGTACAGTTTGCAGTCACAACCCCCCCCCGGTCAGTATTTCTAGGGATAATAATTGTACTGATTTAGACATTGATAACAGCAAAAAAGTCAGACAATGTAGCTAGTAAGGTGATGGCTGCTTGATAACTAGTGCTTGTCTTGGCTCCAAGCACGTGCCATAGACAAACATCAGCAAGTGGAATGCAAAGGAAGGGGGCAGTTGACATGACACCCCAATCCTTTTGCTGCTTATTGTCTCAGGCAAGTGCTTGGGGCCAACACAATGGGACATCTCCTTGCTAGGTAAAAACAAAAAACTCCATAAGCATTGTTTGGGCAATTGCACATCTGTACAAGTG
The DNA here is from genome assembly GCA_029206835.1 of Rana muscosa. Taxonomy (NCBI): domain Eukaryota; kingdom Metazoa; phylum Chordata; class Amphibia; order Anura; family Ranidae; genus Rana; species Rana muscosa. The sequence goes on from CM055120.1 coordinate 78,301,246, forward strand.
TGGAGAAATAAAACAACAGAGCTCTATGTGGCTATTCCAACTACATGCTATGGCTACATGTCTGTCTCAATTAGAGATAAAAATGAATGTTCTCCTCCTGTGACCCAAGAGATGGTTGGCTTGACGGGCCCATCATGCAGATGTAGCACATTGATCTTAAGGTGGAGCAAGTAGACACAAAATTATACTGTGTGGCTGGTTTAAGGGAGCAGCTCAACTGCATATTCGATGTTATCCTGCTTCAAAAGTAGAGACTGTATTGTTAATAGTAGAAATTTAGAGATGTAAACAGTTCTGCCCTTAGAAACCATAGAATTGTCTGTTCAATTATTTTGTTATTTAACTATTTTATTAGCTTTTAAAAGGAATCACTTTAATGAAGAGCTCACGCAAAAACAATTATTTTCTGTGGAAGGGGTGCAATTTTTACCTCCGATTTGATCCAATGATGCCCCATTTTAAAGCCTGCTTCAGTGTGCCAAATGAGTTCTTCCAATAGAACCCTGCCACCGGGGCCCCCAGTAGTCAACCATATTATAGCTGGATGCTTTACTGGACAATAGATGAGTGAGGATACAAGCCAAGAACTGCACTCCCTCCAGTGAATACAGAAAAATGCTAACCATACTTACCGTAATTTTCTTTTCCTGGAGGCACATCATGTCAGCCTACCATTGGGGTAAAGCTGAGCCAATATTAGGCTGACATGATGAACTCCAAGCATATGGAAAATTGTTATCTATACTTACCAGAATTTTCCTTTAATGGAGGCTCATCGTGTCAGCCTACCAGGGTTGGCTCCATCACAATGAACTTCAAGCATCTGGAAAATTGTTATCCATACTTACAGTAATTTTCCTTTCCTGGACGTGTCATCAATCAGCCTACCATTGGATTGGCTCCACCCCCATGCCATTGGATTGATGCTCTTTTTTTCTTTAGCCATCAAACATAATAAAATAGAACTTCAGCAATTTTATTTTTCCTGGTGCCAACATGGCAGCTTACATAGGGTAGTCGCCATGCCTACTGCCAACGCACAGGCCACACTCCAAGTCAAATATCCCTCCCTCTCCAGTCCTTTTGTTATAATTAATTGTGTTCATCTAACCTCCCTTTGTAGTTATTTACTATATGTACGCTGCCATATTTCTGTTGGAAAACTGTAGCAATACATATAATTTTATTTTCCTGGCACCGAATAATGGCAGCACATCTTCCCTACTCTGTTTGTTCCATCTATGAAAGACTGGAGGAAATGTTGCATACTTTTATACATTCCTGTGTCCTATGGGTTGACAGCGGGTGGAGAGACTATAAGCTGCCATGATATGGGCAAAGGAAACTTGCGCTAAGTACTGATTAATTTTCAACAGAAGTAAGAAAATGGTGAGGAGAGTAGCATCCTATGTCAGGGTTATTTCTGCTCTGTATCCACACTGGGTTAAATTTCTTATCGTTTCCAATGCTGGTAATACAGCAGGAAGGACGGACATCGTATCCGAGACACAGCAACGAAAACCTGAGAGAAGTTGTAACATTTCTCCAGGCAAACTTTCTAGTGTCTTTCTTTTTTTTTTTTATTATTCTCCTCACTTCCTGTCCTGATGACATGACAGGAAGTGAGTAGAAACCTCCCCAATGAGGGCACAGACAGCAGTTAAAATAAATATAGGTTCTAACCTTTTCCCCCACTGTATACAAAACTTATGTTTTGTCTGGAGTTCTACTTTAATAATTGAACCAGCAATTAGATGCGTTGCCCAGGCTCTGTAGCTCTAATAAAAGATGTTGCTAGGACTTTTTCATCCATGTACAGAAAGTTGCTTTGAAGGGACTTTAGCATGCGATAGCACTGCATGGCACCCCAATCCACTCACACCAGATTATAGAAGCTCCTACAATACCTCATTTGTTCTGATGCAAAACTTAATTTGCTTGCTTCCTTGGTAACGTACAATCATTATGTAACATGACTTTTTTTGATTGGACTATAAAATGTATTTTTTCCTTTAATAAAAATATTTTATTTTGTACTGCAAACAGGAACACTGTATTTTCTACAACCAAAAAAAAAGTTTACTTATGGATTTCGCCAAAAGACTGGATGGTTTTTGACCTTCCATTAAATAAAGGGGTTCCCTCCTCACATAGATCCTAATCTCTGACCTATAATTTCCAGATTCATCTGCAGCACCATCTTCTGGTCACACCTGGTACTACTGTGAAACATATTGTGTTATGGTTGCATCAGTCGGTGTAGGGGGGTTGGGAGAACTACTAGTTTATTACTAGAACGAGCCCCACACAAATATGGAATTTCTATAGATTTTTTTGCGGAAAAACTATTTTAAAGAAAACCTGTACTGGGAGGAAAAACAGGCGCTGTCATTGGTCACCATTAGTTGTCCAGCTTAGTTCAGTACCTTATCACAGACCCTGAAATACGTGTAAAAATTAGGTCTCATTCACATGGGCACCGGCGCCTGTACTGCAGGAATGTGCATTTGTTTTTACACCTGCATCCACTGTGTGCAGGCAGCCTATGGAAGAGAAAGCAGGGGCTGCATTGAACACACCCCAATGTCAAACGTTGACAGACATGCATGGGGGTCAGCAACCCCAAAAGTAGATGAAGCCTTAGGGCAGTGGTTCTCAACCTTACTAGTGCCGTGACTCCTTGATAAAATTTCCCAAGTTGTGGGGACCCCTAACAGTAAAATTATTGTTGTAGCTTGGGTTGTCAGCACCCAAGGAAAAACAAGTAATTTGCGCGCCTAACCCACAGACATTTAGCACTCCCTGAGTCCCTTCCATTCGTACAGTATTAAAACCCCTTCTGGTACATTTTAGGATGTACCACTCTCTTTGTTCCCCTTTCTTTCCCTTTTATCTCTCTCTATGCTAATTTATTGTCCCCCCCCCCCCATACCTCTCTAGACGTCTTTCTTGTTCTTTCTCTTGCCTTTTTCTTTATTCTTCTGTTCCTCCCCCTCTTTTCCTCTCCCTTCCATGTATTCTCTATTTTTATTCCTTCTCTTACTCCTTGGTGGGGGGGTGGGGAGAATGGGATGAGTGGCAGTGCTGGTGGGGGGTGGGATCAGTGGTAGTGCTGGGGGGGAGTTCTGATCAGCCAACTTAGGTGCTCTTGATCAAGGTCATCTGCTGATCTCAGAACTGTAGTGGGGACTTTTAATGGAAATTATAATTATAGTTAGTGTTACTAACTATGTCTCTGGCTTCACTGTGAGACTTTGTGGTGTCTCGTAGCAGTGACACCTATGCCGAAATCGGGAGATGGGATCTCCTCCAGCACCTCACACTTCAAATTCCTCACCAGTAAGCTTATCTCTAGTCTCTTCCCCCCAGCCATGCTGTGAACTGAATGGGCGGCTGCAAAGAGGCTAAGTGGGCGGCCACAGGCTCCAGGAACAGCCCTGCTGGGCGGCTGGGAAAAAGCTGGGAGAGCAGCGCAGGCTTCAGAAACAGCCCAGGATTCGATGACCCCTGGCAATTCGTCATTTGACCCCTGAGGGGGTCCCGACCCCCAGGTTGAGAACCACTGCCTTAGGGTCTGTGTGGACAGGCTTGATCGCAGCAGGTGGATTTTGCATTTCTATACGTGTATACGAACAGGTAAACTGTGGTCAGAAGGAGATCAACTGCAGGTCAAAAGCACCTGTCAGTAAATTCTGAATGTGTTTCAAACTGAATCTATCAACACAAGCCCGGAGCCCATTGATACAGGCCCCTAGGCAGTCAGAACCTCCAATCTGCATCCTTGTTTTGCACAGAGACTCAAGTTATTGCTGTAAGTGCATTTGCTTTTAATATTTCTAATAAAACAAACAATATTACGCTATATACATCTCTCTCTTCATTGGTATGCCTTATTTCACCTTGATGGGAACCTTGTAATTGGAGGAGAAGGCGGTAGATCTATCACTGGTGCAGGACAAAGACCATGCGGTTTTGAATCATATTGCTGGTGAGCGGGCACTCAGGAGGGGAGCATGGACTGGTACCTGAATCTTCACAAGCAGGAATCAAGTACATTTGGCACTTTGCTTGCATGAATATACTTTTCACTTATGATCGCACTATGGTGTCCGTTTATGAAGCAGTGAAATATATTCACTGCTTCATTCACCAGCATTCACAGTGGAGATCTTTCTCCTCTGGGTGGCAGTTTATGAAGCAGAGTAGATCGCTTCACCTTTGGGGGAGTGAAGTGATCTACCAATGCTTCCAACACTGGAGAACGGCCCCTAATACTGGAATATCGTGAGACTTTATGAGATTACAGTACCAGAAATTCACAGAAACACAGAGATGTCAGTTTAGTAAGCAGTGATAAATAATCACTGCTCGTGGGGCGTGGTCTGGACATGGCCGTGTGAGGACGTGCTGCTGAGGAGCTCCCGACCCGTCCCGGCCTTCCCTGCCCTATAATCAGCCACACTATCAGTATTGCGAGGCATGTACTCTGTGGGGAAGCGCAGGAGGCAAAGAAACAAAACCGCAAAGCAGCCATCACCTCAGCCGTGGCAGAACGGCACCATCCGCACTTACTTCCCCGGCTCTCAGGACACCTCTCCAGCCCCTAAGATGGCAGAAAACACGAGGCCCGGCGGCTCTGTGAGTACACCACCGCGCACTACACAGTCAGCACCCATGACTCCCGGCACCCTGGAGTGTGACCTAGATACCCCTGCAGTGTTCCGCGCTGCCTCCCAGGACTTGATTCACCCTCACCCTGCACCCCTTACATTGCAGGCTGATGCAGAACTAAGGGCCCTGCTGCAGGCCCTGCCAACCAGGGCGGACTTTGAATCCCTAGCCAGCAGACTGGAAGCCTCACACCGCATGGATATAGCTGAGGTGAGGACTGATCTGGCTGCATTGACAGAACGCATGGGGACAGGGGAGACCACAGTGTCAGACCTAGAGCGGAGATTAAAACAAGTGGAAGACACCCAGGCAGGTCAGGCAGCATCAATGTTAACCCAGCAGCTGCATTTAGAAGAAATGGAGGACCGCAGCAGAAGGAACAACCTGAGACTCAGAGGCCTACCAGAGGCCACCGATACGGAGGACTTGGCAGCAACCACACTGGCCATTTTCAGGGACATTGCAGGGGGTGACTTCCCTGCCTCTCTGTCATTTGATCAGATTCACAGGGCCCTGGGACCATGATCGTCTGATCCGAATCGCCCGAGAGATGTGATATGCCGGATCCATCAGTATGTGCACAAAGAAATCATTCTGCGGAAAGCGTGGGAGGCGAGGGACGTTGAGTTTGATGGGGCGGCTGTGCAGATCCTGCCAGACCTCTCGAGAGCCACTTTACAGCGGAGGGCCCTGCTGAAGCCAGTGCTTACGCTGGCTCAACTTGTTGGTGTTACTTACCGATGGGGATTCCCCATAGCGGTGACTTTCAAGAAACAGACTCAGTTCTTCACTCTGCGGTCACCGTCGGAACTCCCTGCACTGTTTGAATTCCTGGAAGCAGATCCTGTGGACGTTCCAGATTGGCTCCAGTTGCTCCTGCGACTTGCCCCACGATTAGACGGAATTACTTACAGGAGACCCCGCTCACCGAGACCACAGAGAAGTCGACGTAGATCACGCATCACCTCACCAGAAGAAGCCAGAGAGGTCTAACGGCAGCTGCCGTTGTGGTGAGATTTTGTATCTTTTCATACACCTCTTAATGCCTCAGCCACAGTGCCCCCTTTGTTCCCCCCCCCCTTGGTGGCCTTCCTACCGAACCCCCCCCCTGACGCCCTGGCCTGTTCTGCGGCCTCACCTCCTCCTTTTGGACACTCGCTTACCCCCTCCCTCACACAGTGGTTTATGCCGCACTGGATGTGTGGCGTCGCGGGGGGGGGGGGGGTGGAGACGGGGAATACTTGACAGTTGATATGAGCCTCCTGAAAGACGCCTCAGTCTGGTGCACTGGACGACAGCACTGGACCACTATTGCTGCCCCGGATTGTGCCCCTTCTTACCCACGCATATGATTGCTTTACACCGGGGGAGTACAACCCCTCATGCACTATAAATCTCTGGGGACCCCACCACAGGCTGTTTGAACTTCATTGGAGCTCGATGGGATTTCAGGTTACCGCACCGGACCACTGCTAGGTTGTTTGCTGTGTTTTATATTTTAACATGCTACATGCCGAATTTATGTCATAGGGCAGGGGGGTTGGGCGGCTATGGGCAGGCTTCCCGGGTCCTAGTCAAACCTCATCCCCAGTAGGCCGAGACACCTTCCCGGTGATAACCGGAGTGTGTTTCATTGCAAAAGTTTTGCATACAATTGTTTACCAACAATTGGTACTAGATAAGACGGTTTGTGATACTTACTGTCCACTTGCTTTTTCTTGAGCTTTTCTTGCTCTTCCTCCTTTCCCTTTTCTCCCCCCGCTATAACCCCCTCTCTCTCCCACTTCGGGTTTCCCCCCACCCCTTCCTTTTTTTTTTTTTTGACACGGGCATGATGGACCACGTTAATATCTTCTCGCTGAACGCCAAGGGGCTGAATGTACCTGAGAAACGCCGTATGCTCTTGAATGATCTCAAAAGAGCGAGAGCAGACATAGCGTTTATTCAGGAAACTCACTTTAAGACTGGAACACCACCATGTTTAAAAAAACGGTACTTTCCACTAACGTACCATTCTACGAATCCATCGGGTAAATCTAAAGGAGCATCGATACTCCTCGCAGGGAGAATACCCTGGACATGCCGGGACACTAGAGTAGACACGGAGGGGCGGTATGTGTTCATTAAGGGGCTCATAGGGGGCGTGTTGGTGATGCTGGCTACGGTCTACGCACCGAACGATAGGCAGGATGCCTTCATACACAATACTGTGACGAGTCTGATGGACTTTACTGAAGGACATCTGATTCTGGGAGGCGATTTTAATGTCCCTCTGAGCCCTGGAGTGGACACCTCCTCTGGTACCTCGTCTCTACGTACAAGTTTTCATAAGCGCATCACTCGGGTCCTCCATGAGGCCCAACTGATTGATGTTTGGAGGCTTCACCATGCCAGGGACAGAGACTACACATTATTTTCTTCCCCACACAGAACTTACTCGCGCATTGACTTTTTCTTAATACCGCATGGCCAGCTGGAGGCGGTGTCTGCCCCGGGTATAGGTAATATCACCTGGTCGGACCACGCACCAATCACCATGCATTACGCCCTCTCACCGACTGCGATGTCTAGAACTAAGTTCTGGAGACTGAACGAAAGCTTACTGCAGACCCCCTCAGTGCTGACTGATGTCACAAAAGAGCTAAACCATTACTTTCAAACCAACGATACTGACGACTGTGACCCGGGGATACTGTGGGAGGCCCACAAATCAGTGATTAGAGGGGTTCTGATCAAGCACGGGACCCATATTAAAAAGGAAAGGGAGAAACAGCTATTATTACTGCTACAGAAGATCCATGATTTAGAAAAGGCACACAAAAGGAACCCGATACCATCCCTAGATGAGGAACTGATAACCCTTCGCAGACAGATAGTAGATCTTTTGCAATACAGGGCAAAAGCAGCACTACAATTTTGTAGGAGACTCTCCTACGAATCAGGGGACAAATGCGGAAAACTCCTTGCCAGAGCAGTCAGACAGCAGAGACTCCGTGCATACATCCCCCATATCATGTCCTCAACGGGACATAGGAAAAGCTTGCCCACTCAGATTGCCAAGGAATTCCAAGCCTACTATTCTTCCTTATACAACCTCCCGAAACAACAGGCCAGCGACACTTCTTTAAGAGATTACCTCACTTTGTCCAATATCCCCACATTTTCGGAGGACAGTAGTGCTGCATTGGAAGAGCCCATCACGTTGATGGAGCTGCAATGCGCCATGAAGAGTACAAAACCGGGTAAAGCGCCGGGTCCGGATGGGTTCATCCTTCAATACTATCAAACCCTTCTACCGGTCTTGGGTCCCTATATGCTCAAACTTTTTAATAATCTTACAACGGGAGGCCAGCTTCAACGGGATACTTTGAGTGCCCATATCTCCCTCATACCCAAGGAAGGAAAAGACCCGACGGCCTGCGGGAGCTACAGGCCTATATCCCTTTTAAATGTAGATCTTAAGCTCCTTACCAAAATACTGGCCAACAGATTGTCCCAACACATGACAGACTTAATCCATATGGACCAGGTTGGCTTTGTCCCTTCCCAGGAGGCTAGGGACAACACCACTAAGGTGATGAACCTAATCCATAGGGCTTCAGTGACGAAGACACCATGCGTCTTTCTCAGCACGGATGCTGAGAAGGCGTTTGATCGGGTGAGCTGGGAATTCATGTCCTCGGTTCTTAAACACATCGGACTCGGTAGACACATGTTACAGTGGATATCTACTATCTACTCCATACCGACAGCCCGGGTCAAAGCTAATGGAGTCCTCTCGGATCCCTTCACCATCTCTAATGGTACCAGACAGGGTTGCCCCTTATCGCCCCTCCTCTTTGCTCTGGTACTGGAGCCCTTCCTGTGTACGATAAGACAGAATCCGGACATCTCCGGTGTCACCATAGGTCAGGCACAGTATAAGATCTCAGCTTACGCGGACGATTTCTTGTTCTAACTCACTAACCCGGTCGTGTCCCTTCCAAACCTAATTAAAGAATTCCAGAGATATGGGAACATATCTAACCTAAAAATAAATTTTGATAAATCCCAAGCTATGGGAGTTAACATGGCGACCGACGTGTTGACTCCCTTGAAGTCTAAATTTAGCTTTAAATGGTCCAACAGCCATCTCACTTATCTGGGCACCAATATACCTAGTGACCTGAAACGCACGTTTGAACTGAACTTCCCACCATTGTTATCTACAGCAAAAGGGCTGCTCGATGAGTGGAGCAAAGGTCTCCACTCTTGGTTCGGCAGGTGCAATCTGGTCAAAATGTGTATTCTCCCGAAGTTCCTATATTTGTTTCAAACGTTGCCAATAAGAATACCGTCTCTATATTTTAAGCAAGTGCACTCACTGTTCTCAAAATTTATATGGTCTAGGACGAAACCACGACTGCGCCTCCGCTACCTGACACTACCGAAACAATGTGGTGGCCTGGCCCTTCCGGACATGAAACATTACTATCAAGCTGTACACCTGGGGAGGATTATTGACTGGAACAGACATGAGCAATCTAAACTGTGGGTTCAGGTAGAATGCACTCAGGCAAAAGTCCCGTTGCGGGGAGCAATATGGTGCTACGACCGGCTCCCTCCAGACATGACTACACACCCTACCATAGGCGCCACGTTGCGTGTGGGTTCAGTAGTGATACGGACCACTTCCCTGACCACGAGACAGTCTCCTCTATTTCCCATCTTAGGCAATCCGGCGTTCGCACCGGGACTAGATCACTCGGAATACGAGACACTATGGACAGCGGGTAAAGATTGTGCTTTACATTATATTGACGGGAACGGCTGGGCTTCGATCCAAACATTGATGAGTGATGATGGGGGTTTTCAGCTTCCTTTTTGGAAAGCGATCAGACTGCATCACTACATCCACTCACTGCCAGACCCTGCCTATTTCAAAAGAGACCTGACACCCCTGGAGGACTATTGTAGGGACACAGGCACACTAACTCAGGTTCTCTCCAAAACATATACTCTACTCAACACCCCTACGGAACAACCTGATTTGAAGTTCTTACAGGACTGGGAGAGTGACTTACAGTGTTCTTTCACACCCACACAGAAACAACATATTCTTAGATTCTCTTTGAAATCATCTATCTGCACAAGACTTCAAGAAACAAATTATAAGATCCTGACTCGGTGGTACTATACACCTCAGGTGCTACACAGATTCTTCCCTACCACCTCTGATAGGTGTTGGAGGTGCCAGACGGACAGGGGGACATTCCTCCATATTTTCTGGTCCTGCCCGTTACTGCGACACTTTTGGTCATCGATAGAGAAAATTGTCTACAGATCACAAAATTCAGTCAGATCCTGCGTTCTTCCTGCTGCACGCCACCACGGTCCCGGCGAGGTCGTACAAGAAGTCGGTTGTCCGACACTTACTCAATGCTGCAAAGTCGTGCATTCCAGCCACATGGAAGCAAACTCTGCCACCCTCCGTTGGACTGTGGTTGCGCAAAGTAGAGGACATTAAAAAGTTAGAAGACCTAGTGCTCACTGCCCAACACAAACAAGAGAAGCACTGTAAAACCTGGCTGGCGTGGAACATGTTCATTTTTTCAGATGAGGGACAGACCCTGCTGAGTTCTTAAAGAGTAAGCTGACATGGACTGATTGTAGGGTGACAGCCCTGCTGGATCCACCGCGCTCGTGTCAAATAGATACCCCCCCTCCCTCCCTCTTCTTTTCTCCATACGCTATATCTGTTTCACTCTCTATTTTTTCAACTGATGGCTATGTTTACAGTTGTTTGGATATATTGAGGCCGTCCTTTTTCTTCTTTAGATGGACGGCGATAGTCGGGCCGCCTGGGGTCCAACTGGGTCTACTGCTCGGTACTTTAGCATTGTTCAAGATGTCTATATATGTGATATGACCTGGTAGGTGGGCCGAATGTTATGTTTGCCACGTCCTTTTCATTGGCTTGCCACATGGTGTGTGACCATCAGGAGAGTATGATTGTAGGCCTTTACTGTAGACCTCTGTATCCATTGGATTGCCGAATTCGACCACAGTTGTACTGTTTCCTTTCTGTACCCTTTTTTCTTTACAATTCTCAATAAAAATTTATATTTGAAAAAATAAAAAATAATCACCGCTCAGTACACCGACAGATGGCGTGGTTAATGTTAATAAAATAACAAGTCCCCCTGCATAATATATGTATGTATGCACACACACAAACATACATTGTATATACACACACACACACACACACACATTTTATATATATATATATATATACACACACACACACATTATAGAAATATATGTATACACCTAAATATTACAGGGGGACATGGTTACAGTGTTGGCGGGTCTGAACGAGGTAGAAAGAAGTTAAAAATCTTCCTCCTTCCTCCTCAGATCCCCCGGGATTCCCTCTTCACTCCCCAGTTCACCACCTTTGAGCTGGTGAATCAGGGAGTGTGAATTCTGACACAGATCGCCAGTGAAGTAGTGAGATCAAAGCTTCATAAACTGGCCAGGAAAACATGTTCAAACACTTCTCCCCCCCCCCCCCGATTATCTCTGTGTTATAAACGGTTTATGGACTGTGATCAGTGGCGATCTTTGGGATCACCGCTTCATAAACTGACACCTATGATGGATTAGTGATTGCACAGGCACTTTATACATGTTTATTAGCACATATGTTTGATATAGAAGCAGCGCCAAGTTTCATTTTATTAAAGATCATCCAGTTCCCAAAGCAAAGGTGCCAAATTGCGCCCCTCCCCCTTCATTAGGTGTATCAGGGTTCACATGGTCATTAAATTCCTGATAAAGTCATGGGATTTTGACATGGCACTTTCCAGGACTGGGAAAGTTTTGGAAAATGACTGAACCCCACTAAGTTTTGGAAAAGTCATGGAATTTTGAGTAGTGGTGCCAACGGATCGTAAGCGATCCGTGACCCGAACGAGTCATCCTGTTCGGATCGGCACACGGCGCGACCTGGAGCCTCGGCCATTAGGAAAGGCCGCGGCTTTGGCCTAGCTCCAGCCATCTTGGTACACCCGGCGGCGGCCTATTAACGGCTTAGCGGCACGCTGACGTCAGCAGGAACAATAAGCAGCATACGGAACGAAGCCGCCTCCCCCTCTCTGTTTACATCCACAGAGGAGGAGGAGGAGCCCGCGCTTGAAGGACACACACCGCGCCGTGTATTGCTGTTCTGAGGTCTGTAAGGGGGGGTGTCTGTACTGGGGGGTGTCTGCCTGCACTACTGGGAGGTGTCTGTCCTACTGGGAGGTGTCTGTACTGTACTGTACTGTACTGTACTTACGTCAGTGCTACAGTTTGAATTTATTTGTGTGAACTGTGAAGTTAAGTCATGGATTGTGGAAACTAACTAGTGCCAGGTGATTGTATATAGTGTATACCACATTTACCACTGACTAATGCAGAGTTGCAATGCAAGGAGATCAGCTAAATGTAGTTGGATCCGTATGTGCGTTATAATTAATCAAAATTAGTCGATTAATCGATAAAAATTTTGAAATTAGGCAAACACAAAAATTTTAATCAGTAACAGCCCTAATTTATATTAGTAAAATTATGCTGGGTGTGACATGGATTTTCTTCTTATTTAACATGTATACATATAGACATTTCATGAAACATTAGGTCATGAATATTTACGTGAAGTCATGGAAAAGTCACAGAATTTTATTGGTAAAAATGTGTATGAACATTGGTGTATGCTTAGGAGGGGGAAAGAGCACAGCCTGCACCTCCTCCCGGCTCTCCCCTCCTCTCCTTGCCACTTCCATCTCTGAGCTGTCACTACTGGCAGCCTTATAGTAGAAGGAACTTGTGGCGCCCCCCCCCCACAATACATGCTGTTGTTCAGGGCAGCCGGCCCCCTCTGCCCACCCCTTGTCCCAGCCCTGCAGCCAGAAAGCTCATGTATTTTCAATGCAGTTCTGTTTAAATGCTGTATTAAAACACACACCACTTACTCATATGTGAAAGGTGCCCCCGTTAAATTTATTTTAGTATACAGTAAATACAGTTCTGTGTCCTACCAACCAGAAAGAATATAAATAAGAACAATGGCTTCCTTTAACGGTCCAAAAATTGACATTTTACACATAGCACAAACATCTCCACTATGGTGGAAGGAGAAAGATAAAAGAAAATATTAACACCCGCTCCGAGACACTACAAGGCATGACATACCGAAAAAAGGTCCTTGTCTGTAGGACTCGTCGTTCCTTTGTCTTGTACATTTTTAGCCTGTCTTAAAGTAAAAGGCACACAGAACAGACAAAGCAATAACTTAGAACATATTTGTAGTAACTCTGTTACAAACCTGGGCGATCCAAACACAGCCTATGATATAAACAGAGTATAAACCTTCAAGGAGAACATGACAATACAATTCAAAGAGCCAGAGCTACAGGCAGCTGGAACTGCATGCAAATCTTGACTTTCCCTGTAAGCTGAGCTTGGCCCCAAGACCTACCCATTGGTCCTTTAATGTGCTGGGTGGCTCCCTCAAACTCAATGGATCCAAAATAGAACTTCTCCTCCACGCAAACCGAAAGACAAAAGCTAACACTTCACGGACACCACCCACCATCCTTGGACAGACCATTACCCCGAGCACAGTGCCGGCCGAAGACATTGTGCTGCCTGGTACCAAGAATGAAATGCTGCCCCCCCCCCCCCCCAAAAAAAAAAAAAATCACGCCCACCAAAATGCCCCCACATCCATCATTTTATATCATAACTAAAGTGGACCTGTCATGGCTCTATAAAAAGGACCTGTTATGGCTCTATTCATGTATATAGGAGTATAAAGAGGACCTTCCATGGCTCTATACATGTATATAGAAGTATAATGAGGACCTGTCATGGCTCTATACATGTACCGTATTTTCCCCGTCTATAAGACGCCCCCATGTACAAGATGCCCCCCACTTTTCCAACCCAAAATTAAGAAATCAATATTTTACACATAGGTAAAACAGAACACATTTTTATTTAGTAATTACCGCAGGTAACGTTTAAATACTAGTATATTATGCAGGGGTTGTTCTTCCTGTTTTCTCCACTGTCTATCATACACTCTGCGGAGGCAAGTCCAAACTGTTTCTCTGCAGCTCTATTCCCACGCTCTTTTTTGCATAGCTGGCTACATTTGGCAGAGTAAGACAATCACTTACTTTTATTATTTTCTGACATCTTGGTCCCAGAACACTCCGGTCCCTGTTGCATCTGTGCATCTCCACTTCCAACAGGATCGCATCTGCTCACTCTCCATCTCCACCTCCACCCCCAGCTTTAGCTGACGTCAGTAACATACGGCTCGTGATTGGAGAAAGCCACTTGACAAGCTATGGGCCGCGACGCACCTTCGCGGATGTCTCCCAGGCTGACCAACCGTGTATAAGACGCTGTTCGATTTACAGGCTATTATTTTAGGAAAAAATAGCGTCTTATCCACGGAAAAATACGGTTTATAGAAATATAAAGAGGACCTGTCATGGCTCTATACATGTATGTAGGAGTATAAAGAGGACCTGTCATGGCTCTATACATGTATGTAGGAGTATAAAGAGGACCTGTCATGGCTATATACATGTATATAGAAGTATAAAGAGGACCTGCCATGGCTCTATACATGTATGTAGGAGTATAAAGAGGACCTGTCATGGCTCTATACATGTATATAGGAGTATAAAAGGACCTGTGCGTAGCCGGCGGCCGCGATGTCACCGGCCACACATAGTGGATTGTCACTTGTCACAACGTCACCTGCCACACGTTGCAGATTGTCACTTGCCACAACGTCACCTGCCACACATTGCGGATTGTCACTTGCCACAACGTCACCTGCCACACGTTGCAGATTGTCACTTGCTGTGTCCCAGAGTAAAGGCAGGCAGCAGAGAGCTAATGTAATCTCTCTGCTGCCCGCACAGTGGGGGCGGAACTGCAGTGATGCAGGGCGGGCAGTGAGAGATGATGTCATCTCTCTGCTCCCCCGCCCGCTGTTTGGCCAGCAAGCCCGCTCACTTGCTGACTGTCCCGCCCGCTGACTGTTCCTCTGTTCTGCCCGCATGCTCCAATCACCTTGGCCCAACGCCCAGGTGAATGGAGCGCGCGGGGAGCGGAGCGGGCTGGCTGGCGGGCGGGCGTCAATTTGCCTCACAGCGGAGCGGGCGGAACGGGTTAGCGACAATTTGCCTCACAGTGCAGAGTAGGGTTGCCACCTTTTCGTCAAGCCAAACCCGAACACATTAGCAGCACACGCCAATATATATATTTTTTTGTAGTACATTAAATTCATTACCTCTGTACAAAGCAATGCACAGCTATTTTTTTATTTATTTAGTATACCCTGTACATATATTTTTGTGATTAAATAAAATTTCTAATCATATGGAGTTAATCACAAGAGTCCCCCTTTATATCAGAGTTCTCCTTTAGATCTGAATCTGCAGAGTTCCCCTTTACATCTGAATGCACAGGGTTCTGCAGAAGAGGAGTGCAGAGGGTAAGATGGGGGCAGTATGTACAGGAGAGGAGTGCAGAGGGTATAATGGGGGCAGTATGCATAAGAGAGAAGTGTGGAGGGTATGATGGAGCAGTATGTATAGAAGAGGAGTTGAGAGGGTATGAGGGGGGCGGTTTGTACAGGAGAGGAGTGTGGAGGGTATGATGGGGCGGTATGTACAGGAGAGGAGTTTGGAGGGTATGAGGGGGGCAGTATGTACAGGAGAGGAGTGTGAAGGGTATGATAGGTGCAGTTAGTACAGGAGAGGAGTTCGGAGGGTATGATGGGTGCAGTTAGTACAGGGGAGGAGTTCGGAGGGTATGATGGGTGCGGTTAGTACAGGGGAGGGGTTCAGGGGGTATGATGGGTGCAGTTGGTACAGGAGAGGAGTTCGGAGGGTATGATGGGTGCAGTTAGTACAGGGGAGGAGTTCGGAGGGTATGATGGGTGCAGTTGGTACAGGAGAGGACTTCGGAGGGTATGGCGGTGGCAGAATGGGGAGGGATTTCTTGCTGTGTCTATGGGGTGACCAGGGAGTGATGTTGGGAAGATAGGGGAAGGAAAGTGACCATGAAATGATGGGGGGGGGGGGTAGGAAGCAGCTCTGAGTGACGTCTGTATGAAGTGGTCTGGGGGGGGGTGATGCAAGCTGGGGGGAGTTGGGGGCTGAGAAGTGGTCAGATAGCGATGTATATAATAAAAAAAAAACTCATCCACTAAAAACATACAACAATAAATCATACAACAGTACTACAGATCTATGTAATGGAGCTCCCAGTACTCTGTATACCCAGATAATGTGAAGGTAATGTATGACCATTCATATAACCCTGTGGTATCCAGGCTCTGAGTCTGTACAATCAGAGGTGTGAACTCACCACATATATACAGGTTACATGAATGGTTATAAATGACTTCACATTATCTAGTCTGAACAATTGGATTGGAGGATGTTTGCACAGACTTTTCATGCTTAGAAGTGATCTGTCAAATGTGATCGGGCTGCTGCAGACCCCCCCCCCCACACTCAAACTCACTATCTCCTCCGATTCTTCTGTCAACTTCTGTTAACCCTTCACTGCATCTCCTGAAGAAAAAACCACCTTGAAAGCAACTACTATCCACCCTAGAAAACTTCTCCCAGAAAAAATCAGCTCACCTCCTCCTTTCCTCTGGCCAGCCTGACAGGAGATAGTGAGCTCTGCCCCCCAGTTCTCACAACACACCGCACTGGTGATTGGGGGGGGGGGAGGTTGAGTAGGAGATAACAGGGACCCCGCACTGCACGAGACTGGAGGGAGGGGGAAGAGACAGAAAGGAGTTTTTTAAATCCAGAACACACACCGCAGCCGCAGGCACAGTGTATTCTTTACAATGATGCTGCTGCTGTTTCACAGTGAAAGGTGGAGTGGGGGAGAGGAACGGGCGGAATGGGATGGCGGGCAGGCGGCAATTTGCCGCCCCCCTAAAAGTGCCGCCTGGTACAATGGTACCATCGGGTCCCATGGTAGGGCCGGCCCTGCCCGAGCATCAAAGTCAAAAGTCTCGGAGTCATCTTTGACTCTGAGATGTCGATGGATGCAAAAATAGGATCAGTAGTCAGTGGATCTCACCACCTTCTCCGCCTGCTGCGTACTCATCCCCTTCATCCCAGAAAAGGACATAGCAGTAGTAGTTGGAACAATCATCAATTCCCGACTCGACTACGCAAACTCCCTCTACATAGGACTACCTAAATACCAGATTTCGCGCCTACAAGTCATCCAGAACACGGCAGCCAGACTGGTAACGGGGAAAAAACCCTGGGAATCCATCACCCCTTCCCTGAGGACCCTTAATTGGCTAACCGTAAAGGATCGGGTCACATTCAAGACCCTCTGTCTCACCCACAAATGCACACAAGGAAACGCTCCTCAATACGTGTGAGAAAATAAAACACTACACCCCCAATCGCATTCTCCGATCAACCAACTAAAACCTCCTCCACATTCCCAAGTCCCACTACAAATCGAAGGGAGAACGAAGATTTGCAGTCCAAGGACCCCGGCTATGGAACGCGCTACCCATCAACATCCGCATGGAAGAAAACCATCGGGCCTTCAGGAAAAAACTTAAGACCCACATCTTCTGAGGGATCAGGATGACACTGTACGGAAATAAGCGCCTTGAGGCGATTAGTTTGCATTTGCAGCGCTATACAATTTATTCACTCACTCACTCATTACCCAATATTAAGGGGGTGTGGCTAATGTAAACATTTAAAGAAAAGGTTAAGATTTGCATATAGTTTCTGCTGTCATAACCTCTAGATAAGCAGTCTCCAAACTGCGGCCTGGGGGCCGGAAATGGCCCTTTGCTTGCCTTTATCTGACCCTTGGGGCCCGATTCTCCCCACTGACACCAGTGATGGGATACTATTTTTCTCACTGACACCAATGAAGGGCACTATTCCTCCCACTGACACCAGTGATGCGGCACTATTCCTTTCACTCACGCCAATGATGGGGTGTCTCACTGAAACCAGCTTGCCCCCTCTAAAGTCTGAAGAATAATAAACTGGCTCTTTGTTTAGAAAGTTTGGAGACCCCTGCTCTAGATCAAAGTTAGGCAACCTTGGCACTCTGGCTGTGGTCAAATTTCAAATTCCAAGAGGCATGGAGACCGACTCCCAGAAGCATGACGGGATTTGTAGTTATACTACAGCTGGAGTGTGAAGGTTACCTGCCCCTGCTGTAGATCATTTTTAGCATACTGGTAACCACTGCTTATACATCTTTTCACAGATGACCAGTTTGACTGGAACGGTTTGTGACAGACTTACCTTAATGGTACTAAAGGGCCCAGAGTCAACAGAATGATTCAGTTAAAGGCACTTCCAGGGGAAAGGAGGTCAATTCTTATGCACAACCTAGAACCTCCCCCTGCCAAATGAGTCATGCAGTGCTGAACCTTCTCATAGCACAAGTGCTTCTATGATCACGCCATCTAACACTGAAAACTTGCTGACAAGTGGGATTAGATGTGCTCCAGGAAGTGCCAAATCAATAGGCTCAGCTATTCCTGAGCAAGGTTTCGGCAGCAGTAAAGATTACACAATCTCCTGTCTACTGCACCTTTAGGACTCATTCATTTATAGTAATCAGAAGATGGGAGCAATGACCTACACTATTGGAAAAGCAGCTGCTGTCACGTGATTTTTTACCACCAAATGCACTCTTTGGGAATGATTCCTATTAGCAAGTCTTTGGAAACACTAGTCTGAACAAAGGAAGCATTTAAACTGGCTTTCCCATAGCGTTACAAGCACCCATTACCACCTTTATGCAGATGTTAGAAAGTATGTAAAGCCCACAAACATATGATATAGTGCATCTTTCCAGTCCAAAGTTGTTTTAGCTTCTGTTTTCAAACTTTTTTTTTTCACCCAGTGATCCTGTAAGAAACACACTTTCTGTCCGAGGGTGACAATACGCACACACTGTACTATATCTATGGCGCAGCGTTGTCACGTAACTACAGAACACCTCCAAATCTCTTCTCCATAAAATTGGGGGAGGGTGTAACGGATCACAGCACAGGAAATTATCAACTCCTACAATTTCTGGATAATCAACAGGTATTGTTGAACACAAACAACAAAACACTTTCAATGGTATATTGACCTGATCAAAAGGGAGAAAATAAAAAGTTCATTGTTGGCGTTTACATATACTTTAAAGTGTTACTAAACCCAGGACCCTGTATTCACTATATCTGGTCTCCCACAGTACACAGAACATGGAAATGCAATTATTTCAATAAATATACAGGTGTGTCTCAAAAATTTAGAATATCATCGAAAAGGTAATTTATTTCAGTAATTCAAAAAGTGAAACTCCTGAAATATATAGATTCATTACACAGAGGGATATATTTCAAGCATTCCTTTCTTTGAATTTTGATTATAGCTTACAGCTAGTGAAAACACAAAATTCAGTATCTCAGAAAAATAGGATTTTTATAACAGCTTACCTGTAAAATCCTTTTCTTGGAGTACATCACGGGACACAGAGCGACATAGTCATTACTAATGGGTTATATAGATACCGTCAGGTGCTGGCACTGGCAACTTCCAAAACCGGAAGTACCCTCCCCTATATAAGCCCCTCCCATCCGGGAGCACCTCAGTTTTGTAGCAAAGCAATAAGTGTCCCTAAAGAGGGGCGGGAGCTCTGTGTCCCGTGATGTACTCCAAGAAAAGGATTTTACAGGTAAGCTGTTATAAAAATCCTATTTTCTTTCTCGTACATCACGGGACACAGAGCGACATAGTCATTACTAATGGGATGTCCTAAAGCAATGCCAAATGAGGGGGGGGATACACCATATATAAGCTGAGCGCTATCAGACATGAGGATCTTTTGCGGCCTGCAACACACTGCGCCCAAAGGCGACATCCTCCTGACTTCTAACGTCCACCTGGTAAAACCTAGTAAACGTGTGTACTGAAGACCATGTTGCGGCCTTACAGACTTGAGCCAGGGAGGCCTGGTGATGCACTGCCCATGAAGTTCCAACTGCTCTCGTGGAGTGCGCCCTAACTTTGAACGGAGGCGGTCTACTTCTCAAGCTATAGGCTTGTATTATGACCTGTCGAATCCACTTGGCTAAAGTAGATTTTGACGCTGCCTGACCCTTTCTGGGGCCTTCCGGCAGAATAAACAAAGTATCCGTTCTGCGAATCTGAGCAGTGGCTTTTAGATAAGCTTTAACTGCTCTTACTACATCCAAAGAATGCAATAACTTTTCCTCTACCGAAGTAGGCTTGGGGAAAAAAGAAGGAAGAACCACATCTTGGTTCAAATGAAAACTCGATACCACCTTAGGAAGAAAGGCTGGATGAGGACGTAACACTACTCTGTCCTTATGGATAACCAGATATGGCTCCTTACAGGACATAGCTGCTAATTCCGATACTCTTTTAGCCGAACAAATGGCTACTAGAAAAATCAATTTCCTGGTGAGAAGCACCAAGGAAATATGCTGTAATGGTTCAAATGGTTGTTTCTGTAGAACCGACAGAACCAAGTTTAGATCCCATGGACATATGGGAATATTAACCGGAGGACTAATACGCATCACTCCTTGTATAAAGGCTTTGACTAGTGAATGCGAAGCCAAGGGCCTTTGAAAAAATATTGACAAGGCCGAAATCTGACCCTTGATAGTACTCAAGGCAAGCTTCCTATCTACAGCCCACTGTAGGAAGTCCAGAATCCTACCTATTACGTACTTATGTGGATGCCATTTCTTGGCCTCACACCACGCGATGTACGCCTTCCAGATTCTATAGTAGATCTGCCTGGATACCGGCTTCCTGGCATTGATCATGGTAGATACCACAGCATTAGAGAGCCCTCTCTTTTTTAGAATGTGGGCTTCAATAGCCAGGCCGTCAAACCTAGGGCTGGTAAGGAAGGGTGGTATATCGGTCCTTGCGAAAGCCGGACGACGTGGGAGAGTCCAAGGACTCCCCACTGAAATTTTACAATCTCCGCGTACCACGCTCTTCGGGGCCACGCTGGAGCCACCGGAATCACCGGTTTCTTTTCTACCCTGATTCTGCGGAGTAATCGAGGTAACCATTGTGGCGGTGTGAATGCATATATCAGCTTGAACTGATCCCAAGGGAACACTAGGGCATCCGAGCTGCAAGCTAGGGGATCCCTTGTCCGAGAGACAAACCTGTCCCCCTTTGCGTTGAATCTGGATGCTAGAAGATCTACATCCGGTGTTCCCCACCGCTGACATATTGTCCAGAAAACCTCGGGGTGAAGGGACCCTTCCTCTGGGCCTAATTGCTGGCGACTTAGAAAGTCCGCCTTCCAATTCTCCACTCCTGGAATGAATACCGCAGATATGGCTGGGACATATTTTTCTGCCCATTTCAGGATGTAATTTACTTCCCTCTGGGCTGCACGACTCCTGGTGCCCCCCTGATGATTGATATATGCCACTGCTGTGGCATTGTCTGATTGCATTCTGACAGGGGACCCTTGGAGTTTGGATGTCCATGCTACTAGGGCATACCGGGCTGCTCGTATCTCTAAGAGATTGATGGGCAGGGCCTTTTCTGCATCCGACCATCTGCCCTGTAGAGACTATTGCTCCAGTACTGCTCCCCAGCCTATAAGGCTGGCATCTGTAGTGACCACCTTCCAAGAAATCGGACTGAAGGATTTCCTTTTTTCCAGATTCTGGGGAACCAACCACCAACGGAGGCTCTTGCGAACGGAAGGGGACAAGGACATTGTAAGTCTAGGGCCTGAACTTTTTTTGTTCCAGGCTGACAGTATGGCCCCTTGCAAATTTCTTGAATGGAATTGACCGTAGGGTACTGCTTCGAATGATGCCACCATTTTTCCCAGCAGCCTCATATACAGGCGTATGGACGGCTGTCTTTTTTGTACCCACTAAGTGGATCAAATCTTTCAAAGACAACACCTTTCCTCGAGGCAAGAATATTTTTCTCTGGCCTGAATCCAACCTTAGCCCCAAGTATTCCAGACTTTTGACTGGTTTTTAGGGCTGACTTGTCTCGGTTGATAATCCAACCGTGAGATTCCAGATACTTGATCGTCTTGTGAACGACCACGTCTAGTTTTTTCACTGAGTGGTCTATCAGCAACAAGTCATCCAGATATGCCATTATCATTACACCTTGTGTTCTTAGATTGGCCAATAAAGGGCCAGAATTTTTGTAAACACTCGTGGTGCTGTGGCCAAACCGAAGGGTAAGGCTCTGAACTGAAAATGGCGCCCTTCTACTGCAAAGCGTAGAAATTTTTGGTGGACTGGAAAGATGGGAATGTGCAAATAAGCATCTTTGATGTCGATCGTGGCTAACCAATCCTCCCCTTGTAGGGCAGTGGCCACCGATCGGATCGACTCCATCGGAAAGTCCTGATATACAGGAATTTGTATAGCCCTTTTAGAATTAATATGGGCCTCCCGTCCGCGTTTGCTTCGGGACTGTAAAGAGGTTTGAGTAAAACCCGAACCCTCATTCTTCCAGGGGAACCTCCATAATTACTCCTTGGAGCAATAGTTGTTCTAGTGCCAACAGGAGGGACTCTCTCTTCCGGGGATCCCTTGGCACGTTTGACCTCAAAAATGGGAAGGAGGAGAGTCTTTTAACTCCAAACTGTATCCCAAACCTACTGCGGAGAGCACCTATCTGTCTTGATCGTGTCCCGCCAGGTCTCTTGCGAACAACTGGAGTCCTCCCCCCACCCGACTGAGTGGGGGCTTCATGAATTTAACTTTGGGGGAGGTTTTGTACCTCCCCTGACCCAGGGTTTCTCATTACCCTGCTACTGTCCCTGTTTTTTACCCCCGGGATTTGACCGAGGAGGCCGTCGGAACTGTTACACAGCCGATGCCCCAGGGACTGGAGAAGCAGGCCTCTTAAAGAGGGACCTCTAACTCTGCTTTTAACCGGCAAGAGCGTATTTTTACCGCTGGAAATTTTCTGGATATTTGTCCAGGTTTTCCCTGAATAAGCGTTCACCATGAAATGGGACGCTAACCAGCCATTCTTTACAGGGAGCTTCAGCAGACCAGTTTTTGAGCCATAGGAGCCTACGCATATGTACTATAGACAGCGTAAGGCGGGAGGCCTGATGGACTGAATCCTCTATGGCGTCAACCGCAAAGCCTAAGGCTCTAGGTAGATCAGCTAGGGCAAAGCCTGCTGATCTGTCAAGTCCCTCAAGACCTGTTTCAACTGATCCTTCACTGCTTAGCAGACCCCAATAGCTGCTACTGCTGGTTGTGTCACCAAGCAGATTTTCATAAGGACTCCAATCTTTTATCTATTGGGTTCTTGAACATTTGGACATTATCCACTGGACATGTCAGTGATTTATACATACAAGAGATGGCTGCGTCCACTGTAGGGACCTTCCATTTTTTTTTTTTTTTTGATGAACTTATCCTCCATGGGATAGACCACCGGAAATCTCTTGGGGGAATAAATATTTTCTCAGGACGTTCCCAATCCTGGTAAATGAGCCCTTTCAGTAAAGGGTGAAGTGGAAAAGAACAAACAGTCTGGGGGCTTCTAGCGACCCCAACGAGGATACAGTAGTGGTTGATGGTTCCGCAAGGTGCATTTTTAAATGCTGATCGGACCATGTTAGTCAGAGACTGAACCCATAATCTTTCAGCTTGAGATGCTGAGAAAGGGTTCCCCCACTGTTGATTCCTCTATAACAGAATCAACCTTATCCTGATCCCCTTCAGGCAGGTCGATCCCTGTATGGGACTGTTGCTCTGCTAACAGGCACTCTGAAGGAGGAGACGGAGATCGGGCGTGCTTTCCCTGACAGGGAGGCAGCGATAAATTTTGACAATCTCTCTCTAATCCTCCCAGAGCTGAGGAAAAAACCTCCTCTGTTACATACACAGGAGCAGGTGACTGAGGACAGCCACAGTACCAAGTACCCCTGCGGGGTCTCTACGGTCACTTACCTCTGAACTTCAGGGGAGACTGGTGCAGCAGGAGTATGCCCAAGATCCTCAGAGCCCGATGAGACCCCCTTCGCTTCCTGGAAGATTCAGTTCCGGAGCTACTGGACGAAATATTCCTAAGCCTAAAGCTGAGGTATTCCAGCCGTAATACACCTCTTTTACTGAGAATAGTCTAGCACAATTGCTGCTATATCACAGTTGGTGTCTACTAATGTGCCTTTCTAGGGGATGCCTGTATCAACCGCTTGCTGTATGCCTTTAAATGTTGCCAGCTCTGTCTCTGTACTTCATAGCCAGCTTACTGCAATAATGTGGCTTTTTTTAAAAATCTGCTGGGACGCCCGCACATGCGCAGAAGCACTGCGGCGCGCACAGAGCGTCATCCCCCAGGCCCCGCCCCTTTTTCCGGCCACCTCTATATATAGAGGCGCGTGCACGCGCACGCGCGCGGCCACGTGCGCCTCGGCGCTAATTTTCAAACATGGAAACCAGGGACAGGAGCCAGGGCCCCCTTTGCCGCAGGCCGGGGGATAGACGAACACTGCAACATGGCAGAGGAAACAGTTTCCTGTAGGAGAACTCACCAGCTGCCTGGACTTTGCTCTCTGAGAAGAAACTAGTCCATATGACAAGAAAAACATTCCACAGCGGCCTCTAGTGGACAAACACAGGTACTGCAGTTTAATATACTAAACATATATAAAAAAACATTCTTTTTTTTTTTTTTTTCTTGACCACCATTAAAAATTATTACATTTTTTTAGTAGTTACAGGCATGCACAGATATTAGCGGGAATACCGTTAGGTAACAGACAGAAAGACAAATTAGGCTTGGGGGTCCCCCAATAGAACCAAGTTCCTGGGGGCCCCCACTTACCTGTTCCCCGCTGCAGGACTTTGTTTGGTCCACAAAAGCCCAAACTTCACCTATCACGGCAGGCATTGTAATCAAACCTTCAGGGACCGGGTTCCCAAGGATTCCACTCCCCTGGACCTGTATAGCACCCTGCACAGAAAACATCTTGGTCGTGGGTATGACCAGAGCTCTGGATCCCAGGGTCCAGCTCTCCTAAGAGAAGCATTACAGGCAGAACCTTGCTCTTCTCTGCAAGGCCCGGGTACCGACCGTTTAGCTATGAAGCTTTTTTGGTCGGATCCGGAATAGCTTACTGAGGCCCAAAAGAACCTGTACGCAAGCTCAGTGAAAAACACATGTTTCTTCTTGGCCAACACCTTAGACACTGGCAAAAAACTGAGGTGCTCCCGGATGGGAGGGGCTTATATAGGGGAGGGTACTTCCGGTTTTGGAAGTTGCCAGTGCCAGCACCTGACGGTATCTATATAACCCATTAGTAATGACTATGTCGCTCTGTGTCCCGTGATGTACGAGAAAGAAATTAGAATATTGTGAAAAAGTTCAATGGTGTCACATTCTAATCAGTTAAATAACTCAAAACACCTGTAAAGGGTTCCTGAGCCTTTAAATGGTCTCTCAGTCTGGTTCAGTAGGTTACACAATCACGGGGAAGACTGCTGACTTGAAAGTTATCCAGAAGACAGTCATTTACACCCTCCATAAGGAGGGTAGGTCACAAAAGGGCATTGCTAAAGAAGCTGGCTGTTCACAGAGTGCTGTACCCAAGCATTCTAATGGAAAAAATTCAGTGGAAGAAAAAAGTGTGGTAGAAAAAGGTGCACAAGCAACGGATAACCACAGCCTTAAGAGAATTGTGAAGCAAAGGCCATTCAAGAATTTGGGGTAGATTCACAAGGAATGGACTACGGCTGGTGTCAGTGCTTCAAGTCCCACCACACACACACACACACAGACATATTGAAGCCTGCGAGGCTCCGAAATGTTGTACTTGCTCTTGTGATCTTTCCGCAATAAAAACCTTTGCACGACATTTGAGGATTCTTAGTGTGATGGTGAATATATGCATTTATCTGTAATGTTTCCAGTAACCAGCAGGTAGTCGCTGCAGCACCCACTATGAATGAGCCTTGTTCCCAGGAATGTGCGCGAGGGGAATATAGACAAGGACATGGGCTACAACTGTCCAATTCTTTGTGTCAAGCCACTCCTGAACCAGAGACAACATCAGAAGCATCTTACCTGGGCTAAGGAGAAAAAGTACTGGACTGTTGTTGCTCAGTGGTCCAAAGTCCTCTATACGGATGAAAGTAAATTTTACATTGCATTTGGAAATCAGTCCCAGAGTGTGGAGGAAGAGTGGAGAGGCACAGAATCCAAGTTGCACGAGGTCCAGTGTGAAGTTTCCACAGTCAGTTATGATTTGGGGAGCCATATCATCTGCTGGTGTTGTTCCACTGTGTTTTATCAAGTCCAAAGTCAGCGCAGCCGTCTACCAGGAAATTACAGAGCACTTCATGCTTCCCTCTGCTGACCAGCTTTATGGAGATGCCGATTTCATTTTCCAGCAGGACTTGGCACCTGCCCACACTGCCAAATGTAATACCTGGTTTAATGATTATGGTATCTCTGTGCTTGATTGGCCAGCAAACTCGTCTGTCCTAAACCCCATAGAGAATCTGTGGGGTATTGTCAAGAAGATGATGAGAGACACCAGACCCAAAAATACAGATGAGCTGAAGGCCGCTATCAAAGCAACCTGGGTTTCAATAACACCTCAGTTACTATCATAATTTTGTTTGGCTCTGAAGAAGGGGGCTCGCCCCCGCAACGCGTCAGCCGTAGCTGTAAATATCTGTCATCTTGACTCTTTGGTCATCTGCTCATTTGGTTCCAGGAAGAGGTTATCTCCTTGGATGGAATGTTATGTGCCCATGATTTGACTTTCTTTGTGAGTACCCATGATCTTTTAATTTACTTTTAATAAAACCAGCCATTGGTAATGCACCCTCTTTTTTTTCAATAACACCTCAGCAGTGCCACAGGCTGATCGCCTCTCCATGCCACGCCGCATTGATGCAGTAATTTCTGCAGAAGGAGCCCCGACCAAGTATTGAGTACATACTACACTGTACATACTTTTCAGTAAACCAACATTTCTGTATTAAATTTCTGTATTAAATCCTTTTTTTCTATTGGTCTTATGTAATATTCTGATTTTCTGAGCTACTGAATTTTGGGTTTTCACTAGCTGTAGGCCATAATCAAGTTAAAAGAAAGAAATGCTTGAAATATATCACTGTGTGTGTAATGAATCTATATAATCTAAGAGTTTCACTTTTTGAATTGAATTACTGGAATAAATGAACTTTTTGATGATATTCAATTTTTTTTTAAATGCACTTGTAAACTGCTAAATACCGTATATACTCGAGTATAAGCCGACCCCAATATAAGCCGAGGCACCTAATTTTACCACAAAAACTGGGAAAACTTATTGACTCAAGTATAAGCCTAGGGTGTGCCTCACTGTGTCCATGACTAGACTGACATTTAACATGGGAGTCTATGGAAGGGGTGCCCGGATTTGAAAAATCAGTGCTCCCCGGCCGTAGGTTCCCCGGACAAGAAACTTTGCACACTTATAGAGGAAGAGTGGGGCTATATGTGTGCCAAGATTGGGGTCCAGAGGACCTACGACCGGCCAGTACCGGGTCCCCAAAGTCACCAGAGAAATTACTGTTTAACATGGGAGTCTATGGAAGGGGTGCCCGGTTTTGAAAAATCGGTGCTCCCCGGCCGTAGGTCCCCCGGACAAGAAACTTAGTACACTTATAGAGGAAGAGTGGGGCTACATGTGTGCCAAGCTTGGTGTCCAGGGGACCTACGGCCGGCCGGTACCGGCTCCCCAAAGTCCGGGAGATCAGGCGCAAAAAGGTGACTCGAGTATAAGCCGAGGGGGGCACTTTCAGCACAAAAAATTGTGCTTAAAAACTCGGCTTATACTCGAGTATATACAGTACTCTTTCCCATAAGCATTATATAGCAGTCTTGTGACTTCTATTAGTGTCTGGTTAAAGCTTGTAGGAGGAGTTATCATTCTCCTCTGACTGTCCTATTAGGTGGCATGACTCCGAACCCTCTATCTGGACAGTGCTGATTGGCCCTGTGCAGATCACATGTACCCTCTCAAAAAAAACCTATAGCAATACACACAAAACTGAGCATGTGCAGAGTGCCCCTCAAGGCTCTGTACTATCTGGAGATGAATTGGGGACAGTGGAAAAAGGGCAGGATCAGAGAAGACAGGATTAACCCCTTAGGTTCCACAGTGAATATAACAAGCATGCTTTACTGCATATACAGACTGATTTTACTGTTGTGGGTTTAGTAACACTTTAAATACATTTTAATAGCAGTGCCAGCTGTCCTTTTGAACAAGTTGCTAGCAGGCATGAAGCTTGCTGAAAGCCTGCAAGCAGCTCTTTAAAGTGACACAAAGCACACCTATAACGATCCAGGGTTTAACCTGAATTGGTTCTGAGGGGTGCTTTATTGCTATAATAAAAGATCCTTGAAGCAGGAGGAAAACTCTGCTAATTGTTATGCAAAAGCTTGCTGTACACACAGCTCTTCAAACGATCGTTTACAAGTAGAGGCATGGGTGAATCGGGCCTAATGGGGCCAATATGTGAAAAGATAACCATCAGAAAATCCACAAATGTATAGGTCACCACCAGCCTTAATGTCCAATAGCTATCCAAGTCAGACATTATTTGGACATGATGGAATATGTACCGTATATACTCGAGTATAAACCTAATTTTACCACAAAAAACTGGGAAAACGTATTGACTCGAGTATAAGCCTAGGGTGTCCATGTGACTAGACTGAGGTTTAACATGGGAGTCTATGGAAGGGGTGCCCAGGTTTGAAAAATTGGTGCTCCCCGGCCGTAGGTCCCCATGACAACAAACTTTGCACACTTGTAGGAGAAGAGTGGGGCTACATGTGTGCCAAGTTTGGGGTCCAGGGGACCTAGGGACGGCCGGTACCGGGTACCCAAAATCACCAGATAAATTACTGTTTAACATGGGAGTCTATGGAAGGGCTGCCCGGCTTTGAAAAATCAGTGCTCCCCGGCCGTAGGTCCTCCGGACAACAAACTTTGCACACTTGTAGAGGAAGAGTGGGGCTACATGTCTGCCAAGTTTGGGGTCCAGGGGACCTACAGCTGGCCGGGATCAGGCGCATAAAGGTGAAGATAGACACAGACTCGAGTATAAGCCGAGGGGGGCATTTTCAGCACAAAAAAATGTGCTGAGAAACTCGGCTTATACTTGAGTATATACAGTAATTGTTCTAAGGATGCAAGTGTATCAATACAGCTGTCCAACAAGTTGTTTACCGTCACCGGTAAGTTGTCTGGATCAAACAAAGGTCAGATCACTGTAGGTGGCTAACTCTGCTGTAGCTTTGACCCCTTTCTCGAAGAAGGGAAAGTCTGGAGCAGCTATATCTATAGATATCTATAGTGGGAGGAGACGCCGCTCCAGGTGAGGTGAGGTCCAGAGAGGTCTCCACCCATGGGTGCCCATCCTAGATCGCCTCCGCAATGCATGAAATCCATAAAGAAATGGCTGCACACCATGGCAAGTCCTTGCACTATTTATTGTGTAATCTTCAAGAACAAGTGACACAAAAGGACACAATCATTATGGTTAAGCACACGTTCGTGTGAAACGCCTCAACAAGCAGCTTTTGTTTGTCCTTTATTGCACTTGTTCTTTAAAGATTACACATTAAATGGTGCAAGGACTTGCCATGGTGTGCAGCTGTTTCTTTCTGTATATCTGCAGGTAAATGGACAGCTTAGCAACATGCTGTGTGCTATGAAACACTAAAACCTTACAGTGAGGGATAAATAATTTACAAACACAATGTTATTCTGTGTACGATATGTGAAATATGCAAACTTATGTACATACCATATATACTCGAGTATAAGCAGAGTTTTTCAGCCCTTTTTTTAGGGCTGAAAATACCCCCCTCGGCTTATACTCGAGTCAGTGTACCTTGGGCGTCTATTTTTTAAAACTCACGGCTCCCTCCTGGTCCCGTTCCGTGATAGGCATTTGACACTGTGTTCCGCTACCGCCTATCTCGGAGGTCCTCTCATCCCCGGACTCAGTTTCTCAGCAGAAACTGTGTTCAGTGTTCTGCTTATTATGGACCTTTTCTTGTCCGAGGATGAAAGAACGTCCGTGACTGGCGGAACACTGAACACAGTGTCTGCTGGGAAACTGAGTCCAAAGATGAGGGGACCTCCGTGATAGGCGTTTGACACTGTGTTCCGCTGGCTCCCGCTGCTGTCAACCAAATCCAGTGACATGGGAGCCGGGGGCTGGTCCGAGTCCTGCTGTATGTCTTAATGGATGCAGCAGAAGGACCGGTGCTCCCCAATGGAAAACTGATCTCCGTGGGGGCACCCAATGAAGAGGAGGAGCCAGGAGCGCCGTCGGGGAACCCTAAAAAAGGAGGATCTGGGCCGCTCTGTGCAAAACCATAGCACAGAGCAGGTAAGTATAACATGTTTGTTATTTAAAAAAAAAAAAAAACCTTTACAATCACTTTAAACACAACAAGAAAGAACCAGCAAGTTCTACAACTCAAGAAAAGAATGGTCTTGCACAGAAATGATCCCCCACAGAAATTTCAATGTTGCTGGAATAAACTTTCATGGAGTACATACACACAGTGTGAGTTTGGGGACACGCACCTGCACCAACACGGATGTCATATTGGGACCCAATGTTCCAATAGACACTGATGGGACTGCCTGCAGGGGGGATGCACGGAACAACTGTGTCGGTAAGCATGGTGTAAGCTCATACACTATAGTACACCCTGTGTGAACGAGAAATAAATAGTCTGCCACTGTAGACTTCCTTCTATAAATGCAAGCTGTCTGGGTGTCATTTATCCATTGGCTTCAATACTTTCCGAGTCACTAACTTGGAATGAATATTCATAACAGGAGATGATTTCAGTGGCTGCTTACTTGTACCGTGTCAGTGATACAGAAAGCACTAAAGTCACTAGAGTTCGTGACTCATCAAAAGTTTCCTTAAAGAGGAACTGCTCAGATAATTTGTAATAAAAACACATTTGCCATTCTGAAGCTTCCGTCCAACCACTTTGCATATTATTTTATATATATCGTGATTCTGTCCTTGCCGAATATGCTGCCACTAAGTCTGGCTGCAAACATTGTTCACCTCCTGGATTTACACAGAGGCACACCTCCAGCTCTGCAGCTCTCATTGGCCCTCTTATGACACATCCCCCCTCCCTTCCTGGCAAACTCTCAGGGGAGAGAGAGAGAGAGCTGTGTGTGATGTCATAAGCCTAGGCTTTTTACCAGACAAGAAACAGGAAGTGAGCTGTATAAGGTATTTACTGGCAGAAAAAAAAAATTACTATCCAAAGTTAAAACAACAAGGGCAGAAGATTTAATAGATGGAAAGATGAAAAAATTACTGAAGGTCCGCTTCAAGGCTCTCTTCACACTTTTGCGTTTTGGTAATGCACAGACCTCTGAGCGGTGCCTTCATTAAGAAAGGCACCAGAATAGAAAATCCAGTAGGTGCCAGGGACCCGCACTGCCGAGCGCCACAACTAACATGTAGTGCATTTGATGCCCTCGATCAAGCAAAACAAAAAACAGTGCAAATCTTGATTTTACTTTGTTTCCAACCCATTCCAAATGAATGAGCTGCTTTAATGTATTGCATGTTAATGTGCACAGTAACACACGGAAATGGAACAGGTAGGTGTGAAAGGGCCCTCAGAGTTTAATCTTCTACCTTTACCTTTGGGAGATCTCCAAAACTACCACCTTCCAGCTGTTGCAGAACTACACATCCCATGAGGCCATGTAAATCTCTGACATTCACAGACATGACTAGGCATGATGGGAATTGTAGTTCCTGAACAACTGGAGGGCCATAGTTTGGAGATCCCTGATCTAGATGGACTTGTAATTTTTTTCAACCGGACTAACTATGTAACATTGATATTGTGAAGCAGGATTCTGAAATGATCGACTTTCCAAACGATTTATTCTCTTGTTCCACTAGGCTTGTACAGGCTCTTATGTTTTCTATGCCAACAATCATTTGTGTCTGTACTGTATTGCAGGATCCCATTGATAAAACATAGGTGAATTCACATTTGCCCAGGTCTACAGCACGTCCTGTTTGTATACACCAGCAAATGTAAAACAGTAGAAGTGACAGATTTGGAGAAGAATGTTACAGTCCTTTCTGATCCAGGAAAGCCGCTGTTTCAAGCGGGCAAGATCTCCATGGGGCACAACACGAAAACGCTAGATCGGAGCACCAAATGCAATTTGGTTAATCTGTCAGATTTCAGCAGCAGCAGGAAGTTATAAAGCATGTGCAAGTAGTACTCAAATGTGGGCTTTATAAATTCTGCAGATCCCTGTGAATGTTCAGATTCTAAAGAAATGTGAATATTTGTCAATTGGTACAGGCATAAGGGAACAAAATAATCTTTACAAAGATGATCATTTCCCTACTCTGTCACAGGGTGGTCACACACACTACACAAGTTATGAACGCTTTGAGCGCCGCTTGTGATAGACAACCATCTGTCCTTAGAGGGTTGACCAGCTTGCATCAGAAGTCAAGGTTATTGCAGAGAAATTCCAAAACGCTGGAAAATCTCATGAGAGGGTGCTGATCATTCCCTTTACTATGGATAAAAGGAAGTGAAGTTCTTTTCATATGTGCACGTCCCTCCTCTATAAGCTGATCATACTGCCGAGATTTCGGACATCCCATTAGGGAACTGGCTAGGGCCGGCCTTGTCTTTTCTATGGGATAGAGTGGGGCTCTAAGCTCACTTACCCTAGAATGGTTGAAATCAACATGAAACTTTGAGGTGGGCTGTGACTGTAGTCAGAGATGGATGGACATCTGAAATAAAAACATACTTCTTGGGTAACGCACCTCAACATAGCAGCCTTTCCTTCATGGTAATCCATGACAACCTAAATAATCAATTACAGACACCTGTAAACTGGTTAAAACAGCTAGAAATAGCACAATGTGTTTTTTGTTTTTGTTTTTTGCAGGGCAGCTTGAGTAATCAGCGTTGTTTCAGCACCAGAAGCAAATCCACAATCAGGAATTCTGCTGGCAAGCTATGCTGCAATGTATTATGGGTCTCACTAACAGAACTCCCTCACAGGCTAGCAGCAGCATTCTGTTGCAGTACATTCTGAAATTTGTGTCACGCTTGTCCTCTGGTCTCTGGTGATCATAAAACAGATCTTCATTTACATTCAACACATAAAGCCAGAGATTACATGTGGGTGACGCCAAGTTGTACTGTTAGTAAGGTAGAGCGGTCAGCACACTTTAATGCCGCAAGGGCTGCACAGCCGTGGACATTCTGCATTGATATATTAACGTGATCTTTCGGTTATGACGGCGTTCCTTTTATGTGCTTCAACGCTGTAGGAAGTCCTTTGGTATGCAACTCCTTTTCTGGCCTGTGGAACACACGGCAAGAACAGTCTGACGGGGGTGTGTGAAGGCAGCGTCTTCATTGTACAGGAAGCCGTCCTCTTACTGAACCACTTTCACTAGAAGAGGTAACAAGAGGGATTACAGTCAAAACCATATCATTCTCTTCCCTTTTTTTCCCCCTATTTTTATTAGGACTTTTAGACTTTATTCAATCACGATCCTTAGTACAAGCTGTCATGGACAGGAGGACTACTGAATAAAACTTCACTCACACATTACTTGACCATCATGCAGTGAAGGAAGATGGACCTTCCACCACCAGAGCAGAGGAAAGAGCCACTCTCGTGTCATTGGACTGGCGAAAAGACCCTTGGACCTTATTCACCATAAAATTATTTTCTTGAGAGGGACACAGGAAGTTCTAAACCTTTGGGTTACGCTACCATCTACATGAGGGCTGGACACTGGCAAACAAAAGACAGGGTTTAACCAGCATGCCTCGAATTTTGTAGCAAAGCAGTACTGACCGTGCTATCACAAGCAGGGTGGGGTAGGACCTGTGTCTCTCAATGTACTCCAAGATAAGGATTTTATGGTCTTTGAAGGGACACAGGAAGTCAAAATGCTGGAACTTCCAAAAGCAGTCAAAAACAGGGGTGGGAAATAGCAAATAACTGGTAACAGGCCCAATAAAAAAAAAAAAGAACTGGAGAATGGAGAGATGCTTTTTTAATGATGAATAACAAAATTGTGCACGACACTTTCCCCAGTGGATGAAGTCAGCACTCAGTCCCTCAGAGTGAACCATTTTCCTTGTATAAACAACAAAAAGCAAGAAATTGAGAGGCGACCAATTATTCAAACAATGAGGTAGCTTCCAGTGCTCAGCCCAATCAGCCCACTCACATAGTGAGTATTCAAAAGAAAGGGCAAGCATTGAGGCAATGCCATTGACTCTGGACCTGTAAAGAGCTCTGCGCCTAACCCGTTACCAAAAAGGTGGTTTAGAAAGCGCGATACTCAGAACCTAGTGCCCCGAAGAGCACTTAAAGCGGAGCTCCGCCCAAAAGGGGAAGCTCCGCTTGTTCACACCCTCCCCTCCTCCATTTGGCACTTTTTGGAGGGGGGGGGGGGTGTGGGTGCCTGGTTTTGACAGGTACCTGCTCCCACTGCCTGGTAAGATCGCCTCATGGGGATCTACGTCATTTCCGGCCACTCCTCCTTTCCCCCGCTGCCTTCTGGAACACACACAGGTCCCTGAAGTCTGCGGGACCATTCAGAGAGCACGTGACTCGCGCATGCGCAGCAGGAAACAGGCTGTGAAGCCGCAAGGCTTCACTTCCTGATTCCCTTACTACAGATGCCGTTGCCTGCACCTGAAGCAGATTGACGAATCGGTTATGGGTGCCGACATCGCGGGATGTCCTTATATTAAACGTCAGCAGCTACAGTATTTGTAGCTGCTGACTTAATTTTTTTTTTTTACAGACTGGAACTTCTCTTTAAAGGATAGCCCCACAATGTCCAGTCCAGTGGGGTCCAGTCATGACACTACAAAAGTCAGGCTAAACAGTGAAATAGTAGAAATCAAACTGGCCAGTTTATGGTCATTCATCTGATACTTTTCTACCAATTTTAACCACTGTCAACCAGATTTCGATCACAAAAACAACCACGTGGATCAAAACAGCCTACCATCAACTTCAAAGATCTAAGCTGTTACTGTCTTGAACTGATTGATTGTTATTTCCATCAAAATTGATTGAATTGTTGTTTGGCCACCACTCTTTTCAGCTGCACCATGGAAACACGTGCAGCATGACTTGTAGCTCCTTCACACCCGGGGAGTTTAGTTTTATAATGCCAACAAATTCTATGCCCGAAACGCTTGATTAACCAGATGCCATTACCTTCCTTGTAACAGGGTCCATCACCAGCCACTTCTCTGTCACGGTTTGAAGGTCTTGACCATTGAGAGGCTCCCTTAACCTAACCTTTACTTCAAGTTTCCCCCCAGTTGGTTTTCTTCCATCAAACACCTGAAATAAAAAAATAAGATATACTTAAGTATATAACTGTAAAAGGTATAGAGGTTTTTTTTCTTTTATTTGTACTTTTTTTTAACAGATGTTTGCATTAAAGTGATATTACTATTATACCTCTACAATCTCTCGAATCTCACACTGTGTCTCCAACTTGTCCAATTTAACATTTGCAGTCCCAATTTGCTTATCACTTCTGAACAAGAATACTCTGCAGAAGAGGAGAGAGAAGTATTTTTAACAACATCTGATCAAGTACATAAGTCTATGGGCTGCACATCGACATGAGATGGACATCTTTTGAACAGTATATCTCTTTGTTTTCGTTCAGACAGAGAGGGTATGCTCCAAGTTGGATGCAAACGATAAAAAAATGCCTACCAATCATATCATTTACTGACAACTCCAGGGAGCCCAGAATACTTACAAACCTTTTGTATTTTATCCAAAGCCAAGAGTGAGGAGCCTGTTCTTACTAGGAGAGGGGTGCAGACCATGAGTTGGAGTGAAGGACTGACATTTATATTTTTAAGTGGGACAACAAGGATGATGATTACAAACGTCAAAGCTAACACTAGCTACAGCTATGGGGAAGGTCATAGCCCGCTGTCCTCTCTAAGGCTGGCAATGAAAGCAGGCGTTTGAGGGGCGCTTTTATTGCTCCTCAAACGCCTATGCAAATTATACTATGGGCAGCACACAGTGCTGTTCATATTACCAAAAGAAGAAGCTTTAGTGTCGCTTCAAAATTAAAGCCTTGTGTCGAGTCTGGAGGAAATTAAAGCCTTTCAATGCTTCTCATTCAAGTCTATGGTAACACTCCGCAAACGCACTGGCAGGCGGTTGCGATGCGTTAAAATTTGTTTAAAAAAAAATAATGCAGGAGGAATATAATGTCCCACAATGCCCTGTAATGATAGAGGCGAGCATAGAGTCTCCTGCAGTTACTTCCCTCTATGCGCTGCTTGAAGATAGCAGACATCAAATTCTGAGGGTGGGTGCGTAAATGATGATACAGGGCATAAAGGTGCCCTATACAATATCCCCTATCAATTGGATGTACCCAATAGTGCCTGGATGCCATTCTCCTCTTCCTCTGTTGAGCTAATTGCTCATACATCAGCATCATCTGCAGGTGGCCAAAAATTAGGTAAAGGAATTCATGCTGTTGCCTTCCCTGCTAATAGAGTATGCACAGGAAAACATTCACCATGACAAGCTACACATCAAATTGCTTATTTCCTGTAATGTCACTTCCCTTTAAAAAAATAAAAATAGGCTTGTAAAACCATAGTCTAACATCCATACTAAAGTGCATTAACGCTATAGAAGTATTTGTTAAGAGCGAAGACTAGTACACAAGGGACATATGTCAGGGGGCATCATCCGGTTTAATAGAAACTGGCTGACATTAGGCCTGTGTGTATTGGAGTCGGGCTGACAGCAGCCGGTCATTTGAAGGGGCATGACCGAAAAAGGTCTGCTGACCGGCTCCCGAGCGGCACTCTCAGCCAATGGCTGACTGGAGTGTTTTGGAGGCGGGGGGCTTCCCCTGTGTCAGAACACAATAGAACAGCAGGGAAGATCTCCATACTAACGTCGGATAGTTAGTACAGCAGCTACTCCTGAGCGTTTTTTTTTCTGTTTCTTCAGCCCTGCTGGGTTGAACGAAAAAAACACCACTGGTGTGTATGAGGCTTTAGAAATGTAGTCAAGTGCGAACAAGCCCTAACAGTCACTCACCCTTTGTGGAAGATTTCAAACTTGATGCCTTTGGCCTGAACCACCCGTTTGAAGCCTCTGTGGTTGCGGTTGATATTTAGTTTAAACGACTGTTCATACTCTGTATAACAAAGACCATGCAAACAGAACATACATCACCTCCACATACCATAGACAAATTATTCAATCACTGTGATTGACAGGACAGTACAGATTGATATACAGTAAAGCAGTGTTTCTCAAACTTTTTCCAGTCAAGGCACCCTTTAAAATCATGGAAAGGCATTGATCTCGAAGCACCCGCTACCAAAATGTAAAAAACTAAACAAATAGTTTTACATATTGCAGCATTATCCATACACGTAAGACACCCATCATTCGAGGTGATTTATTATTTTATAAGCAAATACATTTTTGCAAACTGGTACTGGCAAAACAAATTTTCCAGCATTTCTTCTTCCTTATTTTCTCTCCCCAGCCAACATGACCCCCAGTGCTGATGGATGGGGTGAGTGTCAAACAAGGATGTTGTGGAGGTGCCTGGAGTCCTCCTTATCAAACAATGATGTCAGCAGTTGTCAGGAAACTTGTGGCTTTCTGTACCAAACAAGCAGGCTTGATCCACCCACTGCCTTGTACACAGATACTGGGCAATTTAGAACCATTTGTAGGCTCCCCTGAAGGTGCCCAGATGTCCTGGTTGAAGAAGGTAAAGCATACACAAGAATTGAAAGGTTTTGCTAAGCTGGCCATAGACTGTTCAAATTTTGGCCTGTTCTTGTTGCCCCCTCCCGTTTGACGCCTTTCAATTAAAATATCAAAGGAGCCAGTTGGAAAATTAGTGGCCAAACAGAGGGCTGGATCCAATCAGATGCAGCCGCTATTCAGGTATTTCTGCCAGCCTCAGTGGGAGTTTCATCCATCCGTACAGTATAGCGTGGATGGCGGAATCTATTGGATTTGTTTGCTGGCTGAACGGGAAAAAAAAAAAAAAGTTTTGGATGGCCAGCCTTATTACAGTAAAGTCTCTACAACTGATATGCTATAGATCCCCGTTTTCTCCCAGATTTCATAATGTAACCTGCTGACACATGAAAGACAATCTGGTCATTATTACTTTCAAAGAGAATAATTTTGATTTTAGCAATTTCTCTTTTTTTTCCTTCAGGTTCCACAAACAAAGATGTTCTCTACTGAGAGGATGCTGTAAGTCCACACAAATAAACAAATGAAAATTATAGACCCAGGTCCTGTTCAATATTAGACGCGGCTCGCAGCAGGGGTCCGGTGCATCCCTGTTCTCTGTTTCAGGGCCAAATTTTTGCGTGAATTTGGCCCTGAAACTGAGCCAAAGATGCACAGGACTCCTGTGCAATCCACTCCGCAGCTGCCCCTGGAGATATGTGAACCGGTGTTCTATCGAGAAGTGCCCTTCGTCGAATAGTGCCCGCGCATGTGCATAGGACGGAGCCACACTCCAGCTGATTTGCCGATCAGCTGGAGTGACGCGACCATGGCGCATGCGCACATCATAGGAGGCAGTTTGACGGGAGAGGGAATTTCACGCACCCTATTTAAAGCTATATACAGAGCGGAGGGACACCGTAGTTGTTACATTATGCCTCGCTGTTGCAGGGCGGCTTGTGGCTGTGTTAAAGGGTGGGTTTTATCTGTGTTGCAACCCGCCCCATTAGACAGAGGCAACAGGCGCTGATCAAGACACTAAAGCCGCCGTGCAACACTGACAAAAGGCGACCTTGAGCAGACTGAAACCCCACCCCGCAACAGTGAGGCACAATGTGAGAACTACGGTGTCCCTCCGCTCTGTGAATAGCTTTTAATAGTGTCCGTGATATTCTCTCTACCGTCGAAAACTGCCTCCTGTAATGTGCGCATGCGCCATGGTCACATCATTCCAGCTGATCGGCAAATCAGCTGGAGTGTGGATCTGTCCTGTGTATGCGTGGGCACTATTCGACGGAGGGCACTTCTCGATAGAACACTGGCTCCATAGAGTGTCGGTCACAATTTCCTGTCATGCGAATTGGATGCGGGGAAACCAGCATCCAATTCGCACTAGTGTAAACTCAGCCTAAAAAAAAAAGACAACATGTTCCTTCAAGGGCCACCAATTATGTTGCATAGATTAGACATAGGGGTAGATGTACTAAAGGCAAAGAGACTCTCCACTCTGCAAGGCAATTAGCTCTAGAGCTTAGTAAATGAGGTGAAGCTACATTTTGCAATGAAAACCCAATCTTATGCAGGGAAAATGAAAGAAAATGCAGCATTTTTGTCTGCACATTATTGAATGATGGAAGTCAGTAGAACTTCCCCTCATTTACTAAGCTCTGGAGCAAATTCCCCTGCAGAGTGCAAAGTGAATATTGGTTTCTATGCAGAGCTGCACCAGATTTTGTGTGCACCAGTTTTAGTAAATCTCCCCCGCAGTGTCGTTCCAGGCTGGGTTTATTCTTCTGGACATACAGCATCACCTTCCTGCAGCAGTGATCTGACTGGCGGTGGTTTTGGTTCTCTGAACAATCACACATACGCTGCCCAACAATAGCACTAGGCACAGGAATACTTGAATAATCTCACCTGGAGAGTTGGTGTTTTTAGCAACAAGGGTTTTATTTCTCTGTGGCTGTTCCTGCAAGAGAAAAACATTGACTGCATTTAAAAGCTCAGATAGATCCAAATGTCCCTTTAGACTGTAAGCTCCATGAGCAGGGCCCTCCTAATTCTACTGTAATGAACTGTATTGTAATTGTACTGTCCCCATTCTACATTATAAAGTTCTGTGCAAACTGTTGGCGCGATATAAATCCTGTAAAATATAATTTATAATAAAATGTTCCTTTTCAAAACATAATTCCATTTCAGCACATTAATAGGAGCCTGAGATTTCACAGGTATAATCAGTTTCCACTTCACTTCTTACCGTGCTTGGATATGGAAAATCAAACTTCACAAACGCATGCAGGTCGTTGGGCGTCATTCCTGTGAAACAGATTAACAGAATTGGGTAAATGTCATTGGATACCAAGTAAAACTACAGGTAAAAAATAACAGAGAAAGGAAACTACATATAAAACATGGAGTTATATGGTGACAAAGGGTGCAACACAACCATGGGTAGAGTCCAAACTCTGCTGTATATTCAGCAGCTCCTGAGAGCCCATTTGCTTGTTTGTGCCATTAAAGCTTTGTTCCATGCAGGGCAAATCAACAAAGTGCTTTGAATGCCGCCCCCCCCTGCAGAATATTTTTTATCATTCCCCCCACTGCTACCTTCAGCCCCTTGCAGCTAAAAATAAATATGGTAATTCCGGGAGTGGGGGAGGATGTGACTAACTCCCTTTCCTCTCACATGACAGCGTTGGTGCTTGTGATTGGGTCAGTGTTGTCACATGGGGTTGGGTGCGAGTCTTCAGCCCCTTTGTAAGCTTAACCACTTCAACCCCGGACCATTTGGCTGCCAAATGACCAGGCCACTTTTTTGCAATACGGCACTGCGCCACTTTAACTGACAATTGCGCGGTCGTGCGACGTGGCTCCCAAACAAAATTTACGTCCTTTTTTTCCCCACAAATAGAGCTTTCTTTTGGTGGTATTTGATCACCTCTGCGGATTTTATCTTTTGCGCTATAAACAAAAATAGAGCGACAATTTGGAAAAAAATGCAATATTGTTTACTTTATGCTATACTAAATATCACCAAAAAAATCTATAAAAAAAATATTTTTTCCTTAGTTCACGTCGATGCGTAATCTACATATTTTTGGTAAAAAAAAATCATCGCAATATGCGTTTGATTGGTTTGCACAAAAGTTATAGCGTCTACAATATAGAAGATAGTTTTATGGCATTTTTATTACGGCGGCGATCAGCGATTTTTATCGTGACTGCGATATTGCGGCGGACACATCTGACACTTTTGGCACTATTTTGGGACCAAAGCAATCAGTGCTGTGTAAATGTGACTGGCAGTGAAGGGGTTAACCACTAGGGGGCTAGGAAGGGGTTAAGTGTGTCCTAGGGAGTGATTCTAACTGTAAAGCCCTGTACACACGATCGGATTTCCTATGGATTTTATACCGATGGATTTTTCCATCGGAAATCCGATGAAGCTGACTTCCATCAGTCTTGCCTACACACCATCAGACAAAAAAAACGATCGTCCCAAACGCCGTGACGTAAAACACTCAGACGAGCCAAGAAAAATTAAGTTTCTATGCTTCTGAGCATGCGTCGACTTGATTCTGAGCATGCGTGGGTTTTTTATCCGATGGAGTTCCCCACAGATGATAGTAATTTGCTATCGTTTTTTTTTCCATTGGATAAATTTAAAACATGTTCTATTTTTTAACACCAATGGAAAAAAGACCGATGGGGCCCATACACGATCGGTTTGTCCGATGAAAAGTCCATCGGACTGTTTTCATTGGTAAAACCGATCGTGTGTACAGGGCTTTAGGGGCCTGGCTACGAGTGACACGTCACTGATCGCTGCTCCCGATAAGAGGGAGCATGCGATCAGTGACATGTCACTAGGCAGAACGGGGAGATGCTGTGTTTACACTGGCATCTCCCCGTTCTTCAGCACCGTGACATGATCATGGGCATCCAGTGGGCACGGAGCTCACGGCAGGCGCGCGACCGCACGGCGGCAAATTCAAAGTGACGTAAATATATGTCGATTTGCCTGACGGTTTCATTTTGCCGACGTATATCCTTGTGAGCCGGTCCTTAATTGGTTAAGCAGACTGTTGAAAGAAGGCATGGAAGAGCAACAGATAAATGAGCATATGTAGAAGGTGGCATTAAAGTCAACCTGTTGCATTGCCCTGCATGTGCACAGCACAGGATCACTTGAATCCTCCGGGTTACAAGGTGAAAAAGCAACTGAACCAAAAAAAAAAAAAAAAAGATTTTATTTAGGAACACGAGTAAGAAACTCATTAAAATTAGGCTCCCATATGTCCAGTAGTGTGGTTTCATTGCAAATTTTAAAAGGTGTCCAGTGCGGTTTCATTCATCAGTTCAGGTGCGATTCAGGTGCAAATTATTACCGTACATACTAGAATGTAAGCCAAGTTTTTCAGCCCTTTTTTTAGGGCTGAAAGTACACCCCTCGACTTATACTCAAGTTAGTACCTGAAAATCTTCTTATACTGCGGCCGGCGTCCATTGTTCAAATATCGCGGCTTTCTCCTGGTCCCTTCCGTGATAGGCGTTTCCAGCAAACACTGGGTTGAGTGTTCCGCCTATCACGGAGGTCCTCTCATTCTTGGACTCCGTTTCCCAGCAGACACTGTGTTCAGTGTTCCGCCTATCATAGACGTTCTCTTGTCCGAGGATGAAAAGACGTCCGTGATTGGCGGAACACTGAACACAGTGCCTGCTGGGAAACGGAGTCCGAGAATGAGAAGATCTCCGTGATAGGCGGAACACTCAACACAGTGTTTGCTGGAAACGCCTATCACGGAAGGGACCAGAAGAAAGTCGCGATATTAAACATAGGGCTGGGCGATTTTCCCCCCAAAAAAAATCTGCGATTTTTTTATAAAAAAACTCGATTTACGATCCGATTTTTTTTTTATTATATTAATTGAAGTGCATCAACAAACAAAATTGCAAAGGCAAACCCTTTCTCTAACTGCAAAGTCAGTGTGCAACAAAGATTGTTAAACATCCAAATTATTAATACTGTATTTGGATTTAGCTAATAAAACAACAACAAATCTTGAGGTTACTCTTAGTTGAATTGAACTGTGCCTGTGCCTCACTGTGCCCGTGCCTCACTGTGCCCGTGCCTCACTGTGCCCGTGCCTCACTGTGCCCAATGCTTCAATCACTGTGCCCGTACCTGAAGCAGATTTTCATGGGATACGGATTTTACTGCTACACCGGCGGCCATTCCAGTATTCAAAAGCCGCGCCTCCTCCTCGTCTGTGATAGGCGGAACACTCAATTTCCCAGCATTCAGTGTTCCCGCCTATCATGGACATCCGCTCATCCTCATAACACAGACGAGGATGAGAGGATGTCCGTGATAGGCTGAACACTGCCTGCTGTGAAATTGAGTGTTCCGCTTATCACAGACGACGAGGACTCGGGAGGCGCGGCTTTTGAACACTGCAATGGCTGCCGTCTGTCTGCATGACACGCTGATCAGGTAGGCAGACGGCGGCTTGCGGTTAGTTAGTGTTACATTACATCTACTCGCGGCGGCTGCGGCGAGTAGATGTAATTGGAGTAACGCCGCCCAGTGCCATTCCGGATACGCCCCCTGCAGCCCTGCTACGGAAACTTTGAAGGAAAAAAATAAAATAAAAAACATTTTTTTTTTTTTTTTTTTTATAAAAAAAAAAATCTAAAAAAAATCGATTTGAACTCAAAACTCGATTCAAGATTAAAATCGTTTTTTTTCCCAACCCTATTTAAACAATGGACGCCGGCCGCAGTATAAGAAG
The DNA here is from genome assembly GCA_029206835.1 of Rana muscosa. Lineage (NCBI taxonomy): Eukaryota > Metazoa > Chordata > Amphibia > Anura > Ranidae > Rana > Rana muscosa. The sequence goes on from CM055120.1 coordinate 78,344,640, forward strand.
ATTTTCAGGTACACTGACTCGGGCACAGGGAGGCTGCAATGGACACAGTAAGGTGGCACAGTGAGGTGGCAATGGGCACAGTGAGGTTGGGCAATTGGCACATTTCCCCCCCTAGGCTTATACTCGAGTCAATACGTTTTCCCAGTTAATTGTGGTAATATTAGGTACCTCGGCTTATACTCGAGTATATACAGTACTTGAAATCACTGGACTGAATAACGTACAGGACTCTTTCTAAAAACGGACTGCGGCCAGCCTGGACATGTGTATCGGCTCCATAGAAAGCCAGTTTGGTTCACGTCATGCAAATCGGATGCAGTTCAAAATACATTCAATTTGCATATATGTGAACCGAGCCTAAAGAGTAACATTCCCCTCTGGATGATCTCTGTACATTGCAGGGGTTTTAAAGAACTTTGTTGCAGATTCCTACCTTTTGTTATTCTGAAGAAATAGCTGTTTGTCTGGGTCCATGTGCAAAGTGAGTCTGTATGGGAGTGACTTTATAATTATCAATCACCTGTAGGGCTCTAATGAGGAAAGTGGCAGGATTTGCATCCCTTTGAATGTGATTTTCCTTTGGGAGTATCTCACCAAAAAATAAATTTTTGTTGTAGGGGATGCCAAAAATCTGACTTGCATTTTAGTGCAGACTCATGGAAAAATCAGTGAGCCAATCACACAAGTAGGAAATTACATTTTCAGGGAGCGTTCTATACACCATCTGTGTACAGAATGCCTCCAGGTAGACATATTGCATTGCATTTTACATAAAATTACAGAACTGCAGATTGAAAAGGAAAGGTAATTTTTAATAACATTCAATATATATGTCACAATTGTATACGCTATATTATTATTTTTTTATTTGTCCATTTTTTCCCCACAAAAAGTGGAGTTACCCTTTAACATTTCTCTGAGATCTGACTGAAGTACCAAGGTGTGTACAGAGAAGTGCCAATTATCACTGGCATTTACAATTCAGCGTCTCTCCGAAATTACATTGTGCTTGTTACTGCAACACTAGCGAAAAGAGGCTCTAGCATAGACCCCAGCCACAGGGTGAGGGTAATAGGACAGAGCTCAACCAACTCCAATCTTTGAGGTCTATACACATATCAGAGCATGGAGGAAGATGCATAAATCTTAGTAAACCAAACCTTACTGCATTGTGTTACAGAAATCCTAAACCTGTATAGCATAATGGCCCCCAAATGCTGCCTTGGACAGCCTTGAAATAAAGGGGAAAAATCTCAGCTGAACTAATTTTGTCAATTTATATACAGGGAAGGTAGACATGCCAGATAACGGCTGACACCATTCTAGTGTAGTAAAGGCCTGTGTTGGCAAACCTTTATTGACTTCAAGCAGTTTTGCATCTCTATACAAGTCTATGGGAATGCAAAACCAACTTGAAGCAGAAGTCTCAAGCAGGTGTCAAACTGATGCCATTAGCAAAAGCTCAAAACCCATCGACAATGACCCTAAGAATGGCAGAAAGATCAGACAACTGATATGCTAAACTCAGCCAGGCTATTCCAGTAGGTTTAGAAAAAAAAAGTGTGCCTAAAATGGGATTGGTGTATGTAACGGGAAGGCCCGGGGAACTCAGAATCGCTTAGGAAGTATGAAATACCCTTGCTTTAGCTCCCCCAATGCCTCTTATGTGTCAATCACCCTGTGTCTCTATTAGGGGCACAGGGTGAATGAAAACCCCAATATGGTCTATGATGGCCATATGCAATGCTGCACATACATTGTATCTAGATTGGATGTGTACTGTGAGGGGGGATGGGTTGTGTAATCATTGCTGTAAGGAATTAAGGTAATTTGCATTCTATTGTTCATTATGACTTGGGAAGGTCTGGTGTGAATAGAGGTAATTAACACTATGCCTGTGTGTATGGTATCCGGCAGACAGACTGGCTGCCAACACTTTGTGATAAGATGTGTATTGGGGATCGTTATATTCTATTGTGTGGGATCTTTTGAAGCCTAACAGACGTCAGGATGAGGTGTTGAGTCTTGTCATGTGTGGGTGGAGCTGGGCCATTGTTCATGTTAAACTAATGCAGTATTGGATATATATAAAAGTTACAATGTTTCTCAATAAAGTCATTCCCTGTTTTGGAACTTGAATACAGAGCGTTGTCTCGTATCTGGGGGGAGAATCATTCGTATGGGGTCTTATTCGGCTGTTTGGAGTGTCTGGTGGCTGTCGTGTGGTTGGAAAGGGAATATCCTAACGGTGTTAACCCCTTTCATACTTGGGGTGCCGTTACAGTGTAAAATAAACATCCACACAAAACTGGTTGCCATCTTTGATGACTGTTGAGTGAACCAATATACAAATTCTATTATCAGAATCCAGAAAAACTGAGCTGTTTCATGCTGTATGAGTTAAGCCACCCAATAAAACTGCATAGAACAGTGCAAAACCCTCCTATATAAATTTCCTTGCAACAGGAGATGGGAACAGAACACGTATGAAAAGATGCCTAAAAAGCCACCCGCTGAATATAAATAAGCATACAAGATAGGAATATTCAATATTTCATATTTGGCTGACAAAAAAAGAAAGTCAGTTTTTGTTAATTCTTTTTAGCTCTGACCATAATAATCAATAAATATACAAAGCCACTACACATTACTTTAAAGCCCAAGTTCAGGTATGGGTTAAAAAAACAAACAAAAAAAAACAATTGCAGTGGGGGCCCCTATCCTTCCAAGCAGTGCAAGGGTATGTTTTATTTCACCTAGAGGCAGACAAGAAGACTGCAAGACTTACCCCCAATCCGGCCAGCTCCGGCGCTCTCCAGCGCTCCAGTCTGTGGGTGGTCCCTTGGCATCCATAATGTGCAATGCAGGGCAATTTCAGATGGCAGGAGTATGACTGTAGCCAGGAGGGCCTTGGAGAGGAGGCTGGGGGGACCCTGATGGAGTGAGGAATGAAGGTAAAAATCCACACCTTATTCCTCATCCCTTAGACAAAAATTTGCATTTAAAATTAGTAGTTTTTTTTATTTGCCTGGAGTTGGGCTTTAAAAAAAAATAAATACATTGAAAACAACAACCTGTAATGTGCAGACACCTCTCCTCTCAAAAGAGCAGATAAGAACATGGCTGAGAAATATTTGCGGTTTGCTAGACAAATATGCTTCCCTCCAGATTTCATTACAAACAGCTAAAGAAGGAGTATTGAAAGGGACAGAGACAAGAAAAATGTCACCTGCAGGGGCTGGAAGATTAATGCCTCGTACTATAATCAGCAGCATCTCTGTACTACTTAGCTCCGAGAATACTCTGTTGGGACAGAAGGATCATCATCAGTTATATACAAACCAACAATCGGTCAAAATAACTCACACATAAACTACACTTTTTAATTTCAATATTTTACTATTTCTAAAAAGAAAAAATAGGATTTTTATAACAGCTTACCTGTAAAATCCTTTTCTTGGAGTACATCACGGGACACAGAGCGACATAGTCATTACTAATGGGTTATATAGTTTACCTTCAGGTGCTGGCACTGGCAACTTCCAAACCGGAAGTACCCTCCCCTATATAAGCCCCTCCCATCCGGGAGCACCTCAGTTTTGTAGCAAAGCAATAAGTGTCCCCAAAAGAGGGGTGGGAGCTCTGTATCCCGTGATGTACTCCAAGAAAAGGATTTTACAGGTAAGCTGTTATAAAAATCCTATTTTCTTTCTCGTACATCACGGGACACAGAGCGGCATAGTCATTACTATGTGGGATGTCCTAAAGCAATGCCCAATGAGGGGGGGGGGGGTACACCATACATAAGCTGAGGGCTATCAGACATGAGGATCTTTTGCGGCCTGCAACACACTGCGCCCAAAGGCGACATCCTCCTGACTTCTAACGTCCACCTGGTAGAACCTAGTAAACGTGTGTACTGAAGACCATGTTGCGGCCTTACAGATTTGAGCCAGGGAGGCCTGGTGATGCACTGCCCATGAAGTTCCAACTGCTCTCGTGGAGTGCGCCCTAACTTTGAACGGAGGCGGTCTCCTTCTCAAGCCATAGGCTTGTATAATGACCTGTCGAATCCACTTGGCTTAAGTAGATTTTGACGCTGCCTGACCCTTTCTGGGGCCTTCCGGCAGAATAAACAAAGTATCCGTTCTGCGAATCTGAGCAGTGGCTTTTAGATAAGCTTTAACTGCTCTAACTACATCCAAAGAATGTAATAACTTTTCCTCTACCGAACTAGGCTTGGGGAAAAAAGAAGGAAGAACCACATCTTGGTTCAAATGAAACCTCGATACCACCTTAGGAAGAAAGGCTGGATGAGGACGTAACACTACTCTGTCCTTATGGATAACCAGATATGGCTCCCTACAGGACATAGCGGCTAATTCCGACACTCTCTTAGCCGAACAAATGGCTACTAGAAAAATCAATTTCCTGGTGAGAAGAACCAGGGAAATATGCTGTAATGGTTCAAATGGTTGTTTCTGTAGAACCGACAGAACCAAGTTTAAGTCCCATGGACATATGGGAATATTAACCGGAGGGCTAATACGCATCACTCCTTGTATAAAGGCTTTGACTAGTGAATGCGAAGCCAAGGGCCTCTGAAAAAATATTGACAAGGCCGAAATCTGACCCTTGATAGTACTCAAGGCAAGCTTCCTATCTACAGCCCACTGTAGGAAGTCCAGAATCCTACCTATTACGTACTTACGTGGATGCCATTTCTTGGCTTCACACCAGGCGATGTACGCCTTCCAGATTCTATAGTAGATCTGCCTGGATACCGGCTTCCTGGCATTGATCATGGTAGATACCACAGGATTAGAGAGCCCTCTCTTTTTTAGAATGTGGGCTTCAATAGCCAGGCCGTCAAACCTAGGGCTGGTAAGGAAGGGTGGTATATCGGTCCTTGCGAAAGCAGGTCCGGACGATGTGGGAGGGTCCAAGGACTCCCCACAGACATCTTTACAATCTCCGCGTACCATGCTCTTCGGGGCCACGCTGGAGCTACCAGAATCACTGGTTTCTTTTCTACCCTGATTCTGCGGAGTAATCGAGGTAACAATTGTGGCGGTGGGAATGCATATATCAGCTTGAACTGATCCCAAGGGAACACTAGGGCATCCGAGCCGCAAGCTAGGGGATCCCTTGTCCAAGAGACAAACCTGTCCACTTTTGCGTTGAATCTGGATGCTAGCAGATCTACATCCGGTGTTCCCCACCGCTGACATATTGTCCGGAAAACCTCGGGGTGAAGGGACCATTCCCCTGGGCATAATTGTTGGCGACTTAGAAAGTCCGCCTTCCAATTCTCCACTCCTGGAATAAATACCGCAGATATGGCTGGGACATATCTTTCTGCCCATTTCAGGATGCAATTTACTTCCCTCTGGGCTGCACGACTCCTGGTGCCACCCTGATGATTGATATATGCCACTGCCATGGCATTGTCCGATTGAATTCTGACAGGGGACCCTTGGAGTTTGGACGTCCATGCTACTAGGGCATACCGGGCTGCTCGTATCTCTAAGAGATTGATGGGCAGGGCCTTTTCTGCATCCGACCATCTGCCCTGGAGAGACCATTGCTCCAGTACTGCTCCCAGCCTATAAGGCTGGCATCTGTAGTGACCACCTTCCAAGAAATCGGACTGAAGGATTTCCCTTTTTCCAGATTCTGGGGAACCAACCACCAACGGAGGCTTTTGCGAACGGAAGGGGACAAGGACATTGGTAAGTCTAGGGCCTGAACTCTTTTGTTCCAGGCTGACAGTATGGCCCTTTGCAAATTGGTTGAATGGAATTGACCGTAGGGTACTGCTTCGAATGATGCCACCATTTTTCCCAGCAGCCTCATGCACAGGCGTATGGATGGCTGTCTTTTTGTACCCACTAGGTGGATCAAATCTCTCAAAGACGACACCTTTTCTTGAGGCAAGAAAATTTTTCTCTGGTCTGAATCCAGCCTTAGCCCCAAGTATTCCAGACTTTTGACTGGTTTTAGGGCTGACTTGTCTCGGTTGATAATCCAACCGTGATATTCCAGATACTCGATTGTCTCGTGAACAACCACTTCTAGTTTTTCCACTGAGTGGTCTATCAGCAACAAGTCGTCTAGATATGCCATTATCGTTACACCTCGTGTTCTTAGATTGGCCAATAATGGGGCCAGAATTTTTGTGAACACTCGTGGTGCTGTGGCCAGACCGAAGGGTAAGGCTCTGAACTGAAAATGGCGCCCTTCTACCGCAAAGCGTAGACATTTTTGGTGGACTGGAAAGATGGGAATGTGCAAATAAGCATCTTTGATGTCGATCGAGGCTAACCATTCCTCCCCTTGTAGGGCAGTGGCCACCGATCGGATCGACTCCATCCGGAAAGTCCTGATATGTAGGAATTTGTTTAGCCCTTTTAGATTTAATATGGGCCTCACGTCCCCGTTTGGCTTCGGGACTGTAAAGAGGTTTGAGTAAAACCCGAACCCCCATTCTTCCAGGGGAACCTCTATAATTACTGCTTGAAGCAATAATTGTTCTAGTGCCAACAGGAGGGATCCTTTCTTCTGGGGATCCCTTGGCACGTTTGACCTTATAAAATGGGAAGGAGGGGAGTCTTTTAACTCCAATTTGTATCCCAGACTTACTGCGGAGAGCACCCATCTGTCTCTGATCGTGTCCCGCCAGGTCTCTGCGAACAACTGAAGTCTTCCCCCCACCCGATTGAGTGGGGGCAACCCTTCATGCATTTGACTTTGGGGGAGGTTTTGTACCTCTCCTGATCCAGGGTTTCTTGTTACCCTGCAATTGTCCCTGATTTTTACCCCCGGGATTTGACCGAGGAGGCCGTCGGAACTGTTTCACAGCCGATGTCCTAGGGACTGGAGAAGCAGGCCTCTTAAAAGAGGGACCTCTAACTCTGTTTTTAACCGGCAAAAGTGTACTTTTACCGCTGGAAATTTTCTGGATATATTTGTCCAGGTCTTCCCCGAATAAGCGTTCACCATTAAATGGGAAGCTGACCAGAAATTTTTTACAGGGAGCTTCAGCAGACCAGTTTTTGAGCCACAGAAGCCTGCGCATATGTACTACAGACAGCGTAAGGCGGGAGGCCTGATGGATTGAATCCTCTATAGCATCAACCGCAAAGCATAAGGCTCTAGGTAGATCAGCTAGGGCAAGAGCCTGCTGATCTGGCAAGTCTCTTAAGACCTGTTTCAACTGATCCTTCACTGCTTGGCAGACCCCAATAGCTGCCACTGCTGGTTGTGTCACCAAGCCTGCTGTAGCAAAAGCAGATTTTAATAAGGACTCCAATTTTTTATCTATTGGGTCCTTGAACATTTGGACATTATCCACTGGACATGTCAGTGATTTATTCACACAAGAGATGGCTGCGTCCACTGTAGGGACCCTCCATTTTTTGATGAACTTATCCTCCATGGGATAGACCACCTGAAATCTCTTGGGAGGAGTAAATATTTTATCAGGATGCTCCCAATCCTGGTAAATGAGCCCTTCCAGTAAAGGATGGATCGGAAAGGAACAAACAGTCTGGGGAGCTTTTAGCGACCCCAACGAGGAGACAGAAGTGGATGATGGCTCCGCAAGGGGCATTTTAAATGCTGATCGGACCATGTTAGTCAGGGACTGAACCCATAATCTTTCAGCATGTGATGCTGAGAATGGCTCTTCCACTGTTGATTCCTCTACAACAGAATCGACCTCATCCTGATCCCCTTCAGGTAGGTCGATCCCTGTATGGGACTGTTGCTCTGCTAACAGGTACTCTGAGGGAGGAGACGGAGATCGAGCGCTTTTTCCCTGTGACAGGGAAGCAGCGATCAATGTTGACAATCTCTCTTCCAGCCCTCCCAGAGCTGAGGAAAAAACCTCCTCTGTTACATACACAGGAGCAGGTGAACTGAGGACAGCCACAGTACCAGGTACTCCTGAGGGTGCTCTACGGTCACTAACCTCTGATTCTTCAGGGGAGATTGGTGCAGCCGAAGCATGCCCAAGATCCTCAGAGCCCGATGGAGACCCCCTATGCTTCCTGGGATTTTTAGTCCCGGAGTTTTTAGACGGCATATTCCTAAGCCCAAAGCTGAGGTATTCCAGCCGAAATACACCACTTACTGACAATAGTCTAGCACAATTGCTGCTATAAAAACAGTTGGTGTCTACTAATGTGCCTTTCTATGGGGATGCCTGCATCAACCGCTTGCTGTATGCCTTTTTTTTTTTTTTTTAAATGTTGCCAGCTCTGTCTCTGCACTCCATAGCCAGCTCACAACACATAATTGTGCCTTTTAACATGCTGGGACGCCCGCACATGCGCAGAAGCGCTGCGGCGCGCACCGAGCGTCATCCCCCAAGCTCCGCCCCCTTTCCCAGCTCACCTCTATATATAGAGGCGCGTGCACGCGCACGCGCGCGCCTTCGGCGCTCTTTTTTGAAAAGGGAAACTAGGGACAGGAGACAGGGTCCTTTGCCACAGGCCGGGGGATGGACGAGCAATTGCAACATGGCAGAGGAAGCAGTTTCCCACAAGAGAACTCACCATCTGCCTGGACTTGCTCTGATGAAAAGAAACTAGTCCACATGACAAGAAACGTTCCACAGCGGCCTCTAGTGGATTAACACAGGTACCGCAGTCTATATATATATATATATATATTTTTTTTTTCTTGACCACTATTAAAAATTTTACATTTTTTAGTAGTTACAGGCATGCATAAATATTTAGCGGGAATACCGTTAGGTAACAGGCAGAAAGACATATTAGGCTTGGGGGTCCCCTCAATAGAACCAAGTTCCTGAGGGGCCCCCACTTACCTTTTCCCCGCCGCAGGACTCTGTTTGGTCCACAGAAGCCCAAACTTCACCTATCACGGCAGGCATTGTAATTAAACCTTCAGGGACCGGGTTCCCAAGGATTCCACTCCCCTGGACCTGTATAGCACCCTGCACAGAAAACATCTTGGTCGTGGGTATGACCAGAGCTCTGGATCCCAGGGTCCAGCTCTCCTAAGAGAAGCATTACAGGCAAAACCTTGCTCTTCTCTGCAAGGCCCGGGTACCGACCGTTTAGCTATGAAGCTTTTTTGGTCGGATCCGGAATAGCTTACTGAGGCCCAAAAGAACCTGTACGCAAGCTCAGTGAAAAACACATGTTACTTCTTGGCCAACACCTTAGACACTGGCAAAAAAAAAACTGAGGTGCTCCCGGATGGGAGGGGCTTATATAGGGGAGGGTACTTCCGGTTTGGAAGTTGCCAGTGCCAGCACCTGAAGGTAAACTATATAACCCACATAGTAATGACTATGCCGCTCTGTGTCCCGTGATGTACGAGAAAGAAATACATAGACACTGTATCTGAACAGTTACTGGTTTTGGAGTCTGACCCATGCCTAAGCTGAACATTTAATGGTTGTAGATTTGACAAGTTACTGGTTTTAGATCTGTTCTATGACGGACCTGAACAGTTACTGGTGTTAGATCTGACCTGTGCCTGACCTAAACAGTTACTGAAGTTGGGTCTAATTTATGGCTGACCTGAACAGTTACTGGTGTTACTTCTGACTCGTGCCTGATCTGATCATTCAGCATTATTAGGTCTGATCTATGCCTGACCTAAACAGTTACTGGTGCTTGATCTGACTTATGCCTGCCCTGAACTGCTTCTCAACATTCCTCACAATCCATATAGATCGAAATAGTTACCGGACTATTCTCAATGTCTTGTCTTCAAAATGATAGGGAGGTGGATCCCGGCCCTGAGCTTGTGATAGGTGAAGGATATCACAATTCTTCTTGCATTCGTCTGCCATTTTTTCGAACCTGTCACAAGAACACAACATCACACATTGCTAGAGATTTATCCCAAGGAGCTGCTCTTTGAATAATTTTTCTACATATTCGCAGTTTGTAAAATTGGTGATCAATATAATACAACAAAAAATTGGATTTGTGTATTTACCATTTTTCTTGGAGTCCAATGAAGGATACAGAATTTCTTAAAACTTTACCTATACTGCTGCCTATAGAGAGTATTTGACACTGGCAAACAAATAAAAAACTGTAGGGCAGCCCAAGGTATAACCACTCCTACTACTAACATGCCTCAGATAAGAATTTGTTGGTTAGTTGGCGAGGGGACACACTGGATACCTTTGCTGCCATTGTACTATTGCTGGGTGTCCAGTGCGTTCCTATACCTTTAAGGAGGGGTGGGCACCCTCCAGGCATACCTGCCCTTAATCTATCCATTGTTATACAGTGCCTTGAAAAAAAGTATTCACACCCCATGAAAATGTCCAAATTTTGTCATGTTGCAACCAAAAATTTAAATGTATTTTTTATTGGGATTTAATGTGAAGTAAAAGGAAAATGATAAATGGTTTTTTCTTTTTCGTACATCACGGGACACAGAGCGACTTAGTCATTACTAATGGGTTATATAGATTACCTTCAGGTGTTGGCACTGGCCAATTCCAAACCGGAAGTACCCTCCCCTATATAAGCCCCTCCCACCCGGGAGCACCTCAGTTTTTTGCCAGTGTCTAAGGTGTTGGCCAAAGAGTAACATGTGTTTTCACTGGGCTTGCGTACAGGTTCTTTTGGGCCTTAGTAAGCTGTTCCGGATCCCACCAAAAAAGCTTCATAGCTAAACGGTCGGTACCCGGGCCTTGCAGCAGAAGAGCAAGGTTTTGCCTGTAATGCTTCTCTTAGGAGGGCTGGACCCTGGGATCCAGAGCTCTGGTCATACCCACGACCAAGATGTTGTCTGTGCAGGGTGCTATACAGGTCCAGGGGAGTGGAATCCTTGGGAACCCGGTCCCTGAAGGTTTAATTACAATGCCTGCCGTGATAGGTGAAGTTTGGACTTCTGTGGACCAAACAAAGTCCTGCGGCGGGGATCAGGTAAGTGGGGGCCCCCAGGAACTTGGTTCTATTGGGGGACCCCCAAGCCTAATTTGTCTTTCTGTCTGTTACCTAACGGTATTCCCGCTAAATATCTGTGTTTGCCTGTAACTACTGAAAATGTAAAATTTTAATAGTAGTCAAGAAAAAAAAAAAAAAAAAGGGGACCGCGGTACCTGTGTTAAACCACTAGAGGCCGCTGTAGTCCATTTTTCTTGTCATGTGGATCTTTGGTTTTCTCAAGTGAAAAGATCCAGGCAGCTGGTAAGTTTCTCTGTGGGAATCCACTTCCTCTGCCCTGTTGCTGCGCTCATCCACCGCACAGGCCCTCCGGCAAAAAGGGCCCTGGCTCCTAGTCCCCTGTTTGATTTCGAAAAGGGCGCCAATGGCGCACGGGCGTGCACGCGCCTCCTATGAAAAAAAGGGGCGGGGCGGGTGGATGACGCTCGATGCGCGCCGCAGCGCTTCTGCGCATGTGCGGGCGTCCCAGCATGGTTAAAAGACACAGTACAAGTGTCAGCTGGATGCAAACAGAGCTAGCAACAAACAGTGGCACACAGAGGCGGTTGATGCAGGCATCCCCATAGAAAGGCACTTTAGTGGACACCAGCTGGTATATAGCAGCAACTTTGTTAGACTATTACCAGCAAAATTGGTGTATGACGACGGGAATACCTCAGCTTTGTGCTTAAAGGATATGTCGTCCAGACGCTCCGGAAATAGATCTTCCAGGAAGCCAAAGGGGTCTCCATCGGGCTCTGAGGATATTGGGCATGCTTGTACTGCACCAATCTCCCCTGAGAATTCAGAGGTCAGTAGCCGTAGAAACCCCGCAGGAGTGCCTGGTGCTGCGGCTGTCCCCAGTCCACCTGCTCCTGTATATATAACAGAGGAGGTTTTATCCTCAACTCTGGGAGGATTGGAAGAGAGATTAACAGCATTGATCGCTGCTTCCCTGTCACAGGGAAAGCGCGTCCGATCTCCGTCTCCTCCTTCAGAGTGCCTGTTAGTGGAGGAACAGCCTCACACAGAGATCGACCTACCTGAAGGGGATCAGGATGAGGTTGATTCAGTTATGGAGGAATCAACAGTGGAAGAACCTTTCTCAGCATCTCAGGCTGAAAGATTATGGGTTCAGTCTCTGACTAATATGGTCCGATCAGCATTTAAAATGCCTCTGGCGGAACCACCATCCACTACGGTTTCCTCGCTGGGGTCGCTAAAAGCTCCCCAGGCTGTCTGTTCCTTCCCAATCCACCCTTTATTAGAAGGGCTTATTTACCAGGATTGGGAGCATCCTGATAAAATATTTGCTCCCCCCAAGAGATTTCCGGTGATCTATCCCATGGAGGATAAGTTCATAAAAAAATGGAGGGTCCCTACAGTGGACGCAGCCATCTCTTCTGTTAACAAATCACTGACATGTCCAGTAGATAATGTTCCAATGTTCAAAGACCCAATAGATAAAAAATTGGAGTCTTTACTAAAATCTGCTTTCTCTACAGCAAGCATGGTGACACAACCTGCGGTAGCAGCGATTGGAGTCTGCCAAGCAGTGAAAGATCAGTTGAAACAAGTCTTAAGGGACTTACCAGATCAGCAGGCTCTTGCCCTAGCTGACCTGCCTAGAGCCTTGTGTTTTGCGGTGGACGCCATAAAGGATACAATCCAACAGGCCTCCCGCTTTACGCTGTCTATAGTACATATGCGTAGGCTTCTGTGGCTCAAAAACTGGTCTGCTGAAGCTCCCTGTAAAAAACTGCTGGTTAGCTTCCCATTTCATGGAGAACGCTTATTTGGAGAAGATCTGGACAAATATATCCAGAAAATTTCTGCCGGTAAAAGTTCACTCTTACCGGTTAAGAACAAGGGTAGAAGTCCTTCTTTTAAGAGGCCTACCTCTCCAGTCCCGGGCACATCGGCTGTGAAGCAGTTCCGACGGCCTCCGCGGTCAAATTCAGGGGGCAGAAATCAGGGACAATCACAGGGTAACAAGAAGCCCTGGATCAAGAGAGGTACAAAACCTCCCCCCAAGGCATGAAGCGTTGCCCCCACTCAATTGGGTGGGGGGAAGACTTCAGTTGTTCACAGAGACCTGGCGGGACACCATCAGAGACAGATGGGTGCTCTCCGCAGTAAGTCTGGGTTACAAGCTGGAGTTAAAAGGCACTCCTCCTGCCCAATTTATGAGGTCAAACGTGCCAAGAGATCCCCAAAAAAGAGGATCCCTCCTTCTGGCACTAGAACAACTATTGCTCCAAGGTGTAATCATGAAGGTTCCCCTGGAAGAAAGCGGATTCGGGTTTTACTCGAACCTTTTCACAGTCCCCAAACCAAATGGGGACGTGAGGCCCATATTAAATCTAAAAGGGCTAAACAAGTTCCTAAATATCAGGACTTTTCGGATGGAGTCGATCCGATCGGTGGCCACTGCCCTACAAGGGCAGGAATGGTTAGCCTCGATCGACATAAAGGATGCTTATCTGCATATTCCCATCTTTCCGGCCCACCAGAAATTTCTACGCTTTGCAGTAGAAGGGCGCCATTTTCAGTTCAGAGCCTTACCTTTCGGTCTGGCCACAGCACCACGAGTGTTCACAAAAATTCTGGCCCCATTATTGGCCAATCTAAGAACACAGGGTGTAACGATAATGGCATATCTAGACGACCTGCTACTAATAGACCACTCAGTGGAAAAGCTGGAAGTAGCTATTCACAAGACAATCAAGTATCTGGAATATCACGGTTGGATTATCAACCGGGACAAGTCAGCTCTAAGACCAGTCAAAAGTCTGGAATACTTAGGGCTAAGGCTGGATTCAAATCAGAGAAAGATTTTCTTACCTCCAGAGAAGGTGTCGTCTTTAAAAGATTTGACCCACTTAGTGGGTACAAAAAGAAAACCATCCATACGCCTCTGCATGAGGCTGCTGGGAAAAATGGTGGCTTCATTCGAAGCGGTACCCTACGGTCAATTCCATTCAAGGAATTTGCAAAGGGCCATACTGTCAGCCTGGAACAAAAAAGTTCAGGCTTTAGACTTACCAATGTCCCTGTCCCCTTCTGTTCGCAAGAGCCTCCATTGGTGGTTGGTGCCCCAGAATCTGGAAAAAGGGAAACCCTTCAGTCCGGTTTCTTGGAAGGTAGTCACTACAGATGCCAGCCTCATAGGCTGGGGGGCAGTACTGGAGCAATGGTCTCTCCAGGGCAAGTGGTCAGAAGCAGAAAAGGCCCTGCCCATCAATCTCTTAGAGATACGAGCAGCCCGGTATGCCCTAGTAGCATGGACATCCAAACTCCAAGGGTCCCCTGTCAGAATTCAATCAGACAATGCCACAGCAGTGGCATATATCAATCACCAGGGTGGCACCAGGAGTCGTGCAGCCCAGAGGGAAGCAAATTGCATCCTGGAGTGGGCAGAAAAATATGTCCCAGCCATATCCGCGGTTTTTATCCCAGGAGTGGAAAATTGGAGAGCGGACTTTTTAAGTCGCCAACAATTATGCCCGGGGGAATGGTCTCTTCACCCCGAGGTTTTCCAGGCAATATGCCAGCGGTGGGGAACACCGGATGTAGATCTGCTAGCATCCAGATTCAACGCAAAGGTGGACAGATTTGTGTCTCGCACAAGGGATCCTCTAGCTTGCGGCTTGGATGCCCTAGTGTTCCCTTGGAATCAGTTCAAGCCGATATATGCATTCCCACCGCCACAATTGTTACCGCGATTACTCCGCAGAATCAGGGTAGAAAAGAAACCAGTGATTCTGGTGGCTCCAGCGTGGCCCCGAAGGGCATGGTACGCGGAGATTGTAAAAATGTCAGTGAGGAGTCCTTGGACCCTCCCACATCGTCCGGACCTGCTGTCGCAGGGACCGATATACCACCCTTCCTTACCAGCCCTAGGTTTGACGGCCTGGCTATTGAAGCCCACATTCTGAAAAAGAGAGGGCTCTCTAATTCTGTGGTATCTACCATGATCAATGCCAGGAAGCCGGTATCCAGGCAGATCTATTAACCACTTAACGACCGCCCACCGCCGATTTACGTCGGCAGAATGGCACGGACAGGCAGAATCACGTAGATCTACGTGACTGCCTTTGTACAGTTGGGGGGTCCATCCGGACCCCCCTTCTGTGCCGTGAGCGGTCGTTACTTCACCGGGAGCGATCCCAGATGAGGGGGCGGCCTTTCGATTCCGGCCCCCCCCTCGCGATCGCTCCCGGCGAATGGAAATGCCTCCTCTGTCTGTTTCAGACAGAGGAGGCAGGAGGAAGTGATGTCATCTCCTGTGCGGCGCTCACATATACCGAGCGCCGTACAAGAGAAGACATCAGGTCAGTGAGCACAACACTACACTGACACCAGGACACATAGGAACACTAATCGCCCCCCCCAGGACCCCCAGACCCCCCCAGATCACCCCCCAGACCCCAGTCACAGTGTCACTGATTGCAGTGACCATTTATTTAGTGATCACTGCAATCAGTGACATTTGTGACTGTGAAAGTGTCACTAAAGTTTAGTTTTAGGTCCAGTGTAGCCCCCTAACCCCCCCTAATAAAGGTTTAACCCCCTGATCACCCCCCAGATAACCCTTTCACCCCCTATCACCGCTGTCGCTATGCGATCATTTTTCTGATGGCTGTCTTAGCATCAGTGATGGCGATCGGTAGCCAGTAATTTTTTTTAGGTTCGCCGCAGGTTTTTATAGCGTCGGGTACCCCAATATATTATCTAATAAAGGTTCAACCCCCTTGATCGCCCCCCAGGTAACCCTTTCACCCCCTATCACCGCTGTCGCTAATCGATCGTTTTTCTGATGCTGTCTTAGCATCAGTGATGGCGATCGGTAGCCAGTAATTTTTTTTAGGTTCGCCGCAGGTTTTTATAGCGTCAGGTACCCCAATATATTATCTAATAAAGGTTAAACCCCCTTGATCGCCCCCCAGGTAACCCTTTCACCCCCTATCACCGCTGTCGCTATGCGATCATTTTTCTGATGGCTGTCTTAGCATCAGTGATGGCGATCGGTAGCCAGTAATTTTTTTTAGGTTCGCCGCAGGTTTTTATAGCGTCGGGTACCCCAATATATTATCTAATAAAGGTTTAACCCCCTTGATCGCCCCCCAGGTAACCCTTTCACCCCCTATCACCGCTGTCGCTAATCGATCGTTTTTCTGATGCTGTCTTAGCATCAGTGATGGCGATCGGTAGCCAGTAATTTTTTTTAGGTTCGCCGCAGGTTTTTATAGCGTCAGGTACCCCAATATATTATCTAATAAAGGTTAAACCCCCTTGATCGCCCCCCAGGTAACCCTTTCACCCCCTATCACCGCTGTCGCTATGCGATCATTTTTCTGATGGCTGTCTTAGCATCAGTGATGGCGATCGGTAGCCAGTAATTTTTTTTAGGTTCGCCGCAGGTTTTTATAGCGTCGGGTACCCCAATATATTATCTAATAAAGGTTTAACCCCCTTGATCGCCCCCCAGGTAACCCTTTCACCCCCTATCACCACTGTCACTAAGCGATCGTTTTTCTGATCGCTGTCTTCGTGTCGGTGATGCCAATCGGTAGCCAGTCATTTTTTTTAGGTTCGCCGCAGGTTTTTATAGCGTCAGGTACCCCCAAATATGATCTAATAAAGGTTTTAACCCCCTAATTGCCCCTAGTTAACCCTTTCACCAGTGATCACCATATAAGTGTTACGGGTGACGCTGGTTAGTTAGTTTGCTTTTTATAGTGTCAGGGCACCCGCCGTATATAACCCAATAAAGGTTTAACCCCCTGATCGCCCGGTGGGTGATATCAATTAGGTTTTAGCGTCAGAGAGGGTCTGCGTCACACCCCAGGCAGCGTCAGGTTAGTGCCAGTAACGCTAACACCCACGCGTAAAGCATACACCCCCCTTAGTGGTATAGTATCTGAACAGATCAATATCTGATCTGATCAGATCTATACCAGCGGTTTAGGGTTCCCAAAAACGCAGTGTTAGCGGGATCAGCCCAGATACCTGCTAGCACCTGCGTTTTGCCCCTCCGTCCAGCCCAGGCCACCCAAGTGCAGTATCGATCGATCACTGTCACTTACAAAACACAACACACATAACTGCAGCGTTCGCAGAGACAGGCCTGATCCCTGCGACTCCAGTGCTGTAGGAGGTGATTTCACCACCACAGTTAAAAAAAAAAAAGCATATATGCCGAAGCATGGGGGCAGCAGGGGCAGCAGGGCGGAGGAGCAATTTTGCTCCTAATGCCGCATACATACGGTCGAAATTCCGACGGAGGCTTGCCCGTGGAAACGTTTGACCATGTGTGTGCGGCATAACTTTTTTGCGGGAGGATGCCCCCATGCTTCGGCATATATAAATGGTGCATGTATGCCCATCATTAGAAGTGGGTGGATGAAGGGCGGTATTCTAATGGTGGGCATACCCACCGATCAATCTCTTTTTTCGTTCAGCCAACAGGCTGCATGAAAAAAAAAGATTACAATACATGTCCAACAAGGACCAGCAACGTACTGGTATGTTGCTGGACTTTGAATGGTTATACCAGATTGATGCCTGCGGGTTTAGGCATCATCTTGGTATCATTCTTTTCAGCCAGCGGCCGGCTTTCATGTAAAAGCAATCACAGCGGCTAATTAGCCTCTGGACTGCTTTTACAAGCAGTGGGAGGGAATGTCCCCCCCCCCCGGATATAAAAAGCGCCATTGGGAAATTGGGAAAGCATTTTATCACACCGATCTTGGTGTGGTCAGATGCTTTGAGGGCAGAGGAAAGATCTAGGGTCTAGAAGACCCCAGTTTTTTCAAAAAAAGAGTACCTGTCACTACCTATTGCTATCATAGGGGATATTTACATTCCCTGAGATAACAATAAAAATTATAAAAAAAAAAATATATGTAAGGAACAATTTAAAAATAAAATAAAAAAGCAAAATTAATAATAAAAAAAAAAAAAAAAAAAAAAGCACCCCTGTCCTGCCCTGCTCTTGCCCAATGGCGAACGCAAGCGTCGGTCTGGCGTCATATGTAAACAGCAATTGCACCATGCATGTGAGGTATCACCGCGAAGGTCAGATCGAGGGCAGTCATTTTAGCAGTAGACCTCCTCTGTAAATCTAACGGGGTAATCTGTAAAGGCTTTTAAAGGCTTTTAAAAATGTATGTAGTTTGTCGCCAATGCGCGTTTGTGCGAAATTTTAAAGCATGTCGTGTTTGGTATCTATGTACTCGGCCTAAGATCATCTTTATTATTTCATCAAACATTTGGGCAATATAGTGTGTTTTAGTGCATTAAAATTAAAAAATGTGTATTTTTTCCCCAAAAAATGCGTTTGAAAAATCGCTGCGCAAATACTGTGTAGAAAAAAAAATGCAACACCCACCATTTTAATCTGTAGGGCCTTTGCTTTAAAAATATATATAATGTTTGGGGGTTCAACATAATTTTCTTGCAAAAAAAAAATATGTTTTCATGTAAACAAAAAGTGTCAAAAAGGGCTTTGTCTGCAAGTGGTTAGAAGAGTGGATGTAAGCTTCCTAATGTTGTGTATAAAATGCCAGAACAGTTCAAAACCCCCCCAAATGACCCCATTTTGGAAAGTAGACACCCCAAGCTATATACTGAGAGGCATGTCGAGTCCATGGAATATTTTATATGTTGACACAAGTTGCGGAAAAAAGACAATTTTTTTTTTTTAATTTTTTTTTTGCACAAAGTTGTCACTAAATTATATATTGCTCAAACATGCCATGGGCATATGTGGAATTACACCCCAAAATAAATTCTGTTGCTTCTCCTGAGTACAGGGATATCACATGTGTGAGACTTTTTGGGAGCCTAGCCGCGTACGGGACCCCAAAAACAAAGCACCGCCTTCAGGCTTTCTAAGGGTGTAAATTTTTGATTTTACTTCTCACTGCCTATCACAGTTTCGGAGGCCATGGAATGCCCAGATGGCACAAAACCCCCCCAAATGACCCCATTTTGGAAAGTAGACACCCCAAGCTATTTGCTGAGAGGTATTGTGAGTATTTTGCAGATCTCGCTTTTTGTCACAAAGTTTTGAAAATTGAAAAAAAAAAAAAAAAAAAAAAAAAATTTTCTTTCTTCATTTTCAAAAACAAATGAGAGCTGTAAAATACTCACCATGCCTCCTCAGCAAATAGCTTGGGGTGTCTACTTTCCAAAATGGGGTCATTTGGGGGGGTTTTGTGCTATTTTGGCATTTTATGGCCTTAGAAACTGTGATAGGTAGTGAGGAATGAAATCAAAAATTTGCGCCCTTAGAAATCCTGAAGGCGGTGCTTGGTTTCCGGGGTCCCGTACGTGGCTAGGCTCCTAAAAAGTCCCACACATGTGGTATCCCCGTACTCAGGAGAAGCAGCAAAATGTATTTTGGGGTGCAATTCCACATATAACCATGGCATGTGTGAGCAATATATCATTTAGTGACAACTTTTTGTAATTTTTTTTTTTTTTTTTGTCATTATTCAATCACTTGGGACAAAAAAAAAAAATATTCAATGGGCTCAACATGCCTCTCAGCAATTTCCTTGGGGTGTCTACTTTCCAAAATGGGGTCATTTGGGGGGGTTTTGTACTGCCCTGCCATTTTAGCACCTCAAGAAATGAGATAGGCAGTCATAAATTTAAAGCTGTGTAAATTTCAGAAAATGTACCCTAGTTTGTAAACGCTATAACTTTTGCGCAAACCAATAAATATACGTTTATTGACATTTTTTTTACTAAAGACATGTGGCTGAATACATTTTGGCCTAAATGTCTGACTAAAATTGAGTTTATTCGATTTTTCTTATAACAAAAAGTAGAAAATATCATTTTTTTTCAAAATTTTCGGTCTTTTTCCGTTTATATCGCAAAAAATAAAAATCGCAGAGGCAATCAAATACCATTAAAAGAAAGCTCTATTTGTGGGAAGAAAAGGACGCAAATTTCATTTGGGTACAACATTGCATGTCCGCACAATTTACAGTTAAAGCAGCGCAGTGCCGAATCCCAAAAACAGGCCTGGTCCTAATGGCCCGAAATGGTCCGGGGCTTAAGTGGTTATAGGATCTGGAAAGCGTACATTAAGTGGTGTGAGGCCAAGAAATGGCATCCACGTAAGTACGTGATAGGGAGGATTTTGGACTTCCTACAGTGGGCTGTAGATAGGAAGCTGGCCTTGAGTACTATCAAGGGTCAGATTTCGGCCTTGTCAATATTTTTTCAAAGGCCCTTGGCTTCGCATTCACTAGTCAAAGCTTTCATACAAGGAGTGATGCGTATTAGCCCTCCGGTTAGTATTCCCATATGTCCTTGGGACTTAAACCTGGTTCTGTCAGTTCTACAGAAACAACCGTTTGAACCATTGCAACACATTTCCTTGGTTCTTCTCACCAGGAAATTGATTTTCTTAGTAGCCGTTTGTTCGGCTAAAAGAGTATCAGAATTAGCCGCCTTGTCCTGTAAGGAGCCATATCTGGTTGTCCATAAGGACAGAGTAGTATTACGTCCTCATCCAGCCTTTCTTCCTAAGGTGGTATCGAGGTTTCATTTGAACCAAGATGTGGTTCTTCCTTCTTTTTTCCCCAAACCTAGCTCGGTAGAGGAAAAGTTATTACATTCCTTGGATGTAGTAAGAGCAGTTAAAGCTTATCTAAAAGCCACTGCTCAGATTCGCAGAACGGATACTTTGTTTATTCTGCCGGAAGGCCCTAAAAAGGGTCAGGCAGCATCAAAATCCACTTTAGCCAAGTGGATTCGACAGGTCATAATACAAGCCTATGGCTTGAGAAAGAGACCGCCTCCGTTCAAGGTTAGGGCGCACTCCACAAGAGCAGTTGGAACTTCATGGGCAGTGCATCACCAGGCCTCCCTGGCTCAAGTATGTAAGGCCGCAACATGGTCTTCGGTACACACGTTTACTAGATTCTACCAGGTAGACGTTAGAAGTCAGGAGGATGTCGCCTTTGGGCGCAGTGTGTTGCAGGCCGCAAAAGATCCTCATGCCTGATGGCGCCCAGCTTATGTATCCCTCCCCTCATTTGGCATTGCTTTGGGACGTCCCATTAGTAATGACTAAGTCGCTCTGTGTCCCGTGATGTACGAAAAAGAAAAAGGGATTTTTATAACAGCTTACCTGTAAAATCCTTTTCTTCTAGTACATCACGGGACACAGAGCTCCCACCCCTCTTTTTGGGACACTTATTGCTTGGCTACAAAACTGAGGTGCTCCCGGGTGGGAGGGGCTTATATAGGGGAGGGTACTTCCGGTTTGGAATTGGCCAGTGCCAACACCTGAAGGTAATCTATATAACCCATAAGTAATGACTAAGTCGCTCTGTGTCCCGTGATGTACTCCAAGAAAAGGATTTTACAGGTAAGCTGTTATAAAAATCCCTTTATTTTTTTTTACAAATAAATATGTGAAAAGTGTGGAGTGTATTTATATTCAGCCCCTTTTTATTGATACCCCTAACTAAAATCTAGTTGAACCAATTGCCTTCAGAAGTCACCTAATTAGTAAATAGAGTCCACCTGTGTGTAATTTAATCTCAGTATAAATACAGCAGTTCTGTGAAGCCCCTAGAGTTCTGTTTGAGAACCTTAGTGAACAAACATCATCATGAAGGCCAAGGAACACACCAGACAGGTCACAGACAAAGTTGTAGAGAAGTTTAAAGCAGGAATAGGTTATAAAAAAAATATCCCAAGCTTTGAACATCTCACGAAGCACTGTTCAATCCATCATCCGAAAATGGAAAGAGTATGGCACAACTGCAAACCTACCAAGACATGGCCGTCCACCTTAACTGACAGGCCGGGCAAGGAGAGCATTAATCGGAGAAGCAGCCAAGAGGCCCATGGTAACTCTGGAGGAGCTGCAGAGATCCACAGCTTGAGGAGGAGTTGGAGGCTCTCAAAATTTATAGGAGTTAGGACTGCAGTACACTAGGGTGCCGTGAAGTGGCCCTGTAGCTTACGCATGTATTTGCAAATGTGTGCAAAAAAAAAACCCTTGTTTTAATGTGAACCGTTAGATAGGACAATTTGTTTCAGTCTGGTTGGTAAATGAGCTGGAATTTTTTCTTTGTTCTTTTGACAAGCCTTGCCCTTCCATGTGCTACTTGCTGCAAAGGTCAGTTATAGGTTGGGGTGGTTGCCATGTGTTTGATTTGTGTATTTACCAATAATTCATTCTTTTTCATGGAGTCCATTGAAAAAATACTGAATTTTTTAAACCTCTGAGTTATACTGCTGCCTATAGGGAGGATTGGACACTGGCAAACTAAGAACTGTAGGAAAGCCCGAGCTATAACCCCTCCTACTCCTAGCATTCCTCAGAAAAGAATTTTAAAATATATACAAATTTATATATATAATATATATATATATATATATATATATATATATATATATATATATATATATATATATATATACATATACACACACACACAAACACAAAAGATGAGTTTTCACTTCCAGGCTCACTGCACAATCGTCCAAGTACAGTGGGACCAAAAGCTAGGCTAAGGAAACCTGCTCTAGATAACTGCAAATACAAATCAGTGAATAGAAAACATCAGCAGCAATCTATTATGATTGTACTTGATTGGGGAAGAAAAGAAGTAGCTACGAATTTCAAAAATAGGATTTTTATTACAGCTTACCAGTAAAATCCTTTTCTTGGAGTACATCAATGGACACAGAGCCCTAAGTAATTACTTAATGGGTTATAGGCCACCTTCAGGTGATGGACACTGGTTAAACCCAATCCAGGAAGTTCACTCCCTATATAACCCCTCCTCCTTCCAGGAGCACATCAGTTTTTGTAGTACAGCAATATACTTAAATCCCAAAAGAGGGGAGGGTCCTCTGTGCCCCATGATGTACTCCAAGAAAAGGATTTTACAGGTAAGCTGTAATAAAAATCCTATTTTCTTTGTCGTACATCAGACACAGAGCCCTAAGTAATTACTTAATGGGACGTCCCATAGTAATGCCACTTGAGGGGTGGGCGAAAAACAACCCGCAGGGTACACCACAGACTTGAGGATCTATACTGCTGCGCAGCACACTGCGCCCAAAGGCGATATCCTCATACCTCCTTACATCCACCCGATAAAAGTTTGTGAATGTATGCACTGAAGACCAAGTTGCGGCCTTACAGATCTGAGCCATGGAGGCCTGATGACGCACTGCCCAAGAAGCACTAACCGACCTGGTAGAATGCGCCTTAACTTGAAACGGGGGAATCTTACCCCTTAAATCATAAGTTTCAATTATCACTTGCCGAATCCACTTGGCAACAGTGGATTTCGACGCTGCCTGTCCTTTCTCAGAACCCTCCGGCAGAATAAATAAGACATCAGTCTTACGAATCTGAGCAGTTTTCTTTAAATAGATTTTCACTGCTCTCACCACATGAAGACAATGTAGTGACTTTTCTTCCCTGGACCATGGTTTTGGAAAAAACGATGGTAGGACAATATCTTGGTTCAGGTAAAAACCTGAAATTACTTTTGGCAAAAAGCCTGGACGAGGGCGCAACACCACTCTGTCCTCATGAAAAATCAAATATGGCTCTTTACAAGAAAGAGCAGCCAACTCTGATACCCTCCTTGCTGAGCATATAGCAACCAAAAATACCAACTTCCTTGTCAGAAGGAATAGGGGAATATGTTGTATCGGTTCAAATGGCTGTTTTTGTAACACAGACAAAACTAAGTTTAATTCCCAAAGTTCAAGGGGGGTTTGACAGGCGGATTAAGTCACGTCACCCCTTGTATAAAGCACCGGACTAAAGAATGAGTAGCAAGTGGTCTTTGAAATAATACAGATAAAGCTGAGACTTGGCCTTTAATAGTACTTAAAGCGGAGGTCCGCCTAAAAAATAAAATATTAAAAGTCAGCAGCTACAAATACTGCAGCTGCGCACCGTGACTGGCGGAGCAATCACCTGGGACCTGTGACGTGTCCCAGATGATTGCAAGGAAGGGGCTGAGGTGAGCTTACTTCCGCCGCCGAGGTGGCCTAGGGAGGAAGTGGGAGCTTCCCCAAAAAATGAAATTTAAAATGTGGCATGTCAGGGGGTCACCTTCCCTTAATGTGGAACTCCACTTTAAGGCCAATTTCATTTCTACCCCTAATTGTAGAAAGGCAAGAATTCTGCCTATGATATATCTCCGAGGGTGCCAACCCTGGGATTCACACCAGAAAACATACGTTTTCCAGACTCTATAATATACAGTTCTGGAAGCTGGCTTCCTAGCATTAATCAGGGTAGAGATAACTGACCCGGAAAGCCCACGTTTCTTTAGAATGTGGGTTTCAATAGCCAAGCCATTAAATTTAGAGAACGCAAGGAAGGATGGAATATTGGTCCCTGAGAGAGCAGATCTGGCCGTAGTGGGAGGGACCTCCACTGCCATCTTTATGATTTCTGCATTCCGTGACCTTCTGGGCCATGCTGGTGCCACCAGAATTATCAGCTTTCTTTCCAGCTAGATCCTGCAAAGAAGTTGAGGCAGCAACTGAATGGGGGGTATGCATAGATCAGTGAGAACTGATCCCATGGGGTGACCAACGCATCCGTTCCGCATGCGAATGGATCCCTCGTTCTGGCCACAAAGTTGACCAACTTCTTGTTGAACCTGGAGGCTAGAAGATCTACGTCCGGAGTCCCCCATCTTTGGCAAACAGCCCAAAATGTTATGGGGTGAAGAGACAATTCTCCTGGGAATAACTGCTGGCGACTCAAGTAGTCCACCTGACAATTTTCTACTCCCGGAATGAAGACTGCCGATATGCACGGAACATTCCTTTCTGCCCAAGTTAAAATATTGTTCACCTCTCTCTGCGCTGAGAGACTTTTGGTGCCCCCTTGGCGATTGACATAGGCCACAGCTGTGGCATTGTCGGATTGAATCCTGACAGGAAAATCCCGTAACCTGAAAGTCCAGGCCTTTAGAGCCAGACGCACTGCCCAAATCTCTAGGATATTGATGGGCAAGTTCCTTTCGGTTGTCTTTTCTAGTACTGCTCCCCAGCCTGAAAGGCTGGCATCTGTTGTTACCACTTTCCAGATGATTGGTCTGAAGGATTTTCCCTTCAGCAGATTCTGGGTTAGTAACCACCAAGTGAGGCTTTGGGATACTCTTGGGGACAGCCGCATTTGCAAGTCTAAAGCTTGAATTGTTTTGTTCCAAGCAGACAGGATACTGTTTTGCAACAGTCTTGAATGGAACTGGGCATAGGGAACTGCTTCGAATGAAGCCACCATGGTTCCTAGCAACCTCATACAAAGGCGAATGGAGGGATCGCCATTTGACCTGACCATCCGCACCAGCTCTCTTATGGAGTTGATCTTTGCCTAAAGCAAGAACACCTTTTCCTGGGCTGTGTCTATGATCAGACCCAAGTACTGCAGCCTTCTTAGCGGTATTAAGGAAAAATTCTCTAGGTTGAGAATCCAACCCAAACTTTCCAAATAGTTGGTTGTAGTGCGTACACTTTGCTCCAAACGAGCCACCGACTGATCTATTAGTAATAGATCGTCTAGGTACGCTACAGCTGTTATGCCCTGTGCCCTTTACCTGGCTAGAGGTGGGGCCAGCACTTTTATGAACACCCGAGGTGCTGTGGCTAGCCCGAAGAGCAGGGCTACAAACTGGAAATGCTGCTGTTCCAACTTGAACCGCAGAAACTTTTGGCGAGCAGGAAATAAAGGGATTTTTATAACAGCTTACCTGTAAAATCCTTTTCTTGGAGTACATCACGGGACACAGAGCGACTTAGTCATTACTAATGGGTTATATAGATTACCTTCAGGTGCTGGCACTGGCCACTTCCAAACCGGAAGTACCCTCCCCTATATAAGCCCCTCCCATCCGGGAGCACCTCAGTTTTGTAGCAAAGCAATAAGTGTCCCAAAAAGAGGGGTGGGAGCTCTGTGTCCCGTGATGTACTCCAAGAAAAGGATTTTACAGGTAAGCTGTTATAAAAATCCCTTTTTCTTTTTCGTACATCACGGGACACAGAGCGACTTAGTCATTACTAATGGGACGTCCCAAAGCAATGCCAAATGAGGGGAGGGATACATAAGCTGGGCGCCATCAGGCATGAGGCTCTTTTGCGGCCTGCAACACACTGCGCCCAAAGGCGACATCCTCCTGACTTCTGACGTCTACCTGGTAGAATCTAGTAAACGTGTGTACTAAGGACCATGTTGTGGCCTTACAGACTTGAGCCAGGGAGGCTTGGTGATGCACTGCCCATGAAGTTCCAACTGCTCTTGTGGAGTGCGCCCTAACTTTGAACGGAGGCGGTCTCCTTTTCAAGCCATAGGCTTGTATTATGACCTGTCGAATCCACTTGGCTAAAGTAGATTTTTGATGCTGCCTGACCCTTTCTGGGGCCTTCCGGCAGAACAAACAAAGTATCCGTTCTACGAATCTGAGCAGTGGCTTTAAGATAAGCTTTAACTGCTCTTACTACATCCAAAGAATGCAATAACTTTTCCTCTACCGAACTAGGTTTGGGGAAAAAGGAAGGAAGAACCACATCTTGGTTCAAATGGAACCTCGATACCACCTTAGGAAGAAGGCTGGATGAGGACGTAATACTACTCTGTCCTTATGGATAACCAGATATGGCTCCTTACAGGACAAGGCGGCTAATTCCGATACTCTTTTAGCCGAACAAATGGCTACTAAGAAAATCAATTTCCTGGTGAAAAGAACAAAGGAAATGTGCCGCAATGGTTCAAATGGTTGTTTCTGTAGAACCGACAGAACCAGGTTTAAGTCCCATGGACATATGGGAATACTAACCGGAGGGCTAATACGCATCACTCCTTGTATGAAAGCTTTGACTAATGAATGCAAAGCCAAGGGCCTTTGAAAAAAATATTGACAAGGCCGTCTGACCCATGATAGTACTCAAGGCAAGCTTCCTATGTACAGCCCACTGTAGGAAGTCCAGAATCCTACCTATTATGTACTTACGTGGATGCCATTTCCTGACCTCACACCACGTGATGTACGCCCTCTAGATCCTATAATAGATCTGCCTGGATACCGGCTTCCTGGCATTGATCATGGTAGATACCACAGGATTAGAGAGCCCTCTCTTTTTTAGAATGTGGGCTTCAATAGCCAGGCCGTCAAACCTAGGGCTGGTAAGGAAGGGTAGTATATCGGTCCTTGCGAAAGCAGGTCCGGAAGATGTGGGAGGGTCCAAGGACTTCCCACTGACATTTTTACAATCTCCGCGTACCATGCCCTTCGGGGCCACGCTGGAGCCACCAGAATCACTGGTTTCTTTTCTACCCTGATTCTGCGGATTAATCGCGGTGGGAATGCATATATCAGCTTGAACTGATCCCAAGGGAACACTAGGGCATCCGAACCGCAAGCTAGGGGATCCTTTGTGCGAGACACAAATCTGTCCACCTTTGCGTTGAATCTGGATGCTAGCAGATCTACATCCGGTGTTCCCCACCGCTGGCATATTGCCTGTAAAACCTCGGGGTGAAGAGACCATTCCCCGGGCATAATTGCTGGCGACTTAAAAAGTCCGCTCTCCAATTTTCCACTCCTGGGATGAAAACCGCGGATATGGCTGTGACATACCTTTCTGCCCATTCCAGGATGCAATTCGCTTCCCTCTGGGCTGCACGACTCCTGGTGCCACCCTGGTGATTGATATATGCCACTGCTGTGGCATTGTCTGATTGAATTCTGACAGATGACCCTTGGAGTTTGGATGTCCATGCTACTAGGGCATACCGGGCTGCTCGTATCTCTAAGAGATTGGTGGGCAGGGCCTTCTCTGCTTCTGACCACTTGCCCTGGAGAGACCATTGCTCCAGTACTGCCCCCCAGCCTATGAGGCTGGCATCTGTAGTGACCACCTTCCAAGAAACCGGACTAAAGGGTTTCCCTTTTTCCAGATTCTGGTACCAACCACCAATGGAGGCTCTTGCGAACGGAAGGGGACAGGGACATTGGTAAGTCTAAAGCCTGAACTTTTTTGTTCCAGGCTGACAGTATGGCCCTCTGCAAGTTCCTTGAATGGAATTGACCGTAGGGTACTGCTTCGAATGAAGCCACCATTTTTCCCAGCAGCCTTATACACAGGCGTATGGATGGTTTTTCTTTTTTGTACCCACTAAGTGGGTCAAATCTTTCAAAGACGACACCTTCTCTGGAGGTAAGAAAATCTTTCTCCGATTTGAATCCAGTCTTAGCCCCCAAGTATTCCAGGCTTTTGACTGGTTTTAGGGCTGACTTGTCTCGGTTGATAATGCAACCGTGAGATTCCAGATACTTGATTATCTTGTGAACGACCACTTCTAGTTTTTTTCACTGAGTGGTCTATCAGCAACAAGTCGTCTAGATATGCCATTATCGTTACACCTTGTGTTCCTAGTTTGGCCAATCGTAGGGCCAGGATTTTTGTGAACACTCGTGGTGCTGTGGCCAGACCGAAAGGTAAGGCTCTGAACTGAAAATGGCGCCCTTCTACTGCAAGGCGTAGAAATTTCTGGTGGGCCGGACAGATGGGAATATGCAAATAAGCATCCCTTATGTCGATCGAGGCTAACCATTCCTGCCCTTGTAGGGCGGTGGCCACCGATCGGATCGACTCCATCCGAAAAAGTCCTGATATGTAGGAACTTGTTTAGCCCTTTTATATTTAATATGGGCCTCATGTCCCCATTTGGTTTGGGGACTGTGACAAGGTTTGAGTAAAACCCGAACCCGTTTTCTTCCAAGGGAACCTTCATGATTACCCTTGGGGCAATAGTTGCTCTAGTGCCAGAAGGAGGGATCCACTCTTCTGGGGATCGCTTGGCACGTTTGACCTTATAAAATGGGCAGGAGGAATGTCTTTTAACTCCAGCCTGTATCCCAGACTTACTGCGGAGATCACCCATCTCTGATGGTGTCCCGCCAGGTCTCTGTGAACAACTGAAGTCTTCCCCTCACCCGATTGAGTGGGGGCAACCCTTCATGACTTAGGGGGAGGTTTTGTACCTCTCTTGACCCAGGGTTTCTTGTTACCCTGTGATTGTCCCTGATTTCTGCCCCCTGGATTTGACTGCGGAGGCCGTCGGAACTGTTTCACAGCCGATGTGCCAGGGACTGGAGAAGTAGGCCTCTTAAAAGAAGGACTTCTACCCTTGTTCTTAACCGGCAAGAGTGTACTTTTACCGGCAGAAGTTTTCTGGATATATTTGTCCAGATCATCTCCAGATAAGCGTTCTCCATGAAATGGGAAGCTAATCAGCAATTTCTTACAGGGAGCTTCAGCAGACCAGTTTTTGAGCCATAGAAGCCTACGCATATGTCTACAGACAGCGTAAAGCGGGATGCCTGTTGGATTGTATCCTTTATGGCGTCCACCGCAACACAAGGCTCTAGGTAGGTCAGCTAGGGCAAGAGCCTGCTGATCTGGTAAGTCCCTTAAGACTTGTTTCAACTGATCTTTCATTGCTTGGCAGACTCCAATCGCTGCTACTGCAGGTTGTGTCACCATGCTTGCTGTAGAGAAAGCAGATTTTAGTAAAGACTCCAATTTTTTATCTATTGGGTCCTTGAACATTGGAACATTATATACTGGACATGTCAGTGATTTATTTACACAAGAGATGGCTGTGTCCACTGTAGGGACCCTCCATTTTTTTTTTTTTTTTTTATGAACTTATCCTCCATGGGATAGATCACTGGAAATCTCTTGGGGGGGAGTAAATATTTTACAGGATGCTCCCAATCCTGGTAAATAAACCCTTCCAATAAAGGGTGGATTGGGAAGGAACAGACAGTCTGGGGAGCTTTCAGCGACCCCAGCGAGGAGACAGTAGTGGTTGATGGTTCCGCCAGAGGCATTTAAAATGCTGCTCGGACCATGTTAGTCAGAGACTGAACCCATAATCTTTCAGCCTGAGATGCTGAGAAAGGTTCTTCCACTGTTGATTCCTCTATAACTTTATCAACCTCACCTGATCCCCTTCAGGTAGGTCGATCTCTGGGACTGTTCCTCCACTAACAGGCACTCTGCAGGAGGAGACGGAGATCGGACGCGCTTTTCCTGTGACAGGGAAGCAGCGATCAATGCTGTTAATCTCTCTTCCAATCCTCCCAGAGTTGAGGATAAAACCTCCTCTGTTATATATACAGGAGCAGGTGGACTGGGGACAGCTGCAGTACCAGGTACTCCTGCGGGGTTCCTACGGCTACTGACCTCTGAAATTTCAGGGGAGATTGGCGCAGTACAGCATGCCCAAAATCCTCAGAGCCCGACGGAGACCCCTTTCGCTTCTTGGAAGATCTATTTCCAGAGCGTCTGGACGACATATCCTATAAGCACAAAGCTGAGGTATTCCCGTCGTCATACACCAATTTTGCTGGTAATAGTCTAACACAGTTGCTGCTATATACCAGCTGGTGTCCACTAAAGTGCCTTTCTATGGGGATGCCTGCATCAACCGCCTCTGTGTGCCACTGTTTGTTGCTAGCTCTGTTTGCATCCAGCTGACACTTGT
The DNA here is from genome assembly GCA_029206835.1 of Rana muscosa. NCBI lineage: Eukaryota > Metazoa > Chordata > Amphibia > Anura > Ranidae > Rana > Rana muscosa. Next base: position 78,375,126 of record CM055120.1, read on the forward strand.
ACTGTGTCTTTATACAAGCTGGGACGCCTGCACATGCGCAGAAGCGCCGTGGCGCGCATCGAGCGTCATCCACCCGCCCCGCCCCTTTTTTTTTCATAGGAGGCGCGTGCACACGCCCGCGCGCGCGCCCGTGCGCCATTGGCGCCCTTTTCGAAAATCAAACAGGGACTAGGAGCCAGGGCCCTTTTTGCCGGAGGGCCTGTGCGGTGGATGAGCGCAGCAACAGGGCAGAGGAAGTGGATTCCCACAGAGAAACTTACCAACTGCCTGGATCTTTTGACTTGAGAAAACCAAAGATCCACATGACAAGAAAAATGGACCACAGCGGCCTCTAGTGGTTTAACACAGGTACCGCGGTCCTTTTTTTTTTTTTTTTCTTGACTACTATTAAAATTTTACATTTTCAGTAGTTACAGGCATACACAGATATTAGCGGGAATACCGTCAGGTAACAGACAGAAAGACAAATTAGGCTTGGGGGTCCCCCAATAGAACCAAGTTCCTGGGGGCCCCCACTTACCTGATCCCCGCCGCAGGACTTTGTTTGGTCCACAGAAGCCCAAACTTCACCTATCACGGCAGGCATTGTAATTAAACCTTCAGGGACCGGGTTCCCAAGGATTCCACTCCCCTGGACCTGTATAGCACCCTGCACAGACAACATCTTGGTCGTGGGTATGACCAGAGCTCTGGATCCCAGGGTCCAGCCCTCCTAAGAGAGGCATTACAGGCAAAACCTTGCTCTTCTGCTGCAAGGCCCGGGTACCGACCGTTTAGCTATGAAGCTTTTTTGGTGGGATCCGGAACAGCTTACTAAGGCCCAAAAGAACCTGTACGCAAGCCCAGTGAAAACACATGTTACTCTTTGGCCAACACCTTAGACACTGGCAAAAAACTGAGGTGCTCCCGGATGGGAGGGGCTTATATAGGGGAGGGTACTTCCGGTTTGGAAGTGGCCAGTGCCAGCACCTGAAGGTAATCTATATAACCCATTAGTAATGACTAAGTCGCTCTGTGTCCCGTGATGTACGAAAAAGAAATAGGGACATGCAGATATGCATCCCTGACGTTGATTGATACCAGAAGTTCTCCTCCTAGAAGGATAGAGACTACTGACCTGATCGTCTCCATGTGAAAGGAGCAGATCTTCAGAAACGGATTTAGATCTTTTAGGTCTAGAATGGGTCTGACATCTCCATTTGGTTTTGGTACCATAAAAAGGTTTGAATAGAACCCCAAATCTTGTTATTTGGCGGGGATCTGTATGATCACCCCTTGAGATATTAATCGGTCTAGTGCCTGAGACAGAGATTGCATTTTCTCTGGATCTTTGGGAACGATTGACCTCAGGAAACAAGACGGTGGAAAGTCTCGAAATTCCAGCTTGTACCCCAACGTTACCATGGAGATGACCCATCTGTGCTGAATTCCACTTTCCAGACTTCTGAGAACTGCAGAAGTCTTCCCCCCACCTTGGTGAGGGGGGTTGCCTCTTCATGATGAGGCTTTAGGATTCTGCTTTGCAGGTTTCCGACCCCATGACTTCTTTTGAGCCTGGGTCTGACTCTGAGATTTTCCTCTGGAGTCTGACGGCGGAGGCCTACTTCATATTCCCAATGCACACGTTCCTGGATGAGCTCTGAAAATAGGGTGCTGCAGCAACAACCAGCTGGAAACTGGTGCAAATCACAATGTAGATATTTGCCAGCACACCATGGAACGACATGAATATTCATGTCGTTCCATGGTGTGCTGGCAAATATCTACATAATGACGGCGGAGGCCGTCTCCACTGCCTAGAGGCGGAAGCCCCTGGCGTAGGGGACAGAGCCCGTTTAAATGAAGGGCGTTTATACTTTCTTTTGCCTGGCAAAAGAGTACCTTTCCCACTAGAAATTGTTTTAATATATTTGTCCAAGTCTTCTCCAAATAGTCGCTCCCCATGAAAAGGGAACCCAGTTAGGAGGTTTTTACATGGTGCTTCAGCTGACCAATTTTTTAACCACAGGATTCAACGCATATGCACAAGCATAAGCGTAAGCGTAAGGCGGGACGCCTGGTGAATAGAATCTTTAATAGCATCTATGGCAAAGCATAATGCTTTTGGTAGTCCAGCCAAATTCCAAGCTTGTTGTGCAGGAAGCTCTCTAAGGGCCTGTTTAAATTGGTCCTTTAAGGATTGACAGACGCCTATTGCAGCGACTGCAGGCTGAGTAACAGCACCTGCCATGGAAAAGGTAGATTCCAACTTTTTATCTGTTGGATCCTTATTATCCGGGTGATCCCATTCAGCAAAAATAAGCCGTTCTAGTAATGCGTGTGCAGGAAACGCATGCACAGGTTGAGAAGGTTTTAATGAACCCAAGGAAGAAACCGAGCTTTCAGGAGACTCCGTTAGGGATAGCATGAAAGTGGAACGAACCATATCCGTAAGAGATTGTATCAGCAATTTTTCAGATTGAGAAGCTGAAAAAGGTTCATCTACCGTTGTTTCCTCTGCAGAGGAATCATCGGTTTGTTTTTCCTCCTGATCGACTGAGGGTAACACCTCATCCTGTGCCCACTGTACCCCTTGCAGAGGTTCTAAAGTGGGGAAGGGGGATCTAGCAAGCTTCCTATCCATTTGAATGGAGGATGCGATTAAAAGCCGCTATTCTTTCTTCCAGACCATTCAGGGAGGAAGAAAGGACATCTTCAGTCACGTATACAGGGGCTGAGATGTGAGAAGCGGTTGCACCAACAATTTGTTCCAATGGCTCACCCTGGCTTGCCATAACTGTTAATTCAGGCGAGGATGACAGCGTGAGAATGCGACTTGAGATCCCAGCGCCTGGGGGTGAAACCTTAAATTTTTTGTGGTGTCTTTTTTGGTAGGCATAGTCCTAAGTACAAAAACAGAGGCACTATACAATTTGCACTTAATTGCTGAATATAGTCATGACAAAATAAAGCCCCTATAAAGTTCAGCCTAGTGCTGGGAAAAAAAAGTGTCCTTCCTGTATCAGGAATGCCAGTTTTCAACCCTCAAGTGTTCCACATCTCCTGTGTCCCTGTGTGCAGACTGCTTGTTTCCTCCTCGTCAGCCGAGGAGAGACTGACACAGCTGTAGTTTTATCTGTTTTTTGCCTGACGCGCGTCCTTGTGGACGTTTCACGGCACCGCGCTTAGGCCCCGCCCCCTCAGAAAAAATTCCACCCTTTTATTTTCCTAAATGTTCCTGCGCTCGTGCGCGGCGCTTTTAGGGGAGGGGGAGGGGAGGCAGAGTCCTGTTTATCAGCAGGCATACAACAACAGTAACAGCAGTCAATAACATTAGCAGTACCAGCGGGACCTCCGCACCCCCCACGGTGGGGGGGGTAATGTAAGGGGGTACACCGCTAATGTCCCCCTATCCTCTGGTCCCTTCAGGGAGGAGAAAAGAAAGACATTTGGCAGATTTCTTTTACCTGAGAGGAATCCCCCTGCACACGCTGCTGCGGCCACACACAGACTGACTGAGCTTTACAGTGAAGACAACAGAGTTAGGTATGTGCGTAGACTCCCTCTAGTGGAGAATTAAGGCATGACAACACTTTTCCCATAATGGAAGAATACATAGGTGTTTTTAATACCCAAGTTTCTTCCCTTACCTTATCCCCGCCGCAGGATTTGCTGAATTAACAGACAATCCAACCTTCACCCATCACGGCAGGCTCCGTTTAGCAAACCTTCAAGGACTGGGTCCCTTGGTATCGGGGTTCCAACTCCCTTGGACCTGTAAAAGCACCCCACCAGGAAAGCTAGGTAATGTAGCAAGACCAAAGCCCTGGGTTCCTGGGGTCCAGCCCTTCAAAGAGAGGCGTTACAGGCAAAAACTCGTGCTTCGGATACGAGGCCCCAGGTACCATCATTTTAGGCCTTAGTGGCACTTTGGATAAATCTTTATGGAGGCTATTTAAATCCAGCATGGATACCTCCTGGAGTTCCTGAGAGCACATCTTTACTCGTGACCAACACCTTAGACACTGGCGAAAAAACTGATGTGCTCCTGGAAGGAGGAGGGGTTATATAGGGAGTGAACTTCCTGGATTGAGTTTAACCAGTGTCCATCACCTGAAGGTGGCCTATAACCCATTAATTCATTACTTAGGGCTCTGTGTCCCATGATGTACGATAAAGAAAGTTAGTTTTATGACATCAGAACTGAAAAAAACATCCATCCTCGTAGGAAACTAGCAAAAAACTGAGGCTTGCTGCTAGTAGGAGAATTATACCCTGGGCTGGCCTACAGTTTTTTTGTTTGCCAGTGCTAGTGTAGGCAGCAGCATAAACAAAAGGTTTAAGACTTTCTGCGTTTCTCAATGGACAAGAAAGAAAATGTCTGTGTATCATTCTCTTAAAATAATATGACTTGAGGACACACACATGCCTTCATTCCCTAATGTCTATGGCCACCTTTACATTCTAGAACTGATCTGGTTACTGATGTAGAGGCTCTTTACTCACCTTGTGGTTTCTGTAACATTTCCCATCTGTGTAAACTGCTTGGAGTACCGCAAACATTTCTAGGAAGAAACAAAAGACAGGATGATGATCGTCCATAAAGCCCCTGAAAATTAATCGAATTCAAAATCTGTAAATATATACTTTCTACATATTTAACAGCTTAAGAAGTGTTTTATTTTTTATTTTTAATAATACAAGTAGCCACGCTGTGCTATCATTTGTACCAGTCTATACAGAACAGAGATTAAAAGGGGCTGTATAGATGTAAGCCCTCTGGGTGGACCGTCTGGGTCTGTGAACTATAATATGTGCATATTTAAACAGGGTTGAAAATAGTGACATCTCAACTACCTGTAATTGTTTATCGACGTATAACAAATTTAATCACCTTAACACCACATAATGTACATCATAAGTTTTGGAAACCTGATCATCACACCTACCTACAGTATCTCACAAAAGTGAGTACACCCCTCACATTTTTGTAAATATTGTATTATAACTTTTCATGTGACACCACTGAAGAAATTACACTTTATTACAATGTAAAGTAGTGAGTGTACAGCTTGCATAACAGTGTAAATTTGCTGTCCCCTCAAAATAAGTCAAAATAACTCAACATCCACCACTGTGTCTATTTATGGCGTGTCCCCTCGAGGATATCCTGCCCGACGATGCCCATGACGGCCAGCGTCTGACATCACCGGGCCCGCGGTGCGCATGCGTCAGATGGCGCATGCGCAACTAGTCCCAAAAGACCGGCAGATGCACATTGGATTTGTGCTCCGACGTTGGGACAGTGGGAGCTCATGCCGACCATGGCCATTGAGCTCCCCCCACGGGGACATGTGTCCACCAGGGGGGTCAAAAAAGATCCAGAAATCCCGGAACCGTGACGCCCCTCCCCACGCTGATGCTCTGGGTGCCATGTTGGAAAAGGGCATACCCATCCACCCGGCAGTAGGAGACATCACAGCAATGCGAGGCCCCCTAGTGGGGGGAATCCATATCACACTCACACTCTGTTCTGTGGATAAACCACCCCAGGGAGTTTGTTCAGGAAATGGATGCCAGTCTATAATCACATAACAGAAAGGTTACAATAACATAATATAAGTATATAACACAGTATTCTTTATCAATCTCTAAAAAATATCTGTCCCTATTATTGGTTCAAAAACAGAATCTGCATTTCAAGCAGAGAATATGGACAATGAGGGTTTTTAAAGGAGAGAAAGTGATGGAAAAGAACAAAGAAAGAGCATAATGCAGCAGAAGAGAAATTATGAACATATATTTTAGTTTGTCGATTGTACATATAGATGTATATTATTCGACAAGGATTATATGTTATCATAAAAATGGTTTATAAGAGTTTACCTCATTGAGGCCAGGCGAAGTCATCGCATTGAGGCGCTCTATCCAGAGCGTTTCTTGTTGGAGAATGGTCTTATCCCAATTCCCCCCTCTGTAGTTCACATACACGCCTTCTAATTAGCCCTAATCCTCCTGGACATGCCTATGTGAGAAGAGTCCAGGTAAATATATCCTGGACATACTCGTTTCTTTTCCTATACATGTATAGATCCAATATATTTGATACGGTTTCAAATAGGAACTGTATATTAAAATATATAAATAATCTTCCTACAGATCCCCCTGTATCTAGAGGTGATCTCTCCTGCTGCCACCAATACCTGTAGGTTTGCTTAGATGCCCCCAAAGGTATACCAAAAAACAATTCTTAATCATCGTTAGATTCAATTTAATCATTTCCTTATACATGCTTTTAATAGCTAGTTGATTTATATTACTTTATCTATATATATTTTTGATTTAGAATAACATCGGATGTGGGTGTCCCTCCAGGAGCTCCTGTGTCCTCCGGGGTGGGTCACTTTACGCTCCGGTCCCCAGTTCCCCTTTTCTGGCGCAACTTCTTATGAGGAGACGTCTATATGCGATTTTTTGGGGGGTAGTTCATTAGATGGATGCCTTTTCTCTTACACAAAAAATATAACTGTTTATATTCACACTGTGATAATCAATATTAACGTATGTTCTTTTCTTTGTTTGTAGTCACATGACAACCTTATGTATGTACCATCTGACAATATATATGTAGGCAAAGCTCCTGAAGAAGCGGCTAATACGAAAAATCCACAAAACATGTTGAGCAATCAAAAATCTATTTATTTTGGATGGTTTTGAAATTCTATGGGGTAATGATAGGATGTAGAGGAATAGTTACTTTATGGTTGTTATGATCAAATGTTTAATTTCTTCAGTGTTGTCACATGAAAAGATATAATAAAATATTTACAAAAATGTGAGGGGTGTACTAACTTTTGTGAGATACTGTATATGGTCAAACATATGTGGACCCTACTTTAAATTACTGAGTTCAGGAGTCTCCAGTGAGGAGTACTGTTAAAGCTACAAACACAAAGAAATTTTAGGCCTTGTAATTACAACTTGGGGAAGGCCCTTTTTTGTTCCAGCATATGCCTGTGCTCCTATGCACAAAGCCAGATTAATAAAAACGTGCTTTGATGAATTTGGTGTGGAGGAACTTGAGATGCCTGCACAGAGCCCTAACCCAAACCCTGTTGAAAGAAATTTGGGTGAACTTGAATGCCGACTTAAGCCAGGACTTCTTCTCCAACATCAATATCCGACTTTGAAAATGCTACTCTGGCTTAAGGGGCACAAAATTCCAGACACACACCAGAGCTTTTCAGAACAGTGGTGGCTGTACAATCCACCAAGAAGCGGGTGGTGCATTTTGATATTAAAGTCTTGTTCTTTTTCCCTGTTAAAAATAACAAGCATGTTATACATGCCTGCTCTTTGCAGTGGTTTTGCACATAGTAGCCCAGATCCTCCTCTTCTTGGGTCCCTCTTTGGTGCTCCTGGCCCCTCTCTTCTGTTAAGTGCCCCCACAGCAAGCAGCTTGCTATGAGGGCACCCAAGCTGCAGCTCCCTGTGTCCATTAAGACATGGAGCCTTATTGGCTCACTGACTTGGATTGACAGCAGCGTAGCCAATGAGGAGGGGAGTCCAGGACAGCCGAGTCTCTTGTGTAGCATTGCTACATTGAGATGGGGCTCAGGTATTAGGGGGTCTGCTGCACACAGAAGGTTTTATATCCTAATGCATAGAGTACATTAAGATAAAAAAAACTTCTGCCTTTACAACAGCTTTAATGTCCATGGTTTGGAAATGGGTTTTCAAACTCAAGCTAATGTAGGTGTGATGATCAGGTGTCCAAACTTTTGGCCATACAATGCATTTAAAAACAAAAGACATACAGTATATCCAGTTAAAAACTTTTGGCAGGCCTTGAGGCCAGATAAAATCCAATAAAGATTCAAGTCACAAAGATGTATGTAAGGACAAAGATTTTTATTTTAACCGTTCAACAGTAAATTTTAAATCTCACTGGACTCAGCCTAAAACAACTTCACTTTTAAAAATAAAGATCTTTATCCTGCTGTTTTACCTTTGTCAATTGGGCCTTTAGTGATAATAAAATATTATATAACCTGCTCATGTGTATCTTCACCAATTTAGATGTTAATATGGATCATTAGACCCCACCCAAGAAGTTCCAGTTCTGTCATGCTCATTTGATAGATGCATAAATACAAAAATAATGTAAGGCCCCTTCCACATTGGGTAACACCTGAAAAACTGACAGGCGGACCAGATTGGTCTGCTAGTGTGAAAGGGGCCTAATATGTATTCCGTAAACAACATTTAATAAAAAACCTACAACATCCTTGTCTAAAAGGTTCCCATAACAAAGTCAGTTCTCATATGTCATACATTATCACCATAGACATCCTACTCAATCAAGTTAGTTCCATCACAGAACCCTTAAAGCGGAGCTCCACCCTAAAGTGGAACTTCCGCTCTTTGGATTCCTCCCCCCCTCCGGTGCTACAATTGGCACCTTTCAGGGGGGAGGCGGTGCAGATACCTGTATAATACAGGTATTTGCACCCACTTTCGGGCATAGATAGCCGCAGAATCTGAAGCTATTACACCCCCCCCCCCCCGTTGTGTTCTGGGAAACACACAGTTCCCAGAACACAACGGGGACCAGTGAAGATGCGCGGCGCGACTCGCGCATGCCCAGTAGGGAACCAGGCAGTGAAGCCGCAGCGCTTCACTTCCTGATTCCCTCACCGATGATGGCAGCGGGGGGAACCGAGAGACGAGCGATTGCTTGTCTTCTGCTGCCGACATCGCGGGCACTCTGGACAGGTAAGTGTCCATTTATTAAAAGTCAGCAGCTGCAGTATTTGTAGCTGCTGGCTTTTAATAAAAATTTTTAAGGCGGAGCTCCACTTTAAGAAGTATGATACTCCAATGTAAACAATCCCATGATCCCACAATTTCCAGCAACCAATCACAGTTCAACTTTAAAGGAAAAGAAAAAAATTTTTTTAGTGAGTACGCATTGTGAGATAATATAGCAGAATTAACTTTGAAGTGAATCTTTTGAGACTTTCACATTTGTAGTAACTCGCTCCCCAATGATTGTCATAAAAAGCAATATTTATGAATCTTTTGAGACTTTCACATTTGTAGTAACTCGCTCCCCAATGATTGTCATAAAAAGCAATATTTATGATTAGCTACTTAATGAAGCTCTAGAGACAAACTCTATCACTAAGGAATAACAAAAAATTAACGGGTACGCTTATTCATAGGATTTACACTGTGAGAAGGAGCAGTAAGGCACAACCATGGGACCAGGAAAGAAAGTGAGAAGATCACCCAAGCAGGGGATACAGACCGTAATAACACAAATTCCTTTCTATCAAAAAAAAAAAAAAGTGTGGCTGGAGTAGACCTTTACGTATAAAATTAGAGAATAAGATGGGATATTTGGAGGATAAGTGTATAAAATTAGAGAACAAGATGGGATATTTGGAGGATAAGTGTATAAAATTAGAGAATAAGATGGGATATTTGGGGGATAAGTGTATAAAATTAGAGAATAAGATGGGATATTTGGGGGATAAGTGTATAAAATTAGAGAATAAGATGGGATATTTGGGGGATAAGTGTATAAAATTAGAGAATAAGATGGGATATTTGGGGGATAAGTGTATAAAATTAGAGAATAAGATGGGATATTTGGGGGATAAGTGTATAAAATTAGAGAATAAGATGGGATATTTGGGGGATAAGTGTAAGGTACCTCATGCTGTTCTTGAAGAAGCTTCAACAACTGAGAGTAAACTTCATCTGAGTTCTGTGGTGACCTAGTATCTTCGTGTTCTACTACAACAAAGTCATTGTCCTCATCTGCTGGAGGTGGTGGGATCTGGGAAAAAGCAAAGACTAATTAACAATTTGAGGATAAGTCCATTCTGTTATAATACACCTATGATGAACGGCAGCTCGTCAACTGCAATAATGGATACCGTCATCTTCTACATGTACTAATAGAGTTTTTCACAATCCTCAGGAAGTGCCAAAAATGCACGCTTTCCACATTTTCAACCCGTGTTGAAAGAATCCCCCACAGTATTCTAACTATGCTGTCTGATGAGCATTTCCATGGTGAAATGGATATATCAAGTGAGTTACTGATAGAATCAAGAGCCCATCTAACGCAAATCAGGCTGCCTCTCAGCAAAGTTAGTGCATATTTTTGTGACCCCCTATTGCAATAATTGGATAGAATACAGCAAAACATTTGCAAATGTTTGCAATCTCTTCTATTGGTGTAGTGCAGTGGTCTCCAAACTGCGGCCCTTTGCTTGCCTTTATCCGGGCCTTAGGGCACTATTCCTCCCACTGATATGAGAGAAGCTATTCTGCCAACTGACAACAACAATGGGGCACTATTCCTTCGAATGATACCAAGGATGGGGCACTATATCTCCCCCTAATACCAAAATGTGGCAATGTTTACTCCCACTGATGCCAGGGAAGTTTCCACTGGTGCTGGCCACAGTCCGGCCCCCCCTAAAGTCTGAAAAACAATAAACTGGCGCTTTGTTTAAAAAGTTTGCAGACCCCTGGTGTAGTGGGTTTTCGTTTTTAGCAACTATGTATCGTAGTTTGTCCTAGTGTGTCTGTTCTGCACTACTTTGTTCTACTGTAACTTGAAAACATTTCCCTCTATGTGCCAGACTAATGCTGGCCATACACAGCTCAAATTTTGGACAATTCATCAGGAATTGGTTAAAATTCAAACAAACAGTGTATGAATAGCTTTAGTCTGGACACACAGAAAGATGTGGATGAGAAGGCCCGGCTCCCAGTCTCTGCTCTAATTCATCCTAAAGGTGTTCTATCGGGTGAAGGTCAGAAGTCTGTGCAGGCCAGTCAAGTTCATCAACCCCAAACTCGCTCATCCATGTGCTTATGGACCTTGCTTTGAGCAATGGTGTGCAGTCATGTTGGAACAGGAAGGGGCCACCCCAAAACTGTTCCCACAAAGTTGGGAGCATGAAACTGTCTAAAATGTTTTGGTATTCTGACGCCTTAAGAGTTCTCTTCACTGGAACGAAGAGGCCAAGCCAAACCCCTGAAGAACAACCCCACATCATAATCCCCCCTCCACCAAATAATTTGTACCAGTGCACAAAAGCAAGGTCCATAAAGACATGGATGAGCAAGTTTGGGGTGGAGGAACTTGACTGGCCTGCACAGTCTTGACCTCAACCCGATAGAACACCTTTGAGATAAATTAGAGTGGAGACTGCAAGCCAGGCCTTCTCATCCACATCAGTGCCTGACCTCACACATGTGCTTCTGGAAGAATGGTCAAACGTTCCCATAGACACACTCCTAATCCTTGTGGGCAGCCTTCCCAGAAGAGTTGAAGCTGCTATAGCTGCAAAGAGTGGCCAACTCAATAATGAACCCGACGGACTAAGACTGGGATACCATTACATTTCATGTAAAGGCAGGTGTCCCAATACTTTTGGTAATATAGTGTATGTTAACAGATGAAATTAAATGTCTGTTGATGCACCAACCTTGGCAATGTCAACAAGGGTCCCGCTCTTGACTTTATCGATGGAAGCTTGGATAGTACGGACATCTACCATGTGCTCTTTGGCAAGGACCAGGTCGTTTTTTTGCTTGGCTTGGAGAGCTGCTTTCCTGTACTGTTTCCTGCGGTTCTCCAGAAATTCCAGCTGTTCTTGTACTGAAAGAGTTACACGATCAGGCAAAAGTCAGAAATGTCAGCTGTGTTTGGACAAGAGCAACGGAACCCCAGAGCTCATGTACAGTATATGTCGTCTATTCATACCTGCAGGGGGAAAGTCCCCAGTGGGGTCTGTGGTTTCAGTGCCTTTGGTTTTAAGGGGTGCCTCATCTTGCTGTGGAAGGTTTGGTGACACCTGTGGTTTGACAATCAGGATGGGCTTTTGTGGGACAGGTTTCTTTGCTGGCTGTTCACCCTAATAAAATAAAACTCATAACTTTAAGTTTCCACGCTGCATGTTCATTTTAAACTGTAAACATTTTTTTTTTTTTTTTAAGTACTTGCAAAGTAACCTTAATGACAGTTACTTTGTATGAACCCTGTGGGGGAGATTTACAAAAACTGGAACAATATCTGGTGCAGCTGTGCATGGTAGCCAATCAGCTTCTAACTTCAACTTGTTCAATTAAGCTTTGACAATAAAACCTGGAAGCCGATTGGTTTCTATGCAGAACTGCACCAGATTTTGCACTCTCCAGTTTTAGTAAATTCCCCTCTGTGTGTCATTAACAGCTGCCATTTTTCAGAATTAAATACTTGTTTTCACTTTTTATTGATAGTCCTGTTCTTCTGCAGCCACTTTGTAGTCACTTCCCGTCTAAATGCATCCCAGTGATGGTTACATGACAATTCTCAGGCATTTCCTGATGGTGACAACAATGGACTATGCCTGCACAGTGTGCGATGAAACAGCTACTTGTAGTCTTTACCAGAAGCCCATGTCAAATGGTGACAACACAGGTGTACAATTAGGAGACAAAGCATTGCCATCCTAGAACAGAAAGTGCCTGAACAAGGAACTTCATGACAGGAAGTGTTTAAATTAAAAGTAATATTAAAAGACAAAAAAAACAAACATGTTATACATACCTGCTCTGTGCAATGGTTTTGCACAGAGCAGCTCCGATCCTCCTCTTCTTGGGTCCCAGGCCGGCGCTCCTGGCCCCTCCTTCCTGCCAATTGCCCCCAGAGCAAGCAGCTTGCAATGGGGGCACCCGAGCAGGCTCGCTCCCGAGCTGCGGCTCCCTGTGTCCACTTACATGCAGAGCCGTGGCTTGGCCCCGCCCCCTCTCTGTCCTGATAGGCTCAGCCTATGAGAAGGGAGAGACCCCGGAGAGCCGAGTTTTTTGTGCACACAGAAGGTTTTTTTACCTTCATGCAGGGAATGCATGAAGGTAAAAAAACCTTGAGCCTTTAGAACCTCATTAAAGCTGCAGAATATAAAAATAGAATGTTTTTTAAAATTACATTAACAGTTTAGGGCATATATAAGGTTTTATTGGATTTACAAACACTTTAATGGTATTTTCAAATAACCCACACAAACATTTAAAGGTGCTGGCAATGTAGAGGGAGTAAGAGTTGTAGGTTTGTAACCTGGGGCAGCACAGTGGCTAAGTGGTTGGCACTTCTGCCCAGCAGCACTAGAGTTGTGGATTCTAATACCAACCATGGCACTACCTCTGCGGAATTTGCAAGATCTCAAAGCTGACAATTTCGCAGTAAAGCTCCCTTTCAGCCACTGCGCCGTGCAATCAGGCTGAAGATTTTCCGACAGAAATCTAAGGGAAATTTCTGATAAACATGTTAGACTGAAGACTTTGGCTTTCTGAGGAAATGGTTTAAAATGATGCACCGCACTCCACCAGGGCCAAATATGTGAACCAGATTTAGGCTCGGTGTTGATGAACTTTGGGCTTGTGTCTATGGTATCATGTTGAGAAGTTCTTAGGATCTTTCAAAATTCCTTGACAAATGCAGTTGATCTCCTTCTGACCCACATTTGACTTGCTAAATGCAAGTTTCACATTTTCATAGTGAAAAGTAAACAGTTGACAAAGACCCCAAGCACTGCCAATCTCTTCATTCTCCTTTCCAAAGCCCTGTTGGATTTTTTCTTCGGTATGATATTTGTGTGAATGGAATGCTATAGCTAAAGATCTTGTAAGCAAAGTAAATGGAAGCAAGCAGCAAAAAATGGAAGAAAAAAAAAGTAAAAATGATACAATGGAAAAAGTAGGAGAAATAGGATTGAGAAAAGCAGAGACTTGCAGTGGAACTCATTTCCTGAACTAATGAAGCAATCGTTTTTTTTTTTCCCCCAACAACCACGTTATTCAGACTCAACCTCAAGTTTCTGTCATATGGCACAGCTCTTCTTGTGACCAACAATGTGTGTAAGAGGAAGTCCATGAAATATGTGCCACAGCTCCTTAATATCACATGATGCATGGCTGAATGTGTGACATGGGTAGAATCTGATGTGTGATTTAGGAGAAATAAATAAAAATAACTTAGGAAAGACCATATAAACCATTCAGGTAGACATCCAAATACAGACGAAACTAGATGAGGCAGTGTTTCCCAGCCGATAACTTACATCCCATTCCTGGATCGCAAGCCAGCTTCTGTTCTCGGGGCTGGTGGAAGCCATCTTAACCATAAGCACTGTTTGTACCTGGTGCCAGTCCTTGGGCACATATACATGTGAGTGCAGCGTAACTGTAAGGTTTTATATGGTTTAATAAAATTGGCTGCTTTGCACAATGAACCTTTTCCCTGATCCCGTTCTTTGACTGGCGGTGTATGGCATCGAAAGGATTCACATCCTGGCACATGTGAATGATAAAGTTGGTGACAAGATACACAGTGGGTCAAATAAAAAAAAAAGTGCAGCAAAACCTATCTAGCAATAGAAGGTCCATCCATTGTGGTGAGTGTACATCCATGTGGGGTCACCTGAGCACCCGGAAGTGGTCACGTGTTTTATCTGTTACTAATGGCACCAAAACCATTAGTGGGACTTACTGATACATTGGACATTATTATTATTATTATTATACAGGATTTATATAGCGCCAACAGTTTGTGCAGCGCTTTACAACATCGGGGAAGACAGTACAATACAATACAGGAGGAATCAGAGGGACATACGCGGGTGTCAGATACCCGCCCTCCGCGCTAACTTGCGACGAAGGACCAATCAACCTCACACCACGCTGTCACTTGCGTAAAAATGCCACTCTTAGCTGTGCCCAGCACAAAGATTTTTCAGCTTGCGGGACCACAATCTAAGTGCCAGCAGCCTGAGAGTGATTGTCACTGGGCTAATTACACAATTAACCCTTTAACTGCCACCACTGACGTTTAATGCGGGAGGGTCAGTACTCCCATTAATTAGCAATACCAATTATGATTGTAGTATAAGCGTCTGCAACACACACTGCCACCACAGACAGGTCTGCTCAGAGGCCTTACTCTACCACAGCAGCGCTCTTAAAGAGGCAGGTTCGTTTATAGTCTGAATTAAGTGCTTTAGAGACAAGGGTAACACTTTTCAACATAAGGGTTTATTATGAAAAGGGCAAAGTTGGTGTAATAAAATGTTTACAGAAAAAGATGTTTCAAGAGATAACGACAATATATAGAGGACATTAGTTGTATTTTTGGTGCTGTTCATTTATTAACTTTTTTGCACTTTTATATGTGATAAACTGTTTAATAAGCTTTATTCACATATTTGGCAGCGCAGTCTATATACACAGAAACCACAGAACCAGCCAGGTAACCAACTGCCTGGTTTAACAATGCAACTTCTTATGTCACCCCCTACAGCTCCAAACTGCTCACCTAAAAGCAAATTAGCAAATTAGCATTGCCACCTCGTCCAGTGAACAAGGAGCTCACCAGCAGAGGTGTGCTTGTATAAGACTGCCTTTACCTTTGGAAGGTAAAACAGTATGCATATGGGTATGTGAACAGTGTATGATGCTACAGTTTTTTATTACTGGATAAGAGAGCTTGAAAAAAAAAAAAAAAAAAAAAACCCTGTGTGGGTCAAATCAGAGAATTCAAGGGGTAACTAGTGTGAATAGTTTAGAGATTCAATAATCAAGAATTGCCTACCTCCTCCTCTTCATCTTCAGCTCCATCGTCCTCACCAGCTTGTGCCAACTTCTGAGCAGCTTCCAAAGCTTTCTCCACACTGCCCACATCTCCTGCGCTCTCCATGCCAGGGAATGGAGGAAACCCTACAAGAAATTCACATTCTTTAACCAAGAACGATTTTCTACATGGTAAGGAGGCTGAAGCCGAAAGACCCTAAAAGTTGGTTGAAATCATAAGATGTTTCCTCTCACTCCAAAAAAGGACTCTAAATGGAATAAAGATTAGCTGAGGGTTGGTGACTTGTACTGTCTTAAGGTTCTGAGTTCTTAGGGTTTATTCACACTTATAGGTCCATTCACAGAGTGGGTACATTTGCAGAGTGGTGCTATCCATTGTAAAAGCCACTCCAACACACTGTACAGTAGCAGCCAACATAATGCACTGCATGCAATAAAAGGGCAGTGTGAGTTTATTTTTTATGATCTGTCTGAAGGGAGGCCATGATGGTACCGCGGGGGTCTGCCAATATGACCAATTTGTGTCACATTTTCTATATACAGGTACTCTTGTATGTGTTTCTCTTTATGCAGTTTGCTTGTATGCATATACATATTTTATATATATTTATGTATGTATATGTTTATATACCATATGTTTATATGGGTTTATAATTCTATTTATTTAGCATCATTCTTATATACGGCTTTGAATCCATTGTGATAGCAATGCGTATAGTACGCTTATGCACACGCCGTAAGCCCCGTGGCTACATCAGTCCTCCCTCTAGGGTCCACATGCGAACTTCTGGGCGCAGTGATGTGAGTAGCTTCAGCACTGCTAGTGGCGGCCCCCCTTTTAATGGTTATTTTGATTTAGGATGAGGGCCCCTAGCAGTTTGGTGTGTGTATGTTAATTTCACTTTTTATTTCATTTCACTTTCTATTTTACTTTATTTAATTGTTTTTTTTTTTTTTTTTTCTGATAACAGAATTATTTTCATTCTTACTAACTATATCACTGGTTCCTACTGGTCTGATGGCTGACTGTCCGCTTTACAACCCGTTATTTTCACTTTTTTATTATTATCATTGATGGTACTATTGCTTTTTTGTAGTACAATGATGGCCGGGGTTATCATACAGCCTCTTCATTGGGACTCCCCCTCAATGTCGGCGTCACGTTTTTCGCCATTGAGCCAATAGCAGAGTGACGGCCGACGCACAGGAAGTGACCGAGTCCGTCTACTTCCGGTTTTCGTGGAACGCAGACAGGTCTGTTTGCGCTCCACGCGCGGCTTGTCAGCCGGGGGGGGGGGTACGATCGTGCGAGCGGTAAGTACTACAGCGCCGCTAGCCCCATCAAATAGTAAGTGCCTGGAGGTGACCTTTTGTCACTTGGCCGCATCGCCTGCTGGTGACATCCGGACTACACCCTGTGCCCGCAGCCTGTGCCCATGCCCTTTATGTGGTTGCCATTATATTGGGTACTCAAAAGAGTGAAGAAATAGGACTTTATAGGCAACACACAGAACATGAAATACAAAATACTTTTATTTAAAGAAATGTTGAACAAGAATTAAAAAGACCATACAGTGTATATATAGTGACAGTGGAAAGTCCCTGGAACGTCGACGCGTTTCGCCGTGAGGCTCCGTCAGGACGGTCAAAATTGGGGGACGATTACATATATATTTGGGACAAATCTCACTATCTGAAATGAGATACATACAGATTAGTATATAATATATACATTTAAAATAAGAACAAAAGCATACAACATACACGTGATATAAAAATAAATAAAAATATCTCTTAGGTGCTGTACAGCCCCACATCCCCTCCTCCCTTCGCATCAAAGAGCCGAAAACCAATCAAAAATCAACATCGTCAGAAGCATCCAGATCGCACAAGTCAATCAGTCAGTTATAGGCCCCAAAAGTGTAACAGTACATAGATACCTTGGAAGACAATCCAGATAGTCAGAGCATTGTCCAACAGGCTACCAATTCATATACGTAGTCTGGGAGTATTACATATGATCTAATAAAGATATATAAATAAGAACTGTATAGGTATGTGTATATATGTCAATAAGGATACAGTGTTGTATGTACTGAGATCATACCTGCTGGTCAAAGAACAGCGAGTCTCGCAAGGAACCAATCCGCAGAGAAAGTAGGCACACCTAGTACTTACAGCTCTGGAAAGCTTAGATAGATCTAAAAGATCAATGAATGTTTATAAGATATATGTTGGGACATAAATTATCTATCTAGAGGGTCAAAAATATATTAAAAAATTACCAAAAAGATCCAGCCGAGGTTGCCAAGACGGGGGTAATGGACGTTATGGTATTGGCCAAATCCAGCGCAAAAGCATTCACAATAAAGGTGCAGACAAAACAGCCAATGCAGTATGAATTATGCCACTCTACACAGTCTGAAACAGAAAAGTTTCAAACAGAGAGTTTAAATACAAAAGGTTCCTTGGAACAGGGCATTTCAAGTCCATAAGAGGGCATCATGATAGAGGAAGATTGCTTACCTGGCTGCAAAGTGTCACAGTGCGAACCCCCGGGAGTCAGTCTTGTGCTGAACACAAAATCTGACTCCCACCACTGTCCTATTCATAGTGTCAATTCGCGCCAAAACAGCGGCGCTTTGCGCGCGGCGCGATGACGTCATTCATCAGCGCCGTGACGTCATCGCGACCACGCAATACGACTAAACCAGAAGTAGCGCATCCGCCATCTTAACAAAGGGAACAGAATAGGGAAAAGACATAAAGGAACGCCGCAAACCGAGGACAAGGAAAAGGAGGTATTGCAACACATCATGAGAATGATTGGAGCTGGTGTTCACATAGCTATGCACAGAGACAAAATATTAAAGCCCTGGATGTGGTGATTATCATCAAGGACCAAACAATGCAAAGGGAGAACGGGACAGGCACCGGAGAGCACATAGAGATTTCACATGGTTCAACATATCCATATAGTAGTGCATTACCTATAAGTTAATATAAGTCAATATAGACAAACGTTCATAAGAACTCAGTTCTGTTTGTGCATTACATATATATTCGTAATACTTCATACGTCTCTGTTATCATTCAACAGAGTAATACATGTAATTTTCTTTAAATTTCTTTTCGTATTTATAAACAACCCTTCTATTCAAAGTTGTTGATAGAATTCGGATAAAAGGAAGCTTCTTGAATAGGGAAAATTTCAATCTAGTAAAAATAGACACATGAAGGCATCCTACAAAGAAGTAGAGGACCCTGCACAGTAAGAGAAGGAGCTTAACCACGCATAATAGATTACAGGAATGGTTTAAAGCTAACCATGTCGTTTAGACCCGGATATTGGGTAGCTTTTAATTTGTATATCCATTCCGTTTCTTTTTGGAGAACTCTCTGATCAAAGTTACCTCCCCGTGGGTCCTCATAGACCCGATCCAGGGCGGCAACCTTGAAAACCTGGGGTTCGTAGCGGTGCCTGAACGCCACATGATGACCAATAGTGGTGTTCAGGAGACCACTAGTTGCATAATATACTGTACATGATCCTTAATCCTTCTCCAAAATGCTCGAATTGTTTTGCCAATGTAGAAGGAGCCACAACAACAAAAGATAATATAAATAATCCCCCTGGTCTGGCAGGTAACATGGTGTTTTAGAACATGAGTCTGGCCATTCGGTAAAGTAATCATGGGACCCTCAATCAAAAGGTCACAATAGTCACAGTGGCCACATCTAAAGAGTCCCTTCACCTCCTGAGATGTACTCTCCGATCGTCTATAATTGCTTTGTACCAGACGATCACGAATCGAATTGGCTCGTCGAAATGTAATTTCTGGACTCATTCCAATGTACTTCTTGAGAACATTGTCAGCAGCCAGAATGTGCCAGTGTTTATTCATGATAGTCCTGACTTGGGCATGCTGATCATAATATGTGGTTATAAATCTCACTATATCCGGGGTGTTCTTTTTGGGATTTTTAGCCAATATAGCAGTTCTAGGTCTCAAAAGGGCTTTTTTATAGGCGCTCTTGAGGCAATTTCTGCTATATCCTCTCGTTTTCAAACGTACATATAAGCGGTCGGCTTCCTCCTTGAATTTAGTATCGTCAGTGCAGTTCCGTCTTAGACGTAAATACTGTCCAAACGGTATGCTTTGTATCAAGGAGCGGGGGTGCGAGCTCATAGCGTGTAGGATGGTATTGCCAGTCGTAGGCTTGCGATACAGGGTGGTTTTAATTGCACCACCTTCTGTGACATAGATCAAAATGTCCAAATATGCAATTCTTTCTTGGCTGCAAGCCATAGTGAATTTAAGATTGTATCTGTTGATACTCAGCATATGCATGAACTCATTCAGAGTGGTAAGTGATCCCGCCCATAACATCAGCACGTCATCAATAAAACAAAACCAACCCAAAACAAAACATAGGAGATGTCCAAGTTCATCATTGGAAAAGAGTTCACGTTCCCACCCCCCCAGGTACAGGTTCGCATAAGATGGCGCACAACAAGTGCCCATAGCGACCCCCTGTACCTGGAGGAGGTGGGACCCATCGAACGAAAAAACATTTTTGGTTAAGATATGCTCCAGAAGTTTAAGTACAAAGCAATTGAGGCCTATGGACTTAGGGCCACGCTCATTTAGAAATTGAGAAATGACTTGGAGTCCTAATTTGTGTGGAATAGATCAGTAGAGAGCTTCCACATCTATGGATACTAAAAAGCATCCCGGAGGTACATTAAGGCCATCAAGAGTTCTAAGAAGGTCAGGGGTGTCCTGGATGAAGGAAGGAAGAGTAGTTACATGAGGTCGCAGGTATTCATCGACAAATTTACTGGCTCGTTCCGTTTTTGCACCTATACCAGATACTATTGGACGACCAGGGGGTCTAGATATACTTTTGTGTGTCTTAGGAAGGGAATAAAAACAAGGAGTTTTAGGGTATGGCACCTGGATACCTTCAAAGATCTCTTTGGTGATCAAGTACCTCGGAGAAGGCAGATTGAATGGTGTCATTGTATTGCTGGTTGTATTTATCTACAACATCATGGGATATTGGTCTGTACCAATCCTCTCTTAAATCCAACAATGTTGATTTTGAAATTGTATATCAGAAACTGACTCAGACCTTTGAGAGAAAATCAAGCCTTTTTTGGCATATTCGATATTTTGAGCAATATTTGGCACACGATCTCAACCCAAAGGGACTGAGAGTACAGGTTTTTCCCAATATCTGGGCTCTTGATCCAGACTTTAAGATCCGATGGGAGGCAAACCTTCAATTATGCTCAAGGAAAATGATGGAGCTCATGATCGAATATTATATGCAGGAATCTAAGGTGGTGGATGTGGAAATTAAAAGGATCTATGATGAAAACATGACAATATTAGGTAATCCAGACTTCGGACCGTTTGATGTGCGCCTAAAGGAACACATACAAGGTTTTACGAAGGATCTACTCCTCAAAAAGGAGGACAAGTTTGCGCGCGACAGACTGGCCTCTGCGGGGAATTATGCCTACAATTTGCCACTTGCGAATAGTCAACGTGGTATACGGAGGGGACCTGGGCCATCTAGGAATAGGAGGCAAACAAACGACAGAGACAAATACGACTCTGATTCCTCTGCGAACTCCCTTACTTCACAGAACTCGCAAACAGGTGGGCGAGGACGACAGGGGAGACGGAACCCAAGGAAAAGACCCCCAAATGGTGGGGGGCATCAGACGGGTACTCCAAGTAAGAAGCACATAACGGGGGACGGTGAACGACCCTTAGCACACGGTCCCTCAGGTATGTTGTTTAGACCCTTACAATAACAAAGGGGCCTCTATGTTCCCGAATCCTCCACTTGATGTCTCCTCGGAGATTCCCTCTACCCCCACTGCGATCCTACGGGTTGAACCCGATATTCGCCAACATATCATTGGAGCAGCACAGGCAATGGCCAAGACACATAATTTGGCCATCCCCGCTGCTACTGCCAAAGACAGTAAAAGATGACGTATTGACCACTTTTTTCCCCGTAGGGGCATTCATGACGTTTCTGACGAAGCAGACTCTCTGGACCACACTTTATTTACGTCCTCACCTCTCGCCTGTGACCCCATTGATGTATTATCTGCTGGGGCGAATGGTGAGGGGGGAACTCAAAAAGAGATACATTGCCTAGAGGTCATTAACCTGTCCTCCTACCCACTGAGCAAGGTAGAAATAGACCTCCTCAGTCTGGGTTTAAGTTTTTGTCCCAACAGTTCATCTAACAAGTTTGAACTGATTAAGGACGTATACCTATTTGCCCGAAAATTAACCTTTAAGTTCATGTATGATAAAGAACGCTGCACTAGACAGACGGAACTAGCCAGCCAAGAGATCTTGAAACACTTCTCGGTGGCTGAATTTCGAGCCCTTAAAAATCTGGTCCTGTTATTGGATGAAAGTGAAGGGAGTGAGATCTCTGAACTCAATTCAGAAACAGACATAGTCAGGGGCCAACGGATCCAGAATACCCAGTATGCAAATGTTATTGAATCACTGGGTAAGGCAGTAAAAAAGAAATCTACTCAATTTCCTTCACTCCACACCAACTCTAATATCTGGGCTTTTTTGACCCAGGCCATCAGGGATATTGAATCCCTGGCTCTTAATAGATCTGCAGGACAGAACCTTTCGATACCTGAACGTCAGGCTCTGGCTAGCCTCAGTCGGAACCCTAATTTGGTGATCAAGCCCTCTGACAAGGGTGGTAATGTGGTAGTCATGGAAGAGTTAAACTACAGGAATATGTGCTGGGACATATTAAAAAAATCGGGATTGGTACAGACCAATATCCCATGATGTTGTAGATAAATACAACCAGCAATACAATGACACCATTCAATCTGCCTTCTCCGAGGGCTTGATCACCAAAGAGATCTTTGAAGGTATCCAGGTGCCATACCCTAAAACTCCTTGTTTTTATTCCCTTCCTAAGACACACAAAAGTATATCTAGACCCCCTGGTCGTCCAATAGTATCTGGTATAGGTGCAAAAACGGAACGAGCCAGTAAATTTGTCGATGAATACCTGCGACCTCATGTAACTACTCTTCCTTCCTTCATCCAGGACACCCCTGACCTTCTTAGAACTCTTGATGGCCTTAATGTACCTCCGGGATGCTTTTTAGTATCCATAGATGTGGAAGCTCTCTACTCATCTATTCCACACAAATTAGGACTCCAAGTCATTTCTCAATTTCTAAATGAGCGTGGCCCTAAGTCCATAGGCCTCAATTGCTTTGTACTTAAACTTCTGGAGCATATCTTAACCAAAAATGTTTTTTCGTTCGATGGGTCCCACCTCCTCAAGGTACAGGGGGTCGCTATGGGCACTTGTTGTGCGCCATCTTATGCGAACCTGTACCTGGGGGGGTGGGAACGTGAACTCTTTTCCAATGATGAACTTGGACATCTCCTATGTTTTGTTTTGGGTTGGTTTCGTTTTATTGATGACGTGCTGATGTTATGGGCGGGATCACTTACCACTCTGAATGAGTTCATGCATATGCTGAGTATCAACAGATACAATCTTAAATTCACTATGGCTTGCAGCCAAGAAAGAATTGCATATTTGGACATTTTGATCTATGTCACAGAAGGTGGTGCAATTAAAACCACCCTGTATCGCAAGCCTACGACTGGCAATACCATCCTACACGCTATGAGCTCGCACCCCCGCTCCTTGATACAAGCATACCGTTTGGACAGTATTTACGTCTAAGACGGAACTGCACTGACGATACTAAATTCAAGGAGGAAGCCGACCGCTTATATGTACGTTTGAAAACGAGAGGATATAGCAGAAATTGCCTCAAGAGCGCCTATAAAAAAGCCCTTTTGAGACCTAGAACTGCTATATTGGCTAAAAATCCCAAAAAGAACACCCCGGATATAGTGAGATTTATAACCACATATTCTGATCAGCATGCCCAAGTCAGGACTATCATGAATAAACACTGGCACATTCTGGCTGCTGATAATGTTCTCAAGAAGTACATTGGAATGAGTCCAGAAATTACATTTCGACGAGCCAATTCGATTCGTGATCGTCTGGTACAAAGCAATTATAGACGATCGGAGAGTACATCTCAGGAGGTGAAGGGACTCTTTAGATGTGGCCACTGTGACTATTGTGACCTTTTGATTGAGGGTCCCATGATTACTTTACCGAATGGCCAGACTCATGTTCTAAAACACCATGTTACCTGCCAGACCAGGGGGATTATTTATATTATCTTTTGTTGTTGTGGCTCCTTCTACATTGGCAAAACAATTTGAGCATTTTGGAGAAGGATTAAGGATCATGTATATTATGCAACTAGTGGTCTCCTGAACACCACTATTGGCCATCATGTGGCGTTCAGGCACCGCTACGAACCCCAGGTTTTCAAGGTTGCCGCCCTGGATCGGGTCTATGAGGACCCACGGGGAGGTAACTTTGATCAGAGAGTTCTCCAAAAAGAAACGGAATGGATATACAAATTAAAAGCTACCCAATATCCGGGTCTAAACGACATGGTTAGCTTTAAACCATTCCTGTAATCTATTATGCGTGGTTAAGCTCCTTCTCTTACTGTGCAGGGTCCTCTACTTCTGTGTAGGATGCCTTCATGTGTCTATTTTTACTAGATTGAAATTTTCCCTATTCAAGAAGCTTCCTTTTATCCGAATTCTATCAACAACTTTGAATAGAAGGGTTGTTTATAAATACGAAAAGAAATTTAAAGAAAATTACATGTATTACTCTGTTGAATGATAACAGAGACGTATGAAGTATTACGAATATATATGTAATGCACAAACAGAACTGAGTTCTTATGAACGTTTGTCTATATTGACTTATATTAACTTATAGGTAATGCACTACTATATGTATATGTTGAACCATGTGAAATCTCTATGTGCTCTCCGGTGCCTGTCCCGTTCTCCCTTTGCATTGTTTGGTCCTTGATGATAATCACCACATCCAGGGCTTTAATATTTTGTCTCTGTGCATAGCTATGTGAACACCAGCTCCAATCATTCTCATGATGTGTTGCAATACCTCCTTTTCCTTGTCCTCGGTTTGCGGCGTTCCTTTATGTCTTTTCCCTATTCTGTTCCCTTTGTTAAGATGGCAGATGCGCTACTTCCGGTTTGGTCGTATTGCGTGGTCGCGATGACGTCACTGCGCACGACGCTGATGAATGACGTCATCGCGCCGCGCGCAAAGCGCCGCTGTTTTGGCGCGAATTGACACTATGAATAGGACAGTGGTGGGAGTCAGATTTTGTGTTCAGCGCAAGACTGACTCCCGGGGGTTCGCACTGTGACACTTTGCAGCCAGGTAAGCAATCTGCCTCTATAATGATGCCCTCTTATGGACTTGAAATGCCCTGTTCCAAGGAACCTTTTGTATTTAAACTCTCTGTTTGAAACTTTTCTGTTTCAGACTGTGTAGAGTGGCATAATCCATACTGCATTGGCTGTTTTGTCTGCACCTTTATTGTGAATGCTTTTGCGCTGGATTTGGCCAATACCATAACGTCCATTACCCCCGTCTTGGCAACCTCGGCTGGATCTTTTTGGTAATTTTTTAATATATTTTTGACCCTCTAGATAGATAATTTATGTCCCAACATATATCTTATAAACATTCATTGATCTTTTAGATCTATCTAAGCTTTCCAGAGCTGTAAGTACTAGGTGTGCCTACTTTCTCTGCGGATTGGTTCCTTGCGAGACTCGCTGTTCTTTGACCAGCAGGTATGATCTCAGTACATACAACACTGTATCCTTATTGACATATATACACATACCTATACAGTTCTTATTTATATATCTTTATTAGATCATATGTAATACTCCCAGACTACGTATATGAATTGGTAGCCTGTTGGACAATGCTCTGACTATCTGGATTGTCTTCCAAGGTATCTATGTACTGTTACACTTTTGGGGCCTATAACTGACTGATTGACTTGTGCGATCTGGATGCTTCTGACGATGTTGATTTTTGATTGGTTTTCGGCTCTTTGATGCGAAGGGAGGAGGGGATGTGGGGCTGTACAGCACCTAAGAGATATTTTTATTTATTTTTATATCACGTGTATGTTGTATGCTTTTGTTCTTATTTTAAATGTATATATTATATACTAATCTGTATGTATCTCATTTCAGATAGTGAGATTTGTCCCAAATATATATGTAATCGTCCCCCAATTTTGACCGTCCTGACGAAGCCTCACGGCGAAACGCGTCGACGTTCCAGGGACTTTCCACTGTCACTATATATACACTGTATGGTCTTTTTAATTCTTGTTCAACATTTCTTTAAATAAAAGTATTTTGTATTTCATGTTCTGTGTGTTGCCTATAAAGTCCTATTTCTTCACTCTTTTGAGTACCCAATATATTCCCTAGTTTTGGATGTGGCAATGTGAGTGCTCCTTTCCCTTTTTCCCCCTTTTTTGGATACTTTATGTGGTTGCCATTTAGTGGTCCCTAATATCGATTAGAGCTGTGCTGATAAATGGAAGTATGGCCTGTATAGCAGTCTAGTCTGAGTATATGACTCAGGAGCACCCTGTGTCAGCACCCGATGTACTTTGATGGGGTTATCAATACCCAGTGGATGAGTACCGTGTTTGGACAGCCCCTTTGCTACCTTCTTGTGGGTCTAGTCTATCAGCTGTGCTGGTTATCTGTAGTGGGGTGGGAGGGGCTTGTTTCCCTGGCCCCGGGTGGGCCCGCCTGGGCCCGCCCTCTGATTGTGCTGGAGCTCTCATATCCATGTGTCTATAAATAGAGTGCTACATGAGGTGGAAGCACTGCTGGGCTCTGAGGAAGAAGTGTATGACTTCGAAACGCGTAAGCCGGCAGTGGCTCCATTCATATGCGCGGTGCGTCTGTGGAGTATGGTTTCGAGCTCATGTCTCAGCTGCCATCTATTTGGAATATCATTGCACTGCAAGTTTTTTTCTACTACACTTGCAAGTAGTATCTATGCTTTTTTAATAAAATCTATCCTAAACGATAATGCACTAGGCTGGTGCGCCCTTGTTTCCTTTCTTCTATTCTGAGTTTATTTTTTGTCTTTTACAGTTCATTAGCAGCCAATTTATTACGAATGGGATCCTATACTACAATGCATGTAAAAACCACAGCGCACTAATGATTCACATATAAGCGGTGCAGTGAACTGCCTAGGCAAGTTCGAATACCACTGAAAATAAGAATGTACCAATGCACCATGCTGTTTTTCATGTACTACATGTGATAACGTATGAAAACCACACATTTATTCCCCATGTTACTCCTTGTGAACTGGTCCGAAGTTGTCCCTTGACAACCCATGCCATAATACAGAAGATTCTATCTCCTTATTCCTCTGTGATTCACTGGGCCATCTGTCTTATAGCGGAGATGGCAACAACATAGGAAGGCTGTCAACTGTAATTAACCACTGCTGTAAACAAAATCTAAATGCATATATTTTATGGTTTTACCTGCCAAAACTGTCATTTTTTCCAGCTATTTTTTTTATATGTCCCCGCTGACGGAGTCCCTTTGGACATAACGCGTACGGGAGGAGGAACTACATTTGTGACGTCACCCACTGTTATCCTGGCTCGTGCGAGAGCGATACAATACTGTTACATGCTTACAGCCAAGTAGAGCTATTGTGAGTGTTTTTAAAATTTATATTATTAAAAAATAAAATACATTTTAAAGCAGAAAGCACTATAAGTTTCCCGTACGCTTTCACATGTTAACCGGGATTTTAGCCTTCTACCAAAATCCGATGTCTCTGTTCATGTATACCCCATGGTGGGACAAGCATATTTGACCATCCTATTAGCTAAGGGGTCAATGGCTTGAGGTGAGTGGCCAGTCTCTCTGTCGGTGGTGGGAGTTGTCACCCTGGATATTTGCAAGCAACTTCTATTCTCACACGGAGATTGTACTGTCATTTGGACTTTTGTGTTACTCCTTAAGATGGGCTTTGGATTTTTCCAAAGGGACATGATGATTATTATTTAGGTGTGCTGCACCGTTTGAGGGAGTGTGAAATATTCTTCTAGTGTTCGAACAGCTTGCAACATTATCTTCTTTTTTACAGAGTTTTAGCTTGCGCCAATTAATTTTATTTAGATTTTTTTTAATTCCCCACACCTCTACTAGTCATTAGAATTACTCTGCCAATGTGTCAGGTAAAACAGTAAACATATGTGGCTAAAATAAAACTTTAGGTACACTTGTCCTATGCAAAGACTTGGATTGCTCACCTCTCCTGCTGCCTGTGATGCTGATCACTGCAGTAGTGAAGAAAAAATAATGCCTGAAGAGCATGTAAAGTCCCACATGTCAAATGTGATTCAACCAGCCAAGCCCCTACACCACTACTGTATACTGTAGTAGCACAGCAGCTGGTAGAAGAAACCACAGCAGAAAACCAGGGAATTGGCACTCCTGGGAAGAAAGGGTAAGTCTTATGCCTTGTACACACGATCGGAATTTCCGATAAAAAAAGTCAGACGGAATTTTCTCATTGGATATTCCGACCGTGTGTGTGCCCCATCCGACTTTTTTCCGTCGGAATTTAGAAAGAGAACATGTTCTCTTTTTTTCCAATGGAAAAAATTCCTACCGGAAATTCCGTTCGTCTGTGTGGAACTCCGACGGAGAAAAAAAACATGCATGCTCAGAATCAAGTCGACGCATGCTCGGAAGCATTGAACTTCATTTTTCTGGGCTCGTCGTAGTGTTGTACGTCACCGCGTTCTTGACGGTCGGAATTTGGTGTGACAGTGTGTATGCAAGACAGCTTGAACGGAATTCCATCGGAAAAATCCGTCTGAGTTTATCCCGACAGAAAATCCGATCATGTGTACAAGGCATTAAGCTACCCATAGATGGATTGAAATTAGGCCGATTCGGCAAGGAACGTCTGAACTTTTATTCATCTATGACTCAAAAACTTTTGTTAACCACTTCAGCCCCGGAAGGTTTTACCCCCTTAAAGACCAGAGCAGTTTTTGCGATTCGGCACTGCGTCGCTTTAACTGACAATTGCACGGTCGTGTGACGTTGTACCCAAACAAAATTGACGTACTTTTTTCCCACAACTAGAGCTTTCTTTTGGTGGTATTTGATCACCTCTGTAGTTTTTTTTTGCGCTATAAACAAAAAAATAGGATTTTTATAACAGCTTACCTGTAAAATCCTTTTCTTGGAGTACATCACGGGACACAGAGCGACATAGTCATTACTAATGGGTTATATAGATACCGTCAGGTGCTGGCACTGGCAACTTCCAAAACCGGAAGTACCCTCCCCTATATAAGCCCCTCCCATCCGGGAGCACCTCAGTTTTGTAGCAAAGCAATAAGTGTCCCCAAAGAGGGGCGGGAGCTCTGTGTCCCGTGATGTACTCCAAGAAAAGGATTTTACAGGTAAGCTGTTATAAAAATCCTATTTTCTTTCTCGTACATCACAGGACACAGAGCGACATAGTCATTACTAATGGGATGTCCTAAAGCAATGCCCAATGAGGGGGGGGATACACCATATATAAGCTGAGCGCTATCAGACATGAGGATCTTTTGCGGCCTGCAACACACTGCGCCCAAAGGCAACATCCTCCTGACTTCTAACGTCCACCTGGTAGAACCTAGTAAACGTGTGTACTGAAGACCATGTTGTGGCCTTACAGATTTGAGCCAGGGAGGCCTGGTGATGCACTGCCCATGAAGTTCCAACTGCTCTCGTGGAGTGCGCTCTAACTTTGAACGGAGGCGGTCTCCTTCTCAAGCCATAGGCTTGTATTATGACCTGTCGAATCCACTTGGCTAAAGTAGATTTTGACGCTGCCTGACCCTCTCTGGGGCCTTCCGGCAGAATAAACAAAGTATCCGTTCTGCGAATCTGAGCAGTGGCTTTTAGATAAGCTTTAACTGCTCTTACTACATCCAAAGAATGCAATAACTTTTCCTCTACCGAAGTAGGTTTGGGGAAAAAAGAAGGAAGAACCATATCTTGGTTCAAATGAAACCTCGATACCACCTTAGGAAGAAAGGCTGGATGAGGACGTAACACTACTCTATCCTTATGGATAACCAGATATGGCTCCTTACAGGACATAGCTGCTAATTCCGACACTCTTTTAGCCGAACAAATGGCTACTAGAAAAATCAATTTCCTGGTGAGAAGCACCAAAGAAATATGATGTAATGGTTCAAATGGTTGTTTCTGTAGAACCGACAGACCAAGTTTAGATCCCATGGACATATGGGAATATTAACCGGAGGACTAATACGCATCACTCCTTGTATAAAGGCTTTGACTAGTGAATGCGAAGCCAAGGGCCTTTGAAAAAATATTGACAAGGCCGAAATCTGACCCTTGATAGTACTCAAGGCAAGCTTCCTATCTACAGCCCACTGTAGGAAGTCCAGAATCCTATCTATTACGTACTTATGTGGATGCCATTTCTTGGCCTCACACCACGCGATGTACGCCTTCCAGATTCTATAGTAGATCTGCCTGGATACCGGCTTCCTGGCATTGATCATGGTAGATACCACAGGATTAGAGAGCCCTCTCTTTTTTAGAATGTGGGCTTCAATAGTCAGGCCGTCAAACCTAGGGCTGGTAAGGAAGGGTGGTATACCGGTCCTTGCGAAAGCAGGTCCGGACGACGTGGGAGAGACCAAGGACTCCCCACTGACATTTTACAATCTCCGCGTACCACGCTCTTCGGGGCCACGCTGGAGCCACCAGAATCACTGGTTCCTTTTCTACCCTGATTCTGCGGAGTCATCGAGGTAACCATTGTGGCGGTGTGAATGCATATATCAGCTTGAACTGATCCCAAGGGAACACTAGGGCATCCGAGCCGCAAGCTAGGGGATCCCTTGTCCGAGAGACAAACCTGTCCACCTTTGCGTTGAATCTGGATGCTAGAAGATCTACATCCGATGTTCCCCACCGCTGACATATTGTCCAGAAAACCTCGGGGTGAAGGGACCCTTCCTCTGGGCCTAATTGCTGGCGACTTAGAAAGTCCGCCTTCCAATTCTCCACTCCTGGAATAAATACCGCAGATATGGCTGGGACATATCTTTCTGCCCATTTCAGGATGTAATTTACTTCCCTCTGGGCTGCACGACTCCTGGTGCCCCCCTGATGATTGATATATGCCACTGCTGTGGCATTGTCTGATTGAATTCTGACAGGGGACCCTTGGAGTTTGGATGTCCATGCTACTAGGGCATACCGGGCTGCTCGTATCTCTAAGAGATTGATGGGCAGGGCCTTTTCTGCATCCGACCATCTGCCCTGGAGAGACTATTGCTCCAGTACTGCTCCCCAGCCTATAAGGCTGGCATCTGTAGTGACCACCTTCCAAGAAATCGGACTGAAGGATTTCCTTTTTTCCAGATTCTGGGGAACCAACCACCAACGGAGGCTCTTGCGAACGGAAGGGGACAAGGACATTGTAAGTCTAGGGCCTGAACTTTTTTGTTCCAGGCTGACAGTATGGCCCCTTGCAAATTCCTTGAATGGAATTGACCGTAGGGTACTGCTTCGAACGATGCCACCATTTTTCCCAGCAGCCTCATATACAGGCGTATGGACGGCTGTCTTTTTTGTACCCACTAAGTGGATCAAATCTTTCAAAGACAACACCTTTCCTCGAGGCAAGAATATTTTTCTCTGGCCTGAATCCAACCTTAGCCCCAAGTATTCCAGACTTTTGACTGGTTTTTAGGGCTGACTTGTCTCGGTTGATAATCCAACCGTGAGATTCCAGATACTTGATTGTCTTGTGAACGACCACGTCTAGTTTTTTCACTGAGTGGTCTATCAGCAACAAGTCATCCAGATATGCCATTATCATTACACCTTGTGTTCTTAGATTGGCCAATAAAGGGCCAGAATTTTTGTAAACACTCGTGGTGCTGTGGCCAAACCGAAGGGTAAGGCTCTGAACTGAAAATGGCGCCCTTCTACTGCAAAGCGTAGAAATTTTTGGTGGACTGGAAAGATGGGAATGTGCAAATAATAGGATTTTTATAACAGCTTACCTGTAAAATCCTTTTCTTGGAGTACACCATGGGACACAGAGCTAGTCATTACATAATGGGTTAAGGGTCACCAGCGGTGATTGGACACTGGCACAACCAATGGAAGACAGTTCCCCTCCATATAACCCCTCCCATCAGGGAAGTACCTCAGTTTTGTAGCAAAGCAGTAAGGTTCCCATAAGAAGGGGGGGACCTCTGTGTCCCGTGGTGTACTCCAAGAAAAGGATTTTACAGGTAAGCTGTTATAAAAATCCTATTTTCTTTATCGTACACCACGGGACACAGAGCTAGTCATTACATAATGGGACGTCCCAGAGCAATGCTCATATGAAGGGGGGGAGACACAGATCAAAACAGGCCGCTTGCGGACCAGAAGCCCTATACTGCTGCCTGCAGCACACTTCGCCCAAAGGCGGAATCCTCATGTTCTTTCACATCTATTTGATAGAATTTGGAAAATGTATGGACTGAAGACCAAGTTGCAGCTTTACAGATCTGAGCCATCGAAGCCTGGTGGTGCACTGCCCATGAAGCACTTATCGCCCTGGTAGAGTGCGCCTTAACAGGAAAAGGAGGAGTCCTGTTCTTTAAACCATAAGCTTGAACAATTACTTGTCTAATCCACCTGGAAATGGTGGATTTTGATACCGCTTGGCCCTTCTTGGGCCCATCTGGTAAAATAAACAAAACATCTGTTTTACGTATCTGAGCGGTTGCTTGCAGATACACCTTTACCGCTCTCACTGGATCTAGAGAGTGTAATAATTTTTCCCCGCCGTCCGCGGGTTTGGAAAAAAGGAAGGCAGAACAATGTCTTGATTCAAGTGAAAAGCCGACACCACCTTAGGTAGAAAAGCCGGATGGGGTCGTAGTACGATTTTGTCCTTGTGACAAATTAGATAAGGCTCTTTACAAGAAAGAGCTGCTAGCTCTGATACTCTCCTAGCAGAAGCTATAGCAATCAGAAAGGCCAACTTCCTACTTAATATAATTAAAGGAATATGGCGAATAGGTTCAAAAGGTTGCTTTTGCAACACTGACAATACCAAATTCAAATCCCATGGACACAAGGGAGTCCTAACTGGAGGATTTATCCTCAGTACCCCCTTAATTAATGTCCGAACTAGGGAGTGAGATGCCAATGGTCTCTGAAAGAAGACTGATAGAGCCGATATTTGCCCTTTGATGGTGCTAAGGGCTAAATTCATATCCACTCCTAACTGGCAAAAAGCAAGAATCCTACTTATTTCATACTTCTGAGGATTCCAACATCTGGATTCACACCAGGAAACGTATGCTCTCCAGACTCTCTGATAGATGAGTCTGGAGGCTGGCTTTCTAGCATTAATGAGCGTAGAAAGAGCCGGACCAGAGACCCCTCTCTTTTTAAAAATGTGGGTCTCAGCAGCCAGGCCGTCAACTTTAGCCTTTGTAAGGAAGGGTGGAATACTGGACCCTGTGACAGCAGGTCGTGTCGAAGTGGAAACTTCCAGGGCCTTCCTATCGCCATTTTTACAATCTCGGCGTACCAAGGCCTCCTGGGCCAGTTTGGGGCCACTAGGATTACTGGTATTCCCTCCTCCTTGATCCTGCGAAGCAGTCTTTGTAGAAGAGGGATCGGAGGGAATGCCTAGATCAGTGAGAACTGATTCCATGGAGTTATTAGAGCGTCTGTATTATTAGAGCGTCTGTCCCGTAGGCTAGAGGATCTCTCGTTCTGGACACAAAGTTGTCCAATTTCTTGTTGAACCTGGCAGCTAGCAGGTCTACATCTGGGTTTCCCCATCTCAGACATATGGCCTGAAAGATCTCGGGGTGAAGAGACCACTCTCCTGGTAGCAGCTGCTGACGACTCAGGTAGTCTGCTTGCCAATTTTCTATCCCTGGAATGAAGATTGCAGAAAGGCAAGGTACATGCTCTTCTGCCCATGCCAGGATCCGGTTCACCTCTCTTTGGGCTGCCCGACTGCGGGTGCCTCCTTGGTGATTGATGTAAGCTACTGCAGTAGCATTGTCGGATTGAACCCGAACTGGGTAGCCCTGTAACCTGTATGTCCAGGTTTTGAGGGCTAGATATACCGCCCGGATCTCTAGCACATTGATGGGCAGGATCCCCTGAGTCTTGGCCCAGGTTCCCTGGGTAGAAGCCTCCTCGAATACTGCACCCCAGCCCGATAGGCTGGCATCCCTAGATACCACCTTCCAGGCCACTGGGAGGAAGGACTTTCCCTTCCGTAAATTCCTGGCTTCTAGCCACCAATCGAAGCTGTGGCGTGCTTGTGAGGACAGGCGCATGGGTATATCCAGAGCTTGGCTCTTCCTGTTCCAGGAAGCTAAAATATTGCCTTGAAGTAGTCTCGAATGAAACTGGGCGTAAGGTACCGCCTCGAAGGAGGCTACCATCTTTCCCAATAGTCTCATGCAAAGGCGAATAGACGGCCTCTTGTTTGCTTTGACCTTGTGGATCAGGTCTTTCAGAGACTGTATCTTCGGTTCTGGCAGGTATACCCCGTTTTGGGCTGTATCTATGATCATGCCCAGGTACACTATCCTTCTTTGGGCCTGGAGAGAGGATTTTTGTAAATTTATAATCCATCCTAAATGCTCCAGGTATCCTACTGTAGTGTGTACAGCGTGACCCAATCCCTCCTTTGACTGATCTATTACTAGTAGATCGTCCAGATAGGCTGTTACCGCAATGCCCCGTGTTCTTAGGTTTGCTAACAGAGGAGCTAGCACCTTTGTGAATACTATGGGCGCGGTGGCTACACCAAACGGCAGAGCCACAAATTAAAAGTGGCGATCTTCTACCGCAAACCTTAGGAATCTTTGGTGAGCGGGGAGGATGGGTATGTGTAAATGTGCGTCCTTGATATCTATGGGCGCCATGAATTTTCCGCCCTTTAAAGTGGCGGCCACGGATCGGATCGTTTCCATTCGAAAATGGCGATCGTTCAGGAACCGATTTAGGGATTTTAGATCCAGGATGGGTCTGACATCTCCATCCCAATTGTCCTGGATTTCCGACCACCAAGTCGCTCAGAACTGACAAAGCCTTCCTCCCACTCGGCCGAGCGGGGGCGCCCCTTCACTGAGAGGCTTTGGGGGCTTGCTTATTAGCTCTTGCACCCCACGGCTTCTTGTTCTTCTGCTAAAACAGGCCGCCGCCACTGGTTGGAGTCAGATTTCCCGGGAGCTGGGGAGAGAGAGCGTTTAAAACAAGATCTCGTTTTTCTTTCTCTCAGGTAAAAAGTCGTTTTACCACTTGATATCTTCTGTATATATTTTTCTAAATCTTCCCCAAATAGGCGTTCGCCATGGAACGGGAACTTGCCAACAGCTTTTTGCATGGGGTTTCCGCTGACCAATGCTTAAGCCAAAGTACTCTGCGCATCTGTACCAGCTGGAGTGTAAGGCGTGATGCCTGTATGATAGAATCTCTAATGGCATCCACTGTGAAGCATAAGGCTTTAGGCAAATTTTCCCAATTTCTAGCCTGCTCTGAAGGCAGTTCCTTCAGCCCCTGCTTTACCTGTTGGCTGATGACCTGACACATACCGACTGCTGCTACTGCAGGTTGGGTAATTGAGCCGGCCAAAAGGAAGGAGGATTTCAACTTCCTCTCAGAAGGATCTTTTAAACCCTTGTACATTATCCACCGGACATGTCAGGTTTTTATTTACACAAGAAATAGCCGCAACTACCGCAGGCAGGCTCCATTTCTTTAAAAAAATTTCCCCCATAGGATAAAGAATGTTAAACCTTTTTGGAGGTGAGAAACGCTTATCTGGATGTTGCCAGTTTGCGTATATTAGATCCTCTAGTAACGGATGAACCGGGAAGGAGCATGCACCTTGCAGGGATCTTAATGACCCTAGGGAGGAGACAGGTAATTCCGTTACCTCCGCAGAGGTTAACTTAAATGCACTGCTATAGCATTGTACCTGTGACCTTAAAATCTGGCTCCTCATCCTCTGCTGATGTAGCCTCCTCCTCCTCATCCTCCTCCCTCAGGTACTTCTGAAGGGAGGTCCAATACTGGAAGAGACCTGCTTCGCTTATTGTCCCTTTTTAGAGGACTTAGCGATTAAGGTAGCAATTTTTTCTTCCAGATTATTTAGGGCAGCTGATAAAGTGTCCTCAGTGACATATACAGGCCCAGGCTTCACTGAGGAAGCCGCCATACCTGACAGAGGTAATGGCTCATCCTGAACAGGTGCATTTAGCAACACAGGAGAGAAAGGTACCGAGTCAGCACAGTTAGAGCCTCCTCTCAGGCGGTGGTGCTTTCTTATCTGTTTTTGTCCGTATTACTTCCCCTGGAAGGCTTACTGTTTAGACAAAATACAAGGTACCTAAATGCATATACTACCGTGTTCAGTTTAGCAAATACATTAAGTATGCAACTTTTAACACATAACTATGCATAACATGGATGTCTTCTAGGAAGTACCCAATCCAACCACATCGCATTTTTTGAAAAAGGTCCCATACCTAGTTATGGACCTTCTACTCTCACCTTATCCACGCCGCAGGTTTTTCTGCTGAAAGATTTCAGACAGATACCAAACTTCACCCTTCACGGTGGGCTATGTGTGCCAACCTTCAGGGATATGGGTTCCTATTTAAAGGATACCTCTCCCCTGGGCCTTGTACAAGACTCTTACCAGGACTTTATAGCGAAATAGCGAAAGTGCTGGATCTTAGAGCCCAGTCCTCCGAAGAGAGACATTACAGGCGACGCCTCATGGATGAGGCCCGGATCCCATCCAGATTCAGCTCATTTGTAGGCGTCTTGGATGGATCCGAAAGCATAGCTCTTTTACCCCCAGAGGGTCTCTTTGGTAGAGCTTTCCTTTAGCACCTCCTAACGCGTCCAACACCTTTCGACACTGGCGAAAAAACTGAGGTACTTCCCTGATGGGAGGGGTTATATGGAGGGGAACTGTCTTCCATTGGTTGTGCCAGTGTCCAATCACCGCTGGTGACCCTTAACCCATTATGTAATGACTAGCTCTGTGTCCCGTGGTGTACGATAAAGAAAAGCATCTTTGATGTCGATCGCGGCTAACCAATCCTCCCCTTGTAAGGCAGTGGCCACCGATCGGATCGACTCCATCGGAAAGTCCTGATATACAGGAATTTGTATAGCCCTTTTAGAATTAATATGGGCCTCCCGTCCGCGTTTGCTTCGGGACTGTAAAGAGGTTTGAGTAAAACCCGAACCCTCATTCTTCCAGGGGAACCTCCATAATTACTCCTTGGAGCAATAGTTGTTCTAGTGCCAACAGGAGGGACTCTCTCTTCCGGGGATCCCTTGGCACGTTTGACCTCAAAAATGGGAAGGAGGAGAGTCTTTTAACTCCAAACTGTATCCCAAACATACTGTGGAGAGCACCTATCTGTCTTGATCGTGTCCCGCCAGGTCTCTTGCGAACAACTGGAGTCCTCCCCCCACCCGACTGAGTGGGGGCTTCAATGAATTTAACTTTGGGGGAGGTTTTGTACCTCCCCTGACCCAGGGTTTCTCATTACCCTGCTACTGTCCCTGTTTTTTACCCCCGGGATTTGACCGAGGAGGCCGTCGGAACTGTTACACAGCCGATGCCCCAGGGACTGGAGAAGCAGGCCTCTTAAAGAGGGACCTCTAACTCTGTTTTTAACCGGCAAGAGCGTATTTTTACCGCTGGAAATTTTCTGGATATATTTGTCCAGGTTTTCCCTGAATAAGCGTTCACCATGAAATGGGACGCTAACCAGCCATTCTTTACAGGGAGCTTCAGCAAACCAGTTTTTGAGCCATAGGAGCCTACGCATATGTACTATAGACAGCGTAAGGCGGGAGGCCTGATGGACTGAATCCTTTATGGCGTCAACCGCAAAGCCTAAGGCTCTAAGTAGATCAGCTAGGGCAAAGCCTGCTGATCTGTCAAGTCCCTCAAGACCTGTTTCAACTGATCCTTCACTGCTTAGCAGACCCCAATAGCTGCTACTGCTGGTTGTGTCACCAAGCTTGCTGTAGAAAGAAGCAGACTTTCATAAGGACTCCAATCTTTTATCTATTGGGTTCTTGAACATTTAGACATTATCCACTGGACATGTGAGTGATTTATACATACAAGAGATGGCTGCGTCCACTGTAGGGACCTTCCATTTTTATTTTATTTTTTGATGAACTTATCCTCCATGGGATAGACCACCGGAAATCTCTTGGGGGAATAAATATTTTCTCAGGATGTTCCCAATCCTGGTAAATGAGCCCTTTCAGCAAAGGGTGAAGTGGAAAAGAACAGACAGTCTGGGGGCTTCTAGCGACCCCAACGAGGATACAGTAGTGGTTGATGGTTCCGCAAGGTGCATTTTTAAATGCTGATCGGACCATGTTAGTCAGAGACTGAACCCATAATCTTTCAGCTTGAGATGCTGAGAAAAGGTTCCCCCACTGTTGATTCCTCTATAACAGAATCAACCTCATCCTGATCCCCTTCAGGCAGGTCGATCCCTGTATGGGACTGTTGCTCTGCTAACAGGCACTCTGAAGGAGGAGACGGAGATCGGGCGTGCTTTCCCTGACAGGGAGGCACCGATCAATGTTGACAATCTCTCTCTAATCCTCCCAGAGCTGAGGAAAAAACCTCCTCTGTTACATACACAGGAGCAGGTGAACTGAGGACAGCCACAGTACCAAGTACCCCTGCGGGGTCTCTACGGTCACTTACCTCTGAACTTCAGGGGAGACTGGTGCAGCAGAAGTATGCCCAAGATCCTCAGAGCCCGATGAGACCCCCTTCGCTTCCTGGAAGATTCAGTTCCGGAGCTTCTGGACGGCATATTCCTAAGCCTAAAGCTGAGGTATTCCAGCCGTAATACACCACTTTTACTGAGAATAGTCTAGCACAATTGCTGCTATATCACAGTTGGTGTCTACTAAAGTGCCTTTCTAGGGGATGCCTGCATCAACCGCCTCTATGTGCCTTTATATTGTTGCTAGCTCTGTCTGTGCACTTCAACAGCCAGCTATAATGTGCTTCAAAACACGCTGGACGCCCGCACATGCGCAGTAGCGCCGCGGCGCACACCTGAGCGTCATCCACCCGCTCCGCCCCTTTTTCCAGATCGCCTCTATGAATAGAGGCACGTGCGCCTTCGGCGCCTTTTTTGAAAACAACCAGGAGCTAGATGGGAGCCAGGGTCCCTTTGCCGCAGGGCCCGGGGATGGATGAGCGCAGCAACAGGGCAGAGGAGACAGCTTCCCAGCAGAGAACATACCAACTGCCTGGATTTGATTCTGGAAGAAAAAAATCCACATTACAAGAAAAAGAACCATAGCGGCCTCTAGTGTCTAACACAGGTACCGCGGTCTTACATTTTTTTTTTTTTTCTTGCCTACTATTAAAATTTTTACATTTTCTCAGTAGTAACAGGCATACACAGAATATTAGCGGGAATACCGTTAGGTAACAGACAGAAAGACAAATTAGGCTTGGGGGTCCCCCAATAGAACCAAGTTCCTGGGGGCCCCCACTTACCTGTTCCCCGCCGCAGGACTTTGTTTGGTCCACAAAAGCCCAAACTTCACCTATCACGGCAGGCATTGTAATCAAACCTTCAGGGACCGGGTTCCCAAGGATTCCACTCCCCTGGACCTGTATAGCACCCTGCACAGAAAACATCTTGGTCGTGGGTATGACCAGAGCTCTGGATCCCAGGGTCCAGCTCTCCTAAGAGAAGCATTACAGGCAAAACCTTGCTCTTCTCTGCAAGGCCCGGGTACCGACCGTTTAGCTATGAAGCTTTTTTGGTCGGATCCGGAATAGCTTACTGAGGCCCAAAAGAACCTGTACGCAAGCTCAGTGAAAAACACATGTTTCTTCTTGGCCAACACCTTAGACACTGGCAAAAAACTGAGGTGCTCCCGGATGGGAGGGGCTTATATAGGGGAGGGTACTTCCGGTTTTGGAAGTTGCCAGTGCCAGCACCTGACGGTATCTATATAACCCATTAGTAATGACTATGTCGCTCTGTGTCCCGTGATGTACGAGAAAGAAAAGAGCGACAATTTTGAAAAAAAAAAACAATATTTTTTACTTTGGTAAATATTCCACATTTATTTTTTTTTAAAACAAATTTCTTCATCAGTTTAGGCCAGGGATATGCAATTAGCGGACCTCCAGCTGTTGCAAAACTACAAGTCCCATCATGCCTCTGCCTCTGGGTGTCATGCTTGTGGCTGTCAGAGTCTTGCTATGCCTCATGGGAATTGTAGTTCTGCAACAGCTGGAGGTCTGCTAATTGCATATCCCTGGTTTAGGCCAATATGTATTCTTCTACATATTTTTGGTAAAAAAGCGGTTAATTAGCGGCTTGCAGCCACTGATCAGTGTATTCTGACAGTGGAGGAGTCTCGCTGTCAGAATACAATAGCACATTCTCCTAGATTGTGTGGATGGGGGAATCCGTTCATAATTTTTCTATCAAAAAACAACCATCTATGGCCAGTCTTACTAGGACTGCTTTAAAGAATTAAAAAGAAAAACTAGCACTGGAATCAGAAGTGTTAACCTGTGAAGAAAACGAGTTAATGGAATTTACATGTAGAACAAAACATGTAATATGTTACCTGGAGGAACTGGGAGCTCAGCCAGATTCACTGATCTGCCAGCTTTGGAAACCCGTATGGCATCCTGATATTGCTGTAAAGAGATTAGTTTGGTTACATTTAATAAGGAACAGATCCATGCGTGCTCTGCCTAGCTCCTGATACTTTGTTTAGTTTTCCCTTTATGAAAAGGAAAGCTTTAATAAAACAAAACCACTATTGTTTGAGCACTGCATATAAGGAGATAAATGAATGATAAGAATAATTATTATTATTTGTCAACAGAACGTTACCTTTATCAGTGTGTCTTTGTTCACCGGAGTAATCAGCCTGTATAGCAGTTTTCATACACAATGAATAAAGCTTTTGCTTTTGGATTAAAGTGATTCTAAAGCTAAAAAAATGTGTTTACTTCTAAGACCACTTTCACACTAAGGCGCTTTTACGCTAAAAACAGCGCCTAAAAAGCTCACAAAAACGTATTTCTATTAAAACCAATGGATGCTTTCACACTGGGGCAGTGTGCTGGCAGGGCTGTGAAAAACTCCCCTCTCCATTGAAATGAATGGAAAGCGCTTCAAAAGCGCTTAGTGTTTTTACTGGCAGTTTAGAAGCGCCTCAGTGTGAAAGTGGCCTTACTTATGGTTTATAGCTTCAGCCATAACCCCTGGTAAACCACTTGCAAACCACAATGTATACATACGTAATGTGGTCAGCAAGTGGCTACTGTACCATGTGGTCCTGTGCAGGCAAACGTGGTGCGTTTGCGACCTGTGTTTGAGGTGTCATTAAGACTGACACCTGCAGATCGCAAGTGCAGTGCGTTCTAAAAGCAGTGCAAGAAATGCGCACGGAACCTCAGTTTCCTACACCTTGTTCTGGTGTAAACTGGCCCTTAATATGAGTTGTTCTGTCCTATCTCATACCTTGACAATTCTCTCATGCATTCTGGCCTTCCTGTCATCTCCATTGGCTTTGGCTTGCTGTGCTGCAGATTTGTAGCGATCCATCCTTTGCTGCAGAACTTGCAACACCGTAACAGCGGGCGCTTCTGGAGAGCAGACAAGGAACAATTTGGTGAATTCAATCATTTAGTACTGGGCCCAGGAGATCAAGTGTAGCACACTAGGTTTGTAATAAAATTCTCCTTTTTTTATATAGAAGAATGCACAGCAGAATCTGATTGGTTACCATGGACAACACCAACTGTCTGACGAAATTCTTCTTAAATGGGTTGCTCCACCGGAATTTTTTTTTTTAAAGCCAGCAGCTACAGCTACAGCAGCTGCTGGCTTTTAATATTTGGACACTTACCTGTCCTGGAGTCCAGCGACGTCCGCAGCAGAGGACGAGCGACCGCTCGTCGCTCTGCTGCTCCCTCCACCATCCTCGCTGAGGGAACCAGGAAGTGAAGCCCTGCGGCTTCATGCCCGGTTCCCTACGGCGCATGCGCGAGTCGCGCTGCGCCGTTCTGATTGGTGCTCCTGTGTTCTGGGAGCCGAGTGTCTCCCAGAACACCAAGGGAAGTCTGCGGGAAGTGACGTAACTCCCGCAGATTCCCGGAGACAGGACTCCCGGATGTGGGTGAAAATACCTGTCTTAGACAGGTATCTTCACCCCTCTCCCCCCTGAAAGGTGTCAATTGTGACACCGGAGGGGGGGAGGGTTCCAAATAGCAAAAGTTGCTATTTAGGGTGGAGCTCCACTTTAAGGACACATTGATCATAAATGTCCCATAATCGTACACTGTAAAGCGGACCATACAAAAAGCAATTTGACTGAATGATAGAACCTTCGATTATGGTAGATACTATATTTTTAACAAATCATAAAGTAATCAGCCATAATAAAGTTGTTTTGATTGACTGCAAAGAAACAGAATCAAAATAACTCAGATCAAATGCAGCAGAAAATTCTGATCACTTTGGATGGGCAGTTTTTGACTCCATTTCAATTTAATCACAATTATAAT
The DNA here is from genome assembly GCA_029206835.1 of Rana muscosa. Taxonomy (NCBI): domain Eukaryota; kingdom Metazoa; phylum Chordata; class Amphibia; order Anura; family Ranidae; genus Rana; species Rana muscosa. Next base: position 78,417,438 of record CM055120.1, read on the forward strand.
TTTGCAGATTGACAGGCACATTTGATCAACACAAGCCCATTTTTGATTTCACAGTCAACTGAATTAGAGTGGTTGACTGAACTCGAAGGTGGTAGATTGCTTACTTTTTTATGATCACTATTGATCAGATTTGTGATTCCCAGTGAAAAGTAAACAAATTTGCTTAAAAATCGCCCATATAGGGCCAATATAGTGAATGTTGGCTGTAAAATTCTCACTAAGCGCATCAGGCGGAGAGGGATCATTCAGATCGCCATAATCAGAATCTTCAGAGAATTTAAAACCTGACTTGGCTTATGTTCCATCGTGTTGCAATGTGAAGTGAAAGGCCTATTTCCCTCACTATGAAGAAAGGAGAAGAGTTGCTGGCATGCAAAAACGATTTTTAGCACACAGTTTTAAATTAAATTGACTACAGCCATGCACACGCTGAATTCTGACATTAGTACTCGCCTTGTCTGGTGGTGGGCTCTTGGGGTTCCAGTGTGCTTAGTTCTGAGGTTTGCACTTCTTGGTCTAGAGAAAAAATAAAATAAAAAATCTCCTTGAAACCCATAGAGAAGTTCATTCTTAGAATGTGTACTGCTTTTGCTTCTACCTACCATTAGGGGGAGGAGGCATCTGACTAAGATCAACAGGCTGTCCGCTCTCCATAGCTTCTAGAACAGAGCTAAATTTCTAAAAAAAATTGAAAAAAAAAGTACTAATAAGAATCCACATTTTAATATAGTAAATGTTATAGCATACATAAAAGAGAAGTATGGGATTTAGAAAAAAGAAAACATTTATGCTTACCTAGTTGGATGAAGCATCAAACGGATACTGCATCTGTCCCCTTGCTGGCTCCGCACTAAGTACTGAGTGATCAAAGACTGCTGGATTACTCAGTTCTCAGCATTCTGTGTGCAGAGAGCTGCAAACTGTCAGTCAATGGCTCTATGCTATGCCCCTCCAGCGCTGGGCTGTGGAAGGGGCAGGAGGGGCTGGCTCAGGCTCTCAGTGGATCGCTGAGAGGCAGAGCCAGCTGTCGGTCCAGGCTTCTGGCAAGTCTAACCATATGGTCGGGATTTTTTCTGTGATGCCAGCCGACAGCGGGCTGGAGTTCGCTGTTGGCTGAAAATGGGTCACAGGAGTGCAGAACGAACTGCACTCCTGTGATCCATAGGAGAAGCGTAGCTAGATTAGCTGTTGCTATACTTCTCCTTTAATGTCACTTAAATTACTTATTCAAATGTAGATCATATCCAGTCTTAACCACTTCTCACCAGTGGCACGCATATATGTGGCCTCTCAGCGGGTGGGCTTTACTGCCGAACGACCGTATATATGCGTTTATAAGTAAACAGTTTACCGTGCTGAGAACACACTCCCTACGTGCTCCCAGAGTAGTAACTAAACTGTGGTGGAAAGCTCCCAGATGCATAGTTGCGATCGGGAGCTTTCGATCATGTGGCCGCTGTGACAGCCAATCACTGTGGTCACATGATCCGAATGCCCGCCTTCGCCTCCTGGCATTTCGATCCACCTAAACAGCCAGGAGGCGGCAGCGGGAAGGGGTTATTTAAAAAGACAATTTACAAAATTATAATGCAGTGAATGGCACATACCTTGCAAATCTTCATGTACTCTTTGGCCTTCTCAATGTCTCCTCGCTGCTTCGCCCGCAGCGCCGCCATCTTGTACTCATTGTGCCTTGTCACGAGTAGGGTCTTCCTCTCTGCAGTTTCAATAGATAGCACTAGATTGTCAATGGTCCTTTTAAAGAAACTGGCCCATACAGATAAGGGGCCCAGTAGTTTACATCCTTACAGCCTGGGTTAATTGCAGGTCATAGAAGCCTCTAGCATCACTGCAGTATACATATACATAAGGATGTAAACAAAGTATTTTGTCCTAGCAGCATGGGTGACAGAAGAAGCCTACAGGTATAGCACCTGGCTGTATCTAACCATATTTCAACAAACCACATCGTGCATTTACAACAACTGGGGCCCCTTGACTGCAGGGGCCAGTTTCTGTATAAAGCAAACTTAGCCTTCAATAGTAAAACTAACATAGATAAGCGATTTCCATGTGGACATTTTGCCCAAAACATTACTGAACAGAGCAAGTGCTGAAAGATTCCCACACAGTGCTCTCCTAGGCCGGGTTCACATAAGGCCGGTTTCACACTGGGGCGGTGGCGGTATAGCGCCGCTATTTTTAGCGGCGCTATACCGTCGCGATTGCAAAGGTATTCGGCCGCTAGCGGTGCGGTTTTAACCCCTGCTAGCGGCCGAAAAAGGGTTAATACCACCCGCAAACCGCGGCTACAGCCGCGGTTTGCGGGCGGTATTACCGTGGTATCCCATTCATTTCTATGGGAAGGAGCGGTGGAGGAGCGGTAAACACACCGCTGCTCTCACCGCTCCAAAGATGCGGCTAGCAGGACTTTTTTTTAAGTCCTGTTAGCGCACCGCTCCAGTGTGAAAGCCCTCAGGGCTTTCACATTGGAGAGAAAGGAGCCGCTGTTTGAGCTCGGTTTGCAGGCGCTATTTTTAGCAAAATAGCGCCTGCAAACCGCCCCAGTGTGAAAGGGGCCTTAGTGTGGCCGCGCTTCCCAGCATGTGGTCCGGTGCGTTCCTGTTCACTGGTTCAGGTGTGAATCATGTCCGAATTTCAGCCTGAATTTGCACCTGAACCGATTCCAAACACGCACAGGACTCTTTTGGAATGAGGTGTGTGGACTGGCTTCATTGAGAGCCTGTCACACTAGCATCTCAATCGAATTGGATGCGGGAAAACATGCATCCAATTCGTACATATGTGAACCCGGCCTTATGGAGCCACATTCTGATATAGAACACTATGATGTAACTATGTCTCCGAATTAATTTCAAAACTGTTGAGGTAAGAAATGTCTGCTAAGTTCTGCATGGTGCAGAATGTATTACAAAGAAAGCAGCAGAAAGAAAAGGGTGTGGAATCAAAAAATGCATCTCTAGAAAGCAAAGACTTCTACACTGTGCCCCGGAGGTGAACAACTAAATGCTCTTATATGACACAACTCCAGTTACTGTGTGATGCACATGCCTCAAAGCAAGCAAAAACTTTATTTGGGTCCCATTCACACAAATGCATGCTGGTATGCATTTTAACACAAGCTGTGCTACAATGCGATGTTAACATGCCTCACAGTGCTTTCTTATTTTTTCTTTCAGTGGAATTGTTATGCACTGCACAACTGTGCTGGTGTGAATGAGCCCTTACATTCCCTGAATGAGCCAAATCCGCCTTCATTTGTGCCTCATATGCTCCGCTTCCCAGACTACAGCTAGTTTTTCCGTAGGCAGATTAAAAAAAAATTTTTTTGCACTGTGTGTGATTTATCATGTATAGGGCCACCCCAAAATGCGACACACAAAACTGCACATGTGACATCACACCTGCTTCATTCTTCCTTTACTGTGCGAAACCAATAAAAGGAAACCTCAAGATTACAAGTTTCATAAATAAGGACAGCTTGATTTTGTTAACATGGGTTCTGAAACCCTCACCTGCTTCTTCTTGTGCGACAGCTGGCTCCCCACTGGCAGTAACTGGTACTTCTGCATCCACAGGCTGGCTTTGGCTGCTAACAGTTTCTGAAGGTTCAGTTAAAGCTGAAGCCTCATCCAGTTCCTGTGCAGTGATGGTGGGGAGCGGAGCTTGTGGACCTGTTTCAGGTTTCCCACTGGCCACTGGTGGTGGCATCTCCTCCTCGTTCACAGGCTTGCCTTGTTTAGCAACTTTTAACATAGATTCCAGTGTCTGTAGATTAGAAGACAGACATATCCAGATTGATAATATAGTATCTAATATAGTAAGAGAGCACACCGATGCATCATATTCCCAGCTCAGTCTCTGTCTCATGTCCTTTGAATTCTCAGTTGTGTAACCGCACAACAATTTTCCATGACTTAAAATGGTAAAGCATTTTTATACAGCGACTACATCAATTAGTCATGTAAAGCATTCCTATATAAAAGTTAAAATGTATTAGCAGGACAAAGAATTCAAACATGACAAAACTTAAAACTGATGTTTAACATAATACATTCCCCTTCATCTGGAAAAGCAAAAAGCAAGACTTTCTTTCCTTTTTATAGGCTGCAAAGTCCTCTTTCCTCTATGACATGATCACAGACAGGTACTACCAAAGTCTTTGCACTGCCAGAGAATGGACCCAAGATGTCACCTCCTCCAGATGCAGGTTGCCCTCTTGGATCATGCTGGCTGGCAAAGGGGAGGGGGGGGACAAAGCAATGCAGCCATGTTCAGCTGCCGAGGGGGACAATGTTGCAGTGAATTCACTGCAGGCCCTGCAATGTGGTCACCCTCTTGGAGGAAGACCAAAAGGCTGTCAGAATCACTGGGTATTTCTTGAGCAAGAATCAAGATCTGGTAAGCATAATTTTTTCAGTGGTGTGTATGGATGTCCTAAGAATACATAGGAAATGATTCCGTTTAAGATAGTAGGAAGTGTACTTTAAGGGAGTTGCTGTATTGTAAAAATTCCAGAAGTCTTAATTTAAAGGCCTATATCAATATTGAAACCAACCTTTAGTCCTCGCTCATATCGCCTGGCTTTGGAGGTCTCATTGGCTTGCTTTGCATTGGCAATCGCTGTCTGATAGTTGGTTATCCGGTCTTGTAGAGTTGGCAGCAAGCCCCCTGTACTTGTCTAAAGAAGGAATAAAGCAGCAGTTAAGGGCACACTTAAAATGTTTGTTACCCCAAAAAAAAACGGATCCTGTTCCTTTAAAATATGAATACCGGCACAGTGCTTGTGCTGTGTAACTTGGCCCTTTGTGTCACCTGAAATACCTGGCTGATCCTGCCCTCCCCCCTGTAAACTGACTATGGTTTACCATCGCTGCTAATCCCCGACTCCGTGGTCAGTTTACGTGCCTCCGTCATCCGCAGCCCTGTTCTGTCCTCCCCCCCCCAAATATGTGTCAGGGCCTGCCCCTCCTGCTGAAATAACTTGTTAATAGTCAGGCAAACCCCTGTCTTCCATAATGTAATGTGTCCACTGTATATGCTTTATTATAAAAATGCCTCTGTATACCTTATTTCCTAGCGCCAGTCGGCGCCCAGCCGCCTCTCTCCTCCTCTCCTCACGATTGACGTCAGCGTGGGATTTTCTGCCCCTCCCACTGTATCTGTCAGATCGGGAGGGGCGGCTGGTCACGTGAGCGCCGAACGGCGCTAGGAATTAAGGTATACAGAGGCATATTTTTAATAAACCATATACAGTGGACACATTACATTATGGAAGACACAGGATTGCCTGACAATTAACAAGTTGGTTTACAACCACTTTAAAGTGTGATGGGCTGTGCTCAGAGTTATTATTATACAGGATTTATATAGAGGCAACAGTTGAAGCATGACTTATTACAAATTTATAAATACAGTATATGAAAACAAGGGGTTCTACATTACTTTTTTTTTTCAAAAATTTAAAACTAGTTTATTTGCTGTGAGTATACAACCTGAATTATTACCGTAAGAGTAAATGAAAGCAGATTTATTTAAAAAACAATTAAATTGAGGTTTTTATTGAGTCCAACCACAAAGCCCAACAATACAGAGAAGTGATATCATCAGCAATTAGACACCCCATTCCCATCAGATAGCTAGAACAAAAAGGTCCATAATATTAGAACACAAAAAAAGTTGAACAGAACCAACAAGCCAACCATAAAAAATATAGGTAGTCATAAAATATTTCCGCCCGCCTAAGCAGGCACAAATCCAGCTGCAGTGGAAGACCCACAAATATTGAATACAACTAAGCAAACAAAAAAACATCTACATTAGTTGTAAGAGAGAGTAAACCATATACAGGGGGGAAAAAAAAAGGGGGGGGAGTCAGAACAGTGGGGAGGGGTAGGGAAAAAACAACTACAGAGGAACACCCAAGTGCAATACTTGCAAACGGAACCCTCCACAGCTGTTCCAGTCTAGCCATCAAGAAAAAATTACCAGTAAGTGCGATAGTCTAAGCGGTCCAATAAAACCAAGTTTTCCGCTACTGTTCTTCTCTTTGCTTCAGGGTCGCAGTGAGTTCCACCGTCAATCTCATTAAATTACACAATGAAAAGATTTGATTTGTATTTCACATTTTATTAGCTGCTCTTCCATATTTTAAATTATTGCATTTTCTAAAAAGATTTTAAAATACTTCCTTTGTGGTCATCTGCTTATCACAGAATGCGATTAGCAACCCAGCTTAAAAGTGAACCTGTGCCCAGACTAAAGACATTAAAGTGATACTATAGGTTCAAATATTTTTTTGTTTAAATAACAAACAGGTCATACTTACCTCCACTGTGCAGCTCCTTTGCACAGAGTGGCCCCGAACGCCATTTTCTGGGGTCCCTCGGCGGTTCTCTTGGCTTTTTCCCGCTTAAGATAAACCCCTCTGGGAAGTGCTCTGCCAAGGGGGTTACCTTGCGGGCGCGCTCCCGAGTCCTGCATTCGGCGTCCATAGCCGCCGAGTGCAGGACTCGGCCCCACCCCTGTGTCATTGAATTTGATTGACAGCAGCGGGAGCCAATGGCTGCGCTGCTATCAATCTATCCAATGAAGAGCCGAGAACCCCGGGCAAAGATCCAGCGCGTTCTCGACGTGGGACTTTCCAGGGCTCAGGTAAGTAAAACGGGGGCTGGGGGGCGTAATTGTCAGATGTTTTTTCACCTTGATGCATAGGATGCATTGAGGTGAAAAAACATGAGGGTATACTACCCCTTTAAAGCAGACCTTTACTCACCCCTGCTCCAGTGATGCAATTTACACAAGATCCCTCACCTTCCCCAACATCATCTTCCCTGATCAATCCAGGTTTGTGATCTTCAGCCATTTTTATTGGCCAGGCTGGGAAGAGGAAACTCCTATGTGTGCGCATCCAGATACCCAGCATATGCCGGGATTGTACAATAAGCTGCATATCAGAATGCTCAGTGTACCTTGTAAAGTAAAGGGTTTGTGAGGACAGCAAGTATTATTAGACACAGTATGTCTCTTCAGCAATAAGAAAACTATCCAGCTCACCCAAACTTATTTTTTACCCAAAGTTTTGCCTAAAATATTTACATATTTCTAATAAGCAGTAAGTAAGCTTCAAAACAAGCCTGCACTTATCTCCGTAGCTTCGGGTATTGTGGAGCAATTCTTTATCGAGGATCACAACATAAGCGCTGCATTTACTTGCAGCTGGTGTCTGTACAGTCTACAGCACCTGTGCGGTTTGTATACATTAGAAGGCTGTCAGACTCCCAAGTTCCTGCTCTGCCAAAGAAAACAACGGGGAAGACCTGCTATTTTAGTGCCTCTGTGGTACATTTTAAGGATGAATTTCTCCACAGTCCCTGCAGCTTCAAAGTTCAGAGAAGACTTGTTTTAAAGCTTATCATAGTTTAAAGAATATGTAAACCCAACATTTCATATTCCTGATATGTGCCTGCTGCACCATATACTTGAATGAAAAAGTATCCTGTTCTCTTTGTATTGCTTCCTTTGTGTGAAATACCTGGTGTTCCTGCCAGTCCCTCTGCTTTCCTATAAAAAAAAAAAAAAACTTACCACACTAGGCATGAGAGCACAGTGTGGTTAGATCTCCAACTGTGCTGAGAACCCAGCCTGCTCTCTTCCAATGATCAGACTTGTGATCGTATGCCCTCCCCCCGCACAGCCATTCACTGGGAACACCAGTGTGCTGTTGTTTCTCCCCCCCCAAGCTCTTATGCAACTGAGACTAAGCTACGACTAAGGCTATTGCCGAAACGCGCCAGTGCTTTTGTTTTACTGTCACTCTGATGTACCAATAAACGACACTTCAAGGATTACAGTCTTGCCGGCTCTTCTTACTATCTGCTACATTGGAGTGTGATGGAATACATTGAGCCTAGGCACCTCTGAGTAGACCTGGTGTATGAATTGGGCTGTCCCTGCAGAGAGCGCTGTTACCCTTTTTTTTACCTTATGCAACTGAGAACAGAGGGAATGTGATCACCTCTAAAAAAAAAAAAAAGAAAAAAAAGGAGTATTTATACTTATTTTTAAATCTGTAAACAAATGTGTTGCCTTTCATTTCTATTTTAGGCTGAATGGGTTGTTTTACAAGGTGAGGGTTTAAATATACTTTAGGAATATGCAATTATTTTAATGGCCATGGGCTCGCTCTCAAAGCTGGTGAGGTCAGCTCAGTCAGGCCCTATTCGCATCTGCATGTTTTAATTGTTTTGCATTGAAAAAAAGTCCCCTTTGCTGCAGTTGGTGTGTACAATGTGTCACAGCACAATACACCTGCAATATACAAAAGACAGGTGTGACTTGAACAGGGTCAGACCTGATCCATAGACACAGGGAGAGGAACCATAAAGCAAGATAGAAAAATAGATAGATAGATAGATAGATAGATAGATAGATAGATAGATAGAAGGATAGATCGATAGACACACAAATATACTGTATATAATACATATAAAATATACATGCACAGAAGCCAGAGCAGACACTAGCTTCTAGAACAGGGATATGCAATTAGCGGACCTCCAGCTGTCGCAAAACTACAAGTCCCATCATGCCTCTGGGTGTCATGCTTGTGGCTGTCAAGTGTCTTGCTATGCCTCATGGGACTTGTAGTTCTGCAACAGCTGGAGGTCCGCTAAGTGCATATCCCTGCTCTAGAACATACTCTCTGATAAGAATATATACAATAATAAATATACTTAAATATCTAAAAAAAAAGAAAAAACTAAATGCTGAACACTAATGTGTGTCAGAAAAGATCAGTCACAGGGCAGAGAAAGTACCTGAACATATGGTAGCATGCTGAGATGGAAAGATTACTGCCATCAGCTGTCAAGTGCTCTGTGCCCTTTCAGTAATACTTTAGGATCCTCCAACAGATAAATATATAAAAACTAGAAAACCTAAAAAGCCGGAGAGAACTTGTGTCCCTGCAATCCCAGCCTGTGGAAGTGAGTGTTCAACAGTGCGAATGAGGGAAAGTCTTGAACCAGCACGACTGGTGGAAATAAAAACAAAGACGCGGGAGAGAGGAGTGGAGGTAGTAGAGAACAGTAAGCGCTCTGTCTCACGATGCAAGGAGTGGTCGGACCAGCTGCAGTCAGTGGGAAAAACCGTTACCACGGCTGAGCCTGGATTTATAAGTAAACGGATTCAAACTAAAAATGGAAATGTTAAAAATAACCTGTAAATCAGAAAATAAATGTAAAACGTATACTTTGATCAAATTGGTCAACAGATGCACAGACAGTCATACAAACACATATTAAAAGGGACACTCATTTTTGTCTTTTAGCCCTCGTTTTAGTAAACTCTAGACACACATAAACACCTATGCATTTCTAAACAGAATGTGTATTTGTACTACCGTATATATATTTTGGGGATCAACCAATTAATTTATATTAATATATATATATATATATATATATATATATATATACACACACATATATACACACACACACACACACACACACACACACACACGCGCGCGCGCTGTATATTGGGAGATTCCAGAATTTTTTGCGTACTTTATTTCACAACCAGTAAAGTCAGAGCACTCCTCTCTTATGAGAATGGGGGACTCCAAGTATTTTGCTGATTAGCAGCTCCACAAATACTGGAATGCTGCCTATACAGCAGTAGTGACAATAAGACCCTGTGTCACCAATGTGGGCTAACATGAGAGCCGAACTGTGCATACACAATACCCGAGTAGGGGGCCATGGCAGTGTCCCATTCTTGCGGATACTCTGTCCCAGTGAAAACATGGCCACTATAGAGTTAAGCAGTGAATTCCTCATTCCTCTCTGTAATCTCATACTGCCTCTGTCCCCTGTCCTGCGGCGGGACACACAGGGTGGAGGTAGAGATTGATGCCAGGCACTAAAGCGGCACGTACCAGAGGAGGCAGGGCCGTGCAGTGCTCATTCGTGTACACAACAGGTGTCCTCAAGACCATTGACTTCTCCAGCGATCATCCGCAGTGCCCTCCTCTGTCAGTGAGCAGCTGTAAATGAAAAAATAGGATTTTTATAACAGCTTACCTGTAAAATCCTTTTCTTGGAGTACATCACGGGACACAGAGCGACATAGTCATTACTAATGGGTTATATAGATACCGTCAGGTGCTGGCACTGGCAACTTCCAAAACCGGAAGTACCCTCCCCTATATAAGCCCCTCCCATCCGGGAGCACCTCAGTTTTGTAGCAAAGCAATAAGTGTCCCTAAAGAGGGGCGGGAGCTCTGTGTCCCGTGATGTACTCCAAGAAAAGGATTTCACAGGTAAGCTGTTATAAAAATCCTATTTTCTTTCTCGTACATCACGGGACACAGAGCGACATAGTCATTACTAATGGGATGTCCTAAAGCAATGCCCAACGAGGGGGGGGATACACCATATATAAGCTGAGCGCTATCAGACATGAGGATCTTTTGCGGCCTGCAACACACTGCGCCCAAAGGCGACATCCTCCTGACTTCTAACGTCCACCTGGTAGAACCTAGTAAACGTGTGTACCGAAGACCATGTTGCGGCCTTACAGATTTGAGCCAGGGAGGCCTGGTGATGCACTGCCCATGAAGTTCCAACTGCTCTCGTGGAGTGCGCTCTAACTTTGAACGGAGGCGGTCTCCTTCTCAAGCCATAAGCTTGCATAATGACCTGTCGAATCCACTTGGCTAAAGTAGACTTTGACGCTGCCTGACCCTTTCTGGGGCCTTCCGGCAGAATAAACAAAGTATCCGTTCTGCGAATCTGAGCAGTGGCTTTTAGATAAGCTTTAACTGCTCTTACTACATCCAAAGAATGCAATAACTTTTCCTCTACCGAAGTAGGTTTGGGGAAAAAAGAAGGAAGAACCACATCTTGGTTCAAATGAAACCTCGATACCACCTTAGGAAGAAAGGCTGGATGAGGACGTAACACTACTCTGTCCTTATGGATAACCAGATATGGCTCCTTACAGGACATAGCTGCTAATTCCGATACTCTTTTAGCCGAACAAATGGCTACTAGAAAAATCAATTTCCTGGTGAGAAGCACCAAGGAAATATGCTGTAATGGTTCAAATGGTTGTTTCTGTAGAACCGACAGAACCAAGTTTAGATCCCATGGACATATGGGAATATTAACCGGAGGCCTAATACGCATCACTCCTTGTATAAAGGCTTTGACTAGTGAATGCGAAGCCAAGGGCCTTTGAAAAAATATTGACAAGGCCGAAATCTGACCCTTGATAGTACTCAAGGCAAGCTTCCTATCTACAGCCCACTGTAGGAAGTCCAGAATCCTACCTATTACGTACTTATGTGGATGCCATTTCTTGGCCTCACACCACGCGATGTACGCCTTCCAGATTCTATAGTAGATCTGCCTGGATACCGGCTTCCTGGCATTGATCATGGTAGATACCACAGCATTAGAGAGCCCTCTCTTTTTTAGAATGTGGGTTTCAATAGCCAGGCCGTCAAACCTAGGGCTGGTAAGGAAGGGTGGTATATCGGTCCTTGCGAAAGCCGGACGACGTGGGAGAGTCCAAGGACTCCCCACTGAAATTTTACAATCTCCGCGTACCACGCTCTTCGGGGCCACGCTGGAGCCACCGGAATCACTGGTTTCTTTTCTACCCTGATTCTGCGGAGTAATCGAGGTAACCATTGTGGCGGTGTGAATGCATATATCAGCTTGAACTGATCCCCAGGGAACACTAGGGCATCCGAGCCGCAAGCTAGGGGATCCCTTGTCCGAGAGACAAACCTATCCCCCTTTGCGTTGAATCTGGATGCTAGAAGATCTACATCCGATGTTCCCCACCGCTGACATATTGTCCAGAAAACCTCGGGGTGAAGGGACCCTTCCTCTGGGCCTAATTGCTGGCGACTTAGAAAGTCCGCCTTCCAATTCTCCACTCCTGGAATGAATACCGCAGATATGGCTGGGACATATTTTTCCTGCCCATTTCAGGATGTAATTTACTTCCCTCTGGGCTGCACGACTCCTGGTGCCCCCCTGATGATTGATATATGCCACTGCTGTGGCATTGTCTGATTGAATTCTGACAGGGGACCCTTGGAGTTTGGATGTCCATGCTACTAGGGCATACCGGGCTGCTCGTATCTCTAAGAGATTGATGGGCAGGGCCTTTTCTGCATCCGACCATCTGCCCTGGAGAGACTATTGCTCCAGTACTGCTCCCCAGCCTATAAGGCTGGCATCTGTAGTGACCACCTTCCAAGAAATCGGACTGAAGGATTTCCTTTTTTCCAGATTCTGGGGAACCCACCACCAACGGAGGCTCTTGCGAACGGAAGGGGACAAGGACATTGTAAGTCTAGGGCCTGAACTTTTTTGTTCCAGGCTGACAGTATGGCCCCTTGCAAATTCCTTGAATGGAATTGACCGTAGGGTACTGCTTCGAATGATGCCACCATTTTTCCCAGCAGCCTCATATACAGGCGTATGGACGGCTGTCTTTTTTGTACCCACTAAGTGGATCAAATCTTTCAAAGACAACACCTTTCCTCGAGGCAAGAATATTTTTCTCTGGCCTGAATCCAACCTTAGCCCCAAGTATTCCAGACTTTTGACTGGTTTTTAGGGCTGACTTGTCTCGGTTGATAATCCAACTGTGAGATTCCAGATACTTGATCGTCTTGTGAACGACCACGTCTAGTTTTTTCACTGAGTGGTCTATCAGCAACAAGTCATCCAGATATGCCATTATCATTACACCTTGTGTTCTTAGATTGGCCAATAAAGGGCCAGAATTTTTGTAAACACTCGTGGTGCTGTGGCCAAACCGAAGGGTAAGGCTCTGAACTGAAAATGGCGCCCTTCTACTGCAAAGCGTAGAAATTTTTGGTGGACTGGAAAGATGGGAATGTGCAAATAAGCATCTTTGATGTCGATCGTGGCTAACCAATCCTCCCCTTGTAGGGCAGTGGCCACCGATCGGATCGACTCCATCGGAAAGTCCTGATATACAGGAATTTGTATAGCCCTTTTAGAATTAATATGGGCCTCCCGACCGCGTTTGCTTCGGGACTGTAAAGAGGTTTGAGTAAAACTCGAACCCTCATTCTTCCAGGGGAACCTCCATAATTACTCCTTGGAGCAATAGTTGTTCTAGTGCCAACAGGAGGGACTCTCTCTTCCGGGGATCCCTTGGCACGTTTGACCTCAAAAATGGGAAGGAGGAGAGTCTTTTAACTCCAAACTGTATCCCAAACCTACTGCGGAGAGCACCTATCTGTCTTGATCGTGTCCCGCCAGGTCTCTTGCGAACAACTGGAGTCCTCCCCCCACCCGACTGAGTGGGGGCTTCAATGAATTTAACTTTGGGGGAGGTTTTGTACCTCCCCTGACCCAGGGTTTCTCATTACCCTGCTACTGTCCCTGTTTTTTACCCCCGGGATTTGACCGAGGAGGCCGTCGGAACTGTTACACAGCCGATGCCCCAGGGACTGGAGAAGCAGGCCTCTTAAAGAGGGACCTCTAACTCTGCTTTTAACCGGTAAGAGCGTATTTTTACCGCTGGAAATTTTCTGGATATATTTGTCCAGGTTTTCCCTGAATAAGCGTTCACCATGAAATGGGACGCTAACCAGCCATTCTTTACAGGGAGCTTCAGCAGACCAGTTTTTGAGCCATAGGAGCCTACGCATATGTACTATAGACAGCGTAAGGCGGGAGGCCTGATGGACTGAATCCTCTATGGCGTCAACCGCAAAGCCTAAGGCTCTAGGTAGATCAGCTAGGGCAAAGCCTGCTGATCTGTCAAGTCCCTCAAGACCTGTTTCAACTGATCCTTCACTGCTTAGCAGACCCCAATAGCTGCTACTGCTGGTTGTATCACCAAGCAGATTTTCATAAGGACTCCAATCTTTTATCTATTGGGTTCTTGAACATTTGGACATTATCCACTGGACATGTCAGTGATTTATACATACAAGAGATGGCTGCGTCCACTGTAGGGACCTTCCATTTTTTTTTTTTTTGATGAACTTATCCTCCATGGGATAGACCACCGGAAATCTCTTGGGGGAATAAATATTTTCTCAGGACGTTCCCAATCCTGGTAAATGAGCCCTTTCAGTAAAGGGTGAAGTGGAAAAGAACAAACAGTCTGGGGGCTTCTAGCGACCCCAACGAGGATACAGTAGTGGTTGATGGTTCCGCAAGGTGCATTTTTAAATGCTGATCGGACCATGTTAGTCAGAGACTGAACCCATAATCTTTCAGCTTAAGATGCTGAGAAAAGGTTCCCCCACTGTTGATTCCTCTATAACAGAATCAACCTCATCCTGATCCCCTTCAGGCAGGTCGATCCCTGTATGGGACTGTTGCTCTGCTAACAGGCACTCTGAAGGAGGAGACGGAGATCGGGCGTGCTTTCCCTGACAGGGAGGCAGCGATAAATGTTGACAATCTCTCTCTAATCCTCCCAGAGCTGAGGAAAAAACCTCCTCTGTTACATACACAGGAGCAGGTGAACTGAGGACAGCCACAGTACCAAGTACCCTGCGGGGTCTCTACGGTCACTTACCTCTGAACTTCAGGGGAGACTGGTGCAGCAGGAGTATGCCCAAGATCCTCCGAGCCCGATGAGACCCCCTTCGCTTCCTGGAAGATTCAGTTCCGGAGCTTCTGGACGGCATATTCCTAAGCCTAAAGCTGAGGTATTCCAGCCGTAATACACCACTTTTACTGAGAATAGTCTAGCACAATTGCTGCTATATCACAGTTGGTGTCTACTAATGTGCCTTTCTAGGGGATGCCTGTATCAACCGCTTGCTGTATGCCTTTAAATGTTGCCAGCTCTGTCTCTGTACTTCATAGCCAGCTCACTACAATATTGTGGTTTTTTTAAACTGCTGGGACGCCCGCACATGCGCAGAAGCGCTGCGGCGCGCACAGAGCGTCATCCCCCAGGCTCCGCCCCCTTTCCCGGCTCACCTCTATATATAGAGGCGCGTGCACGCGCACGCACGCGGGCACGTGCGCCTTCGGCGCTAATTTCAAATATGGTAACAAGGGACAGGAGCCAGGGCCCCTCTTTGCCGCAGGCCGGGGGATGGACGAGCACTGCAACATGGCAGAGGAAGCAGTTTCCTATAAGAGAACTCACCATCTGCCTGGACTTTGCTCTGCTGAGAAGAAGCTAGTCCACATGACAAGAAAACATTCCACAGCGGCCTCTAGTGGACAAACACAGGTACCGCAGTCTAATATATTAAATATATATTAAAAAAAAAAATTTTTTTTTTTTTTCTTGACCACCATTAAAAATTATTACATTTTTTTAGTAGTTACAGGCATGCACAGAATTTTGCGGGAATACCATTAGGTAACAGACAGAAAGACAAATTAGGCTTGGGGGTCCCCCAATAGAACCAAGTTCCTGGGGGCCCCCACTTACCTGTTCCCCGCCGCAGGACTTTGTTTGGTCCACAAAAGCCCAAACTTCACCTATCACGGCAGGCATTGTAATCAAACCTTCAGGGACCGGGTTCCCAAGGATTCCACTCCCCTGGACCTGTATAGCACCCTGCACAGAAAACATCTTGGTCGTGGGTATGACCAGAGCTCTGGATCCCAGGGTCCAGCTCTCCTAAGAGAAGCATTACAGGCAAAACCTTGCTCTTCTCTGCAAGGCCCGGGTACCGACCGTTTAGCTATGAAGCTTTTTTGGTCGGATCCGGAATAGCTTACTGAGGCCCAAAAGAACCTGTACGCAAGCTCAGTGAAAAACACATGTTTCTTCTTGGCCAACACCTTAGACACTGGCAAAAAACTGAGGTGCTCCCGGATGGGAGGGGCTTATATAGGGGAGGGTACTTCCGGTTTTGGAAGTTGCCAGTGCCAGCACCTGACGGTATCTATATAACCCATTAGTAATGACTATGTCGCTCTGTGTCCCGTGATGTACGAGAAAGAAATCTAGCCGCCCAGCTGACCTCCTGCAGTGTGGCACTGCGGCCCAGTGTCTAACATGACAAGAACCGGTACGGGTCCGCGGGCCGGGGTTGAGGACCCCTGCTGTATATGACACACAGCAAAGAGAACGGGACGTTATCAATTGACAAGATTTTTCTGGCCCTTATCAAACAGGTATACTCAATAGACCAAAAAGAGCAAATAAGAAAAGTTCATTGTTGGCTCCATGCACACTGGCTTAGAAAACGTTGCTTCTACAGGAGTTTTGTGTTCTGCCTGTAGAAGCAGCTCAATGTTACCCTATGTGTCCATGCACATTAGGACTAGAGGTCGACCGATATGGGTTTTTCTCTGGCCGATGCCGATATTTAGAAATCGGGGCGGCCGATGGCCGATACATGTTGCCGATTTTTGCGGCCGATATTTTAGGCCGATTTTTTTTCTTTTTCCTTCATCTCATAAAAATCTAGGGTGGAGAGGTGGGGAGGAGGTTATTGTTTAGGGTGGAGAGGTGGGGAGGAGGTTATTGTTTAGGGTGGAGAGGTGGGGTGCAGCCTATCAATGTCCATCAGTGCCACCTCATCGGTGCCCAGCAGTGCCCAGTGCCAAGCTCAGCAGTGCCCAGTGCCAAGCTCAGCAGTGCCCACCAGTGCCCAGCTCATCAGTGCCCACCAGTGCCCAGCTCATCAGTGCCCACCAGTGCCCAGCTCATCAGTGCCCAGCTCACCAGTGCCCACCAGTGCCCAGCTCACAAGTGCCCACCAGTGCCCAGCTCACAAGTGCCCACCAGTGCCCAGCTCACAAGTGCCCAGCTCAGCAGTGCCCAGTGCCAAGCTCAGCAGTGCCCAGTGCCAAGCTCAGCAGTGCCCAGTGCCAAGCTCAGCAGTGCCCAGTTCATCAGTGCCCACCAGTGCCCAGTTCATCAGTGCCCACCAGTGCCCAGCTCACCAGTGCCAAGCTGTCATTCACTGCCACCTCATCAGTGCCCACCAGCGGAGCGCTCCCGACTCCCTTCTGTACCCTTGCATGGCCAAAGACTGTTCCATTCGTCCCCTGACGTGCTGCGCGCCCAGCCTCCAGACTACAAACCCCAGAATGCAGCGCGGCCGGGAACAGCCAATCGACGGTGGCCGCCGCTGCCGACTTCCTCCATTGGGAAAAAAAATTAAAAAAAAGTCAGCGGGCAGCGGCCGTGATAGCAGCCGTTTAGAATAGACGGTTGGCGGCCGGGTGGGGGGGGGGAGATTTCCACCCAGCACGCCCCTGCCTCAGAGCCCAAACAATCGGCCTCTTTACATAATAATCGGCCGATGCCGATTTCTTTAAAAAGGCTAAATATCGGCCGATATATCGGCCGGCCGATATATCGGTCGACCTCTAATTAGGACGTTAAAGTGGTTGTAAACCCACTTAGACAACTTGCACCTACAGGTAAGCCTAGATTAAGGCTTACCTGTAGGTGCAAGAAATATCGGTTAAGGAGATATTTACTATAATGTCAGCGCCGATGATGTCACACACATGCGCACTAGCATGCGTGTGACGTCATCGCCGCTCCGGCCAATCACAGCGCCGGAGCGGCGATACACTGATGGCAGTGACGGGACATCGAGGCAAGATGGCGGCGGAGGTGACCGAGGACCGCTGCGGGGGGCTTCGATCTCAGGTAAGTTATTCATAATGAGCTAATATGCTATGCATATTAGCTCATTATGGCTTTCTATTGCAGTTTTTTTTTTAAAAACCTTGAGTTTACTTCCTCTTTAAGAGGCATATTTTGAATTTAACATTTAGAGGCAGGAAAAAAAAAACTTCTCATTCGTGTTTCTGATTGAAGCTCACTGGCAGAAAAAAACAAACTCTCCTAAACTTTGTACAAAAAAATGCTCTATATGAGCGTTTTTTACTCCAAAAAGAGAACAGACGTTTTTTTAAGCCCAGTGTGCATGGAGCCTTAAGGTTTACATACCCTTCAAATAGTATAGAAGGCAAAAGACGCATACATTCAAAGCTTTCACTGAGGACGCCCACATGGGTGTAACAAACATGCATTCAAAGGCCTTAAAAAAAAATGGCAAAAGTTTGTGGATACTTGACTATCACACCTATATGAGCCTGTTGGACATCGTACTCCAAAACCATGGGTATTATCACAGAGTTGGCCCTCCCTTTGCAGCTATAAAAGCTCCCGCCCTACCGGGAAGGCACAAGATTTATGAGTGTCTTTTGAGGTCAGATAATAACGTTGTATGTATGAGAAGACCTGGCTTGAAATATGTCTTTCAACTCACCAGCTGTAAAGTTCAACAGGTCAGGATTATGCACAAGAATTTCTCCAACCAGACTGGTCAAACCACATCCTCATGGACCTAGCTTGGTGCTCAAGGACACAGTCATGCTTGAACAGAAAATGGCCTTCCCTAATCTGCTGCCACAAGGTTAAAGTGCACAATTGTCTAAAATGTCTGTGTATGTTGTAAAATTCAAAGGACCCTTCACTGGAAACACCTGTACTGAATAATTTGGAGGGGTGTCCACATACTTTTGGCCATATAGGTGGGTGTGAAGGTCTGGAGTCCACAAACATTTCACCATATTGTTTACTTCATTATTAGTTGCTTATTTATTATCAATCAGACAGAGCTAATCTATACTAAAAGTACATAAACATAGGTCAGTGTGCGTAAACCAACTTGACGTGTCACCAAACAGCCAGTGTGATTTACTTCATTGTACCAAAACACATGAATCTCTATGACAAATCACAGAGATCCAAGATGTTTGGAGCTCTATGACACATATACTAGCAAGTAGAGATTATTATTACAAAAGAAATGCAAATATGGTTAATCAACCTTTATATTATGTATTTATTTTTTCTAAGCAGATATCTACTAGGGCTGCAAATAATGATTATTTTCGATTATTGCTTCAATTGTGCTAAAGAACATCTGAATGATTCAGAGGAGAACTGGGTGAAGTGTTGTGGTCAGATGAGACCAAAATCAAGCTCTTGGCATCAACTGAACTCGCTGTGTTTGGTGGAGGAGGAATGCTGCCTATGACCCCAAGAACACCATCCCCACCGTCAAACATGGAGGTGGAAACATTATTCTTTGGGGGTGTTCTTCTGCTAAGGGGACAGGACAAATTCACTGCATCAAAGAGACGATGGACGGGGCCATGTACCGTCAAATCTTGGGTGAGAACCTTCTCCCCTCAGCCAGGGCATTGAAAATGGGCCGTGGATGGGTATTCCAGCATGACAATGATCCAAAACCGACAGCCAAGGCAACAAAGGAGTGGCTCAAGAAGAAGCACATTGAAGTCCTGGCGTGGCCTAGCCAGTCTCCAGACCTTAATCCCATAGAAAATATGTGGAGGGAGCTGAAGGTACGAGTTACCAAACGTCAGCCTTGAAACCTTAATGACTTGGAGGAGTGGGAAAAAATCTCTCCTGAGATGTGTGCAAACCTGGAGGCCAACTACAAGAAACGTCTTACCTCTATGATTGCCAACAAGGGTTTTGCAACCAAGTACTAAGTCATGTTTTGAGAAGGGATCAAATACTTATTTCACTCATTAACATGCAAATCAATTTATAACTTTTTTTAAATGCATTTTTCTGGATATTTTTGTTGTTATTCTGTCTCTGACTGTTAAAATAAACCTACCATTAAAATTATAGACTGATAATTTCTTTGTCAGTGGGCAAACATACAAAATCAGCAGGGGATCGAATACTTTTTTCCTCACTGTACGTATTTCTTCTGTGTACTTATCATCTTGTCTGAAATTCAGCTTTAAATGCATCAGATGTGCTAATGAGGGAAGACCTGTACACTGACTTGGTGTGAACACTAAGGTGCCATTATAGATAACAGAACAAAACTCTATAGAGACATCTGCCCTAACAATCATTAGTCTCAGCCTATCGGACTGTATCAGTCTGTACAGGTATCTTACCTTAGAGGGACTTTTGTGGTCCTCAGCTGAAGAGGTAACTTGTTTGGCAGGCTCTGCTTCTTCCACTTGCTGAAGTTCAGCCTCTTCAACATCTTGTATGTCAGTAGAAGACTCATCCTCTACCACCCCCATCACTTCCTGCAGCTCAGCCTAAAACCACAAGAGACACCAAGATATATCTGCGAACATGTAACCTGTATAATGCTAACCAGAACAAAAAGTCAAACTCACCAGCAAATCGTCATCATCCTCTAGATCATCATCGCCCACCTCTTCCTCTGCATCCAGGTCTCTCATGCACTCCTGTGCCATCTTCTCTATATGATCCATAGGAACTGGAGCTGTAGATATTTCAGTGATAAAGAACAGACTTTCATAGTGACAGAACTGGCGTGCAAGTAAAGGTCTGCTATAGCAAAACATATTATATTCTGTTAAGGTGTAACTGAAGGCTACCTCAGCTGCAACGGTCTGATACCTGCATGGTTCCTCGCCAGCTTCTTCCAAGTGGTAGTCTTCGGACGACATGATTGGCTGGTGTAGGATGACATCACATCCATGCATGCGTGGGAGTCATTCATCCTTGCACACTGGAACCTCCCAGAAATGTAAACTGAGCTGCCCATGCATAGATCAGAGTACATTCTGCAGAGGACTGCAGATAGAAGGTAACTTTATTTATTTGCAGAAGAGACATTGCATATCTCTTCTGCAATAAAGAGTTTGTCTAGTTACAGGGCTACGGACAAACCATATAAATATTTTGAGGGGTGCCCAATGGTCACCTTTTTTCATAGATAAGGGTGTGTATGGAGCGCTAGATACACAGCTGTGGATGCATGACTGGGGTAGGTGGAAATGGGCAGAAGAAGAAAACGATGTTACATGGGGGACTCGGAAAAACAAAACCTGCAGTGCTAATGCTGGAAGCACACTGTATCATAGATGTCATTTTTAATTTTGCCCATAGTTTCCCTTTTTTTTTTTGTTTAATCAAGTAATTTTATTTTTTTTGTCATGCAGGAAGGTTTCCCGCACCACTCCTGTGTAAACTCAGGCTCAACGTCACTATGGTAAACTGGATTCACACAGGAGTAGCGTGGGAAACTGCATGAGATTGGGACAGGAATCGCACCACATTCCTGTTCAAATCACATGCAATTCTTTGCAGTGCGTATGAGCCTATTCATTTTGTATGGGCTCAAATCGCACCACAAAAGAATTGGTTTCGGTATCAGGAGCAGTTGCACGTACTTGTGCAAGTACTCGGTCTCGGTGCAACTCCTACTGTTTAATATTCCAATGTTGGACATGTAAAAGTAGTAGACCACATGCAGTTGGCAGAGTAATTACCCATCCCAATTAATTAGCGGCCGTGGGTGAGGAGGGGTGCGTTGACTCACAGTTACACTTTAAAGCCATTGAAGCTCTACTCACCTTTTCCTTTAGGCTTTGCCTTCGGTGCAAGTTTTCCACCAGTAAGGGTGGCTAGCTCTGCCTCTAGGTCTCCATCATCTGCATCATCTGGGATTCCCATCATCATATCCTCTGGATTGAAGTCTACAAACAAGCCAAGCTACACACCGGAATAAAGAGAAGAAAACACTCAATCAAACAAGAATTTAAAGAACTAAAAGCACTTGGAACCAGTGGTATACCATCAGATCTATGAACTGTAATGACAGAGCATTCTAACCACTACCAACTCTACAGTAATCATCTTTTAGAACAAACATAGGACAGAAACTAACCTATGTCAGAAAACACAGAACATATATTTATACACATATGCGGTTTCAGCTCTACAGATCCATTTGTGTGCCATGAAAGAAGCTGCCATCCTTTATATGAATATACAAGGGCTGTGGAAATTAACTATTAATTCCTCGATTAATCGATTAATTGTTTTGATCGGTATTCACCTCTCCGCCGGCTTCCGGATCTTCAGGGAGATCCGGTGACGTCACAGACACCGGCGGGGCTTGCCGTGTCCATCTGAAGGGCTCCTTTGTGTGCCTTCATGTCTGCATGCCGGCGGGACCTTACTATCTGCCACACGCAAGGGCTGTTACACTTCCCTCTATCACTTCCCTCTATCAACCTGGGATCCTACAGCCATCCACTGGGAGTTGTGATAGTTCCCTTCACGGGACATCTACATGCCTACGAACTGATGTTCACCCCTCCTCATCTGGATTCAGCAGTTGTACACGTTTTTATACCAGTATCATACTTAGCTACATTTTTTTTTACTGCTTTTGCTACCGTTTGGTATTACTCGCACCATTTTTACAGTTTATGTATCTACATCGATTTTATCTCCAGTGCAATATTTATTTTGTTACCTACTTGAAGACTATATAAAAGTTTTAATGCTATTCCCATCGAGTGCTGCCTTTGTGTGTTTTTGGTATCCTGCTATCGATTTTTCCAGTGGTTGGTAGCTGCACTGGGAATCGGCCTGCAAGGAGATCAGCTAAAAGTAGTTGGATCTATGTGTGTTATAATTCATCGAAATTAGTCGATTAAAAAAAAAAAAAAAGACTAATCGAACACGAAAATTTTAATCAGTAACAGCCCTAGAATATACTGATTCTAGTGGCGCTCTCCCCCTCCAGTATGGAAAGGGTGGTGACGGAGGGGGATCACTCGCAGCTGATTTCTAGATATTACTGCAGGCTTCTCACATCCTCCTCTCCCAGAATGAGGAAGATGCTGGCACAATGGCAGACGGATATACCGTCCCTCACGGAGGAGAACTGGTCGGGAGCATTGGGTACATTGGTGCCCTCGATGATCTCGGCTAGAGATAAATTGACCCAATTTAACTATCTTCATAGGATATATTATACCCCCAAAAGACTTCATAAAATGGGTAGGAGGGAGTCAGCTGAGTGTCCTCGATGCCATGCGGAGGAAGGAGATTTCTTCCATATGGTGTGGCAGTGCCCCCGAATAGAGAACTTCTGGAAAGAGATACTTACATTTCTAGAGGGTACCCTGGAACTACCAAATATTTACTCCCCGGCCAGATGTCTCTTGGGCGATCTGGAGGAGGAGGATATATCCACCTCACAAAAAACTCTGCTCAGAATCCTGTTTTGTTATGCTAAAAAGGCGGTAGCTATTAAGTGGCGGAGCGCGTCACCCCCCTCTTTGCAGGGTTGGGTGACATTGGTGAATAAGGCCCTACCGATGT
The DNA here is from genome assembly GCA_029206835.1 of Rana muscosa. Taxonomy (NCBI): domain Eukaryota; kingdom Metazoa; phylum Chordata; class Amphibia; order Anura; family Ranidae; genus Rana; species Rana muscosa. Next base: position 78,440,601 of record CM055120.1, read on the forward strand.
ATAAAATTACTTATATGGCGAGAGGGTGCCCTAAAAAATTTGAGAAAGTGTGGGCGGGATGGTTGGATAGAGTCTCGGGAGAAGTGGAGGTGTAATAGTAGTACATAATTAGGGTTTGGCGGAGGATAACTGGGGAAATGAAGGATAGGAAAGACTATGTTGTAAAGTGGGAGTCATAACTCTTCCAGTGTTATTCCTGTAGTTTTAGAGGAATTTCAGGAAAAAGGGAAAGACCTTTTGTTTTTGTTTTCTTTTTGTAGTTCGATTTTTGTAATACAATTAGCTCATTTATGTTTGGACAGTGATGTTAATATAAAAGCTTTTCCTGTTATCCGGGGGAGGGGAGGAGGAGGAGGGAGGAGGGGGGAAGGAGGGAAGAGGAGAGAGGGGAGAAGAGAGAAAGTAGGGATAAGGAAAGGAAAAGAGACATGATTTGATTATAAGATGCTGAATATGTTGACATACGCACATAATAATGTATGAAAATGTGTACTGTATTATGACACTGTATGCTAATAATGATATGTACAATAAAAATTTACCCTTTAAAAAAAAAAAAAGAATATACTGATTCTATTGTTTGTGTTTACAGCTGTGGTAGGGAAATAAGACTGCAAAATGGGGTAGACGCCAAAGCTGGCCATATGCATTAGGCTGGGTACAAACTGTGTGCGGCGCGGCTCGCATCAGTGCGTCCTCGTTCACCATTTCAGGTCCGAATTTTGGGCTGAATTTGAACCTGAAACGGAGCCAAAGATGCACAGGACTCTTCTGCAGTTCGCTACACGGTCGCCCCGGAGATGAGTGAACCGGCTCCATTGAGCGTCGGTCACAATCTCCTACCGAATTGGATGCGGGGAAATCCACATTCAATTCGCAATAGTGTGAACCCAGCCTTAAGATTATTCTTGTTCAGCCCTGAATGCTAACAAGAGAAATCAGTGGAATTCCCTTCTCCACGCTAAACAGCATGGTTTGGGAGTTCTAGGCAGAATGCATTTGCAGCAGACTGCCAAAGAGAATGACTACACATGCTGTGAAGCCTCCATGATTCAAGTAACTGAAATCCAATGACTGAAAGGGATGCGCCAGGGACAGAAATACTGGAGGGGAAATATCTAGCTGATGCTGGATGTCGTCCAGCCTATACATTATGCAGGATTTATCTGACTTGCTGCAGCTTCCAATGCACACCAAGAGGAGCTCACAGTGTGCAGTGAAATCAGCATAAGCAATTTTAGTACAGTAGAGGAGCCTGTACACCACTGCAATACTGTAGATAAGGCTGGGGTTCAGCTTTGAGTGCAGAAAAGAACATGCATACAATCATTACATGGAAGAACTATTCCCGTTTCCCATAACAGCCAATTAGATTATCCCCTTAGATTCCCGGTACAGTAGGAGAAGATGATTGTCAGAATGTAACTGTTCTGGTTAGTATTCTTCCTTCAGATGCTGGAATCTCTGACACTTCAAGCATCATATGGGTGACGCACGCATTACCTCTTTGGCTGCAGCTACTCCTTTGCCCTTGGCTGGGGCATTTTTCTTGCCAGGCCTTCTGCCCAGCATTGCGGCTCATGGAAGCTCTGCCCCCAGGCAGGGTGTCTCTGACGTCTTACTCCAGGGGTCCTGTAAAAAGAGAACAGGTCATTAGGAAGAGTTTAAGGGAAGTAAAATGGCGAGAAAGCTGTAAATGCAGTTTGCTGAACAGGATCCCACTGCAGATGATTATGGATTCAAAAAGGAATGTTATGTTATTTATAATAAGGTTTAAAGCCTTGCTGTTTCCTGATTATCTGTACATCAGTTCTAAAAAACATGTAACTTACTTCCTGAAGGAAGAGCTTGGTGATAATGTCATATACACAAGAAATGTACATGGGCACAAAGCTGGAGAATCTCACATATAGCACAGGTGGAACTAGGAACAAACATGAAATCACAGTGTGGATGGTTCAGTCCCACCAGGTGACAATCTCATGTCCCTCTAACTGGTGGCCCTCCAGCTGTTTCAGAACTGCAAGTCCCATCATGCCTCTGCCTGTGGGAGTCATGCTTGTAACCATCAGCCTTGCAATGCCTCATGGGACATGTAGTTCCGCAACAGCTGGAGGGCCGCCAGTTTGACACCTGTGCTTGACACATGCTGGCTGGGCAACCACTCTATCAATCAACCAGGGTTCCAACAGTTAGGCCTTGTTCAAATGGGTGTACTTAAGCATACACCCCTGTGAGGGCCTTGTTTTGCTTGCATGAGATGCAGAGGTGTTCCATGCATCCCCATGCAGACAGCCCCATTCTAGTCAGTCAATTGGGGTGCAGCAGTTGCACAGACACAGTGACATGCACACTGCCTCCTGCATTCAGGGACATGCACCCAAATGGATGTCAAATTGGAAGCAGTGACTGTACCTGTGCAGCCGCTGTGTCCCAACTGACAGGATTAGGGCTGCCTGCACGGGGATGCATGAAACACCGGTGTATTCTGTGCAAGTAAAACGTGGCCCTTACATGGGTGTACACATGGACACGTCCGCATGAGCGGAGCCTTACCCACTATCCCATAAGGGACGATGACGACGACGTCCCCTTCCGCTGCTTGTGATAACGATCAAGCGACTGCTTTGCTGCATCGATTGTTATCATAACAAAACCAACTGTCGGGTCTGAAAATTGGTACTGGGCTGATGCCTGCAGCTGCAGGCATCACCCTGGTACAAACCCCTTAAAGCTGAAGGCCGCATATTTGCATTACGTCAACGTGAAGGAATTAAAGCACTGAAGGCAAAACCTTTTTTTACATTTTGGGTTATAACTAGGGCCGAAACAACAAATCGATTAATCGACAACTAATCGATTATGAAATTAATTTATTACCATTTTCATAATCTATTAATCGGCCAGTAACATAATGGGGTTATAAAAACTAAAATAACCCCTGTATGCCTGTTTTTGCCATCTGTGTCCCATTAAATTATAACTAAAGATAAAACTTTTTTGGGGGTTTTTGATAGAGTGGAGAAGGATTGGAAGACCTGTCAGCTTTTATTGCCGTCTGTGCCCCGGTAAGGCCCCTTTCACACCTGTGCGACCTGAAAGTCGTGCGATATTGCCACGACTTGAAGCAGTGCCTGTGTAATCTTGAGGTCTAAGGACCTCAAGTCGCATCAAAGTCGGACCAAAGTAGTTCAGGGACTACTTTGAAGTCACACAGATATGAATGGTACGCATTGGAAATCATGGGGCACTACTTGTCATGCGACTTTGCAGGGCAAGTGTGAAAAGGGCCTTATGGAGATTCACCCTCTCTATCTGTCCTGTTTACCAATATAATTGAAAGTTAAAGTAAAAAAAAAAAAACAAATTTTGGGTTTCCCCCAGAAAAGTAAGGGAGGGGAAATCTTCCAATGGGGACACTAGTTCTGGTGACTTGGGGGTCCCGAAGGAATTCCATTAATTTGCACGGATTTCCTCTCACTTCCTGTTGTGGCTATGGGACAGGAAGTGAAGGGAAATCTCCGCAATGGAACAAAGATGGCAAAAAAAATAAAAAATTTGACACTGGTTATATACAGTGCCTTGCGAAAGTATTCGGCCCCCTTGAACTTTTCATCATTTTGCCATATTTCAGGCTTCAAACATAAAGATATAAAATTTTAATTTTTTGTGAAGAATTACCAACAAGTGGGACACAATTGTGAAGTGGAACGAAAACTATTGGATATTTTAAACTTTTTTAGCAAATAAAAAACTGAAAAGTGGTGCGTGCAAAATTATTCGGCCCCTTTACTTTCAGTGCAGCAAACTCACTCCAGAAGTTCAGCGAGGATCTCTTAATGATCCAATGTTGTCCTAAATGACTGATGGTGATAAATAGAATCTACCTGTGTGTAATCAAGTCTCTGTATAAATGCACCTGCTCTGTGATAGTCTCAGGTTCTGTTGAAAGCGCAGAGAGCATCATGAAGACCAAGGAACACACCAGGCAGGTCCGTAATACTGTTGTGGAGAAGTTTAAAGCCGGATTTGGATACAAAAAGATTTCCCAAGCTTTAAACATCCCAAGGAGCACTGTGCAAGCGATCATTTTGAAATGGAAGGAGTATCAGACCACTGCAAATCTACCAAGACCTGGCTGTCCCTCTAAACTTTCAGCTCAGACAAGGAGAAGACTGATCAGAGATGCAGCCAAGAGGCCCATGATCACTCTGGATGAACTGCAGAGAACTACAGCTGAGGTGGGAGAGTCTGTCCACAGGACAACAATCAGTCGTACACTGCACAAATCTGGCCTTTATGGAAGAGCGGCAAGAAGAAAGCCATTTCTCAAAGATATCCATAAAAAGTCTCATCTAAAGTTTGCCACAAGCCACCTGGGAGACACACCAAACATGTGGAAGAAGGTGCTCTGGTCCGATGAAACCAAAATCGAACTTTTTGGCCACAATGCAAAACGATATGTTTGGCGTAAAAGCAACACAGCTCATCACCCTCAACACACCATCCCCACTGTCAAACATGGTGGTGGCAGCATCATGGTTTGGGCCTGCTTTTCTTCAGCAGGGACAGGGAAGATGGTTAAAATTGAGGGGAAGATGGATGCAGCCAAATATAGGACCATTCTGGATGAAAACCTGTTGGAGTCTGCAAAAGACCTGAGACTGGGACGGAGATTTATCTTCCAACAAGACAATGATCCCAAACATACAGCAAAATCTACAAAGGAATGGTTCACAAATAAACGTATCCAGGTGTTAGAATGGCCAAGTCAAAGTCCAGACCTGATTCCAATCGAGAATCTGTGGAAAGAGCTGAAAACTGCTGTTCACAAACGCTCTCCATCCAACCTCACTGAGCTCGAGCTGTTTTGCAAGGAAGAATGGGCAAGAATTTCAGTCTCTCGATGTGCAAAACTGATAGAGACATACCCCAAGCGACTTGCAGCTGTAATCGCAGCAAAAGGTGGCTCTACAAAGTATTAACGCAAGGGGGCCGAATAATTTTGCACGCCCCACTTTTCATTTTTTTCTTAGTTAAAAAAGTTTCAAAAAAACAATAGATTTCGTTCCACTTCACAATTGTGTCCCACTTGTTGGTGATTCTTCACAAAAAATTAAATTTTATATCTTTATGTTTGAAGCCTGAAATGTGGCAAAAGGATGAAAAGTTCAAGGGGGCCGAATACTTTCGCAAGGCACTGTAACCCTCCCTTACTTTATCCACAACGAACAGAATTTTTTTTTGCCTTCAGTTCTACTTTAAGGATATTTTCCTTCACTTCCAGCCCCATACCCAACACAGGAAGTGAGAGGAAATCCCTCCACAACAGTCCCAGTTTCTCATATGGTCCCTTGGGAAAATGAATTGCTCACACCTGCTTTAAGGCCACCTTTTCAAATCAGCATCTTCCCCTGAAGAGTAGGGATGGGTTCAGGCATGTTCGGATTGTACCCGCCAGGAAGTCATCGCTGCACACCGCCAATCATAGACGGTGAGGCATTTCCCGGCCCACAGCTGCACATACACGCTGCTTATGATTAGCGGTGTGCAGTGACGGCTTCCTGGCAGGTATGATCCGAACACTTATCTTCTCCGCACATTCCCTGTCCTGGTCAGGTGGAAAGAGCAGCCTCTCGGGTAGCTGTCATGGAGGAGATGAGGGGAAAAGTCATATTGGCATAGAGCAATGGTTGCTTACCTATACCTACTTGTTATTTACCATTAGTAAGATGTTTACAAGGTGTGACACTTTAATCCTGGAATGCCCACAGCGTATCACTATGGTGGTGAGTCACACAGCCATTCGCACTCAGGCGTGTTCTGACATGTTCCAAATTGCGAGTGAAACTTTAGCTCTGTTACAACAGGTTTATGGTAAACATTCCATGGAAAAATCAAGTGTTTTTTGAATGGCAAAAGAGGGACGATGATGCAAGAACCGGGCAGCCAAAAACGCAAAGGACGGATGCAAATGTGGAAAATAAAAAGGTTACAGGAATCTGTTAGGGAGGAAAACTGGCCTTTGACAACTCTCCTGCACATGATGTGTTAAGAGGTTTGCAAGTTCTTGGCCCAGAAATCCATTCTGAAACTTCACCAATTAACTTATTCCCCCAACTTGGAGCCTTGTGACTTTTGGCAGTTTTCAAAATCAAAAAATGCCTTAAAGGAGTTGTAAAGTCAAAAGTTTTTTTTATCTTAATGCATTAAGATAAAAAGCTTTCTGTGTGCAGCAGCCCCCCTAATACTTACCGGAGCCCCATCTCTGTCCACGAGTGTCTCGGCTGTCCTGATTGGCTGAGACACAGCAGCAGTGCCATTGGCTCCCGGTTGCTGTCAAAGTCAGTTAGCCAATCAGGAAAGAGAGGGGGTGGGGCCCGTACAGTAGCTCCGTGTCTAAATGGACACAGGGAGCTTCAGCTTGGCTTGGGTGCCCCCATAGCAAGCTGCTTGCTGTGGGAGCACTCAACAGGAGGGCGGGCCCAGGAGCAGAGAAGAGGGACCCGAGAAGAGGGACCTGAGAAGAAGAGGATCCGAGCTGCTCTGTGCAAATCCACTACACAGAGGAAGTAAGTATAACAAGTTTGTTATATTTAAAGAAAAGAAAAAAAAAACAAGACTTTACAATCACTTTAAAAGGAAATTGATTTAATAACCAGTGTGCCGTGACAAAGATACTATGCAGCGTTCTGAAAAACGAATTCCAGGAATGCTTCAGGCAGTGGCAGAGCCCTCTAGAAAAGTGCATCACTTCACAAGGGGACTACTTTGAAGGTGACAACAGCTGTAGTGTATAGGTAAGCAACATTTTTTTACAGTCCATTCCGGGAATTTAATTGTTACACCTCGTACATGACTGAAGTAGAACTGTACTTAAAGCAGAGGTCCACACAAAAATGGAACCTCCGCTTTTCGGAACACTCCCCCCTCTGGTGTCACATTTGGCACCTTTCAGGGGGCAGGGGGGTGCAGATACCTGTATAATACAGGTATTTGCACCCACTTCCGGGCATAGACTCCTGCGGGAGTCACGCCCCCCCCGCTGTGTTCTGGGAAACACACAGGTACCAGAAGATAGCGGGGACGAGTTACGCTTCACTTCCTGATTCCCTCACCGACATCACGGGCACCCTGGACAGGTAAGTGTCCATTTATTAAAAGTCAGCAGCAGGGCCATCAGGGGGGTACAGGCAGTACACCTGTAAGGAGCCCGGATGGCAACCCCCCTTTTTTTTCATTTTTTTTTTTGGAAGGGACACAGAGGTCCCCAGGACCCCGGATGGCAACCCCCCCTTTTTTTTGTTCGTCAGCACCCAAAGCCCCCCGACCTCAACAATTAGCGGCGGCAGCACCCCCCCGCTCCTCAATTCATGGCACCCCCCCGCTCCTCAATCCGCGGCAGCCCCCCCCCAGCTTCTTAATTTGTGGTGGCAGCACCCCCCCGGTTTATCCTCTGCTCCAGGGGGCCCATGCCTGAAGCTGTGTAAGGGGCCCCCAAATTCCTGATCCTGGCCCTGGTCCTGACCCTGGTCAGCAGCTGCAGTATTTGTAGCTGCTGGCTTTTAGTATTTCTTTTTTAGGCGGACCTTCGCTTTAAAGTAGAACTATAGGTAAAACCTTTTTAATTTTGGATAGAGTAAGACCCCTTTCACACTGAGGCAGTTTTCAGGCGTTTTAGCGCTAAAAATAGCGCCCGTAAAGCACCTAAAAACTGTCTCCCATGCCACCCCAGTGTGAAAGCCCGAGTGCTTTCACACTGGGGCAGTGCGCTTGCGGGACAAAAAGTCCTGAAGGCAACATCTTTGGGGCGGTTTGAAAGCGCTGTATATGGCGCTGCTAAACCGCCCCTGACTATTGGAATGAATGGGCAGCGCTTCGGAAGTGTTGCAACATGGGCGCTTTTAACCCCTTCTTGGGGGTTAAAAGTGCCCTGCTAGTGGCAGAAAAGCGCAGCTTAAACAGCGGTAAAGCAATGCTAAAACAAGCGGCGCTTTACCGCTAACACAGCCCAGTATGAAAGTAGCCTAAGGGAGGGTTGGTAGCCCTGTAACATTTATTTTTGCCCTCTTTGTCCCATTGGGTCACCAGAACAAGTGTCCCCATTGGAATGTTTCCCCTCTATTACTTTTCTGGGGACAACACAAAATGTGGGATTTTCTTTTACTTTCACTTCCAATGATAATGGTAAACAGGACATATAGAGAGGGTGGCTCTCCCTAACCGGGACACAGACCGTAATAAAAACTGACAGGTATTCTAATCCATCTCCCCTCTATCCAGAACTAAAAAAATAGTAGTAATACTTTAATGATCTAAAAGCAGTCCCCAATCTCCAGGCCACGGACTGGTACATGACCTGTTGATAACCGCGCCGCACAGCGGGAGGTGAGCAGCTATCGCGGTTCGGATAGGGCTATCACAGACCTGCAGTCACCGCTCACCTCCTGCTGTGTGGCCATGCCTACATCTCCTCTCCCAGAAATACGGAAGTCTTCTCATATTAACAAGCACGTAATCACCCACTTTTTATAAATTGGAGAGCTTTCAGATCTGCAGCTCCTCCCGCCGCCTGTCCTGCTAATAGGATGACATCGTTGGCAGGGTGGGAGACTGTGTACAAGGAGAGGCAGAGAGTGAAAGGGGGCACTGTGATTAGAAAGAAAAGGATGGGGGGGGGGCTGTGATGGGGGCTGTGATATAAAGGAGACTGCACTGTAATCATCCCAGTGCCCCCTTACAGTGCAGCCCCCCCTTAAATCACAGTGCCCCTTACAGTGCAGTCCCCTTCCCATCACAGCCCCCCTTACAGTGCAGTTCCCTTCCCATCACAGTCCCCCTTACAGTGCAGTCCCCTTCCCATCACAGCCCCCCTTACAGTGCAGTCCCCGTTACAGTGCAGTCCCCTTCCCATCACAGCCCCCCTTACAGTGCAGACACCTTCCAATCACAGCCCCCCTTACAGTGCAGTCCCCTTCCCATCACAGCCCCCCTTACAGTGCAGTCCCCTTCCCATCACAGCCCTCCTTACAGTGCAGTCCCCTTCCCATCACAGCCCTCCTTACAGTGCAGTCCCCTTCCCATCACAGCCCTCCTTACAGTGCAGTCCCCTTCCCATCACAGCCCTCCTTACAGTGCAGTCCCCTTCCCATCACAGCCCTCCTTACAGTGCAGTCCCCTTCCCATCACAGCCCTCCTTACAGTGCAGTCCCCTTCCCATCACAGCCCCCCTTACAGTGCAGTCCCCTTCCCATCACAGCCCCCTTACAGTGCAGTCCCCTTCCCATCACAGTGCAGTCCCCTTCCCATCACAGCCCCCCTTACAGTGCAGTCCCCTTCCCATCACAGTCCCCCTTACAGTGCAGTCCCCTTCCCATCACAGTGCAGTCCCCTTCCCATCACAGCCCCCCTTACAGTGCAGTCCCCCTTCCCATCAAAGCCCTCCTTACAGTGCAGTCCCCTTCCATCACAGCCCCCCTTACAGTGCAGTCCCCTTCCCATCACAGCCCCCCTTACAGTGCAGTCCCCTTCCCATCACAGCCCCCCTTACAGTGCAGTCACCTTCCCATCACAGCCCCCCTTACAGTGCAGTCCCCTTCCCATCACAGCCCCCCTTTACAGTGCAGTCCCCTTCCCATCACAGCCCCCCTTACAGTGCAGTCCCCTTCCCATCACAGCCCCCCTTACAGTGCAGTCCCCTTCCCATCACAGTCCCCTTCCCATCACAGTCCCGTCTGTGTTACATTCATGTAAAAGGGATTGCACTGTAAAGGGACACTATGTAAAAGGGGGACTGTGTTGTAAAGGGGGTTGTGGTGTGAAGGGAGATTGAAGACCGACCCTGTGAATACCCCATCACCCCGCATCCCCCCGGTCCCTGGAAAAATTGGCTGCGTCAAAACCGGTTCCTGGTGCAAAAAAAGGTTGGGGACCGCTGATCTATTTTCATAAAACAGTCACAAACCTCAGTTTACTAACATGTGACAGCGGAGAAACAGGAAATATGAAAGTAGGTCACATGGACATTTAATCCAGTGGAATTTAATCAGGACACAAATACAAAAATATGAGTCAGGGGCTGAATCATGAAAAGATGAGTGCATGAAACTGAAGAAAAAAAGCCCTTCCAGCTGCTAAAAGAAACAAATAATCTGGTTGGTGGCTGTGAGCAATCGCTCCAGTCTTTTTTTTTTTTTTCTCAATTACTTTGTATTCTAAATTTCCAAAATGAAATATAGAATACCAAACATAGCTTCACAGAAAATGAGTATACACAGATACAGAGGGTATCATGATAAATATAGACAATAGGTAGGTATAGTACTGTACACAAATAATATACTACAAGAAAAAGCTGTGAGCATCCAAAAACAGCTACGCATAACGTAAAAATGACCGAGAGAGTATTTTAAAAGAAAAAGTAAAACCAGAAGTAAACAGAATAAAAAAAAAGAAGAGCAGGTGGAAAAAGAAAAATCGCCTGACAAGTCGCACCCTATTTGTGTACATGGAACTGTTCAAATTGGTGTAAATCCGACTTGCACCGATTTGAAAAAGGTTCCTGCACTATTTTTGGTCATGTGCGACTTGCATGGACATCTGTGCATGAAATAACGCAGATGTCAGCAAGCCACACATGAAATCGCACTGACCGGCGGCATTGAAATTGCACTGAAGTAGCCCGATTTCAAAGCCTCATTCTGTGTGAACGGGGGCCGGTAACCGAGCAGGACAGTGGATCTGTGGGTGTAAACACAGAGATCCACGTCCTGTCAGGGAGAGGAGACCGATGCTGTGTCCCTTGTACATAGGGACACAGATCGGTCTCCTCCCCCAGTCAGTCCCCTCCCCCCCACAGTTAGAACACATCTAGGAAACACATTTAACCCCTTCCTCACCCCCTAGTGTTAACCCCTTCCCTGCCAGTCACATTTATACAGTAATCAATGCATTTTTATAGCAGGGATCGCTGTATAAATGTGAATGGTCCCACAAATGTGTCAAAAGTGTCTGATGTGTCCGCCGCAATATCGCAGTCACAATAAAAATCGCAGATCGCCGCCATTACTAGTAAAAAAAAAAAAAAATGCTATAAATCTATCCCCTATTTTGTATCTGCTATAACTTTTGCGCAAACCAATCACTATACGCTTATTGCAATTTTTTTTACCAAAAACATGTAGAAGAATACGTATCGGCCTAAACTGAGAAAAAAAAAAAAAAAAAAAGGATTTTTATTATAGCAAAAAGTAAAAAATATAGTGTTTTTTTTCAAACTTGACCCTTCTTCTTTTGTTTATAGCGCAAAAAATACCACCAAAAGAAAGCTCTATTTGTGGGAAAAAAAGGACGCAAATTTAGTTTGGGAGTCACGTCGCACGACCGCACAATTGTCATTTAAAGTGTGACAGCGCTGAAAGCTGAAAAATGGCTTGGGCAGCAAGGGGGTTTTCGTGCCCGGTAGGAAGGTGGTTAAAGATTGCTGTTCACAAACCATCCAACTTGAAGGAGCTGGAGCAGTTTTGCAAGGAGGAATGGGAGGAATCCCAGTGGTAAGATGTGGGAAGCTCATAGAGACTTATCCAAAGCGACTTAGAGCTGTGATCGCCGCAAAAGGTGGCTCTACAAAGTATTGACTTTAGGGGGGTGAATAGACTTTTTCTATTATTTTGTCCTATTTGTTCTTTGCGTCACAATAAAATAAAAACATCTTCAAAATTGTGGGCATGTTCTGTAAATTAAATGATGCAAATCCTCAAACAATCCATGTTAATTCCAGGTTTTGAGGCAACAAAACACAAAAAATGCAAAGGGGGTGAATACTTTTGCAAGGCACTGTATCAGTGCTCATCAGTGCCACATATCAGAGTGCAGAATATTAGTACCTTCTCATCAGTTCCAAAAAGTGCCAGCCTATTAGTGTCCATCAGTGCTGCCTCATCAGCGCACATCAGTGAAGGAGAAAAAGTAAGTAACTAATTTACAAAATTTACTGACAGAAACTAAGAAAAAAAAATTTTTTTTCAACATTTTCTGCTTTTTTTTTTTTTTTTTTAGGGATAAAAAACAACAACCCAGCAATGCTTAAATACCACCAAAAGAAAGCTATATTTGTGTGAAGAAAATGATAAAAATGTCACATGGTTACAGTGTAGCATGACCGCGCAATTGTCAGTGTGACAGCGCCGAAAGCTGAAAATTGGCCTGGGCAGGAAGGGGGTGAAAGTGCCCTGTAGATAAGTGGTTAAGAAAGAGAAGCTAAACAATCTAAATTCTCATAAAAAAAGCTGAAGAATCTCATTGTGAAATAATGACAACTGCATCTATTACCGCCCCCTAGGGACATCAGAAATGGCACAAACATGCAAGAAATACTCGAAATACCTGTAAATATTGGCTTCTAAATGGTAAACAAAACATGCTTTTTTCTTAATAAACAAGAAAAAGATGCATTAAGAACATTTTTATTAAAACGAATAAATAAAATACACTGGGCTGTTGCCCAAAGAAATATTTCTGCTTTCAGAACTCTTCTATCAAAATTGAAAAACTGCAAGTATCTGATCGCTATGTGCCACACAAGTTCTAAAAGAGCACCAGGAAATATTTTGAGAATTTACCAACACAACACGAGGAATATCAAATAGAAAAACAATTAGTATGATGAAGTATGGGGTAAGTATGATGAAGTATGGGGTAAGTATGATCAAATGTAAAATCATCACTCTGCTTTACAAACTGTCCGTCACATGAAATCACTGCCTAGTGTGGTCAGTATACACTCACTGCACTCCAGGAAAGGGAAGTTCCCTTTATCAGAGATAAAGTGCTGATTGTGGAGGGGAGAAGTAGGTGAAGGAGTGAGATTTATACTAGGGAGGAGTGATGAAGGAGTGAGATTTTATACTAGGGAGGAGTGATGAAGGAGTGAGATTTATACTAGGGAGGAGTGATGAAGGAGTGAGATTTATACTAGGGAGGAGGGATGAAGGAGTGAGATTTATACTAGGGATGAGTGATGAAGGAGTGAGATTTATACTAGGGATGAGTGATGGAGTGAGATTTATACTAGGGATGAGTGATAAAGGAGTGAGATTTATACTAGGGAGGAGTGATAAAGGAGTGAGATTTATACTAGGGAGGAGTGATGAAGGAGTGAGATTTCATACTAGGGAGGGGTGATGAAGGAGTGAGATTTATACTAGGTGAGGAGTGATGAAGGAGTGAGATTTATACTAGGGAGGGGTGATGGAGTGAGATTTATACTAGGGAGGAGGGATGAAGGAGTGAGATTTATACTAGGAGGAGTGATGGAGTGAGATTTATACTAGGGATGAGTGATGGAGTGAGATTTATACTAGGGATGAGTGATGAAGGAGTGAGATTTATACTAGGGAGGGGTGATGAAGGAGTGAGATTTATACTAGGGAGGGGTGATGAAGGAGTGAGATTTATACTAGGGAGGGGTGATGAAGGAGTGAGATTTATACTAGGGAGGGAGTGATGAAGGAGTGAGATTTATACTAGGGAGGGGTGATGGAGTGAGATTTATACTAGGGAGGAGTGATGGAGTGAGATTTATACTAGGGATGAGTGATGAAGGAGTGAGATTTATACTAGGGAGGAGTGATGAAGGAGTGAGATTTATACTAGGGAGGAGTGATGAAGGAGTGAGATTTATACTAGGGAGGGGTGATGAAGGAGTGAGATTTATACTAGGGAGGGGTGATGAAGGAGTGAGATTTATACTAGGGAGGAGTGATGGAGTGAGATTTATACTAGGGAGGAGTGATGGAGTGAGATTTATACTAGGGATGAGTGATGAAGGAGTGAGATTTATACTAGGGAGGAGTGATGAAGGAGTGAGATTTATACTAGGGAGGAGTGATGAAGGAGTGAGATTTATACTAGGGAGGGTGATGAAGGAGTGAGATTTATAATAGGGAGGAGGGATGAAGGAGTGAGATTTATACTAGGGAGGAGGGATGAAGGAGTGAGATTTATACTAGGGATGAGTGATGAAGGAGTGAGATTTATACTAGGGATGAGTGATGAAGGATGTGAGATTTATACTAGGGAGGAGTGATGAAGGAGTGAGATTTATACTAGGGAGGAGTGATGAAGGAGTGAGATTTATACTAGGGAGGAGTGATGAAGGAGTGAGATTTATACTAGGGAGGAGTGAGGAGAAGTGAGATTTATACTAGGGAGGAGTGAGGAGAAGTCTTCTTTCATATAAAGGCAAGGCGTTCAATTTTTGAAAGTATGATGAATATGGGGGAGGGGCAGTGGTCCTGGTTGCTGTGCAAGGATGGAGTACTATGAACATGTTATATTTATGGGGGGGGGCAGTTCTGTGTACATGTCATATTCATAGGGGGGGGGACTGTTCTGGGTACATGTCATATTTATAGGGGGGGGGGGACTGTTCTGGGTACATGTCATATTTATAGGGGGGGGGGACTGTTCTGGGTACATGTCATATTTATAGGGGGGGGGGGGACTGTTCTGGGTACATGTCATATTTATAGGGGGGGGGGACTGTTCTGGGTACATGTCATATTTATAGGGGGGGGGGGGACTGTTCTGGGTACATGTCATATTTATAGGGGGGGGGGACTGTTCTGGGTACATGTCATATTTATAGGGGGGGGACTGTTCTGGGTACATGTCATATTTATAGGGGGGGGGGGGACTGTTCTGGGTACATGTCATATTTATAGGGGGGGGGGGGACTGTTCTGGGTACATGTCATATTTATAGGGGGGGGGACTGTTCTGGGTACATGTCATATTTATAGGGGGGGGGGGACTGTTCTGGGTACATGTTCATATTTATAGGGGGGGGGACTGTTCTGGGTACATGTCATATTTATAGGGGGGGGGGACTGTTCTGGGTACATGTCATATTTATAGGGGAGGGGGGGACTGTTCTGGGTACATGTCATATTTATAGGGGGGGGGGCTGTTCTGGGTACATGTCATATTTATAGGGGGGGGGGCTGTTCTGGGTACATGTCATATTTATAGGGGGGGGGACTGTAATGGGAAGGCCCGTGGAACTCAGAATCGCTTAGAAAGTATGAGATACCCTTGCTTCAGCTTCCCCAATGCCTCTTATGTGTCAACCACCCTGTGTCTCTATTAGGGGCACAGGGTGAATGAAAACCCCAATATGGTCTATGATAGCCATATTCAATGCTGCACATACATTGTATCTAGATTGGATGTGTACTGTGACTGTGAGGGGGGGGGGTTGTGTAATCATTGCTGTGAGGAGTTAAGGTGATTTGCATTCTATTGTCTATTGTGGCTTGTGGGAATTAAGCCTATAATTATAGGTTGTGGAACTAGCAGCAGACAGGTTAATCACCTGCCTGCTTGTGTTGTAAATGAGTCTAGGAGGGTCTGGAGACCCTTTTGGTGTGAAAGGGATAGTTAACTCTATGCCTGTGTGCATTGTACTCGGCAGACGGACCGTCTACCAACCCTTTCATTATAAGGCCTTATTTATTGCGGGGGGGGGGACTGTTCTGGGTACATGTCATATTTATAGGGGGGGGGGACTGTTCTGGGTACATGTCAGATTTATAGGGGGGGGCTGTTCTGGGTACATGTCATATTTATAGGGGGGGACTGTTCTGGGTACGTCATATTTATAGGGGGGGCTGTTCTGGGTACATGTCATATTTATAGGGGAGGGGGGCTGTTCTGGGTACATGTCATATTTATAGGGGGGGGCTGTTCTGGGTACATGTCATATTTATAGGGGGGGGGACTGTTCTGGGTACATGTCATACTTATAGGGGGGGACTGTTCTGGGTACATGTCATATTTATAGGGGGGGCTGTTCTGGGTACATGTCATATTTATAGGGGGGGGCTGTTCTGGGTACATGTCATATTTATAGGGGGGACTGTTCTGGGTACATGTCATATTTATAGGGGAGGGGGGCTGTTCTGGGTACATGTCATATTTATAGGGGGGGGCTGTTCTGGGTACATGTCATATTTATAGGGGGGGGGACTGTTCTGGGTACATGTCATACTTATAGGGGGGGACTGTTCTGGGTACATGTCATATTTATAGGGGGGGCTGTTCTGGGTACATGTCATATTTATAGGGGGGGGCTGTTCTGGGTACATGTCATATTTATAGGGGGGACTGTTCTGGGTACATGTCATATTTATAGGGGGGGCTGTTCTGGGTACATGTCATATTTATAGGGGGGGGGACTGTTCTGGGTACATGTCATATTTATAGGGGGGGGACTGTTCTGGGTACATGTCATATTTATAGGGGGGGGGGACTGTTCTGGGTACATGTCATATTTATAGGGGGGGGGGACTGTTCTGGGTACATGTCATATTTATAGGGGGGGGGACTGTTCTGGGTACATGTCATATTTATAGGGGGGGGGACTGTTCTGGGTACATGTCATATTTATAGGGGGGGGGACTGTTCTGGGTACATGTCATATTTATAGGGGGGGGACTGTTCTGGGTACATGTCATATTTATAGGGGGGGGGGGACTGTTCTGGGTACATGTCATACTTATAGGGGGGGGACTGTTCTGGGTACATGTCATATTTATAGGGGGGGACTGTTCTGGGTACATGTCATATTTATAGGGGGGGGGCTGTTCTGGGTACATGTCATATTTATAGGGGGGGGGACTGTTCTGGGTACATGTCATATTTATAGGGGGGGGGACTGTTCTGGGTACATGTCATACTTATAGGGGGGGGGACTGTTCTGGGTACATGTCATATTTATAGGGGGGGGGACTGTTCTGGGTACATGTCATTTATAGGGGGGGGCTGTTCTGGGTACATGTCATATTTATAGGGGGGGGACTGTTCTGGGTACATGTCATATTTATAGGGGGGGGGCTGTTCTGGGTACATGTCATATTTATAGGGGGGGGCTGTTCTGGGTACATGTCATATTTATAGGGGGGGACTATAAATAGGGGGGACTGTTCTGGGTACATGTCATATTTAAAGGGGGGGGGGGGCTGTTCTGGGTACATGTCATATTTATAGGGGGGGGACTATAAATAGGGGGGGACTGTTCTGGGTACATGTCATATTTATAGGGGGGGGCTGTTCTGGGTACATGTCATATTTATAGGGGGGGACTGTTCTGGGTACATGTCATATTTACAGGGGGGGGCTGTTATGGGTACATGTCATATTTATAGGGGGGGGACTATAAATAGGGGGGGGGGGACTGTTCTGGGTACATGTCATATTTATAGGGGGGGGGCTGTTCTGGGTACATGTCATATTTATAGGGGGGGGACTGTTCTGGGTACATGTCATATTTATAGGGGGGGACTGTTCTGGGTACATGTCATATTTATAGGGGGGACTATAAATAGGGGGGGGGACTGTTCTGGGTACATGTCATATTTATAGGGGGGGGGGCTGTTCTGGGTACATGTCATATTTATAGGGGGGGACTATAAATAGGGGGGGACTGTTCTGGGTACATGTCATATTTATAGGGGGGGGGGACTGTTCTGGGTACATGTCATATTTATAGGGGGGGGACTGTTCTGGGTACATGTCATATTTATAGGGGGGGGGGGGGGCTGTTCTGGGTACATGTCATATTTATAGGGGGTGGGAATGTTCTGGGTTTTATAGGGTGAAAGGTGGGATACACAGGCTCGGTGGTGGGGTGCCGGGGAGGGGGTGCCCCGGTAAGTAGAACGTACCTCGGTACCTGTCAGCGGAGAGCACAGCACCGGCGGGTCTCGGGAGGAACATGGGCTGCTGGGAGGAGCGATCCCGGAAGCAGAGAGCGGCTGTCATACGGCACGTGATTGCAGTCAGCGCGCATGCTCCGCCCGGGACAACGTCACGTGTTCACCTGCAGGAATATGTCATTCTCGGTGACACCTGTGTGCGGGGACAGGAGGGGCACCATAAACTATTCGGACAGCGGCTTCCTCTCTGTGTACTGTGACAGCTGTGTGTGTTTGTGATCCATGTCGGAGATCGTGTGCTTTATACCACCCAAGATGAATGGCATTTGGCACTGTGTACCATTAAAGGAGTAGTAAAGTTACATGTTTTTTCACCTTAATGCATCCTATGCATTAAGGTGAAAAAACATTCGACAATACCGCCCCCCCCCCCCCCCGAGCCCCCGTTTTTCTTACCTGGCCCCTCGAAAGTCCCATGCTCGTCCCCGTCATCCTCTTCGTTTTTCTGCCTGGCCGCCGATTGGCTACACTGGATAGATTGAAAGCAGCGCAGCCATTGGCTGGCGCTGCTGTCAATCACATCCAATGACGCGGCACGCCGGGGGGCGGGGCCGAGTGATACAGTCGGCGGCTATGGCCGCCGCTGTATCACGGGAGCGCGCCCGCAATCACTCCACACCATGCGAGCTCACTCGCATTAAGGTGTGGAGTCCTTGCGGGGAGGAGCCAAGACAGCCGCCGAGGGACCCCAGAAGACCAGGATCGGGGCCACTGTGTGCAAAACGAGCTGCACAGTGGAGGTAAGTATAACATGTTTGTTATTTTTAAGCAAAAAAAAAAAAAAGGTATAGTGCTCCTTTAAGCATCTTTTTTAAACAAAATTAACATTTCATCCATATTTGCTCCAATGTTCCATCCCAGCAGGTGGGATCCCCTCCATGTGGTTGCCAAGTTCAGGGATCTCTGATGTTTTCCTGCAGTGTCCAGAGGTCTGTCCTCCAGGATCCAGGACATGAGTGTCAGCGGCGTGATCAATGCTGGAAACATTCATGATCAATACAATTTGTTCCCACAGAATCCAACCATGGAACTTACTTTATCCCACTTATATCAGCGATGGGAATTATTTGATCCCACTTAGATCAAAATGGGAATTTTTTTATCCCACCTTCATCAATAATGGGAATTATTTTATACCAATTATATCAATTATGGCTATTATTTTATCCCATTTATATCAGCGATGAGAATTATTTTATCCCAGTTATATCAGCAATGAGAATTATTTTATCCCAGTTATATCAGCGATGAGAATTATTTTTTCCCATTTATATCAGCGATGAGAATTATTTTATCCCATTTATATCAGCGATGAGAATTATTTTATCCCAGTTATATCAGCAATGAGAATTATTTTATCCCAGTTATATCAGCGATGAGAATTATTTTATCCCAGTTATATCAGCAATGAGAATTATTTTATCCCAGTTATATCAGCGATGAGAATTATTTTATCCCAGTTATATCAGCGATGAGAATTATTTTATCCCAGTTATATCAGCAATGAGAATTATTTTATCCCAGTTATATCAGCGATGAGAATTATTTTATCCCATTTATATCAGCGATGAGAATTATTTTATCCCAGTTATATCAGCGATGGAAATTTAAATCAGAGTGGAGAATTATTTATATCAATTATGGGAATTATTTTATCCCACTTACCGTATATCAGCGACAGGAATTATTTGATCCCACTTATATCAAAATGGGAGTTTTTTTATCCCACCTTTATCAATAATGGGAATTATTTTATACCAATTATGGCTATTATTTTATCCCATTTATATCAGCGATGGAAATAATTTTATGCCATTTATATCAGAGTGGAGAATTATTTACGGTATATCAATTATGGGAGTTATTTTATCCCACTTACCGCATATCAGCGACGGGAATTATTTGATCCCACTTATATCAACCATGGGAATTTTTTTTATCCCGCTTACAGTGGGTACGGAAAGTATTCAGACCCCCTTAAATTTTTCACTCTTTGTTATATTGCAGCCATTTGCTAAAATCATTTAAGTTCATTTTGTTTCCTCATTAATGTACACACAGCACCCCATATTGACAGAAAAACACAAAATTGTTGACATTTTTGCAGATTTATTAAAAAAGAAAAACTGAAATATCACATGGTCCTAAGTATTCAGACCCTTTGCTGTGACACTCATATATTTAACTCAGGTGCTGTCCATTTCTTCTGATCATCCTTGAGATGGTTCTACACCTTCATTTGAGTCCAGCTGTGTTTGATTATACTGATTGGACTTGATTAGGAAAGCCACACACCTGTCTATATAAGACCTTACAGCTCACAGTGCATGTCAGAGCAAATGAGAATCATGAGGTCAAAGGAACTGCCTGAAGAGCTCAGAGACAGAATTGTGGCAAGACACTGATCTGGCCAAGGTTACAAAAAAATTTCTGCTGCACTTAAGGTTCCTAAGAGCACAGTGGCCTCCATAATCCTTAACTGGAAGATGTTTGGGACGACCAGAACCCTTCCTAGAGCTGGCCTCACTTTATTGCTAAAATTATCTGAAATTCAAGCTGTAACTGGGCGTAGTAAGATGTCCGCTGCTGCCTTCTTCTGACTGCAGGTGTTCTGTTGGACTAGCAAACCTGGTAGCGGTGGACGAAAGCGCAGCTGATGGAACGTCACTTTTTTTTTTTATTGAAAGCCCAACACACTCAAAAACATCACCAGGTGCCAAAAAAATGTGCACACCGATAAAGAGGTGACACAAAAACATGCAATGGGTGTACACAAGCCCTCTAAAATTAGAGAGCCTTGCCCTGAATCCCCCAGTAAAGAAAATAGGTGAGGACAGCCACACTCCAATCCAACGTATGTTTATTCAAGGAAAACAAGCACTACAAAAAACAGTATAACTCAGGACAACTGACGCGTTTCACACTAATTCAGTGTTTGCTCATAGAATTAGTGTGAAACACGTCAGCTGTCCTGAGTTATGCTGGTTTTTGTAGTGCCTGTTTTCCTTGAATAAACATACGTTGGATCCTCGCCTATTTTCTTTATTGCTACGTGCATTGCCGGCACTCTTGGTCCCTGAGAGAAGCACTTTCCTAATCTTGTATGCCTGGAGTGGCAATTTTTGTTTTTCCTGAATCCCCCAGGGCGTTAGGCATTAGGCTCCAAACGGGGACAAGGGTACATTATCCACTTAAGCCCCGGACCATTTGGTAGCTAGAGGACCAGAGGTGAATTCAGAATTTTGCACTGCGCTGCTTTAACTGTAAATTGTGCGGACATGCAATGTTGTACCCAAACGAAATTTGCGTCCTTTTCTTCCCACAAATAGAGCTTTCTTTTAATGGTATTTGATTGCCTCTGCGATTTTTATTTTTTGCGATATAAACGGAAAAAGTCCGAAAATTTTGAAAACAAATGATATTTCTTTTTCGTACATCACGGGACACAGAGCGACTTAGTCATTACTAATGGGTTATATAGTTTACCTTCAGGTGTTGGCACTGGCCAATTCCAAACCGGAAGTACCCTCCCCTATATAAGCCCCTCCCACCCGGGAGCACCTCAGTTTTTTGCCAGTGTCTAAGGTGTTGGCCAAAGAGTAACATGTGTTTTCACTGGGCTTGCGTACAGGTTCTTTTGGGCCTTAGTAAGCTGTTCCGGATCCCACCAAAAAAGCTTCATAGCTAAACGGTCGGTACCCGGGCCTTGCAGCAGAAGAGCAAGGTTTTGCCTGTAATGCTTCTCTTAGGAGGGCTGGACCCTGGGATCCAGAGCTCTGGTCATACCCACGACCAAGACGCTGTCTGTGCAGGGTGCTATACAGGTCCAGGGGAGTGGAATCCTTGGGAACCCGGTCCCTGAAGGTTTAATTACAATGCCTGCCGTGATAGGTGAAGTTTGGACTTTTGTGGACCAAACAAAGTCCTGCGGCGGGGATCAGGTAAGTGGGGGCCCTCAGGAACTTGGTTCTATTGGGGGACCCCCAAGCCTAATTTGTCTTTCTGTCTGTTACCTAACGGTATTCCCGCTAAATATCTGTGTTTGCCTATAACTACTGAAAATGTAAAATTTTAATAGTAGTCAAGAAAAAAAAAAAAAAAAAACAGGGACCGCGGTACCTGTGTTAAACCACTAGAGGCCGCTGTAGTCCATTTTTCTTGTAAATGTGGATCTTTGGTTTTCTCAACTCAAAAGATCCAGGCAGCTGGTAAGTTTCTCTGAGGGAATCCACTTCCTCTGCCCTGTTGCTGCGTTCATCCACCGCACAGGCCCTCCGGCAAAAAGGGCCCTGGCTCCTAGTCCTCTGTTGGTTTTCGAAAAGGGCGCCATTGGCGCACGGGCGCGCGCGCGGGCGCGTGCACGCGCCTCCTATGAAAAAAAAGGGGCGGGGCGGGTGGATGACGCTCGATGCGCGCCGCGGCGCTTCTGCGCATGTGCGGGCGTCCCAGCATGGTTAAAAGACACAGTACAAGTGTCAGCTGCATGCAAACAGAGCTAGCAACAAACAGTGGCACACAGAGGCGGTTGATGCAGGCATCCCCATAGAAAGGCACTTTAGTGGACACCAGCTGGTATATAGCAGCACCTGTGTTAGACTATTACCAGCAAAAATTGGTGTATGACGACGGGAATACCTCAGCTTTGTGCTTAAAGGATATGTCGTCCAGACGCTCCGGAAATAGATCTTCCAGGAAGCCAAAGGGGTCTCCATCAGGCTCTGAGGATATTGGGCATGCTTGCACTGCACCAATCTCCCCTGAGAATGCAGAGGTCAGTAGCCGTAGAAACCCCGCAGGAATGCCTGGTGCTGCGGCTGTCCCCAGTCCACCTGCTCCTGTATATATAACAGAGGAGGTTTTATCCTCAACTCTGGGAGGATTGGAAGAGAGATTAACAGCATTGATCGCTGCTTCCCTGTCACAGGAAAAGCGCGTCCGATCTCCGTCTCCTCCTTCAGAGTGCCTGTTAGTGGAGGAACAGCCCCACACAGAGATCGACCTACCTGAAGGGGATCAGGATGAGGTTGATTCACTTATAGAGGAATCAACAGTGGAAGAACCTTTCTCAGCTTCTCAGGCTGAAAGATTATGGGTTCAGTCTCTGACTAACATGGTCCGATCAGCATTTAAAATGCCTCTGGCGGAACCACCATCCACTACGGTTTCCTCGCTGGGGTCGCTAAAAGCTCCCCAGGCGGTCTGTTCCTTCCCAATCCACCCTTTATTAGAAGGGCTTATTTACCAGGATTGGGAGCATCCTGATAAAATATTTGCTCCCCCCAAGAGATTTCCGGTGATCTATCCCATGGAGGATAAGTTCATAAGAAAATGGAGGGTCCCTATAGTGGACGCAGCCATCTCTTCTGTTAACAAATCACTGACATGTCCAGTAGATAATGTTCCAATGTTCAAAGACCCAATAGATAAAAAATTGGAGTCTTTACTAAAATCTGCTTTCTCTACAGCAAGTATGGTGACACAACCTGCGGTAGCAGCGATTGGAGTCTGCCAAGCAGTGAAAGATCAGTTGAAACAAGTCTTAAGGGACTTACCAGATCAGCAGGCTCATGCCCTAGCTGACCTGCCTAGAGCCTTGTGTTTTGCGGTGGACGCCATAAAGGATACAATCCAACAGGCCTCCCGCTTTACGCTGTCTATAGTACATATGCGTAGGCTTCTGTGGCTCAAAAACTGGTCTGCTGAAGCTCCCTGTAAAAAACTGCTGGTTAGCTTCCCATTTCATGGAGAACGCTTATTTGGAGAAGATCTGGACAAATATATCCAGAAAATTTCTGCCGGTAAAAGTTCACTCTTACCGGTTAAGAACAAGGGTAGAAGTCCTTCTTTTAAGAGGCCTACCTCTCCAGTCCCGGGCACATCGGCTGTGAAGCAGTTCCGACGGCCTCCGCGGTCAAATTCAGGGGGCAGAAATCAGGGACAATCACAGGGTAACAAGAAGCCCTGGATCAAGAGAGGTACAAAACCTCCCCCTAAGGCATGAAGTATTGCCCCCGCTCAATCGGGTGGGGGGAAGACTTCAGTTGTTCACAGAGACCTGGCGGGACACCATCAGAGACAGATGGGTGCTCTCCGCAGTAAGTCTGGGATACAAGCTGGAGTTAAAAGGCACTCCTCCTGCCCAATTTATGAGGTCAAACGTGCCAAGAGATCCCCAAAAGAGAGGATCCCTCCTTCTGGCACTAGAACAACTATTGCTCCAAGGGGTAATCATGAAGGTTCCCCTGGAAGAAAGCGGATTCGGGTTTTACTCGAACCTTTTCACAGTCCCCAAACCAAATGGGGACGTGAGGCCCATATTAAATCTAAAAGGGCTAAACAAGTTCCTAAATATCAGGACCTTTCGGATGGAGTCGATCCGATCAGTGGCCACCGCCCTACAAGGGCAGGAATGGCTAGCCTCGATCGACATAAGGGATGCTTATCTGCATATTCCCATCTTTCCGGCCCATCAGAAATTTCTACGCTTTGCAGTAGAAGGGCGCCATTTTCAGTTCAGAGCCTTACCTTTCGGTCTGGCCACAGCACCACGAGTGTTCACAAAAATTCTGGCCCCATTATTGGCCAATCTAAGAACACAGGGTGTAACGATAATGGCATATCTAGACGACCTGCTACTAATAGACCACTCAGTGGAAAAGCTGGAAGTAGCTATTCACAAGACAATCGAGTATCTGGAATATCACGGTTGGATTATCAACCGGGACAAGTCAGCTCTAAGACCAGTCAAAAGTCTGGAATACTTAGGGCTAAGGCTGGATTCAAATCAGAGAAAGATTTTCTTACCTCCAGAGAAGGTGTCGTCTTTAAGAAATTTGACCCACTTAGTGGGTACAAAAAGAAAACCATCCATACGTCTCTGCATGAGGCTGCTGGGAAAGATGGTGGCTTCATTCGAAGCGGTACCCTACGGTCAATTCCATTCAAGGAATTTGCAAAGGGCCATACTGTCAGCCTGGAACAAAAAAGTTCAGGCTTTAGACTTACCAATGTCCCTGTCCCCTTCCGTTCGCAAGAGCCTCCATTGGTGGTTGGTGCCCCAGAATCTGGAAAGAGGGAAACCCTTCAGTCCGGTTTCTTGGAAGGTGGTCACTACAGATGCCAGCCTCATCGGCTGGGGGGCAGTGCTGGAGCAATGGTCTCTCCAGGGCAGGTGGTCAGAAGCAGAAAAGGCCCTGCCCATCAATCTCTTAGAGATACGAGCAGCCCGGTATGCCCTAGTAGCATGGACATCCAAACTCCAGGGGTCCCCTGTCAGAATTCAATCAGACAATGCCACGGCAGTGGCATATATCAATCATCAGGGTGGCACCAAAAGTCGTGCAGCCCAGAAGGAAGCAAATTGCATCCTGGAGTGGGCAGAAAGATATGTCCCAGCCATATCCGCGGTTTTCATCCCAGGAGTGGAAAATTGGAGAGCGGACTTTCTAAGTCGCCAACAATTATGCCCGGGGGAATGGTCTCTTCACCCCGAGGTTTTCCAGGCAATATGCCAGCGGTGGGGAACACCGGATGTAGATCTGCTAGCATCCAGATTCAACGCAAAGGTGGACAGGTTTGTGTCTCGCACAAGGGATCCCCTAGCTTGCGGCTCGGATGCCCTAGTGTTCCCTTGGGATCGGTTCAAGCTGATATATGCATTCCCACCGCCACAATTGTTACCGCGATTACTCCGCAGAATCAGGGTAGAAAAGAAACCAGTGATTCTGGTGGCTCCAGCGTGGCCCCGAAGGGCATGGTACGCGGAGATGGTAAAAATGTCAGTGAGGAGTCCTTGGACCCTCCCACTTCGTCCGGACCTGCTGTCGCAAGGACCGATATACCACCCTTCCTTACCAGCCCTAGGTTTGACGGCCTGGCTATTGAAGCCCACATTCTGAAAAAGAGAGGGCTCTCTAATTCTGTGGTATCTACCATGATCAATGCCAGGAAACCGGTATCCAGGCAGATCTATTATAGGATCTGGAAAGCGTACATTACGTGGTGTGAGACCAAGAAATGGCATCCACGTAAGTACATGATAGGGAGGATTCTGGACTTCCTACAATGGGCTGTAGATAGGAAGCTGGCCTTGAGTACTATCAAGGGTCAGATTTCGGCCTTGTCAATATTTTTTCAAAGGCCCTTGGCTTCGCATTCACTAGTCAAAGCCTTTATACAAGGAGTGATGCGTATTAGCCCTCCGGTTAGTATTCCCATATGTCCTTGGGACTTAAACCTGGTTCTGTCGGTTCTACAGAAACAACCGTTTGAACCATTACAACACATTTCCTTGGTTCTTCTCACCAGGAAATTGGTTTTCTTAGTAGCCATTTGTTCGGCTAAAAGAGTGTCGGAATTAGCAGCTATGTCCTGTAAGGAGCCATATCTGGTTGTCCATAAGGACAGAGTAGTATTACGTCCTCATCCAGCCTTTCTTCCTAAGGTGGTATCGAGGTTTCATTTGAACCAAGATGTGGTTCTTCCTTCTTTTTTCCCCAAACCTATCTCAGTAGAGGAAAAGTTATTACATTCTTTGGATGTGGTAAGAGCAGTTAAAGCTTATCTAAAAGCCACTGCTCAGATTCGCAGAACGGATTCTTTGTTTGTTCTGCCGGAAGGCCCCAGAAGGGGTCAGGCAGCATCAAAATCTACTTTAGCCAAGTGGATTCGACAGGTCATAATACAAGCCTATGGCTTGAGAAAGAGACCGCCTCCGTTCAAAGTTAGGGCGCACTCCACAAGAGCGGTTGGAACTTCATGGGCAGTGCATCACCAGGCCTCCCTGGCTCAAGTATGTAAGGCCGCAACATGGTCTTCGGTACACACGTTTACTAGATTCTATCAGGTAGACGTTAGAAGTCAGGAGGATGTCGCCTTTGGGCGCAGTGTGTTGCAGGCCGCAAAAGATCCTCATGCCTGATGGCGCCCAGCTTATGTACCCCCCCCCTCATTTGGCATTGCTTTGGGACGTCCCATTAGTAATGACTAAGTCGCTCTGTGTCCCGTGATGTACGAAAAAGAAAAAGGGATTTTTATAACAGCTTACCTGTAAAATCCTTTTCTTGGAGTACATCACGGGACACAGAGCTCCCACCCCTCTTTTTGGGACACTTATTGCTTGGCTACAAAACTGAGGTGCTCCCGGGTGGGAGGGGCTTATATAGGGGAGGGTACTTCCGGTTTGGAATTGGCCAGTGCCAACACCTGAAGGTAAACTATATAACCCATTAGTAATGACTAAGTCGCTCTGTGTCCCGTGATGTACTCCAAGAAAAGGATTTTACAGGTAAGCTGTTATAAAAATCCCTTTTTTCTAATTTTTGTTATAAGAAAAATCGAATAAACTCAATTGTAGTCATACATTTAGGCCAAAATGTATTCAGCCACATGTTTTTAGTAAAAAAAATGTCAATAAGCGTATATTTATTGGTTTGCGCAAAAGTTATAGAGTTTACAAACTAGGGTACATTTTCTGAAATTTACACAGCTTTAAATTTATGACTGCCTATCTCATTTCTTGAGGTGCTAAAATGACAGGGCAGTACAAAACCCCCCCAAATGACCCCATTTTGGAAAGTAGACACCCCAAGGAAATTGCTGAGAGGCATGTTGAGCCCATTGAATTTTTTATTTTTTTGTCCCAAGTGATTGAATAATAACTAAAAAAAAAAAAAATAATTACAAAAAGTTGTCACTAAATGATATATTGCTCACACATGCCATGGTTATATGTGGAATTTCACCCCAAAATACATTTTGCTGCTTCTCCTGAGTACGGGGATACCACATGTGTGGGACTTTTTGGGAGCCTAGCCGCGTACGGGACCCCGGAAACCAAGCACCGCCTTCAGGATTTCTAAGGGCGCAAATTTTTGATTTCACTCCTCACTACCTATCACAGTTTCGAAGGCCATAAAATGCCAAAATAGCACAAAACCCCCCCAAATGACCCCATTTTAGAAAGTAGACACCCCAAGGAAATTGCTGAGAGGCCTGTTGAGCCCATTGAATATAATTTTTTTTGTCCCAAGTGATTGAATAATGACAAAAAAAAAAAAAAATTACAAAAAGTTGTCACTAAATGATATATTGCTCACACATGCCATGGTTATATGTGGAATTACACCCCAAAATAAATTTTTCTGCTTCTCCTGAGTACGGGGATACCACATGTGTGGGACTTTTTAGGAGCCTAGCCGCGTACGGGACCCCGAAAACCAAGCACCGCCTTCAGGATTTCTAGGCACAAATTTTTGATTTCACTCCTCACTACCTATCACAGTTTCGAAGGCCATAAAATGCCAAAATCGCACAAAACCCCCCCAAATGACCCCATTTTGGAATATAGACACCCCAAGCTATTTGCTGAGAGGAATGGCGAGTATTTTACAGCTCTCATTTGTTTTTGAAAATGAAGAAAGAAAATATATATATTGTGACAGCAGGAAGGTAAAGTCACCTGGTTGCATCCAGGGGGGTAGATATATTTCGCCCAGATTCAGGCTTTACGCCGACTTATACAACTAGGCGGAGAGTTGTATAAGCCCAGCTAAGGCTAGTGGGCTCATGGATGACTCATACCTCTAGGGAGAGTGCTGGGCGTCGTGCAGACAGGGAGTTGAGTAGACCAGCTGAAGCCTGTCAGTTCGTTTAAGGCCTCTATAAAAACTCCCAGATTCATTAGGTGTTAGCTCATGCCTGGAACCAGACCTGTGTGGACTGTCTAGGGAGAGTGAAACCCTGTGCGGTGAGACAAAGCCTGTGTGGCTATTTGCTTGGACATTTAAAACCAGGGACTTAGGGACTAGGACAGCACTAGGCTGATCCCAGTTGTTAGTTAGGAAACCTGTATGTTTAGTTAGAGGTCAAATTGACCAGGATTTATTTTGTTTATGTTTCTTTTGCTTTGCTGTGTTTTGTCACTGTAAATAGAAAATAAACCGCACCTTTTTGATTTTGAAAACCACAACCTCCGTTTGCTGGGCCTGTTTTTGTGTGGGGAGCCCATCCCGGGGGTCACCCACACCCGCTGCCGAGCTAACCCCCTCACAGTTGGTGGAGAACCAGTGGCAGTTTTTTTTTAAGCCAGCATGGAGGAGATACTGAAACAGCTGGCTCTAGCAAATGCCAATCAACAGCATACAAATGCAGGTTTGCAAAAGAGCCTTGCAGCCCAGCAGCAAGCTCATCAACAGAGCCTTGCAGCCCAGCAGCAGACAAACGCAACTTTGCAACAGAGTCTGGAGGCTCAGCAACAAGCCCAGCAGCAATCTGAGGCCCGCTTCATAGACCTGTTGCAGAAGCAAGAGCAGAGACTACAACAACAGATGGAAGCAGTAATGCAGCAACGTCCGCAGACCAGTGAGGAAAGCCGTCCCACTAATACCGCGTCCTTTGGGGTCAGTCGTTTATTGACAAAAATGACTGGAGAGGATGATCCAGAGGTATTTTTGACCACATTTGAAAGGACCGCTGAAAGAGAAAAGTGGCCTGAGGAGCAGTGGGCTGGACTGGTGGCTCCTCTGTTAACTGGTGAATCGCAAAAAGCTTACTATGACCTAGAGCCTAACCAAGCAAAAGACTATGTGATGCTAAAAGCTGAAATATTGGCAAGGCTGGGTGTCACCCTGGCTGTCCGGGCTCAGCGTGTGCATAACTGGACTTTCCAGCTTGGAAAACCCCCCAGGTCTCAAATGTATGATCTCATTCACCTGAGCAGAAAGTGGCTACAGCCAGAGACTTTGTCCGCACCAAAGATTGTGGAACGTGTTGTAATGGATCGGTTTTTGAGAGCTCTTCCTACTGCCATCCAAAAGTGGGTAAGCCATGGAGACCCAGAGATGGCCGATGGTCTTGTGGATCGTGTGGAGAAATACTTGGCTACAGAGAACCTGACGGCCTCTTCCAGAGACACTCGGACTTTCCACCCTAAGACCAGACCATCCCCAGGGGCGGATAAGAGGATTCCAAGGGGTGAGGGTGGAGAGAGTGAGAGGGTGGGAGCTCTACCCCAAGTTTGGCGAGAACAGCCTGGGAAATCAGCGGCTCAAGAGGCGGCAAGAAGGATCGTTTGCTACCGCTGCCGGCAAGCGGGACATATTGCAGCCAATTGCCCGGTTGTGGAGGAACCCATGCAGTGTGACTTTCTGACGGGCAGACGTCAGTCGCTGTGTGCGACAGTCGCATGCACTGCCATTCGAGGAACTGAGAAACATTTATGCAAAATGTGTGTTAATGGTAGAAATGTTGTGGTATTGCTGGATTCAGGTAGCCTTGTGACCCTGATAAAGGCTGAGTTAGTTAAAACAGAGGTCTCTGGGAATAGCAAGGTAGCTGTTATTTGTGTGCATGGGGACACCCGAGAGTATCCAGTGACTACAGTGTGTTTCGAGACCCCCAAAGGTACCCTCTTTCATCCAGTGGGCTTAGTATCTCAGTTACCGCATGACGCCATTGTGGGAAGGGATTTTCCGAAGTTCTGGGAACTGTGGGATGATCCTGAGCCCCCCACTGGTGCCCCTATGTACCAGGAATGTGATAGCCAGAACTCCCCTGAGAGTGGTGAGGACTCTCCGGAATTTCCCTTATCAGTATTGGCAGGGGAGACTCAAGAAACTGGAGAGGAGCCCACCTCCTCAGACGAAAACCTACCGTCTGTGGAGTTTTCTGATCTTGAGGTTCACAGGGAAAACTTTGCCACAGAACAGTTGAAAGACCCCGCCCTAATAAAGGCACGGGAAAACGTAGTGAAAATAGATGGCGAGTTAGTGAACCCAGATAATACCTGCACTTACCCATACTTCAGCGTAGAGAAGGACCTACTGTATCGGGTGGCAAAAAGGGCAGAAAAAACCGTTGAGCAGCTTGTGGTGCCCAAACCTTACAGGAAGTTGGTGTTGGAGTTGGCTCATGGGCACATTCTTGGAGGTCATCTGGGGACAGAGAAAACCCGAGAGAGGGTATTACAGAGATTCTATTGGCCGGGGGTGATGAAGGACATAGAAAATTATTGTTCCTCCTGCCCTGTGTGTCAGAGGTCGGCCCCGATGCCACATTTCCGTAGCCCGCTGGTCCCTCTACCCATCATTGAGGTCCCGTTTGAGAGGATCGCCATGGATTTGGTAGGTCCTATAATCAAGTCCGCTAGGGGGCACCAGTACATATTAGTTATAATGGACTATGCCACCCGTTATCCAGAAGCGATCCCTCTCCGAAATACCTCGGCCAAAACCATAGCCAAAGAGCTATCTCTTGTGTTTAGCCGGGTGGGTATTTGTAAAGAACTGCTTACGGACCAAGGTACACCCTTTATGTCCCGGGTTATGAAGGAGCTGTGTAAATTGTTCAAAGTGACGCAATTACGTACATCTGTGTATCACCCCCAAACCGATGGGCTGGTTGAAAGATTCAACAAAACCCTAAAACAAATGTTGAAGAAAGTGGTGGATAGAGATGGAAAGGATTGGGACTGTCTACTTCCTTATCTGATGTTTGCTATTAGGGAGGTGCCCCAATCCTCTACGGGATTCTCCCCCTTTGAGTTACTGTATGGGAGACACCCAAGAGGGCTGTTGGATATTGCCAAGGAAACTTGGGAAAGTGAGAGTTCTCCCCACAGGAGTGTGATTGAGCATGTCGCCCTGATGCAAGACCGAATTGCACAGGTAATGCCCATCGTGAAGGAACATTTGGCCCAAGCGCAGTTAGCACAGCAGAGAGTGTACAACCGTGGAGCCAAGACCCGTACCTTTTCCCCGGGGGATAGGATACTGGTACTTGTCCCTACGGTTGAAAGTAAATTCCTTGCCAAATGGCAAGGCCCCTACGAGATAATGGAAAAAGTGAGCGAAGTGAATTACAAGGTCAGACAACCAGGAAGGCGAAAGCCCGAACAGATCTATCACGTTAATCTGTTGAAAGCCTGGAGGGATAGAGAGTCCCTAGTCGCAGACACTTGGTCACCAGCTCAAACTGGTTGCATGATTCCTGAGGTTGGAATAGCAGCCACCTTGTCACAACCCCAACAACAGGAGGTTAAGGAGTTTGTGCTTCGCAACAAGGAGGTATTCTCTGAGCTGCCGGGACAAACATCTGGGGTAGAGCATGACATCATTACCCCGCCCGGTGAAAGGGTGAAGTTAAAACCCTATCGGATCCCAGAGGCCCGACGGGAGGCAATACGGGAGGAAGTACAGAAAATGCTGAACTTAGGGGTGATAGAGGAGTCCCAAAGTGATTGGTCTAGTCCCATTGTGTTGGTGCCTAAACCGGATGGGAGCTGGCGATTTTGTAACGATTTTCGTCAGTTGAACAAAGTTACAAAATTTGACACCTACCCCATGCCACGTATAGATGAGTTGATCGACCGGCTGGGAACAGCCCGATACATGACGACTCTTGACCTCACAAAAGGGTATTGGCAAATCCCCCTGGCCAAGTCGGCCAAAGAGAAAACCGCATTTGTAACCCCAGACGGGGCGTTCCAATATAAAAGAATGCCGTTCGGGTTACAGAATGCGCCGGCCACATTCCAGCGGAAAATGGACCAGATGCTGAGGCCCCATCGGAAGTATGCTGCGGCTTACTTGGATGACGTAATTGTCCATAGCACAGATTGGGCCTCACATCTGCCAAAAGTGCAAGCAGTCCTGGACTCTGTTCGGGAAGCGGGGTTTACGGCTAACCCCAAGAAGTGTACCATTGGGCAGGAAGAGGCCAAATATCTTGGGTACACCATTGGGAGGGGAGTAATAAAACCCCAACTCAACAAAGTCGAGGCCATCCAGAGTTGGCCACGTCCCAACAGCAAGAAGCAGGTACGAGCCTTTCTGGGAATCGCTGGGTATTATCGGCGATTCATTCCCCACTTTGCTTCTAAGGCTGTGCCCCTAACCAACCTGACGAAGGGGAAAGGGTCGGTCATGATTAAATGGACCCCCGAGGCTGAGGCAGCATTCCAATTCTTGAAACAAGCCTTATGTAGCCAGCCAGTGTTGTACTCACCCGACTTCTCTAAAGACTTTGTCGTACAAAGTGATGCGTCAGATGTGGGGTTAGGAGCAGTATTGTCCCAGGTCTGGAACGGGGAAGAGCACCCAGTCATTTACCTCAGCAGGAAGTTGAAGTCCCATGAGGTAAATTACGCCACCGTTGAAAAGGAGTGTTTAGCGGTGAAGTGGGCTCTAGATTCCCTTCGGTACTACCTGCTAGGTAGGCACTTTGACTTGGTTACGGATCACGCTCCATTAAAGTGGATGGCTCAAAACAAGGAAACAAATAGAAGAGTGAATAGGTGGTTCCTGGCCCTCCAGGAATTCAACTTCACAGTAAAGCATCGCCCTGGCGTTCAAATGGGGAATGTGGATGCTTTGTCTCGAGTACATGAATGCCTGATTGCTGGTGTTCCAACCCCGAGGTTAAAACAAGAGGGGGGGGTATGTGACAGCAGGAAGGTAAAGTCACCTGGTTGCATCCAGGGGGGTAGATATATTTCGCCCAGATTCAGGCTTTACGCCGACTTATACAACTAGGCGGAGAGTTGTATAAGCCCAGCTAAGGCTAGTGGGCTCATGGATGACTCATACCTCTAGGGAGAGTGCTGGGCGTCGTGCAGACAGGGAGTTGAGTAGACCAGCTGAAGCCTGTCAGTTCGTTTAAGGCCTCTATAAAAACTCCCAGATTCATTAGGTGTTAGCTCATGCCTGGAACCAGACCTGTGTGGACTGTCTAGGGAGAGTGAAACCCTGTGCGGTGAGACAAAGCCTGTGTGGCTATTTGCTTGGACATTTAAAACCAGGGACTTAGGGACTAGGACAGCACTAGGCTGATCCCAGTTGTTAGTTAGGAAACCTGTATGTTTAGTTAGAGGTCAAATTGACCAGGATTTATTTTGTTTATGTTTCTTTTGCTTTGCTGTGTTTTGTCACTGTAAATAGAAAATAAACCGCACCTTTTTGATTTTGAAAACCACAACCTCCGTTTGCTGGGCCTGTTTTTGTGTGGGGAGCCCATCCCGGGGGTCACCCACACCCGCTGCCGAGCTAACCCCCTCACAATATATATATATATATATATTTTTTTTTTCAATTTTCAAAACTTTGTGACAAAAAGCGAGATCTGCAAAATACTCACAATACCTCTCAGCAAATAGCTTGGGGTGTCTACTTTCCAAAATGGGGTCATTTGGGGGGGTTTTGTGCTATCTGGGCATTCCATGGCCTCCGAAACTGTGATAGGCAGTGAGAAGTGAAATCAAAAATTTACACCCTTAGAAAGCCTGAAGGCGGTGCTTGGTTTTTGGGGTCCCGTACATGGCTAGGCTCCCAAAAAGTCTCACACATGTGGTATCCCCGTACTCAGGAGAAGCAACAGAATGTATTTTGGG
Organism: Rana muscosa; assembly: GCA_029206835.1. NCBI lineage: Eukaryota > Metazoa > Chordata > Amphibia > Anura > Ranidae > Rana > Rana muscosa. The sequence goes on from CM055120.1 coordinate 78,474,758, forward strand.
GTGTAATTCCACATATGCCCATGGCATGTTTGAGCAATATATCATTTAGTGACAACTTTGTGCAAAAAAAAAAAAAAAAATTGTCGTTTTTCCGCAACTTGTGTCAACATATAAAATATTCCATGGACTCGACATGCCTCTCAGTATATAGCTTGGGGTGTGTACTTTCCAAAATGGGGTCATTTGGGGGGGTTTTGAACTGTTCTGGCATTTTATACACAACATTAGGAAGCTTACATCCACTCTTCTAACCACTTGAAGACAAAGCCCTTTTTGACACTTTTTGTTTACATGAAAACATTTTTTTTTTTGCAAGAAAATTATGTTGAACCCCCAAACATTATATATATATTTTTAAAGCAAATGCCCTACAGATTAAAATGGTGGGTGTTGCATTTTTTTTTTCTACACAGTATTTGCGCAGCGATTTTTCAAACGCATTTTTTGGGTTAAAAAATACACTTTTTTTAATTTTAATGCACTAAAACACACTATATTGCCCAAATGTTTGATGAAATAAAAAAGATGATCTTAGGCCGAGTACATAGATACCAAACACGACATGCTTTAAAATTTCGCACAAACGCGCATTGGCGACAAACTACATACATTTTTAAAAGCCTTTAAAAGCCTTTACAGGTTACCCCAGTAGATTTACAGAGGAGGTCTACTGCTAAAATGATTGCCCTCGATCTGACCTTCGCGGTGATACCTCACATGCATGGTGCAATTGCTGTTTACATATGACGCCAGACCGACGCTTGCGTTCGCCATTGGGCAAGAGCAGGGCAGGACAGGGGTGCTTTTTTTTTTTTTTTTTTTTTTATTATTAATTTTGCTTTTTTATTTTATTTTTAAATTGTTCCTTCCAAGTATTTTTTTTTTTTATCATTTTTATTGTTATCTCAGGGAATGTAAATATCCCCTATGATAGCAATAGGTAGTGACAGGTACTCTTTTTTTGAAAAAACTGGGGTCTTCTAGACCCTAGATTTTTCCTCTGCCCTCAAAGCATCTGACCACACCAAGATCGGTGTGATAAAATGCTTTCCCAATTTCCCAATGGCGCTTTTTATATCCGGGGGGGGCATTCCCTCCCACTGCTTGTAAAAGCAGTCCAGAGGCTAATTAGCCGCTAGGATTGCTTTTACATGAAAGCCGGCCGCAGGCTGAAAAGAATGATACCAAGATGATACCTAAACCCGCAGGCATCATTCTGGTATAAACATTCAAAGTCCAGCAACATACCAGTACGTTGCTGGTCCTTGTTGGACATGTATTGTAATCTTTTTATTTCATGCAGCCAGTTGGCTGAACGAAAAAAGAGATTGATCGGTGGGTATGCCCACCATTAGAATACCGCCCTTCATCCACCCACTTCCAATGATGGGCATACACGCACCATTTATATATGCCGAAGCATGGGGGCATCCTCCCGCAAAAAAGTTATGCCGCACACACATGGTCGGACTTTTCCACGGGCAAGCCTCCGTCGGAATTTCGACCGTATGTACGCGGCATTAGGAGCAAAATCGCTCCTCCGCCCCTGCTGCCCCAATGCTTCGGCATATTTGCTTTTTTTTTTTAACTGTGGTGGTGAAATCACCTCCTACAGCACTGGAGTCGCAGGGATCAGGCCTGTCTCTGCGAACGCTGCAGTTATGTGTGTTTTTGTTTTGTAAGTGACAGTGATCGATCGATACTGCACTTGGGTGGCCTGGGCTGGACGGAGGGGCAAAACGCAGGTGCCAGCAGGTATCTGGGCTGATCCTGCTAACACTGCGTTTTTGGGAACCCTAAACTGCTGGGGACGCTAGTATAGATCTGATCAGATCAGATATTGATCTGTTCAGATACTATACCACTAAGGGGGGTGTATGCTTCACGCGTGGGTGTTAGCGTTACTGGCACTAACCTGACGCTGCCTGGGGTGTGACTCAGACCCTCTCTGACGCTAAAACCTAATTGATATCACCCGCCGGGCGATCAGGGGGTTAAACCTTTATTGGGTTATATACAAGGCGGGTGCCCTGACACTATAAAAAGCAAACTAACTAACCAGCGTCACCCGTAACACTTATATGGTGATCACTGGTGAAAGGGTTAACTAGGGGCAATCAGGGGGTTAAAACCTTTATTAGATAATATATGGGGGTACCTGACGCTATAAAAACCTGCGGCGAACCTAAAAAAAATTACCAGCTACCGATCTGCATCACCGACACTAAGACAGCGTTTAGAAAAACGATTGCTTAGCGACAGTGGTGATGGGGGTGAAAGGGTTACCTGGGGGGGCGATCAAGGGGGTTAAACCTTTATTAGATAATATATTGGGGTACCTGACGCTATAAAAACATGCGGCGAACCTAAAAAAAAATACTGGCTACGATCTGCATCACCGACACTAAGACAGCGTTTAGAAAAACAATTGCTTAGCGACAGTGGTGATAGGGGGTGAAAGGGTTACCTGGGGGGCGATCAAGGGGGTTAAACCTTTATTAGATAATATATTGGGGTACCTGACGCTATAAAAACCTGCGGCGAACCTAAAAAAAATTACCGGCTACCGATCTGCATCACAGACACTAAGACAGCGTTTAGAAAAACGATCGCTTAGTGATAGTGGTGATAGGGGGTGAAAGGGTTACCTGGGGGGCGATCAAGGGGGTTAAACCTTTATTAGATAATATATTGGGGTACCTGACGCTATAAAAACCTGCGGCGAACCTAAAAAAAATTACTGGCTGCCGATCGGCATCACTGACGCTAAGACAGCGATCAGAAAAATGATCGCTAAGCGACAGTGGTGATAGGGGGTGAAAGGGTTATCTGGGGGGTGATCAGGGGGTTAAACCTTTATTGGGGGGGTTAGGGGGCTACACTGGACCTAAGACTAAACTTTGGTGACACTTTTACAGTCACAAATGTCACTGATTGCAGTGATCACTAAATAAATGGTCACTGCAATCAGTGACACTGTGACTGGGGGCTGGGGGGGTGATCTGGGGGGTGATCTGGGGGGGCCTGGGGGGGCGATTTATGTCCCTATGTGTCCTGGTGTCAGTGTAGTGTTGTGTGCACTGACCTGATGTCTTCTCTTGTACGGCGCTCGGTATATGTGAGCGCCGCACCAGAGATGACATCACTTCCTCCTGCTCCCTCTGTCTGACACAGACAGAGGGGGCATTTCTATTCGCCGGGAGCGATCGCGAGGGGGTGGCCAGAAACGAATGGCTGCCCCCTCATCCCGGAACGCTCCCGGACACTTAGCCACCGCTCACTGTATAGAAGGGGGGTCCGATTGGACCCCCCAACTGTACAAAGGCAATTACGTACACTCTACGTGATTGTGCCTGTCGGTGCCATTCTGCCGACGTATATATACAGTGAGCGGTCGTTAAGTGGTTAAACTTGGTCCATCTGGCCGAAACCAGACAGACCCCTTTCTCCGGAGGGTCTGCCGAAACAAACCCACCAAAGTACTAGGTGGGGCTCCCCCGAAGGGAGACCCCATGAGAGAGGGCGAACTAAGCCAGAAGGCCATGTCCACTTCCTCCCAAGACTTTCAAGGCAGACCCGAGGATCTACACCCTACCAGTCACACGTGCAAAAACCGTGTACAAACACAAAACTACAAAAAGTGACAAACAAAGTTATAAATAAAAGAAAGTGGGGGAGGTTCCCTTACCTAATCTGAAGGGTCACCAAATCTGACAAAACACCAGCATAGTTGTGTTATGAAATAAGAGGACTTCCAGGTCTTATGGAAGGGTCATAGTGGAGATTATCACTAAGCAATCAATGATCAGTTTTCAATAAATGGGAACTACCATCAAATATGGAAGAGGGTGCCGGTTGTCAGTCCACGTCTCCAGTGCATTGAGGAGACCCGTGTGTCCTACTTACCTAAGCGTATTGGGTCTCTGTACCACCGAGCTAGGACTGAAACCCCTCTAAATGTCTATGGGGTGTATACCCCCATCTATTTCTTATTTCTGAAAGCCCAAGTGTCTTGCCACCTTTGGTAACATGTTATAGCTGCACTTATCATTTCTTTGGCCAATATTGGAAAGTTCTCTCATGTATAGCTGAAGGAAATCGGGGGGTTGGAGGGTAGAAATATGTTGGATAATTGATGAATAGTGATGAGCCGAACACCCCCGGGTTCGGTTCGCACCAGAACCCGCGAACGGACCGAAAGTTCGCACAAACTTTAGAACCCTATTAAATACAATGGATGCGAACGTTCGAAATCTAAAGTGCTAATTATAACGACTAATATGCATGTTATTGTCCTAAAAAGGGTTTGGGGACCCGGGTCCTGCCCCAGGGGATATGTATCAATCCAAAAAAAAGTTTTAAAAACGGCCATTTTTCGGGAGCAATCATTTTAAAGATGCATAAAGTGGAAAAAAATGTCAAATATTCCTTTAAATATCGTACCTGGGGAGTGTCTAAAGTATGCCTGTGAAGTGCCACGTGTTTCCCGTGTTTAGAACTGTCCCTGCACAAAATTACATTTCTAAAGGAAAAAAAGCCATTTAAAACTGCTTGCGGCTTTAATGTAATGTCTGGTCCCGGTAATATGGATGAAAATCTTTAAGAAAAATGGCATAGCTACCCCATCACAGCCCCCCCCCCTACCCCAGCCCATTACCAGCCCCTTTGGGTCTTGTATGGATATTAAGGGGAACCCCGCACACAAAATAAAAAAGGCCCTATATACTCTGAACAGCCGTATACAGGCGGTGCATACAAGACAGGGACTGTAGGTTTGTTCTTATGTAGAATCTGTTTGTAATTTTGAACAGGTACATTGTTTAAGTGTAGCTCCAGCCAAAAAATCTATTTTTAAGCTTTTTGGAAAACATAGGGAAGGGTTATCACCCCTGTAACATTTGTTTTGCTGTGCTGTGCAGTGTGCACCTGTTCAGAACAGTTCACCTCACTTTCCGTCCTAATGACAAATGTTTTTTGAAAATTTGGGGTTTTTATTGAAACAAGAATTGGTGATAAAGCATCAGTGGAGAGGAGACACTTTTTTTCCCATATTAACTCTTACAGGAGAGAATTTGCCTTCCTAGGGGTAGATTACCTCTCACTTCCTGTTGTATCCTTCCGTTTGCAAGGAGGAGTCGTTTGTAAGTTGGATGTTTGAAAGTAGGGGCCTGCCGTATATATTCAGCTGAAATTTGCCCCTTACATGTTGGTGTTGCCACAACACTGTGAGCCCTCACAGTTACTCTTGGTGGGCGCATGAATGGGCCCTGCTGTGAATTATTAGATCAAGAATTGTAATTGCATGCCCCTGTTGAACAGGGGCTGAAAAATTGGGCCTTTGGTGGTGGTGGTGGTGTTGACACAACACTGTAAGGCCTCACAGTTACTCTTGGTGGGTGCAGGAATGGGCCCTGCTGTGAATTATTAGATCAAGAATTGTAATTGCATGCCCCTGTTGAACAGGGGCTGAAAAATTGGGCCTTTGGTGGTGGTGGTGGTGGTGTTGACACAACACTGTAAGGCCTCACAGTTACTCTTGGTGGGCGCAGGAATGGGCCCTGCTGTGAATTATTAGATCAAGAATTGTAATTACATGCCCCTGTTAAACAGGGGCAGAAAAATTGGGCCTTAGGCACTGGTGCCACAACACTGCAACCCCTCACAGATACTGTACTTGGAGCACAGCAATGAGCCCTGTTGCAAAGTATTGCATCAAAAATTGTAATTACACGCCCCTGTTAAACAGGGGCTGAAAAATTGGGCCTTAGCCACTGGTGCTGGTGCCACGACACTGCAACCTCTCCCAGATACTCTAGTTGGAGTGCAGGAATGAGCCCTGCTGCAAAGCATTGCATAAAAAATTGTAATAACACGCCCCTGTTAAACAGGGGCTGAAAAATTGGGCCTTAGCCACTGGTGCTGGTGCCACAACACTGCAACCTCTCCCAGATACTCTAGTTGGAGTGCAGGAATGAGCCCTGCTGCAAAGCATTGCATAAAAAATTGTAATAACACGACCCTGTTAAACAGGGGCTGAAAAATTGGGCCTTAGCCACTGGTGCCACGACACTGCAACCTCTCCCAGATACTCTAGTTGGAGTGCAGGAATGAGCCCTGCTGCAAAGCATTGCATAAAAAATTGTAATAACACGCCCCTGTTAAACAGGGGCTGAAAAATTGGGCCTTAGCCACTGGTGCTGGTGCCACGACACTGCAACCTCTCTCAGATACTCTAATTGGAGTGCAGGAATGAGCCATGCTGCAAAGCATTGCATAAAATTTTTTAATTACATGCCCCTGTTAAACAGGGGCTGAAAAATTGGGCCTTAGCCACTGGTGGCGGCACCCAGAAACAAAAATGTTCTTCCAAGCTATCACCATCAATCGGATCATTGAGGAGGAGGAGGATAGTCAGTCAACATAACAGGACAGTCTCTCAGCATCAGCATCAGTCTTGAAGGGATGTGACATTTGAAAATAAATTAGTCTGTTATATCAGCTTCAGGTGTTTGGTAGCTGGTGGTGATCCAAGACTGGTTCATCTTTATGAAGGTCAGTCGATCAACAGAGTCGGTGGACAGGCGCACCCTGTGATCCGTGACAAATCCTCCAGCAGCACTGAATGTGCGTTCTGAAAGAACGCTGGATGCAGGACAGGCCAGTAGCTCAATTGCATACTGTGCAAGCTCTGGCCAGTGATCCATCCTCAAGACCCAGTAAGCCAGAGGATTTTCGATGGGGAAGGTGTCCAAGTCTGACCTTGCCCCTAGGTATTCCTGCACCATGTATATCAGACGCTGGCGATGGTTGCTGGAACCGATCATACCTTGGGGCTGCAGACTAAAGAATTGTCTGAACGCATCGGTCAGACGGCCACCTTCCCCACCGCTCCTTCTTTGACTGACCGAAGCCTCAGCAACTCGTTGTCCAGGACCAGGAGTTTGTAACCTCCCAGTCTCTGGGAACGCGTTGCACAGACCTTTCTGCAAGGCCTCCCGGAGTTATCTCATCCTCTGCTCCCTCTGCGACGGTAAGATAAGGTCCGCAACCTTACCCTTGTACCGTGGATCAAGGAGAGTGGCCAGCCAGTAATGGTCCCTCTCCTTGATCCGAAGAATACGAGGATCCTTCCGCAGACTTTGCAGGATCAGGGAGGCCATGCAGCGTAGGTTAGCTGAGGCATTCGGTCCGGAGTCCTCTGGGTCACTAAGGACGACATGATCCGCAGCCACCTCCTCCCAGCCACGTACAAGTCCACTGGTTTCTTGGGACTATAAATCATCCCTAAAAGACTGCTGCTGATGATGCTGAGTGCCAGGCTCCACCTCCATGCTGACACAATCCTCCTCCTCCTCCTCCTCTTCTTCCTGTGCGATGGGTGGGACAGAAGGAACACTGTCTGGGTAAAGGGGGCCTTGAGAGGCAAGGAAGTCCTCCTCTTCCTGCCTCTGTTCTGCCTCAAGTGCCCTGTCCATTATTCCACGCAGCGTATGTTCCAACAGGTGGACAAGAAGTACAGTGTCACTGATGCATGCACTGTCACTGCTCACCATCCTCGTGGCCTCCTCAAATGGTGCCAGGACAGTGCATGCATCCCTGATCATGCCCCACTGGCGTGGTGAAAAAAAACCCGAGCTCCCCTGACCCTGTCCTGGTGCCGTAGTCGCACAGGTACTCATTGATGGCCCTCTGCTGCGTGTGCAGCCGCTGCAGCATGGCCAACGTTGAGTTCCACCTGGTGGGCATGTCACATATAAGGCGGTTCTTGGGCAGGTTCAACTCCTTTTGCAGCTCAGCCAGGCGAGCACTGGCATTATAAGATCTGCGGAAATGCACACAGACTTTCCTGGCCTGCCTCAGGACATCCTGTAAGCCCGGGTACCTGCCCAAGAACCGCTGCACCACCAGGTTAAGGACGTGAGCCACACAGGGCACATGGGTCAGTTGTCCCTGTCAGAGAGCGGAGAGGAGGTTGGTGCCATTGTCGCAAACCACCATTCCTGGCTTAAGCTGGCGTGGCGTCAACCACCTCTCGGCCTGCCCCTGCAGAGCAGACAGAACCTCTGCCCCAGTGTGGCTCCTGTCCCCCAAACACACCAGCGCAAGCATGGCATGGCATCTTTTTGCCTGCGTACTTGCGTAGCCCATTGAACGCCTACGGAGCACCGCTGGTTCCAAGGACAAAGCACAGGAAGAGGCCATGGAGGAAGAAGAAGAGGAGGGGGTGGAGGACAGAGGTGTGTCACAACCAGTAGTAGCATTTTGGAGGCGTGGCGGTGGAACAACCTCCAACACTACTGCACCTTGTCCTGCATCCTTCCCAGCTGCCAAAAGAGTGACCCAATGGGCCGTGAAAGAAAGGTAACGTCCCTGTCCATGCCTGCTGGACCATGAGTCAGCAGTAATATGCACCTTACCGCTGACCGCCCTGTCCAGCGAGGCCAAGACATTGCCTTCCACATGACGGTAGAGAGCCGGAATCACCTTCCGTGAGAAAAAGTGGCGTTTGGGAACCTGCCACTGAGGAACCGCACATTGCACAAACTCACGGAAGGGCGCCGAGTCTACCAACTGAAAAGGCAGCAGTTGAAGCGCTAGCAATTTAGCCAAGCTAGCATTCAACCGCTGGGCATGTGGATGGCTGGGAGTGAACTTCTTTCGACGGTCCAGCAGCTGGGGCAGGGAAATTTGCCTGCTAGAATCGGACGTCGGTGTACTGCTAGCAGAGTGCCCGCAACTACTTGGCTGTGACACACCTAATTCTACACCTTCATTCCTCTCAGTGCAGGTTTCAGAGAGGACTGAAGGTATAGTGGGGTTGGAGATCCCAGCTGTTGCGGTGCAAGAAGAGGTCCGCTATGTTCTTTGGTGTGGGTCTTTAACCACTTCAATACCAGGCACTTATACAGCTTCCTGCCCAAGCCAATTTTGAGCTTTCAGCGCTGTCGCAATTTGAATGACAATTGCGCGGTCATGCTACACTGTACCCAAACAAATTTTTTATCATTTTGTTCCCACAAATAGAGCTTTCTTTCGGTGGTATTTGATCGCTTCTACGATTTTTATTTTTTGCACAACAAATAAAAAAAGAGCGAAAATTTTAAAAAAAACTAAGTTTTTCTTTGTTTCTGTTAATTTTTTTTGTAAATAAGTACCTTTTCTACTTCAATGACGGGCACTGATAAGGCGGCACTGAAGGGCACTGATAAGGCGACACTGATGGGCACCAATGAGGTGGCACTGATGATGGGCACTGATAGGCGGCACTGATGGGCACTGATATGTGGCACTGGTATGCGGCACTGATGGGCACTCATAGGTGGCACTGATTGGCACTCATAGGCGGCACTGATTGGCACTCATGGGCGGCACTGATGGGCACTTATGGGTGGCACTGATAGGTGGCATGGACAGGCACTGATAGGTGGGCACGGATGGGTGGCACTGATGGACACTAGTAGGTGGCATTGGTGGCACTGGTGCCCAGCAATGCCAGCCACCACACATTGTGAAAGTGCCCATTTGTGGGCACTGATTGGCATTTTTTTTTTATGTTTTTCTTTTATTTATTTATTTTTATTACATGTGGATGGCCATAGGGGCCATCCACATGATTGGGGCTTCCCTGGTGGTCCTGGGGGGCTTCCCTGGTGGTCTAGTGTGGGTATCCGAGGGGGGGCTGCGCTGATAAACAATCAGCGCGAACCCCCCCTGTCAGGAGAACCGCCGATCGGCTCTCCTCTACTCGCGTCTGTCAGACGCGAGTGAGGAGGAGCCGATCAACGGCTCTTCCTGTTTACTTCCTGATCAGCCGTGATTCGACACGGCTGATCACATGGTAAAAAGCCTCCGACGGAGGCTTTTTACCGAGATCAGTGTAGCGGTGGGTCAGACTGACCCACCGCTCCACCGATCGCCGCGATGCGCGCCCCCCCGGGCGCGCGGCGGCTGTTATCCCGCAGGACGTCATATGACGTCCAGTGTGGATAACAGAACCACTTCCCGGACGTCAATCTGCTATTGACTGGGCGGGAAGTGGTTAAGGTAGGCTTGCCAACGAGCTGCATGGCAGGTCAACATATGTCTGGTCAAGCATGTGGTGCCCAAGCGGGTGATGTTTTGGCCACGCGATATACGCTTGAGACATATGTTGCAAACAGCAGCTGTGCGATCTGATGCACTCGACTCAAAAAAGGCCCACACCAAAGAACTTTTTGAATAACGGGCAGAGGCAGCGCCCTGCACAGGCGGAGCTCTGCGGTGTGATTCCGTCGGTGTGCTGCCCTTACACTGGCCCCCCGAGGGCATCCTGCCTCATTGGAGATGTGCCTCCTCCTCCTCCTCCTCCTCCTCCTCCTCCTCATCCTCCTCCTCCTCCTCCTCTCTCCTATTAGGCACCCACGTGGAGTCAGTGACCTCATCATCCCCTCCCTCCTCATCACTGGAGCCAATCTGGCAGTATGCTGCAGCTGCTGGAACATGACTGCCAGATTGGTGTCCTTCTTGAGCATCCCCTCTCTCTGCTCTCACGCTACTGCCTTCCTCTAGCTGGGTATCATCATCAGACCCTTCGAAACACTGGACATCCTCCTGGAGCATGTACCCAACACTGTGCTCAAACAGTTCGGGGGACTCCTCAGGAGGACATGGTTGGTCTAGGGAAGGAGTGGCTGATGATGACATTGATACCAGGGAAGAGGACGCTTTGGCAGCTGCTTTGCCAGTACCCCGAGCCTGGGTGAGAGAGGATGAGGAGGGCTTGGTCATCCACTCTACCAAGTCTTCGGCATGATGCGGCTCAACACGTCCAGCTGCCGAAAAGAAGGACAAGCGTGTCCCATGGCCACGTGCTGATGGCGATGCACCGCGTCCACGACCAGCACTGTTGTCTCTAGACACAGAGCCTACTTGCCCTCTTTTATTGGCTCCTGACTGTCTGCCTCTCCTTGTTTGCCTTCCAGACATTCTAATGGCCTGCAGGGAAATGGGAAAACCAGCAATAAGGCCTAGCTTCAGGAGTATATTTTGCAGGAATCACACTACGCCTGCTGTAAGTGCTGCAAATGCCTGTTGGTGTAACACACCAGGAAAAAAGCAGCAATACGGGCTAACTTCAGGTGTATAATGTGCAGGAGGCTTAGCAACAATGACACTGACACTGTCCCCTGCCTATCCTTCTCTCTCCCTGCACAAAAGGTTTATCAAAGTATATGACACTGACACTCTCCCTGTCTATCCTTCTCTCTCCCTGCACACAAGGTTTAGCAAAGAATATGACACTGACACTCTCCCTGCCTATTCTTCTCTCTCCCTGCACACAAGGTTTATCAAAGTATATGACACTGACACTCTCCCTGCCTATCCTTCTCTCTCCTTGCACACAAGGTTTAGCAAAGAATATGACACTGACACTGTCCCCTGCCTATCCTTCTCTCTCCCTGCACACAAGGTTTAGCAAAGAATATGACACTGACACTGTTCCCTGCCTATCCTTCTCTCTCCCTGCACACAAGGTTTATCAAAGTATATGACACTGACACTCTCCCTGCCTATCCTTCTCTCTCCCTGCACACAAGGTTTAGCAAAGAATGCGACACTGACACTGTCCCCTGCCTATCCTTCTCTCTCCCTACACACAAGTTTGAGGTACAAATAGCACTGACACTGTCCCTGCCTATGTAACTCTTTCCCTGTGCCGGAACACACTACACAAGGCCGCCGCGCTGGCGGCCTTTTATAGTGTGGGGCGTGTGCTAAACCCCCTGAGCTATAATTGGCCACAGGCAACCTGCCTGTGGCCAATTATGGCTCTCCTAGCTGCCGGCGCTGTGATTGGCCAAGCATGCGGGGTCACAGTGCATGCTTGGCCAATCACAGCGCCGGGATTGCACTGCGATGGCGCAGTGTATTGTGGGCCGTTCGCGCCACTCGAATTTGGCTGCGAACGACCCAAATCGTTCGATGTTCGCCGAACGGTCGAACAGCCGATGTTCGACTCGAACACCGAGCTCATCCCTATTGATGAAGAACAGAATTTGCACAAAAATTAAAAAAAACATGCAAATAATAAATTTCCATTTAAGTCCCAAGATGAAAATTGTATTAGTGTTCCAAGCTTCACCCGTGCACCACAAAATGATATGTGCTCCACTATGTGCCAGTCAACATATACCGCACTCACCAGAAGTAATTGACCACACTTTTTGGTATAATGTACACCACAGGACCAGACATGGAGACCAGGGACACTATGTGGTTCATCAGAGAAGTTGCCAGAGATATCGTTTGCCACCAATCATGCTATGCCTCTTAAATCCTCCCAGAGCCTCCGAACACGTGCAGCAGAAACATTAAAAAAGGAAAGGAGAAGCCTCCCACATAGGGTATACACTTGTTTTGTTAAATAGCAAACCAGAATAAAAGTTCTATTACAGTGTGTTAAATAGAGCCAGGTATTTTCAGTAGTAAAACTGGAAGTGCTGCTGATTTTGCAACTTGCGTTCCACTAAAGTGAAGTGATCGGAAGTCCTGCCCTACACGTTTCATCATTCATGTGCGACGTCCTCAGGAGCAGGACGTTGCAACCTCTGCAGTTTATACCAATTACCAAGGAGCGGAACAACCCGCTACACCCAAAAAAAAAGATCAGCCATATTTTTTACAAAGGGGCATGAGTTAAAAGTGGTTCTAAAAGCTCCCTTCCTCATTTGCAACAGGCAACATTGGCTCCCGCTGCTGTCAAAGTCAGCGAGCCAATGAGGAAAGGGAGGGGGCAGGGCAGAGCTACGGCTTCCTGTCTGAATGGACACACAGAGCAGCGGCTCAGTTTGGGTGACCCATAGCAAAGCTGCTTGCTGTGATGGTACTGGGCAGAAGGGAGGGGCCAGGAGCGCCAGCGAGGGACTCAAGAAGAGGAAGATCTGGGCTGCTCTGTGCAAAACAATCACACAGAGCAGGTAAGTATAACATGATTGGTGTTTATAAACACAAAAAAAAAAAAAAAAAAACAAGACTTAAATATCACTTTAATATGGGCCATTATTAAACATATTAAACCAACCAATTAGCCATTTATTGACAATAAGGTGCTACTGAGTAATGAGTAAATAAAACAAATGATATTAAAATACCTGTACATGGCTGATCAGTGGGACTCTATAGCACCATCTTGTGGCATAAAAAAAATGACAGTAATAATTTACTAACAATTATGCTAATTAAAAAAAAATTGTGAGCCAATGTTCTATTGAATTAAAAACTCAAACCTATAAATTTACATAAAAATTCATAATATAACCCTAAGGGCCAGTTCCCACTGCTGCAATGTCAGACATCGCATGTGATTTGCACCGCACTGCAAATCACATGCGATGCAAATTCAGCCATACAGATTGTATGGCTGAATTTGCATTGCATTCGGACCAAACTTGTGCAGGGTCCTTTATTTTTCCGTCTGCAACAGGATAGGATTGCATGGGTATTCACACCCATGTGATCCGATTCCTGCCCCTATTGACAGTTCGCACTGCGATATGCGAACCAATCTGGGGGTGTAATTAACATTGTATTGACACTCCCAGCAGTTCGCATAAGGCAGCGTGAACCGCCGCCGGGAGCTATGCGATGCGGGAAGTACAACATTAAATTACGTTTATTATTGAGTCCTCGAGTGATTGGCCTCATTTAAAGTGCCCGTGGCCAACGTTTTTCTTTTTTTCTGTCTATACAATTGGGATGGAGGCCAATTACCTACGGTGCCACAGACCACATTCTTTTATCTTATCAGAATGTGTGTGCTTTTTATACTGCCTTGTTAAATAAGCTTGCATGTGCCTGGTTGAGAAATCAGCTAAGAATCTTCTTGCAGACTTAATTATGGAAACAAGTTAAAGTCCTCGCCTATAAATTTTATTTGGTAGCTTCTTAGTGTATCCCTGTTCTAGATGCAGTATCAGAGAGCAGCCACTAGGAGTAAAAACAAACTTTTATTGCATACAGCAAAGACCGACAGTCCCTCTCACCGATTCTCAGAACACCACATTGGATTCTGTGTCTACTAAACAGAGACATTGTACAGGGAACACAAATGTTTGCATACTTATGACATAAAATTTAAATTGGTGCTAATAAAGAAGTATAGTCCACTTATTATATAATAGCTCATCAAACTGCTGGGGCAGAATTTAAGCACTTGACCTCTGAAAAATTTACCCCCCTTATGACCAGGCCATTTTTTGCGATACGGCACTGCATTACTTTAACTGACAATTACGCGATCATGGGACATTGTACCCTTTTTCCCCCACAAATTGAGATTTTTGCTGGTATTTGATCACCTCTGCATTTTTTTTGCACTATAAACAAAGAGACTGACAATTCAAAAAATAAAAATATATATTTTTTTACTTTCCGCTATAAAACATATCCAATAAAAATAATGCAAAAAAATATAATCTCTTCATAAATTTAGGCCAATATGCTTCACATTTTTGGTTAAAAAAAATCCCAATAAGCGTATATTGTATGTAGACGCTATAACTTTTGCGAAAACCAAACTATGGGATATATTTGTGGAATTTTTAATTACATTTATTTTATTTTTTACTAGTAATGGCAGCGATAAAGACTGACATATCGGACACCAAGTGACACTTTGAGAACCAGTGACACTAATACAGTGATCATTGTTAAAAATATGCACTGTCACTGTACTGACACTGCCAGGGAAGGGGTTAACATCAGGGGTGATCAAAGAGTTAAACATGTGCCTAGGGAGTGTTTACTAACTGTGGGGGATGTGCTTGTGCTGGGGGAAGGCAGAGATCTGTGTTCCTATTGAAAAGAAACACAAGATCTCTACCTTCCCTACTGACAGAATGGCGATCTGCCTTGCTTACTTAGGCAGACCGCCGCTCTGCCTGTTTCCCGAACAAGCGGCAGGTCCCAGCAGACTAAGTCTGCTAGACCCACTGATTGCTCCCGCTGTGTCCAATCACAGCAGGAGCGGTTCGCCTGCGGCGCGCCGCAGGAGCCACCGCCTATACAATCAGCTCACAGCAGGAGCCGCCGTCTATACAATCGTGACTTAAGTCCTATTGTAATTGAATATTAAAAATTACCTTTCCTTTTCAAACTGCAGCTCTGTAATTTTTTGGAAATAGCAATGCAATATGGCTACCTTGAGGTGTTCTGTACACAGAGTGTACAGAACTCCTCCCAAAAACATTATTTCCTGCTTGTGTGATTGGCTCACTGATTTTCCCAGAAGTCTGCACTAAGATACAAGTCAGATTTTTGGTATCCCCTGCAACAAAAATTTAATTTTTGGTGAGCTACTCCAAATAGGAAATCACTTCTAAAGAGATGCAGACCCTGCAATTTTCCTCATTAGAGCCCTGCAGGTGCAGCAGCTGATTGATAAATATGAAACCAATCTCATTAGATCCACATGACACAAACACACAGGGATTTCCCCAGAACAACAAAAAGGTAGGGCTCTGCAACAAAATTTGTTAAGATCCTTGTAAGGGACATAGATAACTTAGAGGGGAGTGTTTACTCTTTAAGCTGTCAATTGATGCACAGTACTTTAGCAAACCAAATGTCCTTCATGTAGAGTTTCGATGTACTTGTAATGTTTGACTCAGGCAAAATGATTCTGTAAATGTCCAGTACTTCCACTTGATGAGAAGCAGTGAGATACACATAGGCAAAATAATACAAATTGCATATTGACAACCAGGACTCATTATAAATGTGTAAAAAACAATTGAGAGATTTGGGTAATAAAGTAAGGTTATGTGAACAAAGGGTCACATTATGAGTTTCTGCTTAGAGAGGTCCGTGGTCCTTAGCTTTTACTGACCTGGTACAAGAATTAAGATAAGGAATTCTGACATGTCTTTGACTTCCATCCATTACATGTTTGTTCTGCATCTGAGACATGAAATAATGGCAGCCAGACACAGAAAGAGTCCAGCAACAGCAGTCCTCATATTTCTGCCATAAGTACACTTTAAAGCTGAACTCCATACAGCTATAAGAGACACAATCCAATGCATCTCTAATCACTGAGATATCAATTTATTTTATATGCAAGCAGTCTATATACTTGAATATGATCTGCATCATCCTCTTGCATTCCCTGTACAGCAGGGCTCAGGGAAGGGGAGGGAGACGCAGCACAAGGAACCAAAGAGTTCATGTACTGACAAGAAGTATGCTGATAGGAGAAGGCAGAGTGACAGAAAGATGAGTAAGCCTAGGTTCACATTGCTGCGGGTTAGAAATCGTGCGAGTTCAGCTGAACTCACACGATTTCAACTCGGCAATTCAGTCCAACTTCGGAGTGATTTGACAGACATCTTTGCGGATTCATGCACAGATGTGTATACAAAATCGGCCCCGAAGTCACCAAAAGTAGTACAGGAACTACTTTTGGGAATCAGTGCGGCAGCGATTTGGACGGTGCCATTTCCGGCAATAGCCACCGATTTGACATGTCAAATCAAACCAATGTGAACATGGGCTTTATCACTGTGCTACTTCCCCTTTCACTGTCCAGACACATGGGGGAGAACAAACTGCATTAAAGTGGCTGTAAACCCAACCACACAACTTGCACCTACCAGGTAAGCCTAGATTAAGGCTTACCTGTGGGTGCAAGAAATATCTCCTTAACCTACACCGTTAAGGAGATTTCTTTATCGTACACCACGGGACACAGAGCTAGTCATTACATAATGGGTTAAGGGTCACCAGCGGTGATTGGACACTGGCACAACCAATGGAAGACAGTTCCCCTCCATATAACCCCTCCCATCAGGGAAGTACCTCAGTTTTTTCGCCAGTGTCGAAAGGTGTTGGACGCGTTAGGAGGTGCTAAAGGAAAGCTCTACCAAAGAGACCCTCTGGGGGTAAAAGAGCTATGCTTTCGGATCCATCCAAGACGCCTACAAATGAGCTGAATCTGGATGGGATCCGGGCCTCATCCATGAGGCGTCGCCTGTAATGTCTCTCTTCGGAGGACTGGGCTCTAAGATCCAGCACTTTCGCTATTTCGCTATAAAGTCCTGGTAAGAGTCTTGTACAAGGCCCAGGGGAGAGGTATCCTTTAAATAGGAACCCATATCCCTGAAGGTTGGCACACATAGCCCACCGTGAAGGGTGAAGTTTGGTATCTGTCTGAAATCTTTCAGCAGAAAAACCTGCGGCGTGGATAAGGTGAGATTAGAAGGTCCATAACTAGGTTGGGACCTTTTTCAAAAAGTGGATGTCTTCTTTTTTTCCACCACTGGGGGGAGTAAAGAGCTGAATATACTCACCTCACTCTGTTCAGTGTCGGCTTCGGCGAAGTACACTGCTCGTCACCTCCGCTGCTGAGCTTGCTGGGGCACCCCGATCCTTCTTTCGGTGGCCGACCAGACACCTGCAGATGCAGGTAAGTGGGAACAAGGGCTGATGAGAGTCCTCTCTCACTATGGCCACCGCCATAGCGCTAAGGGCCGCGCGCGCGGGAGCGCGCTTTATCGGAGGGGGGCGAAGGCGTGCGCGGGCACGTGGCGCGCGCAGGCACAGAAACGGCGCCAATTTTAAAAGACTGTCAGTGTGAGAAGCACTGCAGCAGCAAGCAAGCTCGTTAGTTCTCTTATTCCTGGCAGAGAAACACAGCAGCTATACAGGGACGGAAGACTCCATGTGGTTGGATTGGGTACTTCCTAGAAGACATCCATGTTATGCATAGTTATGTGTTAAAAGTTGCATACTTAATGTATTTGCTAAACTGAACACGGTAGTATATGCATTTAGGTACCTTGTATTTTGTCTAAACGGTAAGCCTTCCAGGGGAAGTAATACGGACAAAAAGAGATAAGAAAGCACCACCGCCTGAGAGGAGGCTCTAACTGTGCTGACTCGGTACCTTTCTCTCCTGTGTTGCTAAATGCACCTGTTCAGGATGAGCCATTACCTCTGTCAGGTATGGCGGCTTCCCCAGTGGAGCCTGGGCCTGTATATGTCACTGAGGACACTTTATCAGCTGCCCTAAATAATCTGGAGGAAAAAATTGCTACCTTAATCGCCAAGTCCTCTAAAAAGGGACAATAAGCGAAGCAGGTCTCTTCCAGTATTGGACCTCCCTTCAGAAGTACCTGAGGGAGGAGGATGAGGAGGAGGAGGAGGCTACATCAGCAGAGGATGAGGAGCCAGATTTTAAGGTCACAGGTACAATGCTATAGCAGTGCATTTAAGTTAACCTCTGCGGAGGTAACGGAATTACCTGTCTCCTCCCTAGGGTCATTAAGATCCCTGCAAGGTGCATGCTCCTTCCCGGTTCATCCGTTACTAGAGGATCTAATATACGCAAACTGGCAACATCCAGATAAGCGTTTCTCACCTCCAAAAAGGTTTAACATTCTTTATCCTATGGGGGAATTTTTTTTTTTAAAGAAATGGAGCCTGCCTGCGGTAGTTCCGGCTATTTCTTGTGTAAATAAAAACCTGACATGTCCGGTGGATAATGTACAAGGGTTTAAAAGATCCTTCGGAGAGGAAGTTGAAATCCTCCTTCCTTTTGGCCGGCTCAATTACCCAACCTGCAGTAGCAGCAGTCGGTATGGGTCAGGTCATCAGCCAACAGGTAAAGCAGGGGCTGAAGGAACTGCCTTCAGAGCAGGCTAGAAATTGGGAAAAATTTGCCTAAAGCCTTATGCTTCACAGTGGATGCCATGAGAGATTCTATCATACAGGCATCACGCCTTACACTCCAGCTGGTACAGATGCGCAGAGTACTTTGGCTTAAGAATTGGTCAGCGGAGACCCCATGCAAAAAGCTGTTGGCAAGTTCCCGTTCCATGGCGAACGCCTATTTGGGGAAGATTTAGAAAAATATATACAGAAGATCAAGTGGTAAAACGACTTTTACCTGAGAGAAAGAAAAACAAGAGATCTTGTTTTAAACGCTCTCTCCCCAGCTCCCGGGAAATCTGACTCCAACCAGTGGCGGCGGCCTGTTTTAGCCGCCCACAAAAGCCAAGGGGCAAGCTCAGAAGAACAAGAAGCCGTGGGGTGCAAGAGCTAATAAGCAAGCCCCCAAAGCCTCTCAGTGAAGGGGCGCCCCCGCTCGGCCGAGTGGGAGGAAGGCTTTGTCAGTTCTGAGCGACTTGGTGGTCAGAAATCCAGGACAATTGGGTAGTATCCACAATATCCTCAGGGTACAAACTGGAATTTCGAGAGATCCCATCTTCTCAATTCCGAGGTTCAAGACTCTCCAAGGATCCACAAAAGAGAGAATCCTTCTTCAAAGGTTTGAATCACTTAATGGCTCAAGGGGTAGTTACAGACGTACCCCAAAAAGAGCGAGGTTCAGGTTTTTACTCAAACCTCTTTGTGATTCCAAAGCCAAATGGAGATGTCAGACCCATCCTGGATCTAAAATCCCTAAATCGGTTCCTGAACGATCGCCATTTTCGAATGGAAACGATCCGATCCGTGGCCGCCACTTTAAAGGGCGGAAAATTCATGGCGCCCATAGATATCAAGGACGCACATTTACACATACCCATCCTCCCCGCTCACCAAAGATTCCTAAGGTTTGCGGTAGAAGATCGCCACTTTCAATTTGTGGCTCTGCCGTTTGGTGTAGCCACCGCGCCCATAGTATTCACAAAGGTGCTAGCTCCTCTGTTAGCAAACCTAAGAACACGGGGCATTGCGGGTAACAGCCTATCTGGACGATCTACTAGTAATAGATCAGTCAAAGGACGGATTGGGTCACGCTGTACACACTACAGTAGGATACCTGGAGCATTTAGGATGGATTATAAATTTACAAAAATCCTCTCTCCAGGCCCAAAGAAGGATAGTGTACCTGGGCATGATCATAGATACAGCCCAAAACGGGGTATACCTGCCAGAACCGAAGATACAGTCTCTGAAAGACCTGATCCACAAGGTCAAAGCAAACAAGAGGCCGTCTATTCGCCTTTGCATGGGACTATTGGGAAAGATGGTAGCCTCCTTCGAGGCGGTCCCTTACGCCCAGTTTCATTCGAGACTACTTCAAGGCAATATTTTAGCTTCCTGGAACAGGAAGAGCCAAGCTCTGGATATACCCATGCGCCTGTCCTCACAAGTACGCCACAGCTTCGATTGGTGGCTAGAAGCCAGGAATTTACGGAAGGGAAAGTCCTTCCTCCCAGTGGCCTGGAAGGTGGTATCTAGGGATACCAGCCTATCGGACTGGGGTGCAGTATTCGAGGAGGCTTCTACCCAGGGAACCTGGGCCAAGACTCAGGGGATCCTGCCCATCAATGTGCTAGAGATCCGGGCGGTATATCTAGCCCTCAAAACCTGGACATACAGGTTACAGGGCTACCCAGTTCGGGTTCAATCCGACAATGCTACTGCAGTAGCTTACATCAATCACCAAGGAGGCACCCGCAGTCGGGCAGCCCAAAGAGAGGTGAACCGGATCCTGGCATGGGCAGAAGAGCATGTACCTTGCCTTTCTGCAATCTTCATTCCAGGGATGGAAAATTGGCAAGCAGACTACCTGAGTCGTCAGCAGCTGCTACCAGGGAGTGGTCTCTTCACCCCGAGATCTTTCAGGCCATATGTCTGAGATGGGGAAACCCAGATGTAGACCTGCTAGCTGCCAGGTTCAACAAGAAATTGGACAACTTTGTGTCCAGAACGAGAGATCCTCTAGCCTACGGGACAGACGCTCTAATAATACAGACGCTCTAATAACTCCATGGAATCAGTTCTCACTGATCTAGGCATTCCCTCCGATCCTTCTTCTACAAAGACTGCTTCGCAGGATCAAGGAGGAGGGAATACCAGTAATCCTAGTGGCCCCAAACTGGCCCAGGAGGCCTTGGTACGCCGAGATTGTAAAAACGGCGATAGGAAGGCCCTGGAAGTTTCCACTCCGACACGACCTGCTGTCACAGGGTCCAGTATTCCACCCTTCCTTACAAAGGCTAAAGTTGACGGCCTGGCTGCTGAGACCCACATTTTTAAAAAGAGAGGGGTCTCTGGTCTGGCTCTTTCTACGCTCATTAATGCTAGAAAGCCAGCCTCCAGACTCATCTATCAGAGAGTCTGGAGAGCATACGTTTCCTGGTGTGAATCCAGATGTTGGAATCCTCAGAAGTATGAAATAAGTAGGATTCTTGCTTTTTGCCAGTTAGGAGTGGATATGAATTTAGCCCTTAGCACCATCAAAGGGCAAATATCGGCTCTATCAGTCTTCTTTCAGAGACCATTGGCATCTCACTCCCTAGTTCGGACATTCATTAAGGGGGTACTGAGGATAAATCCTCCAGTTAGGACTCCCTTGTGTCCATGGGATTTGAATTTGGTATTGTCAGTGTTGCAAAAGCAACCTTTTGAACCTATTCGCCATATTCCTTTAATTATATTAAGTAGGAAGTTGGCCTTTCTGATTGCTATAGCTTCTGCTAGGAGAGTATCAGAGCTAGCAGCTCTTCCTTGTAAAGAGCCTTATCTAATTTGTCACAAGGACAAAATCGTACTACGACCCCATCCGGCTTTTCTACCTAAGGTGGTGTCGGCTTTTCACTTGAATCAAGACATTGTTCTGCCTTCCTTTTTTCCAAACCCGTGGACGGCGGGGGAAAAATTATTACACTCTCTAGATCTAGTGAGAGCGGTAAAGGTGTATCTGCAAGCAACCGCTCAGATACGTAAAACAGATGTTTTGTTTATTTTACCAGATGGGCCCAAGAAGGGCCAAGCGGTATCAAAATCCACCATTTCCAGGTGGATTAGACAAGTAATTATTCAAGCTTATGGTTTAAAGAACAGGACTCCTCCTTTTCCTGTTAAGGCGCACTCTACCAGGGCGATAGGTGCTTCATGGGCAGTGCACCACCAGGCTTCGATGGCTCAGATCTGTAAAGCTGCAACTTGGTCTTCAGTCCATACATTTTCCAAATTCTATCAAATAGATGTGAAAGGACATGAGGATTCCGCCTTTGGGCGAAGTGTGCTGCAGGCAGCAGTATAGGGCTTCTGGTCCGCAAGCGGCCTGTTTTGATCTGTGTCTCCCCCCCTTCATCCTTCATATGAGCATTGCTCTGGGACGTCCCATTATGTAATGACTAGCTCTGTGTCCCGTGGTGTACGATAAAGAAAATAGGATTTTTATAACAGCTTACCTGTAAAATCCTTTTCTTGGAGTACACCACGGGACACAGAGGTCCCCCCCTTCTTATGGGAACCTTACTGCTTTGCTACAAAACTGAGGTAATTCCATGATGGGAGGGGTTATATGGAGGGGAACTGTCTTCCATTGGTTGTGCCAGTGTCCAATCACCGCTGGTGACCCTTAACCCATTATGTAATAACTAGCTCTGTGTCCCGTGGTGTACTCCAAGAAAAGGATTTTACAGGTAAGCTGTTATAAAAATCCTATTATTTTCAGAAAACCCTGCACCGATGACGCAGGCGCACTGAGCGTTGCCGGTTTTCTCAAAGGAGAATGACGGCCCCGTGCGCACGCCTGTGACGTCATCGCTGCTCCTGCCAATCACAGCGCCGATAACATAAAGACAGTCGGAGCGGACATGGCGGCGGAGGGGGACGAGGAGCACTTCGATCTGATGTAAGTGCCACATAATGAGCTAGTAGCTATAGCATACTAGCTCATTATGTCATTTTCTTGCAGGTGCTATTTATTTATTTTTTGAAAAGTGGGTTTACAACCACTTTAAGAGGAAGTGAATTAAATGATGCTGGCAATTAAACAGAGGACATCTAGTGGCAGAACAAAAAAGTATTGCAGGGAAATTCTCTGGCTTGAAGCGGAATATTGCAACAAAAGCTGGTTTTGTAGTTTTGCTTTATTTTATAGGCTATTCTTCATTATCTTCTTGTTTTTAAACTAAAGTTCTGCTTTAAAGTAGGGCTGTTACTGATTAAAATTTTCGCGTTCGACTAATCTTTTTTTTTTTTAAATTGATTAATCGACTAATTTTGATTAATTATACCGCACATACAGATCCAACCATTTTTAGCTGATCTCCTTGCAGGCCAATTCCCAGTGCAGCTACCAACCACTGGAAAAATGGATAGCAGGATACAAAAAACACACAAAGGCAGCGCTCGATGGGAATAGCATTAAAACTTTTATAGTCTTCAAGTAGGTAACAAAATAAACATTGCACTGGGGATAAAAGCGATGTAGCTACATAAACTGTAAAAATGGTGCGAGTAATACCAAGCGGTAGCAAAAGCAGTCATAAAAACATGTAGCCAAGTATGATACTGGTATAAAAATGTGTACAACGATACCACTGCTGAATCCAGATGAGGGGTTAACATCAGTCCGTCGGCATGTAGATGTCCCGTGAAGGGAACTATCACAACTCCCAGTGGATGGCTGTAGAATCCCAGGTTGAGAGGGAAGAGTAACAGCCCTTGCGTGTGGCAGATAGTAAGGTCCCGCCGTCATGCAGATATGAAGACAAAGCAAAGGAGCCCTTCAGATGGACACGGCAAGCCCCGCCGGTGTCCGTGACGTCACCGGATCTCCGACGGAACGGTGAGTACCGATCAAAATAATTTTGATCGATCAAAATTCTTTTGATCGATTAATCGAGGAAATAGTTAATTTCCACAGCCCTACTTTAAAGTAATGCTATGCTGAGCTTTTTCTGGCATCATATTATTTTCTACTAAGAAACTAAACTTCAAAGCTTTTCTCGCCACTTCTGACAGATTGGAGGCCCTGGGATAGACTCAGAAGAATTTAGGATTACATCTTCCATTTGGCTTGTCCTCCCGTGGGATTCCTCCAGAAGATCATTAGTCTACGGACAGGCAAGGGGAATTCCTTGCCGATTTGCTTAGCCTACTTCCCTGAATCCCCTGCTAGGAAGGTCTGACACAGGACAAGTATTTCCGATGCTCAACTGAGTTAAACCGTGGCACACGTAAAGCACAGCAGATCTTTAGAATCCAGGACGATTAATCCAGTATCATGGACATCATCTCAAAACTGAAGCAGTATGGACAATACTAGAATGGGGTTGATTTACTAAAACTGGAGCAGCTCTGCATAGAAACCAATCAGCTTCCAGGTTTTTTTTTTTTGTCAACGCTTAGTTGAACAAGCTGAAGTTAGAAGCCAATTGGCTACCATGAACAGCTGCACCAGATTTGGCACTCTCAAGTTTTAGCAAATCAACCCAAATATATGTCAAGTGTACAGTTTATATGAGTTGGCTTGTAAGCCATACATTGGCCTACAAATTCCATGTGAATCTGCTTTATGGTTTGAAATATTGAATACAACTAGTAAAATGAATAGTGAGTAACATCGCTTCCAGACATTCATTTTTCCTCCATCCTTGGGAGCCCACCCGGAAGAGAGAGTCCCCCTCCTCAGCAAGCTGGGTGTCAAATAAAGAAGAAAGAGACACGATTTAATGACATCACTGGGCTTAAAGCCAATTTATTCAGGTCATACAAACCACACTGTTACATCCAACCTGTCATACTCTTCCGCTCCAAAGAGTTTTGCCAGGCTTAAAGTGTTACTAACCCCAGGACCCTGCGCATTCACTATATCTGGTCTCACACAGTACACAGAACATGGAAATGCAATAATTTTAGTAAATATAAACCGCTAAATACCATTTCTCATCAGCAGTACACAGCAGTCTTGTGACTTCTATCAGTGTCTTTAGTAAGGCTTGTAGGAGTTTTAATTCTCTCACAATTGTCCTATGAGAATGCAGGACCCCTGGCCACCTGTCTGGACAGTGCCGATGGGCCCTGTGCCCATCACATGTACCCTTCCAAGAAAAAGAAAAAAACTCTAGCAATACACACCAAACTGAGCATGTGCAGCCTGTCCACTGCCTCTGTAAATAGCAACAGATATACTGAAGACAGAGGAAGAAGGGGAGGATCAGAGAAGACACGATCGAACAGCCTTTTTACAAAATGCAGGAGGATTAACCCCTTAGGTTCCACAGTGACTAACAAGCATGCTTTACTGCATATACAGACTGATTTGACTTTTTGGTTTAGTAACACTTTAATCATGGAGTCTGTCTCTCTGATTAACCACTTGAATACTGGGCACTTTCACCTCCTTCCTGCTCAGTCCAATTTTCAGCGCAGTCGTATTTTGAATAATAATTGCTCGGTCATGCAACACTGTGCCCAAACGAAATTTTTATCATTTAGCGAACACGTCCAAGCAAGAACATTATCACATACTACACTGGGAGGTGAACACTTGGATATGCAAGGACAATGCTGCGTGTAGATTTTCCAAATATGCCCAAGCACAGATCCCTACTGTGAAGAGACCCTGTGAATGGTGAGAAAACACAGCACTGCAGAATGGAATGAGGGTGGAATTCCTGTGTCAAGCTATACTAAAAAAATAGGAAAAGTCATCTGGGACAAAACAACAACTTTTATGCTTCCCAGATTACTTTTTTTTGTGTTTAGATGTCACTGCTTTAACCGCCTCGCGACCTGCCGTATAGTCAAATAACGGCAGGCAGGATTCCATTGTGTTCTGGGCTGAGGTCATATGACATCACCCAATCTCAACACAATCGCGTGCCGATCGCGTCGTGTCCTTGGGACACGGCATTACCCTGATCTCGATAAAGAGTCGGACGCGGCTCTTTACCCATGTGATCGGCTGTGTCCAATCACAGCTGATCACATGGAAGTGTTGGTAATCGGGTCTCCTCACCTCACACTGACAGTGTGCGAGGAGAGGAGAGCTGATTTGCTGCATCTCCTCACAGGGGAGAACTGTACAGATAATCAGTGCCCCAATTATCAGTGCAGCCCCAACTGTGCCCCATCAGCGAGGCCATTCTGTGCTAGCTTTCAGAGCTACCCATAGGTGCTGCCTATCAGTGTTGCATATTAGTGTCCCCCCCCCCCCCCATCAGTGAGTCGATGGAGCTGCACATTTCATCTACAAACTACGTCCCGCACCTTGTTGGACTTAACTTATAGTATGCCTTCACTTTTTTACAAGCAGCTGCAATACTGGAATTCACCTTAAAAAAAAAAAAAAAAGCCACATTGCTTTAGTAAATAGTTAAGTTAGGGTTGACATCTACTTTAGGAGCCGAGAGGAACGAGACACAGCAAGGGTTTTATTCCTGTAAGCAAACAAGCTGTCTGGAAAGTCTGACATCCAACACATGAACACCACCTAAATAAATACACTGCCATTTGCTCAAGCAAATGTGCACAGCATGAAATATAGCCACCATTTAAAACATATACAAATCTTTATTATAAATTAATTCAGATACAACTAGAGTTAAAACATTTTTAAAACACTATATACAATAACATTATTACCAAATGATGCACATTTTATCTACAACCTTTCTTAGAAAAACTTTAGCTAGACAAATTGTAGAAGTAATCAGTCGTCCTTGAGGGCGTACATAATGTCATCCTGGCTGACGTTGATCCTCACTCTTAGGTGCAAGTCATTCCTGCTGGACTCTACCAGGAGGAGACGCGAGGCTCCTAGTCTTAGACACACCGCCATGGTCTCTGACATAGTAGGGGGCTGCAGTCCTTCAATCCTACATAGTGCAATATGCTGGTGGTATACCTATATACAAAAACAGTGCGTGTCACATTAGCTTAGACAATGAATGAAAAAAAAATAAAAAATTTGAAATTTAAATGTCATAAAGGAATATTAGGAAAACCTGAAACTAATGCTGAAGCTGGAACATTCCTATAAAATAAAAATGTAATTCCTTCTCTAAATGATGTCCAACAGGTTCATTGCCCCCATAAGGTTACTGGATGGAACCAGGAATGAGATGTCTCCACCTAAATATAAAATGGCTAAATGAATTAGAGGGGGGTGTTCAAGCCACAGTAAGGCCCCTTTCACACATGCAGATCCGTTTTCAGACATCCGCTTGCTCATGCAGGGATTGATCAGTTGATCCCCGCTGAGCCGGCGGACGACTATTCCGTCTCTGCACACTGTGGGGGGGGGGGGGGGGGGGGGGGAAATCGGATGAAAACGGCCGTCTGTCCGTTTTCATTCAATCCGATAGACGGATGAAAAATAGGGTTTGCATCCGTCTGGATTTAGCGGAGCGGACAGGTCACCGCTGACATCCGTCGCTCCATAGGAGATGTATGGAGCGTCCGTTCAGGTCCGCCTGAAAAAACTGTTAGGCGGATCTGAACGGTCCGCACGTGTGAAAGGGGCCTAACATTTTATTAGATTTACACTGGTTACATGCCGTCATGAAGATTCTCTGGACTTATTCAATGACCTAAAAACGTATGGAGAACACCAAATTAAGGCATACTTTTTTTGCTACACGCATTTTTGGGGAATCATTTATTTTTTGGGAATTTTAAGATGCACATTTTTGGAGGGTTTAAAAGGTCAACTCAGGGCTTACCACACCTCAGTAAATCAGTGACTGTGTGAGTTTGTGGGGGAACAGCAATGAAAAAAGAAGAGTTAAGTATCAAAATGTCCTTTTTTATTTTTTTTAAAGGCCGCACTGGGAACTGTTACATACATAGTAGGTGAGGTTGAAAAAAGACAAGTCCAACCTATGTGTGATTATGTCAGTATTAAATTGTACAGGGTGTCCCCGGGTTCCGAACCCGTTAGAAACTTTCCTCCTGTTTGTAGATCGGAAATGTTCGTAAGTTGGCCGCGAATGCGCAGACCGGCATTTACGGACATTTCTGATGTTCCGTGCATGTGCTGCCAATTACGGACATTTCCCAATGCTCCGTCTGGCCGCGCATGCGCAGAATAGCAGACAGTCTGCCCAAAATGGCAGAGGGTCCCCGCAGTGCCCGGTTCGTAAGTAGGAGAAGTTCGTAACTCGGGCGTTCGTAAGTCGGGGACCCCCTGTATATTCCTGTATGTTGTGGTCATTCAGGTGCTTATCTAATAGTTTATTTTAAACTATCGATGCCGCCCGCTGAGACCACCGCCTGTGGAAGGGAAATCCACACCCTTGTCGCTCTTACAGTAAAGTTCCCTCTACGTAGTTTAAGGTTAAACCTCTTTTCTTTTAATTTTAATGAGTGGTCACGTGTCTTGTTAAACTCCCTTCCACAAAGAAAGTTTTATCCCTATTGTGGGGTCACCAGTATGGTATTTGTAAATTTAAATCATATTCCCTCTCAAGCGTCTCTTCTCCAGAGAGAATAAGTTCAGCGCTCACAACCTGTCCTCATAACCAAGATCCTCCAGACCCTTTATTAGCTTTGTTGCCCTTCATTTAATGCCAAAGCTGGACATGAGCTGGAGGTATTTACATGCTCTGATGTTCACTTGGACTTCTTGGTCATTGTGGCCTTAACGTACATCGAAAGTTCATTTTTTTAGTTTGGGATAGAGCGGGGGGATAATTAACACCTTTTTCCACATGTATCACATTGAGAGTTCCCTGAACATTCAGTTCAGGAGCCACAACAGACGAGGAAATCTAAAGTGATGGAACTCTCCTCAGACAGCGGTCACTTGAACATGACAAGATTTCACCCCTATTCTTGTTCTGGTGACAATTGAAATTTTCTGCTCCTGCTCAGATGACAACTATAAGGCCTCATGCCCACGGACGTTTTTACAGCCGTGTTTTTTACAGCTTAAAAACGCCTGTCCATGTTACTGTATAATTATTTTTTTTTTCACGAAAAAAACCCCAAAACGTTGGAGCTCAAAAACGCAAAATTGCTGCGTTTTTTTATGCCCAACGCCGACGCTGAGGAACGCACTAGTCCTGGGGTTTTTTTACAGCTTAAAAACGTCTATGCTATTTGCAGCTCAAAAACGTCTAGATGGGCATGAAGCTATAGACTAACATGGACAGGTGTTTTTAAGCTGTAAAAAACGCTCAAAAACACGGCTGTAAAAACGTCCGTGGGCATGAGGCCTAAATCTTATCTTTCCCATCACTGTCTCCCAGTGATGATGATGATCATTTCACACACAACAGGTGGATTTATCCTGTTTGGGCACAAATAAGCATTCTAATCCTTCCTTAACCACATCAATACTGGGGCACTTTCGCCCCCTTCCTTCCCAGACCAATTTTCAGCTTTCAGCGCTCTCGCACTTTCAATGACAATTGCGCGGTCATGCTACACTGTACCCAAATGACATTTTTATCATTTTGTTCACACAAATAGAGCTTTCTTTTGGTGGTATTTATTCACGACTACGTTTTTTATTTTTTGCTATATAAGCGAAAAGAGCGGAAATTTGAAAAAAAAACAAAAATGTTTTCGTCTTTCTATTTTTAAAAAAATCCAATAAAATCGAATTTTGTCATAAATTTAAGCCAAAATGTATTCTACTACATGTTTTTGGTATAAAAAAAATCCGTTAAGTGTATAATAATTGGTTCGTGTGATCACGGACTTATGTACGCAAATGATTATGTACAGATGTGCGCAGGTGATCACGGACATATGTATGCAAATGATCATTGGGACATATGATTTTACATATGTGGGGGACAGGTGTTTTTACTATGTGGGGACATGTGTGTGTGTGGGGACATGTATTTTGGGGACATGTATGTGTTTACACTGTGTGGGGACACTAGGCTGGTGATCAGTGAGTAAAAAGCTGAAAAAAAACAGCTCATACTCACTGATCACCAGCCAGCTGCAGCGATCTGCTCTCCTCTCCTCACCGAAGACTTCTGTGTGAGGAGAGGAGAGCTGATTGCCTAGCAACCGGCTCTCTGTTTACATCACATGACGGCTGTGATTGGACACGGCTGTCATGTGATCAGGAGGGCCAATCACAGAGCCCTCCTGCCGAATCAAGATGCGCCGTGTCCGGGTGACACGCGTGCATCGGGATCGCGCCGCTGCGCGGGAACGTGCGCGATCCCCCTCCTGAGGGACATTTCTGAACGTCCACTCAGAAGGAGAGAGCGCCCACCCAGCCGTATATATACAGTGGCCGGGTGGGAAGTAGTTAAAAGATCTAAAAACAAAAACACGCTGCTGGGGTTGTGTTAGATATGCTTTAAGGCTCTGTTCACACCTAGTTGCTTTTGGGGCGTTTTTCTGCTCTAAGCCTCAGCTGTAATAACGCCCAACAAAACAAATCCCATTAATTTCAATGGCGCTTGTTCACATCTGAGCATTCTGTCGCCTAAAGTAAAATGTCCGTCGCTCAAAAAAGTACAGGAGCTTCTTTTTTGGCAGATTACAGGCGTTTTTCATGCTTTACATTGGTGACCTTATGACCTGTTAAAAAAATTGCGTTTAAAATCGCGTGACTTTCTGCCTGAAAACAATACATTCAGGTGTGAACGGAGCCCAAGATACATTTATAAAAAATAAAACATGAGGTTTTGTCCCTGAGGACCGCATTGAGATGTTCCATCTGGAAGAACAATACGCTCTGGCTATATAGGGACATGTTTAATTTTTCTGATGAATACTTAGCATTTACTTAAAGCGGAGGTTCCGCGGTCCATACATTTTTATTTTTTATATGCATTCTATGCAAGAACGTATGCATTGTAATTACTCACTTCTTCCGTGCCGGTAAAGATCCCCCGTCCGTTTTGCGATAAAAAAAAACACTTTATATAATGTTTCCTGCATTTCCCATTTTGCTTGTGGGCATCTTGAAGCCCACAAGCATATTCTTCCGGGTAGCGATGAATGCTTGGCTCCCAGCATTCATTGCGGTATCTCGCGCATGTGCAGTGTTGACGGCGAGCAGCGCCGTCAACACTTCCTGGTTGCCATCACAACGGGCATCAACAGTTAAAGTACACGCCCAGTTGTGATGCCATTCAACAAAAAAGAAACAGCGCTCTCGTCACGTGACCGGGTAGACGAGTCACGTAACGATTAAATTATCGTGATGTTTGGAAGGAAGGCGTAACTATATTACTCCTGGGAAGCAGGACAGTTTGCTCCCAGGAGACATTGCAGGACAATGTCACAGAAAAGGACACGCCTACTCCCGCGGGAGGAAATACCGGAAGTAGGAATAAAGAAACAAGAATAAAGAAAACTGCTCAGAAAAAAAAAAAATAGGATTTTTTACTCACCGTAAAATCCTTTTCTCTGAGTTCATGGACCGACACAGCTTCTCTATTGACAAAGTGGGTATTATCCGTTAATTAGGAGTGACTAGGCAGAAAAACTTGTAAAAAGTGTTGCATCACACCTTCTACAGTACCGCCCAGGGGGCGGACCCTCTGGGTATACCCTCTCAGTCTGCACATCGCAGATCAGTTCGTCAAAAAGCAGTACAAACTTAAAAGGAGGGGTGGGTGCTGTGTCGGTCCATGGACTCAGACAAAAAGGATTTTACGGTGAGTAAAAAATCCTATTTACTCTTTCGTCCATGGACCGACACAGCTTCTCTATTGACAAAGTGGGACGTCCCAAAGCAGTGTCAGAGAAAAAACGAGGGGTGGTAACAGCATAAAAACAAACTTCACCCCAAAACACAAAACAGCACTCCTCCAACGGAGGAGCTGCAACTCTAAACAGCCGCCTGCAAAACCTTGTGGCCGAAAGAGGCATCCGAAGATGCACCTACATCAATTTTGTAGAATTTTGTGAAAGTGTGAGCGGACGACCAAGTCGCCGCTTTACATAGTTGGGAAACAGACGCTTGGTGTCGGAAAGCCCCAGAGGCACCTATTGCCCTGGTCGAATGCGCCGTGACAGGAAAGGGGGGCGCCTGACCCTTTAAGGCGTAAGCCTGGATTACTATCTGTCGGATCCACCTAGAGATGGTGGCCGATGAGACTGCTTGGCCCTTCTTGGGACCAGCCACCGAAACAAACAGTGAGTCTGACTTCCGGAACAGGGAAGTAGCAGATATGTATACTCTCAAAGCTCGGACAACGTCCAAGGAATGCAACGCCGACTCCTTAGGATTCGACGGCTGAGGACACAAGGATGGAAGTACAATGTCTTCGTTGAGATGAAAAGCCGAAACGACTTTCGGAAGAAAGGAAGGCTGCGGCCGCAGCACCACCTTATCCTTGTGGAAAATCAAAATAGGCAGCCTTGCAGGGCAAGGCTGCCAGCTCAGAGACTCGTCTAACTGACGTAACAGCCACCAAAAAGACCACTTTCTGAGAAAGTGTCAACAGGGGAATATCTCTAATATTCTCAAACGGTGCCGTCTGAAGCACCGAGAGGACCAGGTTCAAGTCCCACGGAGGTAATGGGGGGCGGACCGGAGGGGCCACATGTCGAACCCCCTGCCCAAATGTACTCACGAGAGAGTGAGTCGCCAGGGGTCGCTGAAAAAAGACAGCCAGGGCAGATATCTGTCCCTTAATCGTACTTAGGGCAAGCCTTTGGTCTACCCTATGCTGTAAAAACAGCAGGATTCTGGAAACCAAATAGGTACGCGGATGCCATTTCATTTCCTCACACATGGAGATGTAGGCCCTCCAAGTGCGGTGATAGACCTTCCTAGAGGACGGTTTCCGAGCACTTCTCATAGTAGAGATTACTGAGTCTGACAGGCCCCGATCTCTCAGTACCTGGTTCTCAACAGCCATGCCGTTAAAGCTAATGACTGTAAAGCAGGATGGAATATGGGACCTTGCGATAGCAGGTCCTTCCGTAGTGGTAGGCGCCAGGGGACGTCTGCTACCAGACGTACTAGATCGGCGTACCAAGGACGCTGAGGCCAATCTGGAGCGATTAGGATCATTGGAATTCCCTCTGCCTCCACTCTGCGGAGCAGAAGAGGAAGAAGCCTTAAGGGAGGGAAGGCATAGATTAGCCGATACTGACCCCACGATGCTACCAACACGTCCGTTGCGTCTGCCCATGGGTCTCTTGACCGGGCCACAAACCTCAATACCTTCCGATTGAGTCGGGAAGCCAGAAGATCTACGTCTGGTGTGCCCCATCTTTGGCAGAGGAGTTGGAACACCTCCGGGTGTAAGGACCATTCTCCCTGGTCCAGCATCTGGCGGCTCAGGTAGTCCGCCTGCCAGTTTCCCACACCCGGAATGTACACGGCCGACAGTGCCGGTACGCTCCTCTCTGCCCACTTCAGGATGCGAGCGATCTCCGATGCTGCAGCTGAGCTTCTTGTTCCTCCTTGATGATTGACATATGCCACTGCTGTGGCGTTGTCTGACCGGATCCTGACTGGACGCCCTTGCAGTCTCTGAGACCATTTGAAGAGGCACAGCTTGATCGCCCGGATCTCCAGGACATTGATCGTCAGGAGGGCTTCCTCTGGGGTCCAGCGACCTTGCGCCGACTGGACACCCCAGACTCCCCCCCAACCTGTAAGGCTGGCGTCCGTCGTGATCACTATCCAGTAAACCGGAAGAAATGACTTCCCGGCCATTAGAGCCGGTGCTGTCAGCCACCATACCAGGGATCTCCTGACTAGGTGGCTCACTCGGATTTGATAATCCAGAGATGAAGGGCATCTGTTCCATCTGGACAGAACTTCCTTCTGTAACACTCGAGTGTGGTATTGAGCATATGGGACCGCCTCGAAGGAGGCTACCATGAGGCCCAACACTCGCATGCAAAAACGGAGTGACGACCAATTCCTGGAAGTCAGCTGCCGTACTGCAGCCCGGAGGGTCTGCAACTTCTCCACAGGGAGGAATACCTTTGCCTCTGAGGAATCCAGAATCAACCCCAGGTACACTAGGCGTTGAGTGGGCACCAATACTGACTTTTGCGTGTTTAGTATCCAACCACAGTCTCGAAGAGTCTGACAGGTAATGGACACGCTTACCTCTAATTCTGAGCTTGAAGGGGCCTTCAGCAGAAGGTCGTCCAAGTAACCTGTGATAGCGATACCCCGCTGTCTTAGAAGTGCCAGAATCGGAGCGAGCACCTTGGTGAACGTCCTGGCTGCTGAGGCAAGGCCAAACGGGAGGGCCACAAACTGGTAGTGGTTCTTCCCGATAGCAAATCGCAGAAACCTCTGGTGTCTGGAGTATATGGGGACATGCAGGTATGCGTCCTTGATGTCCAAGGAGGCCAGAAAGTCCCCCGGATGGAGAGCCGTGACTACGGATCGAACCGACTCCATCCGAAATCTTTGTACCTTCACAAAGCAATTGAGGGCTCTGAGATCCAAGATTGGACGAACCCCCTCCTTCTTTGGCACAATGAACAGATTTGAGTAAAAACCCTGACCCCGTTCCTGTTCTGGAACTGGAATAACTACCCAGTGTTCCAGTAGACCCTGGACCGCCCCATACAGGGCCTCCCGACGGGTCGGTAGTAGCTGGAGATTGGAGGTGATGAATCTGTCTGGTGGACAAGAGAGAAATTCTATCTTGTAGCCTGAGGAGATTACTTCGCAAACCCACCTGTCGGAGACTAGAGCAGTCCACTGAGTCGCGAATTCGTGAAGACGTCCCCCCACCCGAGAGCTGGGTGGGGGCGGACCTTCATGTGGACGCAGATTTGTCCGCAGGCTTTTTGGGTCTGCGGGACCAAGGACGCTTTTGTCCTTGGGCAGGCGCTTTATCGGCCTGGGGTCTTTTCCCTGTCGCCCTAGGGGGACGAAAAAAACACTTGTGTGCAGTAAAGGAGGGCCCTTGCCCTTGGCGTGGCCCCTTACCCTTGCTAATTTGGGGAAGCAAAGTGCTTTTACTTCCTGTGGCATCCTTGATGATGTCATCCAGAGAAGCCCCAAAAAGTCTGTCGCCCTTAAAAGGCAGATCCAACAGGGCTTTCTTGGAAGTCTGGTCCGCAGACCAGCCTTTTAGCCAGATCAGGCGGCGTATTGCTACTGCATAAACCGAAGTTTTAGACAGCAGGGGAATAGTATTCATGTCTGACTCGCAGACAAACCTAAGGCCCTGGACCAACAGGTCGGCCAATGTTATCTCATCAGGAGGAGCATCTCGCTCCTTAACCCCTGGAGTAGCAATCTTGCCCATTCAGTAAGTGTGTGAGACACTAGGGCCCCCGCCAATGCCGGGCGTACTGCTGAGCCTACCACTGAGTATAGGTAGCAAGCGAGTGCTTCAGCCTTCTTATCCACAGGGTCCTAGAAAACAGGAGCCCCTTCTACAGGAATTGTGGTGGCTCTATTAAGTCTGGACACCGGAGGGTCCACTATAGGGGGGAGAGGTCCATTTCTTCAGAAAACTCTCCTCAAAAGGGGTACCGTACCGCAAACCTCTTTGGGGCTGTAAAGACCCTCAGTGGGTTCTCCCATTCCTTGTATAAGAGTTTATCAAAAGACACACAAGGGAACACCTTAGCAGTGCGGGCAGGTCTATGAAACCCAAGTGGACCGGAGTCTCTGCTGCTTCTGCAGTATTTTCCAACTTTAGCGTATCCCGCACTGCAGTAATAAGGTCAGATACCAAAGCCGTCTCGCGTACTGACCTGGACTTGGAGTCCTCCTCACTGTCCGATCGGTCACGGTCTGCAGTCTCTGATGCATCAGAATCTGGGCCATGAGCCGTAGCTGGACCTGGTTCTGCATCAGAAATATCCCCAGAAGCTTGCAGGGGACGGGGCGTTTACTACCCCCTGTATTCCCGTGTGCTGCTTCCACCCTGGCAGCAAACGCCTCTAGGATTGCAGTCATAGCGTTCATAGACACCTCAGGGGCACCAGCTGCTAAATCTGGTGTTTCAGGGGAGAAGACATCTGGCTCAGATGCCATGCTGACCACACGCTGACACTCACAGGGCTCCAGGCAAGATATCAATAGGCCACCCTCCTGCGCTGCAGAGATGCTGGGTTACCCAGAGGACTCACCACCCTGGATAGGTACTGCTATGCTGCGCCTGTGATGCTGTCCCCTTGCTGCTGTGTCAGTCTGCTTCTTTTATCAGCACTTCCTGTGTGAATTTTCACGCCAGTGTAATGCACCCTAGAGGCCGGAGGCTCTCGCAAAATGGTTGCCAAAAACGTCTGTATGGAAGATAATGGGGGCTCTAAGAAGATGGCCGCCGACAGAAGATAGAGGTCAGGCAGCCATAGCCCCCAAAAAGATGGCCGCCGAACGGCAATATCTGCATACAGGGTGGACCAACATGGCCGCCGATCACCTGATAGGGGCCAGTGGGTGTGGCCGAACCACAGGAAGATGGCCGCCAGGCAGTTACAAGAGGCCAAACTTGGCATGGACCACCTCAAAATGGCCGCCGACAGCATGGAGACACAGAAACACAGGTAAGCAAAAATGACATTTCTTTTAAATGTTAGTTACAGCCAGCCCCGCTCCAGTGGGACCCCCTAGGTGACCCCCAGCAACCTTTAGCTAGAAGCCCAGGGAGGAGGGAAAGGCAGGGAGAGAGGGAAGAAAGGGGCCACAACCACTTACTTGATCTCTCCAGGAATGTCCAGCTAAATCACCCAGCCGAGGCAGGGGAGTTTTACTTACCTATCCTGCATGTATTCTGCTGGAAGACATTCCAAACAGATCATCGTCCGCGCACGGAAGGTGACTGTTGGCCAGGCATGCTGTGATTGGACCCAGAAGGGACGATCATATGTATGCCCTGGAGCATGACGCTCACCGGACAGGCTGCTGCGACTCGGCCGTAAGGTCAGCCGAAGCTGAGCGGTCCGATGCAAGCCTTGGAGCGTAAGCTCACCGGCCAGGCTGCTGCGACTCGGCCGTAAGGTCAGCCGAAGCTGAGCGGTCCGATGCAGGCCCTGGAGCGTAGGCTCACCGGCCACCCGTGGAGCGACGGGCATGTCGTGGAAAACCCAGCGCGTAGCTAGGGTCGGCACACGCTCGATGGCCGAAACTGGGGAGACTACAAGGATCGAGGATCCAGCCTGTCACCCAGTCGGCAGTTGATCGAAGATCGCAGGAAACAACAAATGTAGCAAAAAAATGAAATAAATATATATATATATATATATATATATATATATATATATATATATATATATATATATATATATATATATATATCTCTTTTTTCCCCGGACCAATGGGCCCGAAGGGAGCCATGTCCTACTCCTTGCTAGACAGAAAAAAACTGATCTGCGATGTGCAGACTGAGAGGGTATACCCAGAGGGTCCGCCCCCTGGGCGGTACTGTAGAAGGTGTGATGCAACACTTTTTACAAGTTTTTCTGCCTAGTCACTCCTAATTAACGGATAATACCCACTTTGTCAATAGAGAAGCTGTGTCGGTCCATGGACGAAAGAGTAAAAAGGTTAGTCTTTTAGTTATATACACGCAAAGAGGGACTGTTGACACGAAACTTCAAAATGTGGGTGAACCTCCGCTTTAACTATCTGAAGGTATTGAGTTCTGGAAAATCAGTTCCTTATGCCGTCAACCCCACAGAGGTTCCCTTAACCCCCTTCCCCCCCCCAATACACCCCTTTTTTTGTCTCCCCCTGCCCCTTTTTATTTATCTTCTTCCCTTTTTAGACACCTAGATTGTGCAACTTTCTTTTTTTTAACAAAAAATATTTGAAAAAGTCTTATGGTATGCACCGACCATTTGGTCATCGCTTCTCTTTACATTACAAATTATGTGTGCCTGTAGGTGAGGTGATCTGATCCTCTTAGTATGCACATGCAAACCATGTTATTACAAGTATTTTTATGCATATGGTTATGTATTTTTTCCTAAAATGTTATATGACCCTGACTTGTTAGACACGATCACCAAACTGATTGGTTTGCGCAAAAGTTATAGTGTCTACAAAAAAGGGGATAGATTTATGGCATTTTTATTATTACATTTTTTTTACTAGTAATGCCGGTGATCAGCGATTTTTAGCGGGACTGTGACATTGCGGGGGACAGATTGAACACTTGACTTTTTTGTGACCAGTGACATTATTAGTGATCAGAGCTAAAAACAGCCACTGATCACTGTAAAATGACACTGGCAGGGAAGAGGGTTAACACTAGGGGGCGATCAAGGGGTTAAGTGTGTCCTAGGGAGGTGTGTTCCAATTGTGGGGGGAGTGGATTGAGAGATCGCTGTTTCTGATCACCAAGAACAGACGATCACACTGTACTCCCCCTGGGCAGAACGGGGATCTGCTTTGTTTACATTGGCAGATCTCGGTTCTGCATCTCTAAGGAGCATTGGCTCCCCCACTGCGCAGCCGCACAACACAAAAACACAACACAATATAAATATTACAAAACACACCTGCTGAAATGTGGCTTCTTCAAGACCAGATCTTCTAAACTCTGCAATGACGGCTCTGAGAAAACATTGCTCCAATACAGAAGAGCTCCTAAGGAGGAACAGTTCACAAGTTAAAATATACAATACATTTGTATCTTATGCCCAGCACAAACAGGTTTATTTCTACTGTCAGACTTCAAATTCTGTTTTGCTGTCTCCATTCACAGCTGAAATTCAAAACTCCTGTGAAAGTTTAGATTTTCAAAGTCAATCCATGGCATGCTCCCCATGCGATAGTGCTCAAGCCCTGGTGATTTCCTGCACAGACAATCGCTATAATTGGGGTAGTCATGCGTTCCTCCATAACATGAAGAACCCGTTTCTTAAACTTTGGGGAGCATGGGCAAATATAAGCTCTCTAATGGTTACTAGCATCAAATGCAGCAGCTCACACAGATTAATTCCCAGGTTATATTTTTTCATGGCTAGGAATACACTTTTCTGCTGGATTGGTGGGTACAGCTCAGAGCTTTGGTCTTTGTGTGATAGTAAAAAAAAAAAAACAAGACAACGTAGTAAAACCTTTGCCATTTGGCTAGCCTAAATAAATAGGCAGCTGTAAATAAACCTAAATACAATTCCAGGAGCTGAATGAATATAAACAGAGTTTTTACTTAAAGCAGAGTTTTACCCAGAAATGGAACTTCCGCTTTTCAGATTCCTCCTCCCTCCGGTATCACACTTGGCAACTTTCAGGGGGGCAAATGCCTGTCAAATCCAGGTATCTGCTTCCACTTTCGGGGACAAATCGGCACACATGTCCAGCAAATCCTCCTTCCCCCACGCTGTCTTCTGGGGGACACACAGGTCCCAGAAGACAGCAGGGATCAATCAAACGTGGCTGCCCGAACTCTCCATTCTCTTCCCTGCCTGTCCACGGCGCCGGCGATACTACTGTGGCCATGTCTTGGTAGGTTTGCAGTTGTGCTATACTCTTTCCATTTTCAGATGAGTGATTGTAGAACAGTGCTCTGCGAGAAGTTCAAAGATTGGGATATTTTTTTTATAACCTAACCCTGCTTTAAACTTCTCCACAACTTTATCCCTGACCTGCCTGGTGTGTTCCTTTACCTTCATGATGCTGTTTGTTTACCGAGGTTCTCTAACAAACCTCTGACGGCTTCACAGAACAGCTGTATTTATACCGAGATTAAAATTACACACAGGTGGACTCGATTTACCAAGTCAGTGACTTCTGAAGGCAATTCGTTACACTAGGATTTAGTTAGGGGTATCGGAATAAAAGGGGGCTGAATACAAATGCATGCCACACTTTTCAAATATTTATTGGTAAAACAAAAATGTTGAAAACCATTTATTATTTTCCTTCCACTTCACAATTATGTGCCACTTTATGTTGGTCGGGGGTTTGGGAAACGAGGGAGTGAAAAAATAAAAAAATGTCCGGAAAGCCGCTTTAAGCTTAAAACTGTACCCTTGATTGCCACACCTCCAAAAGCATCAAAGGGTACACACTTGGTTTCCTACCCATTGACGACTATATAAAATTTTCCTCACCAAATTCTTAATGTTGAATATTTTTCTGCAGATGCTTGAAAAAAAGGGATTTTTATAACAGCTTACCTGTAAAATCCTTTTCTTGGAGTACATCACGGGACACAGAGCGACTTAGTCATTACTAATGGGTTATATAGTTTACCTTCAGGTGCTGGCACTGGCAACTTCCAAACCGGAAGTACCCTCCCCTATATAAGCCCCTCCCATCCGGGAGCACCTCAGTTTTGTAGCAAAGCAATAAGTGTCCCAAAAAGAGGGGTGGGAGCTCTGTGTCCCGTGATGTACTCCAAGAAAAGGATTTTACAGGTAAGCTGTTATAAAAATCCCTTTTTCTTTTTCGTACATCACGGGACACAGAGCGACTTAGTCATTACTAATGGGACGTCCCAAAGCAATGCCAAATGAGGGGAGGGATACACTATACATAAGCTGGGCGCCATCAGGCATGAGGATCTTTTGCGGCCTGCAACACACTGCGCCCAAAGGCGACATCCTCCTGACTTCTAACGTCTACCTGGTAGAATCTAGTAAACGTGTGTACTGAAGACCATGTTGCGGCCTTACATACTTGAGCCAGGGAGGCCCGGTGATGCACTGCCCATGAAGTTCCAACTGCTCTTGTGGAGTGCGCCCTAACTTTGAATGGAGGCGGTCTCTTTCTCAAGCCATAGGCTTGTATTATGACCTGTCGAATCCACTTGGCTAAAGTAGATTTTGATGCTGCCTGACCCTTTCTAGGGCCTTCCGGCAGAATAAACAAAGTATCCGTTCTGCGAATCTGAGCAGTGGCTTTTAGATAAGCTTTAACTGCTCTTACTACATCCAAAGAATGCAATAACTTTTCCTCTACCGAGCTAGGTTTGGGGAAAAAAGAAGGAAGAACCACATCTTGGTTCAAATGAAACCTCGATACCACCTTAGGAAGAAAGGCTGGATGAGGACGTAATACTACTCTGTCCTTATGGACAACCAGATATGGCTCCTTACAGGACAAGGCGGCTAATTCCGACACTTTTAGCCGAACAAATGGCTACTAAGAAAATCAATTTCCTGGTGAGAAGAACCAAGGAAATGTGTTGCAATGGTTCAAACGGTTGTTTCTGTAGAACCGACAGAACCAGGTTTAAGTCCCATGGACATATGGGAATACTAACCGGAGGGCTAATACGCATCACTCCTTGTATGAAAGCTTTGACTAGTGAATGCGAAGCCAAGGGCCTTTGAAAAAATATTGACAAGGCCGAAATCTGACCCTTGATAGTACTCAAGGCCAGCTTCCTATCTACAGCCCACTGTAGGAAGTCCAAAATCCTACCTATTACGTACTTACGTGGATGCCATTTCTTGGCCTCACACCATGTAATGTACGCCTTCCAGATCCTATAATAGATCTGCCTGGATACCGGCTTCCTGGCATTGATCATGGTAGATACCACAGGATTAGAGAGCCCTCTCTTTTTCAGAATGTGGGCTTCAATAGCCAGGCCGTCAAACCTAGGGCTGGTAAGGAAGGGTGGTATATCGGTCCTTGCGACAGCAGGTCCGGACGATGTGGGAGGGTCCAAGGACTCCTCACTGACATTTTTACAATCTCCGCGTACCATGCCCTTCGGGGCCACCAGAATCACTGGTTTCTTTTCTACCCTGATTCTGCGGATTAATCGCGGTAACAATTGTGGCGGTCTGAATGCATATATCAGCTTGAACTGATCCCAAGGGAACACTAGGGCATCCGAGCCGCAAGCTAGGGGATCCCTTGTGCGAGACACAAATCTGTCCACCTTTGCGTTGAATCTGGATGCTAGCAGATCTACATCCGGTGTTCCCCACCGCTGGCATATTGCCTGGAAAACCTCGGGGTGAAGAGACCATTCCCCCGGGCATAATTGCTGGCGACTTAAAAAGTCCGCTTTCCAATTTTCCACTCCTGGGATGAAAACCGCGGATATGGCTGGGACATATCTTTCTGCCCATTCCAGGATGCAATTCGCTTCCCTCTGGGCTGCACGACTCCTGGTGCCACCCTGGTGATTGATATATGCCACTGCTGTGGCATTGTCTGATTGAATTCTGACAGGGGACCCTTGGAGTTTGGATGTCCATGCTACTAGGGCATACCGGGCTGCTCGTATCTCTAAGATTGATGGGCAGGGCCTTCTCTGCTTCTGACCACTTGCCCTGGAGAGACCATTGCTCCAGTACTGCCCCCCAGCCTATGAGGCTGGCATCTGTAGTGACCACCTTCCAAGAAACCGGACTGAAGGGTTTCCCTTTTTCCAGATTCTGGGGCACCAACCACCAATGGAGGCTCTTGCGAACAGAAGGGGACAGGGACATTGGCAAGTCTAAAGCCTGAACTTTTTTGTTCCAGGCTGACAGTATGGCCCTCTGCAAGTTCCTTGAATGGAATTGACCGTAGGGTACTGCTTCGAATGAAGCCACCATTTTTCCCAGCAGCCTCATGCACAGGCGTATGGATGGTTTTCTTTTTGTACCCACTAAGTGGGTCAAATCTTTTAAAGACGACACCTTTTCTGGAGGTAAGAAAATCTTTCTCTGATTTGAATCCAGCCTTAGCCCTAAGTATTCCAGACTTCTGACTGGTCTTAGAGCTGACTTGTCCCGGTTGATAATCCAACTGTGATATTCCAGATACTTGATTGTCTTGTGAATAGCTACTTCCAGCTTTTCCACTGAGTGGTCTATTAGTAGCAGGTCGTCTAGATATGCCATTATCGTTACACCTTGTGTTCTTAGATTGGCCAATAGTGGGGCCAGAATTTTTGTGAACACTCGTGGTGCTGTGGCCAGACCGAAAGGTAAGGCTCTGAACTGAAAATGGCGCCCTTCTACTGCAAAGTGTAGAAATTTCTGGTGGGCCGGAAAGATGGGAATATGCAGATAAGCATCCCTTATGTCGATCGAGGCTAACCATTCCTGCCCTTGTAGGGCGGTGGCCACCGATCGGATCGACTCCATCCGAAAAGTCCTGATATTTAGGAACTTGTTTAGCCCTTTTAGATTTAATATGGGCCTCACGTCCCCATTTGGTTTGGGGACTGTGAAAAGGTTTGAGTAAAACCCGAACCCACTTTCTTCCAGGGGAACCTTCATGATTACACCTTGGAGCAATAGTTGTTCTAGTGCCAGAAGGAGGGATCCTCTCTTCTGGGGATCGCTTGGCACGTTTGACCTCATAAATTGGGCAGGAGGAGTGCCTTTCAACTCCAGCTTGTATCCCAGACTTACTGCGGAGAGCACCCATCTGTCTCTGATGGTGTCCCGCCAGGTCTCTGAACAACTGAAGTCTTCCCCCCACCCGATTGAGTGGGGGCAACCCTTCATGACTTGGGGGGAGGTTTTGTACCTCTCTTGACCCAGGGTTTCTTGTTACCCTGTGATTGTCCCTGATTTCTGCCCCCTGAATTTGACCGCGGAGGCCGTCGGAACTGTTTCACAGCCGATGTGCCAGGGACTCGAGAAGTAGGCCTCTTGAAAGAAGGACTTCTACTCTTGTTCTTAACCGGTAAGAGTGAACTTTTACCGGCAGAAATTTTCTGGATATATTTGTCCAGATCTTCTCCAAATAAGCGTACTCCATGAAATGGGAAGCTAACCAGCAATTTCTTACAGGGAGCTTCAGCAGACCAGTTTTTGAGCCATAGAAGCCTACGCATATGTACTACAGACAGCGTAAAGCGGGAGGCCTGTTGGATTGTATCCTTTATGGCGTCCACCGCAAAAACACAAGGCTCTAGGTAGGTCAGCTAGGGCAAGAGCCTGCTGATCTCACAAGTCCCTTAAGACTTGTTTCAACTGATCTTTCATTGCTTGGCAGACTCCAATCGCTGCTACCGCAGGTTGTGTCACCATGCTTGCTGTAGAGAAAGCAGATTTTAGTAAAGACTCCAATTTTTTATCTATTGGGTCTTTGAATATTGGAACATTATCTACTGGACATGTCAGTGATTTGTTCACAGAAGAGATGGCTGCGTCCACTGT
Organism: Rana muscosa; assembly: GCA_029206835.1. NCBI lineage: Eukaryota > Metazoa > Chordata > Amphibia > Anura > Ranidae > Rana > Rana muscosa. The sequence goes on from CM055120.1 coordinate 78,518,453, forward strand.
AGGGACCCTCCATTTTTTTATGAACTTATCCTCCATGGGATAGCTCACCGGAAATCTCTTGGGGGGAGTAAATATTTTATCAGGATGCTCCCAATCCTGGTAAATAAGCCCTTCCAATAAAGGGTGGATTGGGAAGGAACAGACAGCCTGGGGAGCTTTCAGCGACCCCAGCGAGGAAACCGTAGTGGTTGATGGTTCCGCCAGAGGCATTTTAAATGCTGATCGGACCATATTAGTCAGAGACTGAACCCATAATCTTTCAGCCTGAGATGCTGAGAAAGGTTCTTCCACTGTTGATTCCTCCATAACTGAATCAACCTCATCCTGATCCCCTTCAGGTAGGTCGATCTCTGTGTGGGGCTGTTCCTCCACTAACAGGCACTCTGAAGGAGGAGACGGAGATCGGACGCGCTTTCCCTGTGACAGGGAAGCAGCGATCAATGCTGTTAATCTCTCTTCCAATCCTCCCAGAGTTGAGGATAAAACCTCCTCTGTTATATATACAGGAGCAGGTGGACTGGGGACAGCCGCAGCACCAGGCACTCCTGTGGGGTTCCTACGGCTACTGACCTCTGAATTCTCAGGGGAGATTGGTGCAGTACAAGCATGCCCAATATCCTCAGAGCCCGATGGAGACCCCTTTGGCTTCCTGGAAGACTTATTTCCGGAGCGTCTGGACGACATATCCTTTAAGCACAAAGCTGAGGTATTCCCGTCGTCATACACCAATTTTGCTGGTAATAGTCTAACAGTTGCTGCTATATACCAGCTGGTGTCCACTAAAGTGCCTTTCTATGGGGATGCCTGCATCAACCGCCTCTGTGTGCCACTGTTTGTTGCTAGCTCTGTTTGCATCCAGCTGACACTTGTACTGTGTCTTTTATACATGCTGGGACGCCTGCACATGCGCAGAAGCCCCGCGCATCGAGCGTCATCCACCCGCCCCGCCCCTTTTTTTTCATAGGAGGCGCGTGCACGCGCCCGCCCGTGCGCCATTGGCGCCCTTTTCGAAAACCAAGCAGGGACTAGGAGCCAGGGCCCTTTTTGCCGGAGGGCCTGTGCGGTGGATGAGTGCAGCAATAGGGCAGAGGAAGTGGATTCCCACAGAGAACTTACCAACTGCCTGGATCTTTTGACTTGAGAAAACCAAAGATCCATATGACAAGAAAAAATGGACCACAGCGGCCTCTAGTGGTTTAACACAGGTACCGCGGTCCTCTTTTTTTTCTTGACTACTATTAAAATTTTACATTTTTCAGTAGTTACAGGCATACACAGATATTAGCAGGAATACCGTTGGGTAACAGACAGAAAGACAAATTAGGCTTGGGGGTCCCCCAATAGAACCAAGTTCCTGGGGGCCCCCACTTACCTGTTCCTCGCCGCAGGACTCTGTTTGGTCCACAGAAGCCCAAACTTCACCTATCACGGCAGGCATTGTAATTAAACCTTCAGGGACCGGGTTCCCAAGGATTCCCCTGGACCTGTATAGCACCCTGCACAGAAAACATCTTGGTCGTGGGTATGACCAGAGCTCTGGATCCCAGGGTCCAGCCCTCCTAAGAGGCATTACAGGCAAAACCTTGCTCTTCTGTTGCAAGGCCCGGGTACCGACCGTTTAGCTATGAAGCTTTTTTGGTGGGATCCGGAATAGCTTACTAAGGCCCGTAAAAGAACCTGTACGCAAGCCCAGTGAAAACACATGTTACTCTTTGGCCAACACCTTAGACACTGGCAAAAAAACTGAGGTGCTCCCGGATGGGAGGGGCTTATATAGGGGAGGGTACTTCAGGTTTGGAAGTTGCCAGTGCCAGCACCTGAAGGCAAACTATATAACCCATTAGTAATGACTAAGTCGCTCTGTGTCCCGTGATGTACGAAAAAGAAATCATCCTAGTTTCCATTTGACACAATAGTTAAGACTGGACTTTGAACCTGTGAACCCATTTCATGTTTTTCTGAAATATATATATATATATATATATATATATATATATATATATATATATATATATATATATATATATATATATATAATAGGATTTTTATAACAGCTTACCTGTAAAATCCTTTTCTTGGAGTACACCACGGGACACAGAGCTAGTCATTACATAATGGGTTAAGGGTCACCAGCGGTGATTGGACACTGGCACAACCAATGGAAGACAGTTCCCCTCCATATAACCCCTCCCATCAGGGAAGTACCTCAGTTTTGTAGCAAAGCAGTAAGGTTCCCATAAGAAGGGGGGGACCTCTGTGTCCCGTGGTGTACTCCAAGAAAAGGATTTTACAGGTAAGCTGTTATAAAAATCCTATTTTCTTTATCGTACACCACGGGACACAGAGCTAGTCATTACATAATGGGACGTCCCAGAGCAATGCTCATATGAAGGGGGGGAGACACAGATCAAAACAGGCCGCTTGCGGACCAGAAGCCCTATACTGCTGCCTGCAGCACACTTCGCCCAAAGGCGGAATCCTCATGTCCTTTCACATCTATTTGATAGAATTTGGAAAATGTATGGACTGAAGACCAAGTTGCAGCTTTACAGATCTGAGCCATCGAAGCCTGGTGGTGCACTGCCCATGAAGCACCCATCGCCCTGGTAGAGTGCGCCTTAACAGGAAAAGGAGGAGTCCTGTTCTTTAAACCATAAGCTTGAATAATTACTTGTCTAATCCACCTGGAAATGGTGGATTTTGATACCGCTTGGCCCTTCTTGGGTCCATCTGGTAAAATAAACAAAACATCTGTTTTACGTATCTGAGCGGTTGCTTGCAGATACACCTTTACCGCTCTCACTAGATCTAGGAGAGTGTAATAATTTTTCCCCCGCCGTCCGCGGGTTTGGAAAAAAGGAAGGCAGAACAATGTCTTGATTCAAGTGAAAAGCCGACACCACCTTAGGTAGAAAAGCCGGATGGGGTCGTAGTACGATTTTGTCCTTGTGACAAATTAGATAAGGCTCTTTACAAGAAAGAGCTGCTAGCTCTGATACTCTCCTAGCAGAAGCTACAGCAATCAGAAAGGCCAACTTCCTACTCAATATAATTAAAGGAATATGGCGAATAGGTTCAAAAGGTTGCTTTTGCAACACTGACAATACCAAATTCAAATCCCATGGACACAAGGGAGTCCTAACTGGAGGATTTATCCTCAGTACCCCCTTAATGAATGTCCGAACTAGGGAGTGAGTTGCCAATGGTCTCTGAAAGAAGACTGATAGAGCCGATATTTGCCCTTTGATGGTGCTAAGGGCTAATTTCATATCCACTCCTAACTGGCAAAAAGCAAGAATCCTACCTATTTCATATTTCTGAGGATTCCAACATCTGGATTCACACCAGGAAACGTATGCTCTCCAGACTCTATGATAGATGAGTCTGGAGGCTGGCTTTCTAGCATTAATGAGCGTAGAAAGAGCCGGACCAGAGACCCCTCTCTTTTTCAAAATGTGGGTCTCAGCAGCCAGGCCGTCAACTTTAGCCTTTGTAAGGAAGGGTGGAATACTGGACCCTGTGACAGCAGGTCGTGTCGAAGTGGAAACTTCCAGGGCCTTCCTATCGCCATTTTTACAATCTCGGCGTACCAAGGCCTCCTGGGCCAGTTTGGGGCCACTAGGATTACTGGTATTCCCTCCTCCTTGATCCTGCGAAGCAGTCTTTGTAGAAGAGGGATCGGAGGGAATGCATAGATCAGTGAGAACTGATTCCATGGAGTTATTAGAGCGTCTGTATTATTAGAGCGTCTGTCCCGTAGGCTAGAGGATCTCTCGTTCTGGACACAAAGTTGTCCAATTTCTTGTTGAACCTGGCAGCTAGCAGGTCTACATCTGGGTTTCCCCATCTCAGACATATGGCCTGAAAGATCTCGGGGTGAAGAGACCACTCTCCTGGTAGCAGCTGCTGACGACTCAGGTAGTCTGCTTGCCAATTTTCTATCCCTGGAATGAAGATTGCAGAAAGGCAAGGTACATGCTCTTCTGCCCATGCCAAGATCCGGTTCACCTCTCTTTGGGCTGCCCGACTGCGGGTGCCTCCTTGGTGATTGATGTAAGCTACTGCAGTAGCATTGTCGGATTGAACCCGAACTGGGTAGCCCTGTAACCTGTATGTCCAGGTTTTGAGGGCTAGATATACCGCCCGGATCTCTAGCACATTGATGGGCAGGATCCCCTGAGTCTTGGCCCAGGTTCCCTGGGTAGAAGCCTCCTCGAATACTGCACCCCAGCCCGATAGGCTGGCATCCGTAGATACCACCTTCCAGGCCACTGGGAGGAAGGACTTTCCCTTCCGTAAATTCCTGGCTTCTAGCCACCAATCGAAGCTGTGGCGTACTTGTGAGGACAGGCGCATGGGTATATCCAGAGCTTGGCTCTTCCTGTTCCAGGAAGCTAAAATATTGCCTTGAAGTAGTCTCGAATGAAACTGGGCGTAAGGGACCGCCTCGAAGGAGGCTACCATCTTTCCCAATAGTCTCATGCAAAGGCGAATAGACGGCCTCTTGTTTGCTTTGACCTTGTGGATCAGGTCTTTCAGAGACTGTATCTTCAGTTCTGGCAGGTATACCCTGTTTTGGGCTGTATCTATGATCATGCCCAGGTACACTATCCTTCTTTGGGCCTGGAGAGAGGATTTTTGTAAATTTATAATCCATCCTAAATGCTCCAGGTATCCTACTGTAGTGTGTACAGCGTGACCCAATCCCTCCTTTGACTGATCTATTACTAGTAGATCGTCCAGATAGGCTGTTACCGCAATGCCCCGTGTTCTTAGGTTTGCTAACAGAGGAGCTAGCACCTTTGTGAATACTATGGGCGCGGTGGCTACACCAAACGGCAGAGCCACAAATTGAAAGTGGCGATCTTCTACCGCAAACCTTAGGAATCTTTGGTGAGCGGGGAGGATGGGTATGTGTAAATGTGCATCCTTGATATCTATGGGCGCCATGAATTCTCCGCCCTTTAAAGTGGCGGCCACGGATCGGATCGTTTCCATTTGAAAATGGCGAACGTTCAGGAACCGATTTAGGGATTTTAGATCCAGGATGGGTCTGACATCTCCATTTGGCTTTGGAATCACAAAGAGGTTTGAGTAAAAACCTGAACCTCGCTCTTTTTGGGGTACGTCTGTAACTACCCCTTGAGCCATTAAGTGATTCAAACCTTTGAAGAAGGATTCTCTTTTTTGTGGATCCTTGGAGAGTCTTGAACCTCGGAATTGAGAAGATGGGATCTCTCGAAATTCCAGTTTGTACCCTGAGGATATTGCGGATACCACCCAATTGTCCTGGATTTCTGAAAGCAAAGTCGCTGAGAACTGACAAAGCCTTCCTCCCACTCGGCCGAGCGGGGGCGCCCCTTCACTGAGAGGTTTTGGGGGCTTGCTTATTAGCTCTTGCACCCCACGGCTTCTTGTTCTTCTGAGCTTGCCCCTTGGCTTTTGTGGGCGGCTAAAACAGGCCGCCGCCACTGGTTGGAGTCAGATTTCCTGGGAGCTGGGGAGAGAGAGCGTTTAAAACAAGGTCTCTTGTTTTTCTTTCTCTCAGGTAAAAGTCGTTTTACCACTTGATATCTTCTGTATATATTTTTCTAAATCTTCCCCAAATAGGCGTTCGCCATGGAACGGGAACTTGCCAACAGCTTTTTGCATGGGGTTTCCGCTGACCAATGCTTAAGCCAAAGTACTCTGCGCATCTGTACCAGCTGGAGTGTAAGGCGTGATGCCTGTATGATAGAATCTCTCATGGCATCCACTGTGAAGCATAAGGCTTTAGGCAAATTTTCCCAATTTCTAGCCTGCTCTGAAGGCAGTTCCTTCAGCCCCTGCTTTACCTGTTGGCTGATGACCTGACACATACCGACTGCTGCTACTGCAGGTTGGGTAATTGAGCCGGCCAAAAGGAAGGAGGATTTCAACTTCTTCTCAGAAGGATCTTTTAAACCCTTGTACATTATCCACCGGACATGTCAGGTTTTTATTTACACAAGAAATAGCCGCATCTACCGGAGGCAGGCTCCATTTCTTTAAAAAAAAAAATTTCCCCCCATAGGATAAAGAATGTTAAACCTTTTTGGAGGTGAGAAACGCTTATCTGGATGTTGCCAGTTTGCGTATATTAGATCCTCTAGTAACGGATGAACCGGGAAGGAGCATGCACCTTGCAGGGATCTTAATGACCCTAGGGAGGAGACAGGTAATTCCGTTACCTCCGCAGAGGTTAACTTAAATGCACTGCTATAGCATTGTACCTGTGACCTTAAAATCTGGCTCCTCATCCTCTGCTGATGTAGCCTCCTCCTCCTCATCCTCCTCCCTCAGGTACTTCTGAAGGGAGGTCCAATACTGGAAGAGACCTGCTTCGCTTATTGTCCTTTTTAGAGGACTTAGCGATTAAGGTAGCAATTTTTTCCTCCAGATTATTTAGGGCAGCTGATAAAGTGTCCTCAGTGACATATACAGGCCCAGGCTTCACTGGGGAAGCCGCCATACCTGACAGAGGTAATGGCTCATCCTGTACAGGTGCATTTAGCAACACAGGAGAGAAAGGTACAGAGTCAGCACAGCTAGAGCCTCCTCTCAGGCGGCGGTGCTTTCTTATCTCTTTTTGTCCGCATTACTTCCCCTGGAAGGCTTACTGTTTAGACAAAATACAAGGTACCTAAATGCATATACTACCGTGTTCAGTTTAGCAAATACATTAAGTATGCAACTTTTAACACATAACTATGCATAACATGGATGTCTTCTAGGAAGTACCCAATCCAACCACATGGAGTCTTACGTCCCTGTATAGCTGCTGTGTTTCTCTGCCAGGAACAAGAGAACTAACGAGCTTGCTTGCTGCTGCAGTGCTTCTCACACTGACAGTCTTTTAAATTTGGCGCCGTTTCTGTGCCTGCGCGCGCCACCGCCCCCCCCCCTCCGATAAAGCGCGCTCCCGCGCGCGCGGCCCTTAGCGCTATGGCGGTGGCCATAGTGAGCGAGGACTCTCATCAGCCCTTGTTCCCACTTACCTGCATCTGCAGGTGTCTGGTCGGCCACCGAAAGGAGGATCGGGGTGCCCCAGCAAGCTCAGCAGCGGAGGTGACGAGCAGTGTACTTCGCCGAAGCCGACACTGAACAGAGTGAGGTGAGTATATTCAGCTCTTTACTCCCCCCAGTGGTGGAAAAAAAGAAGACATCCACTTTTTGAAAAAGGTCCTAACCTAGTTATGGACCTTCTAATCTCACCTTATCCACGCCGCAGGTTTTTCTGCTGAAAGATTTCAGACAGATACCAAACTTCACCCTTCACGGTGGGCTATGTGTGCCAACCTTCAGGGATATGGGTTCCTATTTAAAGGATACCTCTCCCCTGGGCCTTGTACAAGACTCTTACCAGGACTTTATAGCGAAATAGCGAAAGTGCTGGATCTTAGAGCCCAGTCCTCCGAAGAGAGACATTACAGGCGACGCCTCATGGATGAGGCCCGGATCCCATCCAGATTCAGCTCATTTGTAGGCGTCTTGGATGGATCCGAAAGCATAGCTCTTTTACCCCCAGAGGGTCTCTTTGGTAGAGCTTTCCTTTAGCACCTCCTAACGCGTCCAACACCTTTCGACACTGGCGAAAAAACTGAGGTACTTCCCTGATGGGAGGGGTTATATGGAGGGGAACTGTCTTCCATTGGTTGTGCCAGTGTCCAATCACCGCTGGTGACCCTTAACCCATTATGTAATGACTAGCTCTGTGTCCCGTGGTGTACGATAAAGAAATATATATATATATATATATATATATATATATATATATATATATATATATATATATATATATATACACATACACACACACATACACACACACACACACATACACGTGCATATTTATACTCCATTATAAAACAAAGCACAATGAAACAGCAGGTCAGTTTCATTTTACAGTGGTACATACCGGACTGCTATGATGTAAGGGGAAGAGAACATTTCATCCAAGGCCGAGATGACATGTGGCATTTTTACCAAGGATGGTTCAACTTTATTGCTAGAGAACTCACAGATCTCTGTTGCCCTGCGACAGATGTCTAAACAGCGACGTGCATCACCAGACAAGGCAGCCACCTGCAGAAACAGAACAAAAAGTGGCCATAAGTGTTTAGTACCACATACTTACATTACATTGCTGGTAAGAGACACCGACGATTTCTTGAGTCTTCAGTTACACTAATTTGGCTCTATAGCATCTTTAGGCCACATAAATTGCCTGTCCTAGAATTGCCAAATCCAACAATGCTTGTTCATGTTGTATCAAGTGGTTAAATCAAAAGTACATCTAAAGCCAATTATTCTCTTTTGGATAGAGAAGAGGATGTTTAAAGTTTTTTTTTTGCTGTGTATACAGTTGTAGGGCTTCCTCCGACTTTATTTTGGATGCACAACAGAAAGCAATTGGAAAGTTCTCTAAAGTGAGGGGGGTGCCTGTATAAGGAGTAGTGTGAAGAGAAAGCGTCTTAAGCTTTCTGTAAGATTTGCAAAGCTTTTTTAAAAACACTTTTTTCAGCTCCAGTTTGGGGATATAGTGCTGGTTTCATTTTAAACAAGCGGCTATCAGGCTTCAAATAGTGCTGAAGATTTGAGACCCGTTCCTGCCCAGGGCAATTTTTCACCCTTCAGCGCTGTCGTACTTTAAATGACAATTGCGCAGTCTTGCAACAATGTACCCGTATAAAAATTATAATTTTTCACACAAATAAAGCTTTCTTTTGGTTGTATTTAATCACCACTGTTTTTTTTGTTGGGCTAAATACATTTATCTTTGCTTAGGTTTAAAATTTTGAAAACAAATAACCTTTATGAATTAAGGACAAAAGGGGTTCTGCTACATTTCTTTGGTAAAAATAACCCACATATATTTAGTCTGTAGGGAAGTTACAGTCCACAAACTACGGTGTCGGTATATATATATATACACACACACACACACATACATATATATTGTTGTGGGTTTCCTTAATAATAATATTAATAATAATAATAATTTTAATATTTACTTCAGAGACTTGAAAGTTCACTTAGGCCTCAAAAGCTGATAACCCAGGATGCACCATTATTGGCCTGTAACTTGTGAACCTTTCAGAGAAGAACACAGGAACATGTTTTTTTTCCTATGGTCAATGGATAAGTCATCCCCAACATTTACGAGCCTGCTTTGAGACTTCAGAAACAATGGTGACTTTCGTCACAAGACAAAGGGATGTTGTCCCAAGTTTAATAAACAAACAAGAAATGTTTAATATATGGGTTAGTTGAAGTTTTGCCATAGAGGACAATTTCCACAGATAACTAAATAAACATTTATCACCGGGAGGTAAACTCTCTCTCTAAACTCACCCATTGTGAGAAAGGCTTTTTAGTACACAGAAAGGACAATACTAGCCGTATGGGGACAAAGGATGAAGTTGAACAAGAACGATCCATGTGAAGGATTTGTTTATATAGCTGAACTGGTATCTTGTCTTAAAGTGGAGCTCCACCCTAAATAGCAACTTTTGCTATTTGGAACCCCCCCCCCCTCCAGTGTCACAATTGACACCTTTAAGGGGGGAGGGGGGTGAAGATACCGGTCTAAGACAGGTATTTTCACCCACATCCGGGAGTCCTGTCTCCGGGAATCTGCTGGAGTTACGTCACTTCCCGCAGACTTCCCTTGGTGTTCTGGGAGACACTCGGCTCCCAGAACACAGGAGCACCAATCAGAACGGCGCAGCGCGACTCGCGCATGCGCCGTAAGGAACCGGGCATAAAGCCGCAGGGCTTCACTTCCTGGTTCCCTCAGCGAGGATGGCGGAGGGAGCAGCAGAGCGACGAGCGGTCGCTCGTCCTCTGCTGCGGACGTCGCTGGACTCCAGGACAGGTAAGTGTCCAAATTCTAAAAGCCAGCAGCTGCTGTAGCTGCTGGCTTTTAATATTTTTTTTTCCGGCGGAGCAACCCCTTTAAGGAAAACCCAGTCTATTAACAAGCAACTGAAACTGGAATAAAAAAAAAAATGACATTACGGTTCATATAAATATACATATATAAATGTATATTACAACATGCCCTACATTTTGTATACTGCTTAATAGAGCATCCTAGCACATAGGAGTAATAGAGGAAGTTAGGTAAATCGGAATGCCTTCTTACAAACCATAAACAAATCAAACCAGGTATAGCTTTTCCTATATATCTGCCTATATAAATATAGGTCGGGAATAAATGAAAAATTATGTTTAGATTACCAAACGACATGTTAAGCCATAGGGAAAATATGATTTTAGTATCTGTTGACCTAGGGACTGTGTTAGAAGAATAAATATAGATACCAGTGTGACTTTATATATAGAAGTGTCATAAAGAGTTAATTAGCATTATGAAATACGTCAAATTGTGATTATAGAATATAAATGGAGCTTACGTTTAGAAATGACCACATATTCAAAATATATAGATAAATATTAAATGTTATATTGATTGACCTATAATCTGTAACCTGTTTAGAAAAAACAGCTTATAGATATATTTTTAGACAGGAATATAAAACAAATTATGTTATGTGAATGAATCAAGAAGTATATTAGAAGTATGTTATATATACCGGATTACCAGAAGATTAAGACCCACATATATTCTTTACAAATTATACACATTATGAGAATAGAATTTATAAACTTAAAGAATAGATGCTCCAGTGGCTGAAAGTGGTATTACTTGAGGTTCCCAAAAATTCAGAGAACAGTTAATTATTAAATTACCAACCTATGGGGGGCGTGACCAACTTCCGGTATGTGAGGACGCTTCTTCACAGAGCTCCGGCCGCATTAGAATCCTGCAATATCCTGACGGACCCCAGAATTGTCCCAGTGCCCCGATACTTACCGGAACCGACGGGGGATAGTACCGAGCACCAAATAATGGTGAAATACGGCCCCAGCGTGGAGCCCACGCCCGCGGAGAAGCTGGCTAAATTTGCTCACGAGGCCTCCCAAAATGGCGCCCGCTCGGAGCGGAGGGCCTCATCTGCTCCACCGAATCGCAAAGGTGCCGAGGGGGATGGTGAGTGGCCGGACCTGACCGATCCACTGGAGTCTCCCCTGCCTTCTCCCCAGTCTGTTGAGGGGGAGGATGGCTCCGGTACACGCAAGGGTGAGCCGACGCTGCTGCAGATAATGGATACCATAAAAAGCTGCCACGCTGCCTTGTCCACACAGATTGATACCATCAGAGTGGACTTTGCCATCCTCAAGGATGATGTGCAGAAGGTACGGCAGAGGATGACGCAGACCGAGCAGCGCATTAGTGATATGGAAGACGATCTCAACCCTCTGATGGTGCAGGTGAGAGATATGGCGGCGAACCACAAGTCCCAGGAGGCCAAGTTGGGAGAAATCGAAGACAGGCTCAGAAGGAACAATTTGAGGTTCTGGGATTTCCTGAGGGGTCAGAGGGAAGGGACCCGGAGGGATTCTTACTGACATGGCTCAAGCAGGTCTTCTGAGATGACAGCTTTTCCCACCTGTTTGCCATAGAGAGGGCGCACAGGATCCCTCTGAAAGCACCCCCTCCGGGCAGATTCCCTAGACCACTGATAGCACGCTTCCTATACTTTAAAGATAAGGAAACCATTCTCTGCAAGGCCCGCAATATGCCTGAGCTGCCTTATAACAACAACAGAATTTCCATCTATCCGGACTTCTCGGCGGCCACGCAGAAACAGAGGGCAGCGTTCCAGAGTGTGAAGCAACGCCTGAGGGAGAGCAGTCTACCATACAGCATGCTTTATCCTGCCAAGCTCCGTGTGGTACACGGGGGAAAGACACAGTTCTTCATGTCGCCCAAGGAGGCTAATCGCTGGCTGGAATCGCTGGGACATGGGTAAGACTCCCTTTTCTATGATGCGGGATGCGCTCCATGGAAACCCAGGGGGGGGGGGGGCTGCTATATTGATTTTCAGACAATTCTGCATGAGATATGGCCCATCCTGAAGCACCATTTATAACTTTTCCTGGTTCGAGAAACCCTACCTGACCCCTATTTAGTGGGAACACTGGTGGAGGTCTACTGTTCACTGCGGTCTGGATTCAGCTCTACATGGAATCAAAGTACTTACCCCCTAAATTTTCCTGCCCGGCTGGAGCAGGAAATATACCCCCCTTTAGGGAGACTTTTGTTGTTGAAGTTTGGGGAGGAAGCCTGTGGGATGTTTGGGGCTGCAGGCAGGGTGGGGGGAACGGGTGTTGGGATCCGCCATTGTGGATCCGGGATGGTTCATGTTTTGTCTTTTTTTGTTTTTTTTTCCTTTTTCCTATTGGCTCTTCTCTGCTTTCATTTTGATCTCTCCCAGTATTTGAATATGCCTTCGAAACCTATAGACCTAAGCCCTCAACTGTACTTGAATGCTATGCATTTAGACCACCCACGTACATGTATGACCCTAGCACATGCTTATTCTGAAGCCAAGATGTATGTACCAATACTACTGTTAATGATGTGTGTGATCTGTCCGAGCTTGAGAGGTGGACAACTATCGCCACCTCCTGGGCCGCAGGTTATTATGGGTGGATATGCCCTTAGCAGCTGGGATGCAGACCCTTAATTTATTGTCCTGGAACGTACGGGGGCTTAACTCCAAGATTAAAAGAGCGCTAGTGTTTAAATATATCCTGAAACGCAGACCGCATATCATATTTCTCCAGGAAAACGCACTTGGTAGGGTCCAGGACATTGGCACTGCATAGGGCCTTTGTGGGGAGGGCTTTCCACTCTGCGTACTCCACCTACGCCAGGGGGGGTCTCGATCCTAGTTTGCAAATCCTTACTATTCACAGTTCAATCTGTGAAACTAGACCCAATGGGTAGATTTGTAGCCCTGGTGTTGACTATTAATAACCAACCATATACCTTTGTTGCAATCTATATACCACCCCCTTTTACAGTAGGGGTGTGGGATGAAATAATGGCGGAGGTGAATCGAGTGGCAGAGGGCCCTGTTGTCCTGGCTGGAGACATGAACGCAGTGTTGCCCCCCGAAAATGATAGGTTTGGGATGGCGGCTGTGGGGGGATCCCCGTTGGGAGCATGTGTGGCACAATATGATTTGGAGGAGGCATGGAGATGGAAGAACCCAGATACTAGAGCGTACTCATGCTTTTCCTCCACATTTAATACCCTATCTAGGTTGGATATGTGCTTCGTATCCAGGGTACTCCTCCCGAGGGTGGTGGGAGTCCAATATTTACCGAGGGCTGTATCGGACCATTCCCCCCTGCTTATCACTTTTGATATGGAGAGGCCCCGGGGGCATGCTCTCTGGAGGCTGAGCCCCCTCTGGCTTAAGGAGGAATGTTTTGAGAGGTCCACCGCCAGGTCCATTAATACTTTCTGGCTAGAGAATAGAGGGGAGGTCCCAGCAGGAACTACATGGGATGCGTTCAAGGCCACGCTTAGGGGAATTATTAGAACGGACATCAAGCGACTCCAATCGGATAGAGAGTGGAAGCTCAGGGACGCGGAACAGGTAGCTGCTGAGGCTGAGATAGACTACATCAAGGATCCTAATCATGCTACTCATAAAAGGTGGAGGGAGAATATGCGACAATTAGACCTGGTTCTGGTAGAAAAAACACAAAAGAAACTGCTTTATCAGGCACAACGGGTATTCGAATTCGGAGATAAGAACAGTAGGCTGATGGCCTATCTGGCACACTCACACCAGGCACCGACCTCTATCCCACGTATATATGATGCACAGATGCATCTTTGCACATCACAAACAGAGATTGCTAAGGCCTTTGTGGACTTTTACTCTGAGCTATATGCTTCGAGAGTTACATACAGTAGGGACGAGGTTCAGGAATATTTGGCTCCAATACCCCTCCTGGAACTCTCGGGGGAGGTGGCGGAGGACTTGGACCTCCCCCTTACAGTGGAGGAATTGGTCTCGGCAATCGGATCATTAAATACAAATAAGACCCCGGGCCCGGACGGATATCCAGCGGAATGGTACGCCACATTTGCTGAACATCTGGCCCCCCAGCTGCTCAAAATGTACATGGACGCTTATGGAGGGGGGGTGCTTCCTGAGTCTCTGAGAGAGGCACTCATTGTGCTGATCCCTAAGCCGCACAAGGATCATGATCTCTGCGAATCCTATAGACCGATATCCTTAATTAATGTAGATGCGAAAATCCTAGCTAAATTACTGGCCAGACGCCTGAATAAAGTTATTGCTTCAGTTATTCATCGGGATCAGACGGGCTTTATACCTGAAAAGGTCGACGGCTATCAACTTGCGTTGTCTGTTCACTATCCTACAATCTGAGGGGCCCACGCCGGATACTCAGGTGGTGCTCTCCCTGGATACGCACAAAGCGTTTGACTCTATCGAATGGCCATACTTTGTGGCGGTCCTTGGGCGGCTGGGGTTTGGCCCGAGATTCATAAAATGGGTCCAGATACTATATGCGGAACCACGGGCAAAGCTCAGGGTCAATAACACCATCACAGAATCGTTCAATATGGCGAGAGGCACTCGGCAGGGCTGCCCATTATCGCCCCTGTTTGCCCTGGCTATAGAACCGCTGGCGGCCCTCCTAAGAGCAGATGCTGGAGTGAAGGGGTGCATGGTTAATGAGCTGGAGGAAAAAACATCCCTCTACGCTGATGATATGTTATTGTATTTGGCTGAGGCAGGGGGATCGTTGACCACTGCTCTGGGCAAAATCTCGGAATTTGGACGATTTTCAGGATTTAAGGTGAACTGGAACAAATCCATTATTTTCCCCTTTAATCCTGAGTATGTCCCGGACCTCCCTCCGGGGGCCCCCCTAAAGATAGTCTCTAAATTTAGATACCTGGGGGTGGATGTGCAGTTGCCGATCAGTGTATATATAGATAATAACTTAGCGCCTAGGAAAGCACGGCTGAGGGACAGTCTCCAAACTTAGGCCAGGCTGCCGCTTGGTCTCCTCGGTCGAATCAATATATTTAAAATGATATACCTACCTAGATTTTTGTACTTGTTCTGGCACGCACCGGTTTATATCCCTAGGAAATGGTTTGCGGGCATTAATAAAATGCTCTCTGCATTTCTCTGGGGCCCTAGGCCGGCTAGAGTCTCATTGGACACACTTTATTTACCTATAAAGGAGGGGGGATTCGCCCTACCAAATTTGCAGTGTTACTACCTAGCAGCCCAACTGACACATGTGCATTGGTGGGGTTTCCCAGATCTGAATATTGCATCTGTAGCAACCCAGGCGGCACAGGTCCACTCGTATGAAGGACTGATTAATGTCCTCTATAGGAACGGACCTTATCCGGTAAAGGGGGCGGGACTACTGAAATTGTCGTATAAAATATTCCACATCTGCAATGCTAAGGTGGGGGGATCCAGTTTGGCAACCTCTCCTAATGCTCCTCTGTGGCATAACCCCCAACTCCATGAAATAGCCAAAGTGCCGGACGGTACATGTTGGGCGACTTATGGCATTAAATACGCTCACCAACTGTTTAGAGAGGGGGTGTTCAGGACCTTCCTGGACTTGGACAGAATATGGGATCCCCAATGTGTTTTTTTTTTCGTTATTTTCAGCTGCGCCATGCGGCTACGGCTCAGTACGGGGGGGGGGAAATAGTGGCGCTCTCCCCCTCCAGTATGGAAAGGGTGGCGACGGAGGGGGATCACTCGCAGCTGATTTATAGATATTACTTCAGGCTTCTCACATCCTCCTCTCCCAGAATGAGGAAGATGCTGGCACAATGGCAGACGGATATACCGTCCCTCACGGAGGAGAACTGGTCGGGAGCATTGGGTACATTGGTACCCTCGATGATCTCGGCTAGAGATAAATTGACCCAATTTAATTATCTTCATAGGATATATTATACCCCCAAAAGACTTCATAAAATGGGTAGGAGGGAGTCTGCTGAGTGTCCTCGATGCCATGCGGAGGAAGGAGATTTCTTCCATATGGTGTGGCAGTGCCCCCGAATAGAGAACTTCTGGAAAGAGATACTTACATTTCTAGAGGGTACCCTGGAACTACCAAATATCTACTCCCCGGCCAGATGTGTCTTGGGCGATCTGGAGGAGGATATATCCACCTCACAAAAAACTCTGCTCAGAATCCTGTTTTGTTATGCTAAAAAGGCGGTAGCTATTAAGTGGCGGATCGCGTCACCCCCCTCTTTGCAGGGTTGGGTGACATTGGTGAATAAGGCCCTACCGATGTATAAAATTACTTATATGGCGAGAGCGTGCCCTAAAAAATTTGAGAAAGTGTGGGCGGGATGGTTGGATAGAGTCTCGGGAGAAGTGGAGGTGTAATAGTAGTACATAATTAGGGTTTGGCGGAGGATAACTGGGGAAATGAAGGATAGGAAAGACTATGTTGTAAAGTGGGAGTCATAACTCTTCCAGTGTTTATTCCTGTAGATTTACAGGTATTTCAGGAAAAAGGGAAAGACCTTTTGTTTTTGTTTTCTTTTTGTAGTTCGATTTTTGTAATACAATTAGCTCATTTATGTTTGGACAGTGATGTTAATATACAAGCTTTTCCTGTTATCCGGGGGAGGGGAGGAGGAGGAGGAGGAGGAGAAGGGAGGAGGGAGGGAAGAGGGGGGAGAGAGAAGGTACAAGGAAACAAGGAGACAAGGAAAGGAAAAGAGACATGATTTGATTACAAGATGCTGAATAGGTTGACATGCGCAAATCATAGTGTATGAAAATGTGTACTGTATTATGTCACTGTATGCTAATGATGAAATGTACAATAAAAATTTACCCTTTAAAAAAAAAAAATTACCAACCTATAGAAACCAGAGATCTTTGGACAGTAACGCCCCTAACTGCAGCCACCAATGAGTGGAAGAACCACCTCCTTTGGGAAGAACTTAGGATAATTTTTATAATCTTATTGTCCAGAGACAATATTTAAGGGAAGAAAAATTAGATGGGGGAGAGACCACCACACTCACCGGGGGACGGACATCACTCACTGAGGACTCCCAGACAGCCAGTCACTCCCACCGGCCGGGGAGAGACACCCAGGGACGCACCTTGAGGGGCACACTGGGAGATCCACACGCTCAGACAGACTGACACCCATGCACCATGCATGAAGACATTCTTACACTCGTGAAGATTCCGGGACACCCGATACCTGAAAGCCATGGCAGCCATCTTAACTCTGGTCACTTGCCAGTATGGAATGGGTAGATATGCCATTTTTGATTTTATCTTGAATTCATTGTTGTTCTCAATAATATTGAAGTATTGAATATTCTGCAATTATGATTTATTCTCATTAATCAACAACTGGTAGATGTTTTTGTAAAGATTACATTTTTCATTATATTTTTCTTTTTTTGCATAGTCCCAATCTTAGTGACAAAACAAACGTCCAATTTATTTCACATTGTTAACCACTTACTTACCTGCAGTATAGTAACGGTTTGATGTGTGAAATACAGACGTTCTGTTTCATTGTCAATTATACAAGGTTGTTGAACCTATTGAGAATTCATCATGACAGCATTATGTCTAAGGGACTGTATGCCCATTTTGCAGGTAATTGTATTGATTTTGAAGTCGTTCATGTAACAGAATTGGTATTTTAATTTCATGTAAATATTTGCTTTTTGTCAACCAATAAATGAAGCTATTTTGTATGATCACACGTCTCCGTGAATAAGTTTCATATTATAGACTGTATCATATAGATTGACTTGTATTTAAAAATATCTTTCGTTAAAAAGAACTTAAAATTAATATATTGTGCGGGCAAAACTGTCCCTTAAAAAGCACTATATATATATATATATATATATATATATATATATATATATATAAATATCTCTCCCCATCTCTCTCGAGACCCAAAAACCTCAGGACAGTACATAATATCCATCAATGACCTTTTTGGAAAGTAAACAGTCTGAGGTATTTAGGAGGCATGGTGTGTAGTTGGTTGCCATCATGCCAGCTGGTACTTTAATTGAAAGCCAGTGGCAATGTGGTATTTGAGTCCACCATTACTGTCAAATGAAGAAGAGGAAAAGCTTCTATGATTAACAGGTCTGTTAATTTGTCATAGCTGAGCAGACCTCAGTAAGGAAGAACACTACACAGGTACTTTTGCTGCACAGTCTCATGGACGATTGTTACATCAAAAAAGTTTGCAGTTTGAGCGCAAACAGTACATAGAGAAGAAGAGGTTCTTTAAGTTTCTACCTTTCTGGCAACAAGCTGAATAACATCATCATCAAATGCCTTGACATGGTTCAGACGAGAGGTGATTATCTGTTGCAGTTGTTTATGAGTGTAAGGCTGGAATGACATTCTTGTGAGGCCCTGTTAGACGAGAGAAGCAAATTATAGAAAATAAGCAGAAGATTAAACTATTAAGACATGTTTTATATAAATAGCTCATTCTATGTTCTATACTATTAGAAAAAGATAATTCGTCGGTAAAAAGAATGCCAACATACTCCAGTCTAATACAGAATGACAAGGCGATGTACATTTTATGGACAAGAACATGAAACACTGTCTTACTTAAAGAGGAAGTAAACTTCCTCTGCTGACATTTACCTATAGGCAAGCCTATATTAAGGCTTAACTATAGATAGTGTAAATATCTCCTAAACGTGTACCGTTTAGGGCAGGGGTAGGCAAGCTCAGCCATCCAGGTGTGGTGAAACTACAAATCCCATCATGCCTCTAGGAGTCATGCGCCTGTGATTGTCAGGGTCTTGCAATGTCTCATGGGACTTGTAGTTTCAAAACAGCTGGAGGGCCAAGGTTGCCTACCCCTGGTGTAGGAGATATTTACATTACATGTAACCAGTGACATCACTGGCGCATGCACTCTGAAGGAATGGCCAAGGGGTGCCGTTCCTCCGAGAACTATGCCGTGACCAGCAGGTCCCGCACGAGTGTGACCTCATCCCGGCTTCGGCCAATCACAGCACTGGAGCCCGCAAACCTGGAAGAAACTCCGGGAAATAGGTCAGCCGTCTCCGCGGTGTGCAAGCGCCACTGGTAGGCTTCGTTCTAAGGAAATGCGATGCATACTAGTTCATTATGCCTTTGTCTTGCAGGTTTTTTTTTTTTGCGTTTACAACCTCTTTAAGGGCCTGTATCAACAACGCTTTGGGCTTATGTCAATGGCATAAGTGTGACACTTCTGAGATCATTCAGAATTTATAGACAGGTATGTCTGTTTTCGGATGAAAAACAGACATGCAAGTATCCCTATGGGATAGCGGGTGTCATCGGATGAACATCCGTTGACAACCAATCTCATCAGTGCCCGCTATGCTCCGTTTCTGCAGACGGAGGAAAATCCTATTTTTCCCCATCTGTCTGCGTATTGGATGAACGCGGACAGACTGTCCGTGTTCCTCCGATCCACCCATAGAGGAGAGCGGAGATCTGACTGGTCCGTCTCTGCACAGTGCAGGGACGGGCTAGTCATCCGCTGGCTCAGCGGGGGATCAACTGAGTGATCCCCACTGAGCAAGCGGATATTAAAGGAACGGATCCTCACGGGATCCGCCTGTGTGAAAGGGCCCTAAAGCGAACAAAAGCCCGTTGACCCAAGTCATAACACAGATACTTTGGCAAGGTAGATATTTTTGAGATCTAAAAAGTTTTCCTTCTAAAGAAGGCAGTAAAAGCCTTCCATGAGCATCTGGTTTAATAATTCACCAGCTACAAAGAAATAAAGCATCTCTTACCAGCCTGCTGGCTACCCGATTCATCATTATCCTTTCTGGCAGATCCATGGTGTTTGCAATGGCCAGTACAATCAGTTTTGCTTGTTTCCGAGTGGGCCAGTCAAACAAACTGTACATAACATTCTGCTTTCTAGTCCAAAGAAGGTCCAACTGGAAAAGAATAAATTATTAAACACATTAGGGATCATTTATGTTGCACAGCTGGGCAATGCTAAACAGAAGCAGCGAGGCAAATCTGAGAACGAAATGGAGTAAGATTTATTATACACAGGCAGCTTCATTCATAAATTCCCCCTTAGCTGCTCTAAAGTAACACTGCAAAATAGTAAAACCTGAACCTGACTAGTTAATGGCGCTTTTGTTTGGAGTTAAAAATAGGATTTTTATAACAGCTTACCTGTAAAATCCTTTTCTTGGAGTACACCACGGGACACAGAGCTAGTCATTACATAATGGGTTAAGGGTCACCAGCGGTGATTGGACACTGGCACAACCAATGGAAGACAGTTCCCCTCCATATAACCCCTCCCATCAGGGAAGTACCTCAGTTTTGTAGCAAAGCAGTAAGGTTCCCATAAGAAGGGGGGGACCTCTGTGTCCCGTGGTGTACTCCAAGAAAAGGATTTTACAGGTAAGCTGTTATAAAAATCCTATTTTCTTTATCGTACACCACGGGACACAGAGCTAGTCATTACATAATGGGACGTCCCAGAGCAATGCTCATATGAAGGGGGGGAGACACAGATCAAAACAGGCCGCTTGCGGACCAGAAGCCCTATACTGCTGCCTGCAGCACACTTCGCCCAAAGGCGGAATCCTCATGTCCTTTCACATCTATTTGATAGAATTTGGAAAATGTATGGACTGAAGACCAAGTTGCAGCTTTACAGATCTGAGCCATCGAAGCCTGGTGGTGCACTGCCCATGAAGCACTTATCGCCCTGGTAGAGTGCGCCTTAACAGGAAAAGGAGGAGTCCTGTTCTTTAAACCATAAGCTTGAACAATTACTTGTCTAATCCACCTGGAAATGGTGGATTTTGATACCGCTTGGCCCTTCTTGGGCCCATCTGGTAAAATAAACAAAACATCTGTTTTACGTATCTGAGCGGTTGCTTGCAGATACACCCTTACCGCTCTCACTAGATCTAGAGAGTGTAATAATTTTTCCCCCGCCGTCCGCGGGTTTGGAAAAAAGGAAGGCAGAACAATGTCTTGATTCAAGTGAAAAGCCGACACCACCTTAGGTAGAAAAGCCGGATGGGGTCGTAGTACGATTTTGTCCTTGTGACAAATTAGATAAGGCTCTTTACAAGAAAGAGCTGCTATCTCTGATACTCTCCTAGCAGAAGCTATAGCAATCAGAAAGGCCAACTTCCTACTCAATATAATTAAAGGAATATGGCGAATAGGTTCAAAAGGTTGCTTTTGCAACACTGACAATACCAAATTCAAATCCCATGGACACAAGGGAGACCTGACTGGAGGATTTTTCCTCAGTACCCCCTTAATGAATGTCTGAACTAGGGAGTGAGATGCCAATGGTCTCTGAAAGAAGACTGATAGAGCCGATATTTGCCCTTTGATGGTGCTAAGGGCTAAATTCATATCCACTCCTAACTGGCAAAAAGCAAGAATCCTACTTTTCTTTCTCGTACATCACGGGACACAGAGCGACAGTCATTACTAATGGGTTATATAGTTACCGTCAGGTGCTGGCACTGGCAACTTCCAAAACCGGAAGTACCCTCCCCTATATAAGCCCCTCCCATCCGGGAGCACCTCAGTTTTTTGCCAGTGTCTAAGGTGTTGGCCAAGAAGAAACATGTGTTTTTCACTGAGCTTGCGTACAGGTTCTTTTGGGCCTCAGTAAGCTATTCCGGATCCGACCAAAAAAGCTTCATAGCTAAACGGTCGGTACCCGGGCCTTGCAGAGAAGAGCAAGGTTCTGCCTGTAATGCTTCTCTTAGGAGAGCTGGACCCTGGGATCCAGAGCTCTGGTCATACCCACGACCAAGATGTTTTCTGTGCAGGGTGCTATACAGGTCCAGGAGAGTGGAATCCTTGGGAACCCGGTCCCTGAAGGTTTGATTACAATGCCTGCCGTGATAGGTGAAGTTTGGGCTTTTGTGGACCAAACAAAGTCCTGCGGCGGGGAACAGGTAAGTGGGGGCCCCCAGGAACTTGGTTCTATTGGGGGACCCCCAAGCCTAATTTGTCTTTCTGTCTGTTACCTAACGGTATTCCCGCTAATATCTGTGCATGCCTGTAACTACTAAAAAAATGTAATAATTTTTAATGGTGGTCAAGAAAAAAAAAAAAAAAAAAGAATGTTTTTTTTATATATGTTTAGTATATTAAACTGCGGTACCTGTGTTTGTCCACTAGAGGCCGCTGTGGAATGTTTTTCTTGTCATATGGACTAGTTTCTTCTCAGAGAGCAAAGTCCAGGCAGCTGGTGAGTTCTCCTACAGGAAACTGTTTCCTCTGCCATGTTGCAGTGTTCGTCTATCCCCCGGCCTGCGGCAAAGGGGGCCCTGGCTCCTGTCCCTGGTTTCCATGTTTGAAAATTAGCGCCGAGGCGCGCGTGCACGCGCCTCTATATATAGAGGTGGCCGGAAAAAGGGGCGGGGCCTGGGGGATGACGCTCTGTGCGCGCCGCAGCGCTTCTGCGCATGTGCGGGCGTCCCAGCAGGTTTTTAAAAAGCCACATTATTGCAGTAAGCTGGCTATGAAGTACAGAGACAGAGCTGGCAACATTTAAAGGCATACAGCAAGCGGTTGATACAGGCATCCCCTGGAAAGGCTCATTAGTAGACACCAACTGTTTATTATAGCAGCATTTATGCTAGACTATTATCAGTAACTGGTGTATTTTCGGCTGGAATACCTCAGCTTTGTGGCTTAGGAATATGCCGTCTAAAAACTCCGGGACTAGAAATTCCAGGAGGAATAGGGGGTCTCCATCGGGCTCTGAGGATCTTGGGCATGCTTTGGCTGCACCAGTCTCCCCTGAAGAATCAGAGGTTAGTGACCGTAGGGCACCCCCAGGAGTACCTGGTACTGTGGCTGTCCCCAGTTCACCTGCTCCTGTGTATGTAACAGAGGAGGTTTTTTCCTCAGCTCTGGGAGGGCTGGAAGAGAGATTGTCAGCACTAATTGCTGCTTCCCTGTCACAGGAGAAAAGCGCTCGATCTCCGTCTCCTCCCTCAGAGTGCCTGTTAACAGAGCAACAGTCCCATACAGAGAACGACCTACCTGAGGGGGATCAGGATGAGGTTGATTCAGTTGTAGAGGAATCAACAGTGGAGGAGCCGTTCTCAGCATCACATGCTGAGAGGTTATGGGTGCAGTCCCTGACTAATATGGTCCGATCAGCATTTAAAATGCCACTTGCGGAGCCATCCTCCTCTTCTGTCTCCTCGTTGGGGTCGCTAAAAGCTCCCCAGACTGTTTGTTCTTTTCCGATCCATCCTTTACTGGAGGGGCTCATTTACCAGGATTGGGAGCATCCTGACAAAATATTTACTCCCCCCAAGAGATTTCCGGTGGTCTATCCCATGGAGGATAAGTTCATCAGAAAATGGAAGGTCCCTACAGTGGACGCAGCCATCTCTTGTGTGAATAAATCACTGACATGTCCGGTGGAAAATGTCCAAATGTTCAAGGACCCAATAGATAAAAAATTGGAGTCCTTATTGAAATCTGCTTTTTCTACAGCAGGATTGGTGACACAACCAGCAGTGGCAGCTATAGGGGTCTGCCAAGCAGTGAAGGATCAGTTGAAACAGGTCTTAAGGGACGTGCCAGATCAGCAGGCTCTTGCTCTAGCTGATCTACCTAGAGCCTTATGCTTTGCGGTGGACGCTATAAAGGATTCAATCCATCAGGCCTCCCGCCTTACGCTGTCTGTAGTACATATGCGCAGGCTTCTATGGCTCAAAAACTGGTCTGCTGAAGCTCCCTGTAAAAAATTGCTGGTCAGCTTCCCATTCCATGGGGAGCGCTTATTCGGGGAAGACCTGGACAAGTATATCCAGAGAATTTCCAGCGGTAAAAGTACACTCTTGCCGGTCAAAAATAGAGTTAGAGGTCCCTCTTTTAAGAGGCCGGCTTCTCCAGTCCCTAGGACATCGGCTGTGAAACAGTTCCGACGGCCTCCCCGGTCAAATCCCGGAGGTAAAAATCAGGGACAGTTGCAGGGTAACAAGAAGCCCTGGAGCAGGAGAGGTACAAAACCTCCCCCAAAGTCAAATGCATGAAGGGTTGCCCCCACCCAATCGGGTGGGGGGAAGACTTCAGTTGTTCACAGAAACCTGGCGGGACACGATCCGAGACAGATGGGTGCTCTCCGCAGTAAATCTGGGATACAAATTGGAGTTAAAAAACTCCCCTCCTTCCCGCTTTATAAGGTCGAACGTGCCAAGGGATCCCCAGAAGAGAGGATCCCTCCTGTTGGCACTGGAACAATTATTGCTTCAAGCAGTAATTATAGAGGTCCCCCTGGAAGAATGGGGGTTCGGGTTTTACTCAAACCTCTTTACAGTTCCGAAGCCAAACGGGGACGTGAGGCCCATATTAAATCTAAAAGGGCTAAACAAATTCCTACATATCAGGACTTTCCGGATGGAGTCGATCCGATCGGTGGCCACTGCCCTACAAGGGGAGGAATGGTTAGCCTCGATCGACATCAAAGATGCTTATTTGCACATCCCCATCTTTCCAGCCCACCAAAAATTTCTACGCTTTGCGATAGAAGGGCGCCATTTTCAGTTCAGAGCCTTACCCTTCGGTCTGGCCACAGCACCAAGAGTGTTCACAAAAATTCTGGCCCCATTATTGGCCAATCTAAGAACACGAGGTGTAACGATAATGGCATATCTAGACGACTTGTTGCTGATAGACCACTCAGTGGAAAAACTAGAAGTGGTTGTTCAAGAGACAATGAAGTATCTGGAATATCACGGTTGGATTATCAACCGAGACAAGTCAGCCCTAAAACCAGTCAAAAGTCTGGAATACTTGGGGCTAAGGCTGGATTCAGACCAGAGAAAAATTTTCTTGCCTCGAGAAAAGGGGTCGTCTTTGAGAGATTTGATCCACTTAGTGGGTTCAAAAAGACAGCCATCCATACGCCTGTGCATGAGGCTGCTGGGAAAAATGGTGGCATCATTCGAAGCAGTACCCTACGGTCAATTCCATTCAAGGAAGTTGCAAAGGGCCATACTGTCAGCCTGGAACAAAAAAGTTCAGGCTCTGGACGTACCAATGTCCTTGTCCCCTTCCGTTCGCAGAAGCCTCCGTTGGTGGTTGGTTCCCCGGAATCTGGAAAGAGGGAAATCCTTCAGTCCGATTTCTTGGAAGGTGGTCACTACAGATGCCAGCCTTTTAGGCTGGGGAGCAGTACTGGAGCAATGGTCTCTCCAGGGCAGATGGTCGGATGCGGAAAAGGCCCTGCCCATCAATCTCTTAGAGATACGAGCAGCCCGGTATGCCCTAGTAGCATGGACATCCAAACTCCAAGGGTCCCCTGTCAGAGTTCAGTCAGACAATGCCACAGCAGTGGCATATATCAATCGTCAGGGGGGCACCAGGAGTCGTGCAGCCCAAAGGGAAGTAAATTACATCCTGAGATGGGCAGAAAGATATGTCCCAGCCATATCTGCGGTATTCATTCCAGGGGTGGAGAATTGGAAGGCGGACTTTCTAAGTCGCCAACAATTATGCCCAGGGGAATGGTCCCTTCATCCCGAGGTTTTCCGGACAATATGTCAGCGGTGGGGAACACCGGATGTAGATCTGCTAGCATCCAGGTTCAACACGAAAGTGGACAGGTTTGTCTCTTGGACAAGGGATCCCCTAGCGTGCGGCTCGGATGCCCTAGTGTTCCCTTGGGATCAGTTCAAGCTGATATATGCATTCCCACCGCCACAATTGTTACCTCGATTACTCCGCAGAATCAGGGTAGAAAAGAAACCAGTGATTCTGGTGGCTCCAGCGTGGCCCCGAAGAGCATGGTACGCGGAGTTTGTAAAAATGTCTGTGGGGAGTCCTTGGACCCTCCCACATCGTCCGGACCTGCTTTCGCAGGGACCGATATACCACCCTTCCTTACCAGCCCTAGGTTTGACGGCCTGGCTATTGAAGCCCACATTCTAAAAAAGAGAGGGCTCTCTAATGCTGTGGTATCTACCATGATCAATGCCAGGAAGCCGGTATCCAGGCAGATCTACTATAGAATCTGGAAGGCGTACATCGCCTGGTGTGAGGCCAGGAAATGGCATCCACGTAAATATGTAATAGGTAGAATTCTGGACTTCCTACAATGGGCTGTAGATAGGAAGCTTGCCTTGAGTACTATCAAAGGTCAGATTTCGGCCTTGTCAATATTTTTTCAAAGGCCCTTGGCTTCGCATTCACTAGTCAAAGCCTTTATACAAGGAGTGATGCGTATTAGTCCTCCGGTTAATATTCCCATATGTCCATGGGATCTAAACTTGGTTCTGTCGGTTCTACAGAAACAACCATTTGAACCATTACAGCATATTTCCTTAGTGCTTCTCACCAGGAAATTGATTTTTCTAGTAGCCATTTGTTCGGCTAAAAGAGTATCGGAATTAGCAGCTATGTCCTGTAAGGAGCCATATCTGGTTATCCATAAGGACAGAGTAGTGTTACGTCCTCATCCAGCCTTTCTTCCTAAGGTGGTATCGAGTTTTCATTTGAACCAAGATGTGGTTCTTCCTTCTTTTTTCCCCAAGCCTACTTCGGTAGAGGAAAAGTTATTGCATTCTTTGGATGTAGTAAGAGCAGTTAAAGCTTATCTAAAAGCCACTGCTCAGATTCGCAGAACGGATACTTTGTTTATTCTGCCGGAAGGCCCCAGAAAGGGTCAGGCAGCGTCAAAATCTACTTTAGCCAAGTGGATTCGACAGGTCATAATACAAGCCTATAGCTTGAGAAGTAGACCGCCTCCGTTCAAAGTTAGGGCGCACTCCACGAGAGCAGTTGGAACTTCATGGGCAGTGCATCACCAGGCCTCCCTGGCTCAAGTCTGTAAGGCCGCAACATGGTCTTCAGTACACACGTTTACTAGGTTCTACCAGGTGGACGTTAGAAGTCAGGAGGATGTCGCCTTTGGGCGCAGTGTGTTGCAGGCCGCAAAAGATCCTCATGTCTGATAGTGCTCAGCTTATATATGGTGTATCCCCCCCCTCATTTGGCATTGCTTTAGGACATCCCATTAGTAATGACTATGTCGCTCTGTGTCCCGTGATGTACGAGAAAGAAAATAGGATTTTTATAACAGCTTACCTGTAAAATCCTTTTCTTGGAGTACATCACGGGACACAGAGCTCCCGCCCCTCTTTGGGGACACTTATTGCTTTGCTACAAAACTGAGGTGCTCCCGGATGGGAGGGGCTTATATAGGGGAGGGTACTTCCGGTTTTGGAAGTTGCCAGTGCCAGCACCTGACGGTAACTATATAACCCATTAGTAATGACTATGTCGCTCTGTGTCCCGTGATGTACTCCAAGAAAAGGATTTTACAGGTAAGCTGTTATAAAAATCCTATTTCATATTTCTGAGGATTCCAACATCTGGATTCACACCAGGAAACGTATGCTCTCCAGACTCTCTGATAGATGAGTCTGGAGGCTGGCTTTCTAGCATTAATGAGCGTAGAAAGAGCCGGACCAGAGACCCCTCTCTTTTTCAAAATGTGGGTCTCAGCAGCCAGGCCGTCAACTTTAGCCTTTGTAAGGAAGGGTGGAATACTGGACCCTGTGACAGCAGGTCGTGTCGAAGTGGAAACTTCCAGGGCCTTCCTATCGCCATTTTCACAATCTCGGCGTACCAAGGCCTCCTGGGCCAGTTTGGGGCCACTAGGATTACTGGTATTCCCTCCTCCTTGATCCTGCGAAGCAGTCTTTGTAGAAGAGGGATCGGAGGGAATGCATAGATCAGTGAGAACTGATTCCATGGAGTTATTAGAGCGTCTGTATTATTAGAGCGTCTGTCCCGTAGGCTAGAGGATCTCTCGTTCTGGACACAAAGTTGTCCAATTTCTTGTTGAACCTGGCAGCTAGCAGGTCTACATCTGGGTTTCCCCATCTCAGACATATGGCCTGAAAGATCTCGGGGTGAAGAGACCACTCTCCTGGTAGCAGCTGCTGACGACTCAGGTAGTCTGCTTGCCAATTTTCTATCCCTGGAATGAAGATTGCAGAAAGGCAAGGTACATGCTCTTCTGCCCATGCCAGGATCCGGTTCACCTCTCTTTGGGCTGCCCGACTGCGGGTGCCTCCTTGGTGATTGATGTAAGCTACTGCAGTAGCATTGTCGGATTGAACCCGAACTGGGTAGCCCTGTAACCTGTATGTCCAGGTTTTGAGGGCTAGATATACCGCCCGGATCTCTAGCACATTGATGGGCAGGATCCCCTGAGTCTTGGCCCAGGTTCCCTGGGTAGAAGCCTCCTCGAATACTGCACCCCAGCCCGATAGGCTGGCATCCCTAGATACCACCTTCCAGGCCACTGGGAGGAAGGACTTTCCCTTCCGTAAATTCCTGGCTTCTAGCCACCAATCGAAGCTGTGGCGTACTTGTGAGGACAGGCGCATGGGTATATCCAGAGCTTGGCTCTTCCTGTTCCAGGAAGCTAAAATATTGCCTTGAAGTAGTCTCGAATGAAACTGGGCGTAAGGGACCGCCTCGAAGGAGGCTACCATCTTTCCCAATAGTCTCATGCAAAGGCGAATAGACGGCCTCTTGTTTGCTTTGACCTTGTGGATCAGGTCTTTCAGAGACTGTATCTTCGGTTCTGGCAGGTATACCCCGTTTTGGGCTGTATCTATGATCATGCCCAGGTACACTATCCTTCTTTGGGCCTGGAGAGAGGATTTTTGTAAATTTATAATCCATCCTAAATGCTCCAGGTATCCTACTGTAGTGTGTACAGCGTGACCCAATCCCTCCTTTGACTGATCTATTACTAGTAGATCGTCCAGATAGGCTGTTACCGCAATGCCCCGTGTTCTTAGGTTTGCTAACAGAGGAGCTAGCACCTTTGTGAATACTATGGGCGCGGTGGCTACACCAAACGGCAGAGCCACAAATTGAAAGTGGCGATCTTCTACCGCAAACCTTAGGAATCTTTGGTGAGCGGGGAGGATGGGTATGTGTAAATGTGCGTCCTTGATATCTATGGGCGCCATGAATTTTCCGCCCTTTAAAGTGGCGGCCACGGATCGGATCGTTTCCATTCGAAAATGGCGATCGTTCAGGAACCGATTTAGGGATTTTAGATCCAGGATGGGTCTGACATCTCCATTTGGCTTTGGAATCACAAAGAGGTTTGAGTAAAAACCTGCACCTTGCTCTTTTTGGGGTACGTCTGTAACTACCCCTTGAGCCATTAAGTGATTCAAACCTTTGAAGAAGGATTCTCTTTTTTGTGGATCCTTGGAGAGTCTTGAACCTCGGAATTGAGAAGGTGGGATCTCTCGAAATTCCAGTTTGTACCCTGAGGATATTGTGGATACTACCCAATTGTCCTGGATTTCTGACCCCCAAGTCGCTCAGAACTGATAAAGCCTTCCTCCCACTCGGCCGAGCCTGGGCGCCCCTTCACTGAGAGGCTTTGGGGGCTTGCTTATTAGCTCTTGCACCCCACGGCTTCTTGTTCTTCTGAGCTTGCCCCTTGGCTTTTGTGGGCGGCTAAAACAGGCCGCCGCCACTGGTTGGAGTCAGATTTGCCGGGAGCTGGGGAGAGAGAGCGTTTAAAACAAGATCTCTTGTTTTTCTTTCTCTCAGGTAAAAGTCGTTTTACCACTTGATATCTTCTGTATATATTTTTCTAAATCTTCCCCAAATAGGCGTTCGCCATGGAACGGGAACTTGCCAACAGCTTTTTGCATGGGGTTTCCGCTGACCAATGCTTAAGCCAAAGTACTCTGCGCATCTGTACCAGCTGGAGTGTAAGGCGTGATGCCTGTATGATAGAATCTCTCATGGCATCCACTGTGAAGCATAAGGCTTTAGGCAAATTTTCCCAATTTCTAGCCTGCTCTGAAGGCAGTTCCTTCAGCCCCTGCTTTACCTGTTGGCTGATGACCTGACACATACCGACTGCTGCTACTGCAGGTTGGGTAATTGAGCCGGCCAAAAAGGAAGGAGGATTTCAACTTCCTCTCAGAAGGATCTTTTAAACCCTTGTACATTATCCACCGGACATGTCAGGTTTTTATTTACACAAGAAATAGCCGCAACTACCGCAGGCAGGCTCCATTTCTTTAAAAAAATTTCCCCCATAGGATAAAGAATGTTAAACCTTTTTGGAGGTGAGAAACGCTTATCTGGATGTTGCCAGTTTGCGTATATTAGATCCTCTAGTAACTGATGAACCGGGAAGGAGCATGCACCTTGCAGGGATCTTAATGACCCTAGGGAGGAGACAGGTAATTCCGTTACCTCCGCAGAGGTTAACTTAAATGCACTGCTATAGCATTGTACCTGTGACCTTAAAATCTGGCTCCTCATCCTCTGCTGATGTAGCCTCCTCCTCCTCATCCTCCTCCCTCAGGTACTTCTGAAGGGAGGTCCAATACTGGAAGAGACCTGCTTCGCTTATTGTCCTTTTTAGAGGACTTAGCGATTAAGGTAGCAATTTTTTCCTCCAGATTATTTAGGGCAGCTGATAAAGTGTCCTCAGTGACATATACAGGCCCAGGCTTCACTGGGGAAGCCGCCATACCTGACAGAGGTAATGGCTCATCCTGTACAGGTGCATTTGGCAACACAGGAGAGGAAGGTACCGAGTCAGCACAGCTAGAGCCTCCTCTCAGGCGGTGGTGCTTTCTTATCTCTTTTTGTCCGTATTACTTCCCCTGGAAGGCTTACTGTTTAGACAAAATACAAGGTACCTAAATGCATATACTACCGTGTTCAGTTTAGCAAATACATTAAGTATGCAACTTTTAACACATAACTATGCATAACATGGATGTCTTCTAGGAAGTACCCAATCCAACCACATGGAGTCTTACGTCCCTGTATAGCTGCTGTGTTTCTCTGCCAGGAACAAGAGAACTAACGAGCTTGCTTGCTGCTGCAGTGCTTCTCACACTGACAGTCTTTTAAATTTGGCGCCGTTTCTGTGCCTGCGCGCGCCACGTGCCCGCGCACGCCTTCGCCCCCCCCTCCGATAAAGCGCGCTCGCGGCCCTTAGCGCTATGGCGGTGGCCATAGTGAGAGAGGACTCTCATCAGCCCTTGTTCCCACTTACCTGCATCTGCAGGTGTCTGGTCGGCCACCGAAAGGAGGATCGGGGTGCCCCAGCAAGCTCAGCAGCGGAGGTGACGAGCAGTGTACTTCGCCGAAGCCGACACTGAACAGAGTGAGGTGAGTATATTCAGCTCTTTACTCCCCCCAGTGGTGGAAAAAAAGAAGACATCCATTTTTTGAAAAAGGTCCCAACCTAGTTATGGACCTTCTAATCTCACCTTATCCACGCCGCAGGTTTTTCTGCTGAAAGATTTCAGACAGATACCAAACTTCACCCTTCACGGTGGGCTATGTGTGCCAACCTTCAGGGATATGGGTTCCTATTTAAAGGATACCTCTCCCCTGGGCCTTGTACAAGACTCTTACCAGGACTTTATAGCGAAATAGCGAAAGTGCTGGATCTTAGAGCCCAGTCCTCCGAAGAGAGACATTACAGGCGACGCCTCATGGATGAGGCCCGGATCCCATCCAGATTCAGCTCATTTGTAGGCGTCTTGGATGGATCCGAAAGCATAGCTCTTTTACCCCCAGAGGGTCTCTTTGGTAGAGCTTTCCTTTAGCACCTCCTAACGCGTCCAACACCTTTCGACACTGGCGAAAAAACTGAGGTACTTCCCTGATGGGAGGGGTTATATGGAGGGGAACTGTCTTCCATTGGTTGTGCCAGTGTCCAATCACCGCTGGTGACCCTTAACCCATTATGTAATGACTAGCTCTGTGTCCCGTGGTGTACGATAAAGAAAAATAGGATTTTTATAACAGCTTACCTGTAAAATCCTTTTCTTGGAGTACATCACGGGACACAGAGCGACATAGTCATTACTAATGGGTTATATAGTTACCGTCAGGTGCTGGCACTGGCAACTTCCAAAACCGGAAGTACCCTCCCCTATATAAGCCCCTCCCATCCGGGAGCACCTCAGTTTTGTAGCAAAGCAATAAGTGTCCCCAAAGAGGGGCGGGAGCTCTGTGTCCCGTGATGTACTCCAAGAAAAGGATTTTACAGGTAAGCTGTTATAAAAATCCTATTTTCTTTCTCGTACATCACGGGACACAGAGCGACATAGTCATTACTAATGGGATGTCCTAAAGCAATGCCAAATGAGGGGGGGGGGGATACACCATATATAAGCTGAGCGCTATCAGACATGAGGATCTTTTGCGGCCTGCAACACACTGCGCCCAAAGGCGACATCCTCCTGACTTCTAACGTCCACCTGGTAGAACCTAGTAAACGTGTGTACCGAAGACCATGTTGCGGCCTTACAGATTTGAGCCAGGGAGGCCTGGTGATGCACTGCCCATGAAGTTCCAACTGCTCTCGTGGAGTGCGCCCTAACTTTGAACGGAGGCGGTCTACTTCTCAAGCTATAGGCTTGTATTATGACCTGTCGAATCCACTTGGCTAAAGTAGATTTTGACGCTGCCTGACCCTTTCTGGGGCCTTCCGGCAGAATAAACAAAGTATCCGTTCTGCGAATCTGAGCAGTGGCTTTTAGATAAGCTTTAACTGCTCTTACTACATCCAAAGAATGCAATAACTTTTCCTCTACCGAAGTAGGCTTGGGGAAAAAAGAAGGAAGAACCACATCTTGGTTCAAATGAAAACTCGATACCACCTTAGGAAGAAAGGCTGGATGAGGACGTAACACTACTCTGTCCTTATGGATAACCAGATATGGCTCCTTACAGGACATAGCTGCTAATTCCGATACTCTTTTAGCCGAACAAATGGCTACTAGAAAAATCAATTTCCTGGTGAGAAGCACCAAGGAAATATGCTGTAATGGTTCAAATGGTTGTTTCTGTAGAACCGACAGAACCAAGTTTAGATCCCATGGACATATGGGAATATTAACCGGAGGACTAATACGCATCACTCCTTGTATAAAGGCTTTGACTAGTGAATGCGAAGCCAAGGGCCTTTGAAAAAATATTGACAAGGCCGAAATCTGACCTTTGATAGTACTCAAGGCAAGCTTCCTATCTACAGCCCATTGTAGGAAGTCCAGAATCCTACCTATTACGTATTTACGTGGATGCCATTTCTTGGCCTCACACCAGGCGATGTACGCCTTCCAGATTCTATAGTAGATCTGCCTGGATACCGGCTTCCTGGCATTGATCATGGTAGATACCACAGCATTAGAGAGCCCTCTCTTTTTTAGAATGTGGGCTTCAATAGCCAGGCCGTCAAACCTAGGGCTGGTAAGGAAGGGTGGTATATCGGTCCCTGCGAAAGCAGGTCCGGACGATGTGGGAGGGTCCAAGGACTCCCCACAGACATTTTTACAATCTCCGCGTACCATGCTCTTCGGGGCCACGCTGGAGCCACCAGAATCACTGGTTTCTTTTCTACCCTGATTCTGCGGAGTAATCGAGGTAATAATTGTGGCGGTGGGAATGCATATATCAGCTTGAACTGATCCCAAGGGAACACTAGGGCATCCGAGCCGCACGCTAGGGGATCCCTTGCCCAAGAGACAAACCTGTCCACTTTTGTGTTGAATCTGGATGCTAGCAGATCTACATCCGGTGTTCCCCACCGCTGACATATTGCCCGGAAAACCTCGGGATGAAGGGACCATTCCCCTGGGCATAATTGTTGGCGACTTAGAAAGTCCGCCTTCCAATTCTCCACCCCTGGAATGAATACCGCAGATATGGCTGGGACATATCTTTCTGCCCATCTCAGGATGTAATTTACTTCCCTTTGGGCTGCACGACTCCTGGTGCCCCCCTGACGATTGATATATGCCACTGCTGTGGCATTGTCTGACTGAACTCTGACAGGGGACCCTTGGAGTTTGGATGTCCATGCTACTAGGGCATACCGGGCTGCTCGTATCTCTAAGAGATTGATGGGCAGGGCCTTTTCCGCATCCGACCATCTGCCCTGGAGAGACCATTGCTCCAGTACTGCTCCCCAGCCTATAAGGCTGGCATCTGTAGTGACCACCTTCCAGGAAATCGGACTGAAGGATTTCCCTCTTTCCAGATTCTGGGGAACCAACCACCAGCGGAGGCTCCTGCGAACGGAAGGGGACAAGGACATTGGTAAGTCCAGAGCCTGAACTTTTTTGTTCCAGGCTGACAGTATGGCCCTTTGCAACTTCCTTGAATGGAATTGACCGTAGGGTACTGCTTCGAATGATGACACCATTTTTCCCAGCAGCCTCATGCACAGGCGTATGGATGGCTGTCTTTTTGAACCCACTAAGTGGATCAAATCTCTCAAAGACGACCCCTTTTCTTGAGGCAAGAAAATCTTTTTCTGGTCTGAATCCAGCCTTAGCCCCAAGTATTCCAGACTTTTGACTGGTTTTAGGGCTGACTTGTCTCGGTTGATAATCCAACCGTGATATTCCAGATACTTGATTGTCTCGTGAACAACCACTTCTAGTTTTTCCACTGAGTGGTCTATCAGCAACAAGTCGTCTAGATATGCCATTATCGTTACACCTCGTGTTCTTAGATTGGCCAATAATGGGGCCAGAATTTTTGTGAACACTCTTGGTGCTGTGGCCAGACCGAAGGGTAAGGCTCTGAACTGAAAATGGCGCCCTTCTACCGCAAAGCGTAGAAATTTTTGGTGGGCTGGAAAGATGGGGATGTGCAAATAAGCATCTTTGATGTCGATCGAGGCTAACCATTCCTCCCCTTGTAGGGCAGTGGCTACCGATCGGATCGACTCCATCCGGAAAGTCCTGATATGTAGGAATTTGTTTAGCCCTTTTAGATTTAATATGGGCCTCACGTCCCCGTTTGGCTTCGGAACTGTAAAGAGGTTTGAGTAAAACCCGAACCCCCATTCTTCCAGGGGAACCTCTATAATTACTACTTGAAGCAATAATTGTTCCAGTGCCAACAGGAGGGATCCTCTCTTCTGGGGATCCCTTGGCACGTTTGACCTTATAAAGCGGGAAGGAGGGGAGTTTTTTAACTCCAATTTGTATCCCAGATTTACTGCGGAGAGCACCCATCTGTCTCGGATCGTGTCCCGCCAGGTTTCTGTGAACAACTGAAGTCTTCCCCCCACCCGATTGGGTGGGGGAAACCCTTCATGCATTTGACTTTGGGGGAGGTTTTGTACCTCTCCTGCTCCAGGCCTTCTTTTTACCCTGTAACTGTCCCTGATTTTTACCTCCGGGATTTGACCGGGGAGGCCGTCGGAACTGTTTCACAGCCGATGTCCTAGGGACTGGAGAAGCCGGCCTCTTAAAGGAGGGACCTCTAACTCTATTTTTAACCGGCAAAAGTGTACTTTTACCGCTGGAAATTCTCTGGATATACTTGTCCAGGTCTTCCCCGAATAAGCGCTCCTCATGAAATGGGAAGCTGACCAGCAATTTTTTACAGGGAGCTTCAGCAGACCAGTTTTTGAGCCATAGAAGCCTGCGCTACAGACAGCGTAAGGCGGGAGGCCTGATGGATTGAATCCTTTATAGCGTCCACCGCAAAGCATAAGGCTCTAGGTAGATCAGCTAGGGCAAGAGCCTGCTGATCCGGCAAGTCTCTTAAGACCTGTTTCAACTGATCCTTCACTGCTTGGCATACCCCTATAGCTGCCACTGCTGGTTGTGTCACCAATCCTGCTGTAGAAAAAGCAGATTTCAATAAGGACTCCAATTTTTTATCTATTGGGTCCTTGAACATTTGGACATTTTCCACCGGACATGTCAGTGATTTATTCACACAAGAGATGGCTGCGTCCACTGTAGGGACCTTCCATTTTCTGATGAACTTATCCTCCATGGGATAGACCACCGGAAATCTCTTGGGGGGAGTAAATATTTTGTCAGGATGCTCCCAATCCTGGTAAATGAGCCCCTCCAATAAAGGATGGATCGGAAAGGAACAAACAGTCTGGGGAGCTTTTAGCGACCCCAATGAGGAGACAGAAGTGGAGGATGGCTCCGCAAGTGGCATTTTAAATGCTGATCGGACCATATTAGTCAGGGACTGAACCCATAACCTCTCAGCATGTGATGCTGAGAACGGCTCTTCCACTGTTGATTCCTCTACAACCGAATCAACCTCATCCTGATCCCCCTCAGGTAGGTCGACCTCTGTATGGGACTGTTGCTCTGTTAACAGGCACTCTGAGGGAGGAGACGGAGATCGAGCGCTTTTCTCCTGTGACAGGGAAGCAGCGATTAATGCTGACAATCTCTCTTCCAGTCCTCCCAGAGCTGAGGCCTCCTCTGTTACATACACAGGAGCAGGTGAACTGAGGACAGCCACAGTACCAGGTACTCCTGGGGGTGCCCTACGGTCACTAACCTCTGATTCTTCAGGGGAGACTGGTGCAGCCAAAGCATGCCCAAGATCCTCAGAGCCCGATGGAGACCCCCTATTCCTCCTGGAATTTCTAGTCCCGGAGTTTTTAGACGGCATATTCCTAAGCCACAAAGCTGAGGTATTCCAGCCGAAATACACCAGTTACTGATAATAGTCTAGCATAAATGCTGCTATAATAAACAGTTGGTGTCTACTAATGTGCCTTTCTAGGGGATGCCTGTATCAACCGCTTGCTGTATGCCTTTAAATGTTGCCAGCTCTGTCTCTGTACTTCATAGCCAGCTTACTACAATATTGTGGCTTTTAAAAACCTGCTGGGACGCCCGCACATGCGCAGAAGCGCTGCGGCGCGTACAGAGCGTCATCCCCCAGGCTCCGCCCCCTTTTCCGGCTCACCTCTATATATACAGGCGCGCGCACGCGCGCGGCCACGTGCGCCCTCGGCGCTAATTTCAAACATGGAAACCAGGGACAGGAGCCAGGGCCCCTCTTTGCCGCAGGCCGGGGGATGGACGAGCACTGCAACATGGCAGAGGAAGCAGTTTCCTATAGGAGAACTCACCAACTGCCTGGACTTTGCTCTCTGAGAAGAAACTAGTCCACATGACAAGAAAACATTCCACAGCGGCCTCTAGTGGACAAACACAGGTACCGCAGTCTAATATACTAAATATATATAAAAAACATTTTTTTTTTTTTTTTCTTGACCACCATTAAAAATTATTAAATTTTTTTTTAGTAGTTACAGGCATGCACAGAATCTTGCGGGAATACCATTAGGTAACAGACAGAAAGACAAATTAGGCTTGGGGGTCCCCCAATAGAACCAAGTTCCTGGGGGCCCCCACTTACCTGTTCCCCGCCGCAGGACTTTGTTTGGTCCACAAAAGCCCAAACTTCACCTATCACGGCAGGCATTGTAATCAAACCTTCAGGGACCGGGTTCCCAAGGATTCCACTCCCCTGGACC
This sequence comes from Rana muscosa, assembly GCA_029206835.1. NCBI lineage: Eukaryota > Metazoa > Chordata > Amphibia > Anura > Ranidae > Rana > Rana muscosa. Next base: position 78,555,767 of record CM055120.1, read on the forward strand.
TGTATAGCACCCTGCACAGAAAACATCTTGGTCGTGGGTATGACCAGAGCTCTGGATCCCAGGGTCCAGCTCTCCTAAGAGAAGCATTACAGGCAAAACCTTGCTCTTCTCTTTGCAAGGCCCGGGTACCGACCGTTTAGCTATGAAGCTTTTTTGGTCGGATCCGGAATAGCTTACTGAGGCCCAAAAGAACCTGTACGCAAGCTCAGTGAAAAACACATGTTTCTTCTTGGCCAACACCTTAGACACTGGCAAAAAACTGAGGTGCTCCCGGATGGGAGGGGCTTATATAGGGGAGGGTACTTCCGGTTTTGGAAGTTGCCAGTGCCAGCACCTGACGGTAACTATATAACCCATTAGTAATGACTATGTCGCTCTGTGTCCCGTGATGTACGAGAAAGAAATGTGTCTTATATTGATGAATATCTGTCATCTGCAAAGGCAATTCTGTCACAGACCTTTACAAATCTGTCTTAGTTTGCTGTCAAGGTTTACAGGCATAGGGTCACAAATACACACGAAAACTTTTGCATAGATTTTGTTGAATGGACCAGCAGCCTCATTTTCATCACAAACTTGTCACTAATTTGATCAGTAAATGTCTCTGGCACAGATCTCTACCCTCTGTAATGTCGGCTGGGAGTACGAGGAGAGAAAGCAAGTTTCTCCTTGGCTGCAGATGAGCCTTCCTGTAACTGACACAATCACTCAAGACTGCATTGTTCTCCCCTGGGAACCAAACAGATCAATTGGATTGGCGCACAAAGCAAGTTTCATAAAGACATGAATGAGTGAATTTGGGGTGGAGGAACTTCACTGGCCTGCACAGAGTCCTGACCTCAACCCGATAGAACACCTTTGGGATGAATTAAAGCAGAGACTGCGAGCCAGGCCTTCTCGTCCACATCAGTGCCTGACCTCACAAAATGCGCTGGAAGAATGGTCAAACATTCCCATAGACACACTCCTAAACCTTGTGGACAGCCATCCCAGAAGAGTTGAAGCTGTTAGAGTAGCAAAGGGTGGGCCAAATATTGTACCCTATGGACCAAGACTGGGATGCCATTAAAGAGGAAGTAAGCCCCCAAAAAAATTCTGTAAAAAAAAAAAAAAGCCTGCAAGAAAAAAAGCATAATGAGCTGGTATGCATAGCATACTAGCTCATTATGTGGTACTTACCTGAGATCGAAGCCCCTAAAGCATTCCTCATTCCCCCTCCGCCATGTCCCCTCAGAGCGTCTTCTTTGTATCGTTGCTCCGGCGCTGTGACTGGCCGGAGCGGCGATGACGTCACTCCCGCGCGTGGGACCGGCAGATCCCCGCGCATAAGCGCGGTTCCGGCATCATGCCATTGATAAAACCGCCACGCTCAGTGTGCCGTTGTCTACAGCGTGCATGCGCTGTAGACATCGGTGCAGTGTTTTCTGCAAATATCTACTTAACCGTGTAGGTTAAGGAGATATTTATTGCACCTACAGGTAAGCCTTAATCTAGGCTTACCTGTAGGTGCAAGTTGTCTGGTTGGGTTTACAACCACTTTAAAATTTATGTATGTAAAGGCAGGTGTCCCAATACTTTTGGCAATATAGTGTATATTTTATATATGTTCAGAAAGAGAATACCCAAGGCAATCTAGCTTGCCCAAGCCAAGGTTTTTATCTGATATAAGTGGTATGATAAAGGGGATTTTATCAGTATGAATGAAACTGCAATTCTGTGACAAAATATTGTATTAGAGCTACAATGATCACTAAAGTCTGCAGCTATGCGACTAGTAATATGGATTCTTTTTTTCACTTCTAACCACAACATAAAAAGTATTGCAAGGCCACCACTGGCCCAAAGGCTACATATAGTACTTTTTTATTCAGATGCATGGCCATTACCTCATCCACCAGCAATACAGTGGTCTCCCTTTTGGAGGCAGGTGTGCTGAATCTTTTCTCAAGCAGAGCAGCAGCGTGGTCTGCAGTTGCTTTCTGGCCAGTCAAGAGCTGAAACAAAATATTGATAACATGAATATCAAGCACCAGAGAAGGAAAAAAACAAAAACAAAAAAAAAAACAACAATTGCATGCTAAATCGTTTTACACAATAGATAACAACTGTGTGGATTTGGCCTCTGCAGTGCCCAAGGCGCTCACCTTCAGGATTTGCACAAAAGCTTGATGAGGGTCTGTCAGCTTCATGCCATTGATCTCAATGTATTGGAAAGACGGCAGCTCATCTTCATCTGCCGCCCGCTGCAGACTCCGGATCACCTCGTGCACGGTTGCAGTTTTCCCAGTGCCAGGAACGCCAGATATATACATGCACCTAACAAACACACAGGAAATGTGATCTCACTCTACTTAGCCTTTTGAAGAGTCTAGTGCTAGGCACATCCAACCACAACTATTTATCAATGTATACCTTGTTTGTTTGTTTGGAATCTTTTTTTTTATTTATATCAGCTAAACACCAGTTGTTCTCCATGTTACAACAGTTTGGTTGAAACTGGAGATTATTGCCTTTCCGTCTTCCACCTTTACCCCCCCCCCCCACCCCCCTTAGCCTAGGTCAGGATTTCTCAACTCCAGTCCTTAAGGCGCCCCAACAGGTCATGTTTTCAGGATTTTCTCAGCTGAAACGGCTGTGGTAATTACTAAGGCAGTGAAACTGATCAAATTACCTGTGCAAAACAATGTTAAGACTGAAAACATAACCTGTTGGGGCGCCTTGAGGGCTGGAGTTGAGAAACACTGGCCTAGGGCAACCTTAATTAGCAGTCTGACCTGTCCCTGAGTCTATGGGGACAACTCATGATTTCTCCTCTTAAGCCTCGTACACACGATCGGATTTTCAGACTGGAAGTGTGTCGACAGGCTGTTGGGCAAAAATCCGACCGTTTGTACGCTCCATCGGACAATTGTTGTTAGATTTTCCGATCGTGTATACACAAGTCCATCAGACAAAAGTCCAAATACACATGCTCAGAATCAATGCTCAGCAAACACGACATTAGCAGAAGGTGCCCAAAGGGTGGCGCTCAAGAGCTGACAAACCACGTAGTACGTCTAGTACGTTCGTGTTTGTTGGCCGACAATTGTGTGCCGTTTGTATGCAAGTCAAGTTCCTGACCAATGCCCTTTGGACAAAAGTCTGACGCTTTGTCTGCGGAAAATCTGATCGCGTGTACGAGGCTTTACTTTTCTTCTCTTTACCTGCTATCACCGGTTACCTTCACCCTACTGAACTGACGGCCCTTCAAGTCCCTCCTCCCTATGGGAAACATGGACCCGGAATACTCTGCCCCATTTTGTGTCTACATAGAGTTGAACAGATCCCATGGCGGACTCCATGTCTAGTATCTTGTGCCATTTTGAGCATGTTTTCACCTATACTAGTATAAATACTCCAGGTAACCTTTATTTGCCCCTCCGAGTGCGTATTTGCAGTTATACCATCTTTTCAATTAAATAAAAATTATTGAAACAGAACCAGAGATTATTACACAATGCTCCCTCTTACTATGGCCATTAACCTCTTCCCGACCGCCGCACGAGGATATACATTGACAGAATGGCACGGCTGCGCAAATGGGCATATATATAGGTCCCCTTTAATTTGCGAGCCGGCGGCGTGCTCGCGACCCTGTCACAAACTCCGTGACCGTGGGACCTGCGGACTCGATGTCCGCCGGTGTCCCGCGACTGGGTCACAGAGCTGAAGAACGAGGAGAGATGTTAGTGTAAACACAACACCTCCCCGTTCTGCCTAGTGACATGTCACTGATCATCTGTTCCCTGTCATCTGGAGCAGCGATCAGTGATGTGTCATGGCAAGCCACGCCCCCTAACAGTTAGAAGCACTCCCTATGCCACACTTAACCCCTTCACTGCCAGTGTCATTTTTACAGTAATCGGTGCATTTTTATAGCACTGATCGCTGTAAAAATGACAATGGTCTTAAAAGAGTGTCAAAAGTGCCCGCCATAATGTCGCAGTCATGATAAAATGCGCTGATCGCCGCCATTACTAGAAAAAAAAAATAAAAAAATATTATATATATTATAAAAACCAAACCAATGAAGTACTTATTGCGATTTTATTTTTTTTTTACCAAAAATATGTAGAAGAATACGTATCGGCCTAAACTGAGGAAAAAAAATGTTTATACATTTTAGGGGATATTTATTATAGCAAAAAGTAAAAAAAATAGGATTTTTATAACAGCTTACCTGTAAAATCCTTTTCTTGGAGTACATCACGGGACACAGAGCGACATAGTTATTACTAATGGGTTATATAGATACCTTCAGGTGCTGGCACTGGCAACTTCCAAAACCGGAAGTACCCTCCCCTATATAAGCCCCTCCCATCCGGGAGTACCTCAGTTTTGTAGCAAAGCAATAAGTGTCCCCAAAAGAGGGGTGGGAGCTCTGTGTCCCGTGATGTACTCCAAGAAAAGGATTTTACAGGTAAGCTGTTATAAAAATCCTATTTTCTTTCTCGTACATCACGGGACACAGAGCGGCATAGTCATTACTAATGGGATGTCCTAAAGCAATGCCCAATGAGGGGGGGGGGATACACCATACATAAGCTGAGCGCTATCAGACATGAGGATCTTTTGCGGCCTGCAACACACTGCGCCCAAAGGCGACATCCTCCTGACTTCTAACGTCCACCTGGTAGAACCTAGTAAACGTGTGTACTGAAGACCATGTTGCGGCCTTACATACTTGAGCCAGGGAGGCCTGGTGATGCACTGCCCATGAAGTTCCAACTGCTCTCGTGGAGTGCGCTCTAACTTTGAACGGAGGCGGTCTCCTTCTCAAGCCATAGGCTTGCATTATGACCTGTCGAATCCACTTGGCTAAAGTAGATTTTGACGCTGCCTGACCCTTTCTGGGGCCTTCCGGCAGAATAAACAAAGTATCCGCTCTGCGAATCTGAGCAGTGGCTTTTAGATAAGCTTTAACTGCTCTTACTACATCCAAAGAATGCAATAACTTTTCCTCTACCGCGCTAGGTCTGGGGAAAAAGGAAGGAAGAACCACATCTTGGTTCAAATGGAACCTCAATACCACCTTAGGAAGAAAGGCTGGATGAGGACGTAACACTACTCTGTCCTTATGGACAACCAGATATGGCTCCTTACAGGATAAGGCGGCTAATTCCGACACTCTTTTAGCCGAACAAATGGCTACTAAGAAAAGCAATTTCCTGGTGAGAAGAACCAAGGAAATGTGCCGCAATGGTTCAAATGGTTGTTTCTGTAGAACCGACAGAACCAGGTTTAAGTCCCATGGACATATGGGAATATTAACCGGAGGGCTAATACGCCTCACTCCTTGTATGAAAGCTTTGACTAATGAATGCAAAGCCAAGGGCCTTTGAAAAAATATTGACAAGGCCGAAATCTGACCCTTGATAGTACTCAAGGCAAGCTTCCTATGTACAGCCCACTGTAGGAAGTCCAGACTCCTACCTATTACGTACTTATGTGGATGCCATTTCTTGGCCTCACACCACGCGATGTACGCCTTCCAGATTCTATAGTAGATCTGCCTGGATACCGGCTTCCTGGCATTGATCATGGTAGATACCACAGGATTAGAGAGCCCTCTCTTTTTTAGAATGTGGGCTTCAATAGCCAGGCCATCAAACCTAGGGCTGGTAAGGAAGGGTGGTATATCGGTCCTTGCGAAAGCAGGTCCGGACGACGTGGGAGAGTCCAAGGACTCCCCACTGACATTTTACAATCTCCGCGTACCATGCTCTTCGGGGCCACGCTGGAGCCACCAGAATCACTGGTTTCTTTTCTACCCTGATTCTGCGGAGTAATCGAGGTAACAATTGTGGCGGTGGGAATGCATATATCAGCTTGAACTGATCCCAAGGGAACACTAGGGCATCCGAGCCGCAAGCTAGGGGATCCCTTGTCCGAGAGACAAACCTGTCCACCTTTGCGTTGAATCTGGATGCTAGATCTACATCCGGTGCTCCCCACCGCTGACATATTGTCCAGAAAACCTCGGGGTGAAGGGACCATCCCTCTGGGCATAATTGCTGGCGACTTAGAAAGTCCGCCTTCCAATTCTCCACTCCTGGAATGAATACCGCAGATATGGCTGGGACATATCTTTCTGCCCATTTCAGGATGTAATTTACTTCCCTCTGGGCTGTACAACTCCTGGTGCCCCCCTGATGATTGATATATGCCACTGCTGTGGCATTGTCTGATTGAATTCTGACAGGGGACCCTTGGAGTTTGGATGTCCATACTACTAGGGCATACCGGGCTGCTCGTATCTCTAAGAGATTGATGGGCAGGGCCTTTTCTGCATCCGACCATCTGCCCTGGAGAGACCATTGCTCCAGTACTGCTCCCCAGCCTATAAGGCTGGCATCTGTAGTGACCACCTTCCAAGAAATCGGACTGAAGGATTTCCCTTTCTCCAGATTCTGGGGAACCAACCACCAACGGAGGCTCTTGCGAACGGAAGGGGACAAGGACATAGTAAGTCTAGGGCCTGAACTTTTTTGTTCCAGGCTGACAGTATGGCCCCTTGCAAATTCCTTGAATGGAATTGACCGTAGGGTACTGCTTCGAATGATGCCACCATTTTTCCCAGTAGCCTCATGCACAGGCGTATGGACGGCTGTCTTTTTTGTACCCACTAAGTGGATCAAATCTTTCAAAGACAACACCTTTCCTCGAGGCAAGAATATTTTTCTCTGGCCTGAATCCAACCTTAGCCCCAAGTATTCCAGACTTTTGACTGGTTTTTAGGGCTGACTTGTCTCGGTTGATAATCCAACCGTGAGATTCCAGATACTTGATTGTCTTGTGAACGACCACGTCTAGTTTTTTCACTGAGTGGTCTATCAGCAACAAGTCATCTAGATATGCCATTATCATTACACCTTGTGTTCTTAGATTGGCCAATAAAGGGCCAGAATTTTTGTAAACACTCGTGGTGCTGTGGCCAGACCGAAGGGTAAGGCTCTGAACTGAAAATGGCGCCCTTCTACTGCAAAGCGTAGAAATTTTTGGTGGACTGGAAAGATGGGAATGTGCAAATAAGCATCTTTGATGGTCGATCGCGGCTAACCAATCCTCCCCTTGTAAGGCAGTGGCCACCGATCGGATCGACTCCATCGGAAAGTCCTGATATACAGGAATTTGGTTAGGCCTTTTAGAATTAATATGGGCCTCCCGTCCCCGTTTGCTTCGGGACTGTAAAGAGGTTTGAGTAAAACCCGAACCCCCATTCTTCCAGGGGAACCTCCATAATTACTCCTTGGAGCAATATTTGTTCTAGTGCCAACAGGAGGGACTCTCTCTTCCGGGGATCCCTTGGCACGTTTGACCTCAAAAATGGGAAGGAGGAGAGTCTTTTAACTCCAATCTGTATCCCAAACATACTGCGGAGAGCACCCATCTGTTTTGATCGTGTCCCGCCAGGTCTCTTGCGAACAACTGGAGTCCTCCCCCCACCCGACTGAGTGGGGGCAACCCTTCAATGAATTTAACTTTGGGGGAGGTTTTGTACCTCCCCTAACCCAGGGTTTCTCATTACCCTGCGATTGTCCCTGTTTTTTACCCCCGGGAATTGACCGAGGAGGCCGTCGGAACTGTTACACAGCCGATGCCCCAGGGACTGGAGAAGCAGGCCTCTTAAAGAGGGACCTCTAACTCTGTTTTTAACCGGCAAGAGTGTATTTTTACCGCTGGAAATTTTCTGGATATATTTGTCCAGGTCTTCCCTGAATAAGCGTTCACCATGAAATGGGACGCTAACCAGCCATTCTTTACAGGGAGCTTCAGCAGACCAGTTTTTGAGCCATAAAAGCCTGCGCATATGTACTACAGACAGCGTAAGGCGGGAGGCCTGATGGATTGAATCCTTTATGGCGTCAACCGCAAAGCCTAAGGCTCTAGGTAGATCAGCTAGGGCAAGGCCTGCTGATCTGTCAAGTCCCTCAAGACCTGTTTCAACTGATCCTTCACTGCTTAGCAGACCCCACTGCTGGTTGTCACCAAGCTTGCTGTAGAAAGAAGCAGACTTTCATAAGGACTCCAATCTTTTATCTATTGGGTTCTTGAACATTTGGACATTATCCACTGGACATGTCAGTGATTTATACACACAAGAGTTGGCTGCGTCCACTGTAGGGACCTTCCATTTTTTGATGAACTTATCCTCCATGGGATAGACCACCGGAAATCTCTTGGGGGGAATAAATATTTTCTCAGAATGTTCCCAATCCTGGTAAATGAGCCCTTTCAGTAAAGGGTGAAGTGGAAAAGAACAGACAGTCTGGGGGCTTCTAGCGACCCCAACGAGGATACAGTAGTGGTTGATGGTTCCGCAAGGTGCATTTTTAAATGCTGATCGGACCATGTTAGTCAGAGACTGAACCCATAATCTTTCAGCTTGAGATGCTGAGAAAAGGTTCCCCCACTGTTGATTCCTCTATAACAGAATCAACCTCATCCTGATCCCCTTCAGGCAGGTCGATCCCTGTATGGGACTGTTGCTCTGCTAACAGGCACTCTGAAGGAGGAGACGGAGATCGGGCGTGCTTTCCCTGACAGGGAGGCAGCGATCAATGTTGACAATCTCTCTCTAATCGTCCCAGAGCTGAGGAAAAAAACCTCCTCTGTTACATACACAGGAGCAGGTGAACTGAGGACAGCCACAGTACCAAGTACCCCTGCGGGGTCTCTACGGTCACTTACCTCTGAACTTTAGGGGAGACTGGTGCAGCAGAAGCATGCCCAAGATCCTCAGAGCCCGATGAGACCCCCTTCGCTTCCTGGAAGATTCAGTTCCGGAGCTTCTGGACGGCATATTCCTAAGCCTAAAGCTGAGGTATTCCAGCCGTAATACACCACTTTTACTGAGAATAGTCTAGCACAATTGCTGCTATATAACAGTTGGTGTCTACTAAAGTGCCTTTCTAGGGGATGCCTGCATCAACCGCCTCTGTGTGCCTTTATACTGTTGCTAGCTCTGTCTGTGCACTTCAATAGCCAGCTAGGATTGTGCTTTAAAAACACGCTGGACGCCCGCACATGCGCAGTAGCGCCGCACACCGAGCGTCATCCACCCGCTCCGCCCCTTTTTCCAGATCGCCTCTATATATAGAGGCGTGTGCACGCGCACGGGCACGTGCGCCTTTTTTGAAAAAAATAAGGAGCTAGATGGGAGCCAGGGTCCCTGCCGCAGGGCCCGGGGATGGATGAGCGCAGCAACAGGGCAGAGGAGACAGCTTCCCAGCAGAGAACTTACCAACTGCCTGGATTTGATTTTGGAAGAAAAAAATCCACATTACAAGAAAAAGAACCATAGCGGCCTCTTGTGTCTAACACAGGTACCGCGGTCTTACACTTTTTTTTTTTTTTTTCTTGCCTACTATTAAAATTTTCACATTTTCTCAGTAGTAACAGGCATACACAGAATATTAGCGGGAATACCTTAGGTAACAGGCAGAAAGACAAAATAGGCTTGGGGGTCCCTCAATAGAACCAAGTTCCCGAGGGCCCCCACTTTTTCCTCGCCGCAGGACTCTGTTTGGTCCACAGAAGCCCAAACTTCACCTATCACGGCAGGCATTGTAATTAAACCTTCAGGGACCGGGTTCCCAAGGATTCCACTCCCCTGGACCTGTATAGCACCCTGCACAGAAAACATCTTGGTCGTGGGTATGACCAGAGCTCTGGATCCCAGGGTCCAGCCCTCCTAAGAGAAGCATTACAGGCAAAACCTTGCTCTTCTCTTGCAAGGCCCGGGTACCGACCGTTTAGCTATGAAGCTTTTTTGGTCGGATCCGGAATAGCTTACTGAGGCCCAAAAGAACCTGTACGCAAGCTCAGTGAAAAACACATGTTACTTCTTGGCCAACACCTTAGACACTGGCAAAAAACTGAGGTGCTCCTGGATGGGAGGGGCTTATATAGGGGAGGGTACTTCCGGTTTTGGAAGTTGCCAGTGACAGCACCTGAAGGTATCTATATAACCCATTAGTAATGACTATGTCGCTCTGTGTCCCATGATGTACGAGAAAGAAATGTTTTTTTTTCAAAATTGTTGCCCCATTTTTGTTTATAATCGCAAAAAATTAAAACCGCAGAGGTGATCAAATACCACCAAAAGAAAGCTCCATTTGTGGGGGAAAAGGACGTCAATTTTGTTTGGGAGCCACGTTGCACGACCGTGCAATTGTCAGTTAAAGCAACGCAGTGCCGAATCGCAAAAAGTGGCCTGGTCTTTGGCCAGCAAAATGGTCCGGGGCTGAAGTGGTTAAAGACCTGGTGTACAGAGCATAACTGTTCTATACAACTACATGCAAAGAAGAGAGTCAATGACTATAGCATCTGTCTGTAATGTAGGCTGCAGATTCCTTTTACCTGCACCACTCCTCTGTTTAGACGACCCTCCAAAGAGTGTCCCCAAAGGGAGGTATTGTAAGATTTAGTGTCAGCTTCTGCATCAACCATTCAAAAAAAAAAAAAACACATTAAAAGTATGACTATTTAGGATAGAGTGCAGGATTAGAACATCTGTCAGTTTTTATTGCGGTCCGTGACTCCATTAAAGGAGATTCACCCTCTATTTGTCCCGTTAACCATTATCATTGAATGTAAAAGAAAGTCCCCAAATTTGGGCTGTCCCCTGAAAAGTAATACAGGCGGTCCCCGAGTTACAAACATTCGATTTACATACAAGTTATACTTACAAATGGAGGGTGACAACAGGAAGAGAGAGAAAATCTACCCCTAGGAAGGGAAATTCACTCCTGTAAGAGTCATCATGGGAAAAAGTTGTCTCCACTAAAGCTTGATCACCAATCCTCGTTTCCACAACAACCCCTGTAATATTTGTTTTGCTAACCCTTCCCTATGCTATCCAAAAAACACTTATAAAAATTGTACCTGCTTCAACTTGCATACAAATTCAAACGCAAGAACAAACCTATAGAACAGGGATATGCAATTAGCGGACCTCCAGCTGTTGCAAAACTACAAGTCCCATCATGCCTCTGCCTCTGGGTGTCATGCTTGCTGCTGTCAGAGTCTCGCTATGCCTCATGGGACTTGTAGTTTGGCAACAGCTGGAGGTCCGCTAATTGCATATCCCTGCTATAGAACCTCTCGTTTGCAACCCAAGGATTGCCTATAGAGAGGAAATCTTCCAATGGACACAGTAGTTCTGGTGACCTGGGGGTCCCCAAGAAATTCCCTTAATTTGCAAGGATTTCCTCCTACTTCCTGTTTGGCTATGGGACAGAAAGTGAAGTGAAAATCTCCACTATGGGACACAGATGGCAGAAAAAAAAAAATCTGACAGGGCAATATCCTGCCTTGCTTTATGCAAAATGAAAAGAAAAATAATGTTGTCTATAGTTCTGCTTTAACCACTTAAGCCCCGGACCATTTGGTAGCTAGAGGACCAGAGGTGAATTCAGAATTTTGCACTGCGCTGCTTTAACTGTAAATTGTGCGGACATGCAATGTTGTACCCAAACGAAATTTGCGTCCTTTTCTTCCCACAAATAGAGCTTTCTTTTAATGGTATTTGATTGCCTCTGCGATTTTTATTTTTTGCGATATTAACGGAAAAAGACCGAAAATTTTGAAAAAAAATGATATTTTCTACTTTTTGTTATAAGAAAAATCGAATAAACACAATTGTAGTCATACATTTAGGCCAAAATGTATTCAGCCACATGTTTTTAGTAAAAAAAAATGTCAATAAGCGTATATTTATTGGTTTGCGCAAAAGTTATAGAGTTTACAACTAGGGTACATTTTCTGAAATTTACACAGCTTTAAATTTATGACTGCCTATCTCATTTCTTGAGGTGCTAAAATGACAGGGCAGTACAAAACCCCCCCAAATGACCCCATTTTGGAAAGTAGACACCCCAAGGAAATTGCTGAGAGGCATGTTGAGCCCATTGAATTTTTTATTTTTTTTGTGACAAGTGATTGAATAATGACTAAAAAAAAAAAAATTACAAAAAGTTGTCACTAAATGATATATTGCTCACACATGCCATGGTTATATGTGGAATTATACCCCAAAATACATTTTTCTGCTTCTCCTGAGTACGGGGATACCACATGTGTGGGACTTTTTAGGAGCCTAGCCGCGTACGGGACCCCGAAAACCAAGCACCGCCTTCAGGATTTCTAAGGGCGCAAATTTTTGAATTCACTCCTCACTACCTATCACAGTTTCGAAGGCCATAAAATGCCAAAATCGCACAAAACCCCCCCAAATGACCCCATTTTGGATTATAGACACCCCAAGCTATTTGCTGAGAGGCATGGCGAGTATTTTACAGCTCTCATTTGTTTTTGAAAATGAAGAAAGGAAATATATATATATATATATTTTTTTTTTTTCAATTTTCAAAACTTTGTGACAAAAAGCGAGATCTGCAAAATACTCACAATACCTCTCAGCAAATAGCTTGGGGTGTCTACTTTCCAAAATAGGGTCATTTGGGGGGGGTTTGTGCCATCTGGGCATTCCATGGCCTCCGAAACTGTGATAGGCAGTGAGAAGTGAAATCAAAAATTTACACCCTTAGAAAGTCTGAAGGCGGTGCTTGGTTTTTGGGGTCCCGTACATGGCTAGGCTCCCAAAAAGTCTCACATGTGGTATCCCCGTACTCAGGAGAAGCAACAGAATGTATTTTGGGGTGTAATTCCACATATGCCCATGGCATGTTTGAGCAATATATCATTTAGTGACAACTTTGTGCAAAAAATAAAAAAATAAATTGTCTATTTTCCGCAACTTGTGTCAACATATAAAATATTCCATGGACTCGACATGCCTCTCAGTATATAGCTTGGGGTGTCTACTTTCCAAAATGGGGTCATTTGGGGGGGGGGGGGGTTTTGAACTGTTCTGGCATTTTATACACAACATTAGGAAGCTTACATCCACTCTAACCACGTGAAGACAAAGCCCTTTTTGACACTTGTTTACATGAAAACATTTTTTTTTGCAAGAAAATTATGTTGAACCCCCAAACATTATATATATTTTTAAAGCAAAGGCCCTACAGATTAAAATGGTGGGTGTTGCATTTTTTTTTTCTACACAGTATTTGCGCAGCGATTTTTCAAACGTATTTTTTGGGTTAAAAAATACACTTTTTTTTAATTTTAATGCACTAAAACACACTATATTGCCCAAATGTTTGATGAAATAAAAAAGATGATCTTAGGCCGAGTACATAGATACCAAACACGACATGCTTTAAAATTTCGCACAAACGCGCATTGGCGACAAACTACATACATTTTTAAAAGCCTTTACAGGTTACCCCAGTAGATTTACAGAGGAGGTCTACTGCTAAAATGATTGCCCTCGATCTGACCTTCGCGGTGATACCTCACATGCATGGTGCAATTGCTGTTTACATATGACGCCAGACCGACGCTTGCGTTCGCCATTGGGCAAGAGCAGGGCAGGACAGGGGTGCTTTTTTTTTTTTTATTATTTTGCTTTTTTATTTCATTTTTAAATTGTTCCTTCCAAGTATTATTTTTTTTTATCATTTTTATTGTTATCTCAGGGAATGTAAATATCCCCTATGATAGCAATAGGTAGTGACAGGTACTCTTTTTTTGAAAAAACTGGGGTCTTCTAGACCCTAGATCTTTCCTCTGCCCTCAAAGCATCTGACCACACCAAGATCGGTGTGATAAAATGCTTTCCCAATTTCCCAATGGCGCTTTTTATATCCGGGGGGGGGGGGGGCATTCCCTCCCACTGCTTGTAAAAGCAGTCCAGAGGCTAATTAGCCGCTAGGATTGCTTTTACATGAAAGCCGGCCGCAGGCTGAAAAGAATGATACCAAGATGATACCTAAACCCGCAGGCATCATTCTGGTATAAACATTCAAAGTCCAGCAACATACCAGTACGTTGCTGGTCCTTGTTGGACATGTATTGTAATCTTTTTATTTCATGCAGCCAGTTGGCTGAACGAAAAAAGAGATTGATCGGTGGGTATGCCCACCATTAGAATACCGCCCTTCATCCACCCACTTCCAATGATGGGCATACACGCACCATTTATATATGCCGAAGCATGGGGGCATCCTCCCGCAAAAAAGTTATGCCGCACACACATGGTCGGACCTTTCCACGGGCAAGCCTCCGTCGGAATTTCGACCGTATGTACACGGCATTAGGAGCAAAATCGCTCCTCCGCCCCTGCTGCCCCAATGCTTCGGCATATTTGCTTTTTTTTTTTTTTTTTAACTGTGGTGGTGAAATCACCTCCTACAGCACTGGAGTCGCAGGGATCAGGCCTGTCTCTGCGAACGCTGCAGTTATGTGTGTTTTTGTTTTGTAAGTGACAGTGATCGATCGATACTGCACTTGGGTGGCCTGGGCTGGACGGAGGGGCAAAACGCAGGTGCCAGCAGGTATCTGGGCTGATCCCGCTAACACTGCGTTTTTGGGAACCCTAAACTGCTGGGGACGCTAGTATAGATCTGATCAGATCAGATATTGATCTGTTCAGATACTATACCACTAAGGGGGGTGTATGATTCACGCGTGGGTGTTAGCGTTACTGGCACTAACCTGACGCTGCCTGGGGTGTGACGCAGACCCTCTCTGACGCTAAAACCTAATTGATATCACCCGCCGGGCGATCAGGGGGTTAAACCTTTATTGGGTTATATACACGGCGGGTGCCCTGACACTATAAAAAGCAAACTAACTAACCAGCGTCACCCGTAACACTTATATGGTGATCACTGGTGAAAGGGTTCACTAGGGGCAATCAGGGGGTTAAAACCTTTATTAGATAATACATGGGGGTACCTGACGCTATAAAAACCTGCGGCGAACCTAAAAAAAAAAAAAATTACCAGCTACCGATCTGCATCACCGACACTAAGACAGCGTTTAGAAAAACAATTGCTTAGCGACAGTGGTGATAGGGGGTGAAAGGGTTACCTGGGGGGCGATCAAGGGGGTTAAACCTTTATTAGATAATATATTGGGGTACCTGACGCTATAAAAACCTGCGGCGAACCTAAAAAAAATTACTGGCTGCCGATCGGCATCACTGACGCTAAGACAGCGTTTAGAAAAATGATCGCTAAGCGACAGTGGTGATAGGGGGTGAAAGGGTTATCTTGGGGGTGATCAGGGGGTTAAACCTTTATTAGGGGGGGTTAGGGGGCTACACTGGACCTAAGACTAAACTTTGGTGACACTTTTACAGTCACAAATGTCACTGATTGCAGTGATCACTAAATAAATGGTCACTGCAATCAGTGACACTGACTGGGGGGTGATCTGGGGTGTCTGGGGGGGGGGCGATTTATGTCCCTATGTGTCCTGGTGTCAGTGTAGTGTTGTGTGCACTGACCTGATATCTTCTCTTGTACGGCGCTCTTTATATGTGAGCGCCGCACCAGAGATGACATCACTTCCTCCTGCTCCCTCTGTCTGACACAGACAGAGGGGGCATTTCCATTCGCCGGGAGCGATCGCGAGGGGGTGGCCAGAAACGAGTGGCTGCCCCCTCATCCCGGAACGCTCCCGGACACTTAGCCACCGCTCACTGTATAGGAGGGGGGTCCGATTGGACCCCCCAACTGTACAAAGGCAATCACGTACACTCTACGTGATTGTGCCTGTCGGTGCCATTCTGCCGATGTATATATACAGTGAGCGGTCGTTAAGTGGTTAAAAGCGCTCATCCCTAACAGTCTTCCTTATGTTTATGACGGTTAATTAGGAGTCACGTGCCCGTTGCTCATAATAGGGGCCTAAAAACAAAAAAAATAAATAAGGCCTGTACCCATGATACAGATGGTTTTCCTTAGTGTACTGTAAGATGTGCTGGCAGGTAAGTACAGTGTAGCTAAAAGGTGAACACAGTGCAACACTTATGTATTAATGCACCTTTCAAGTAATATTCTTTATAACCAGGCTGGAAGGTTGTTTTTTTTTTTTAAACTGCTCCCCACCCAGTAACTACATAAAACGGCCGGGTGGGCGCTTCCTTGTTCTGAGTGGATGTTACTGAACGTCTTTTAGAAGGAGCGGGATCGCACAGCTGCCCCGGAAATGCTGCATCTCGGATCGGCAGGAGGGCTCTGTGATTTGCCCTCCTGATCACATGATGGCTGTGTCTAATCACAGCCATCATGTGATGTAAACACAGCCTGGTGACATCACAATCCCGATGTCCCCCAGAGACAAGGCAACATCGCTCAATATGTGTGAACAAAATTATAAAAATTTGATTTGGGTACAGTGTAGCACAACTGAGTAATTGTCATTAAAAGTGTGAGTACGGAAAGCTGAAAGTTTGTCTGGCAAGGAAGGGGGTGAGAGTGCCCAGTATTGAGGTGGTTAAATGGCACGATTGATTCTCTATTGACTTTCATACTAATCTATAAGGGTCCATGCACACTGGGCTTAAAAACGCTGCCTGTAGAAGCAGTTCAATGTTATCCTATGTGTCCATGCACATTAGGGTGTTTAGACGCATATTTTAAAGCGGAGTTCTGACAATTTTTTTTAAAGTCAGCATCTACAAATACTGCAGCTGCCGACTTTAAAATATGGACACTTACCTGTCCAGGGCGTCCGCAATGTCCTCACCTGAAGCCGACCTGTCCCTCCGGTTGAGGCGCCGCCATCTTGGATAAGGAAATCAGGAAGTGATGCCTTGCGGCTTCACAGCCCGATTCCCTACTGCGCATGCGCGAGTCCTTACTGGTCCCTGCTGTCTTCTGGGCGGCGGACATGGCATAGATCGCCGCCGAGCCTGCGGCGATCTATTCCTGGAAGTGGGAGCAAATACCTGGATGAGACAGGTATTTGCTCCCCCCTGAAAGGTGCCAAATGTGACTACGGGGGAGGGGGGGGGGGTTCCAAAAAGCAGAAGTTCCATTTTTGGGTGGAAGTCCACTTTAAGCTCAGCGTTTAGAGGCCACTACCTTTACATGCTAAAAAACAATGCACCGGCTCGCTTTAATTCAAATATAGGTTGGTTAATCCCTCTAAACCCAATAATAAAAGCAATGCATTACCACCTCTAAAAAGTTTACTTACCCACCAGTTCCATCCAGCAGTTTACTTTCCACAAAATTGTACACATCCTGATACTCCTGTTCCCTGCAAGGCAGAGATTCTGGTACAGCAGAGACATGGAGCCTGCAAACAGAAGTGGAATAAAGTTAAAGTGATCATTCATCCCAAACATTGGCAAAACCTCACAAGAAAAGGAGATTATAGCTTATGCCAATATGTTTGACAATGTAAAAGTGACAAAACTAGAAAAGGTTTTTTCTTTTGCATTAAATGTAGATCTTTGTAGATTCGTCACTACAGTTATTCTAGTTCTCTACTTAAAAGCAGGACTTTAGCCATTCTAACTTGATAAGAAAACAAAAACAAAAAAACAAAAAAAAAAAAAAAAAAAAAAAACATTCTTTAAAAGGCTCCATGTAAACAGAAGCTCAAAAACTGTCGTTTTTGAAGCAGCAGAAAAAGCTAGCTTTTACTAGCGTTTTAGCTTTTTTCCCAATGGATCAAAAAACGCAAAAAAATGCTCGCGACCAGCGTTTTCCCGCCGAAAAACGGCACTTTGAACGCAAAAAGCCCATTAACTCCACTGCTCATTAACGCTAAAAAACGTTGTGTACATGAACACATAGGCTAACCGAGTGCAGTTAATGGGCTTTTTAAAAAAAACGCCAAAAAACTGCAGTTTATCAGCTTCTGTGTACATGGAGCCTTACAAGGAATTTTTGAAAACAGCACAAAAACTCCTGCGCACAAGTGGATCCTCTAGCAGTCAATCTTGCACGATGCTAACACCGGCTTTGCAGCCCTTCATGGACAGGGGTGTCCTAGTGCAGAATAGAAGAAAGGAAACAAGACTGCTGGGCTCTGAGGAAGAAGTGTATGACTTCGAAACGCGTAAGCCGGCAGTGGCTCCATTCATATGCGCGGTGCGTCTGTGGAGTATGGTTTCGAGCTCATGTCTCAGCTGCCATCTATTTGGAATATCATTGCACTGCTAGTTTTTTCCTGCTACACTTGTAAGTAGTATCTTTGCTTTTTTAATAAAATCTATCCTAAACGATAATACACTAGGCTGGTGCACCCTTGTTTCCTTTCTTCCAGCCTTACAAGGAACATACATTCCACATTAGTAATCATTAGGGATGTCCCGATACCGATACAAGTATCGGTACCAATACCAGGCATTTCCCCGAGTACTTGTACTCGGGGAAAATGCTCCGATGCTTCACCCGATACTTGGGCAGTCAGTGATGATCGGTGCGGCGGGTGGAGTTACAAGCACCGATCACCGCTGTATAGATTTCAATACAGCCCGACAGCTTCTCCCGACCCCCCCCCCCCTCTTTTCAGCTGTTTTAGTGAAATCTATACAGCGGTGATCGGTGCTTGTAACTCCCCCCAAAGCCGCACCGATCACCGCTGACTGGTCCCTGTATCCTCCTCCAGTTCCCCCATCCGTGCTGCTCTCCCCCGTGCGCTCCGTGTCCCCCCCCTCCATACTGCTAATGTCCTCCGTTATTCTGCCCTCCCCCCACGCTCCGTGTCCCCCCTACATGCTGCTGCTGTCCTCCGTTATTCTGCTCCCCCCCCCGCGCGCTCTTTGTCCCCCGTTTATTCTGCTCTCCCCCCTCCGTGCTGCTGCTGTCCTCAGCTCCGTGTCACTCTCCATGTCCTCCTCCGCTCCCCTCTGTCAGGATGGAGAGCGGAGGTAGGAGCCGCTAAACCCGGCTCCTCCCTTTTCCGAATGAACAGAGTCAGTGATTACCGACTCTGTTCCTTTATATAACTGAAACATCGTAACCTGTGTGTTTACGATGCTTCAGTTTATGAATGGAGAGGAGCCGTTGTCTCCTCTCCATTCATTTTCAGTGCAGCTGAGAAAGGGACTGGGGAATCTGTGTCCTTAGTCCCTTTCTCTGTCTCAAAGGGGAGATGTCAGAGGTCCGTTAAGACCCCTGATATCTCACCAAAGCCCCCCAACAGGGCTAGAAAAAAAAAAAAAAAATTGCAATAAATAATAAAACAAAAATAATTGTAAAAAAAATAATAAAATACACTGAGACCATCAGACCAGCTGACGCGAGTAGATGTAATGTAACACTAACCGCAAGCCGCCGTCTGCCTACGTGATCCGCATGTCATGCAGACAGACGGCGGCCATTGCAGTGTTCAAAAGCCACGCCTCCCGAGTCCTCGACGTCTGTGATAGGCGGAACACTCAATTTCAAAAGCAGGCAGTGTTCAGCCTATCACGGACAGCCTCTCATCCTGGTCTGTGTTGAGGATGAGCGGATGTCCGTCCGTGATAGGCGGAACACTGAATGCTGGGAAATTGAGTGTCCCGCCTATCACAGACGAGGAGGCGGCACAGCTTTTGAATACTGGAATGGCCGTCGGTGTAGCAGTAAAATCCGTATTCCATGAAAATCTGCATCAGGTACGGGCACAGTGATTGAAGCACGGGCACAGTGAGGCACGGGCACAGTTCAATTCAACTAAGAGTAACCTCAGGATTTTTTGTTGTTTTATTAGCTAAATCCAAATACAGAATTAATAATTTGGAAGTTTAACAATCTTTGTTGCACACTGACTTTGCAGTTAGAGAAAGGGTTTGCCTTTGCAATTTTGTTTGTTGATGCACTTTAATATAAAAAAAAAAAAAAAAAAAAAAAAAAAAAAAAAAATAGCCCAGCCCTACTCTAGCAGCTATGATTTTTGGCACAATGCAAAAAAATAGAGAGCAACTGAGCATGTGCAGAGCAGAGTGAGAGTGTACTACTGGATTTTAACCTGTTGGCTCCAAGTGCACACAAATATGTGGTCTCTCGGCAGCCGGGCCTTCATGCTGAGCGGCTGAATATTTGCGTGCAATAGCGCCAAAAGAGCTGTGCTAAAAGCACCCTCCCGGCAGCTAATGTAAACCTCCTGATCGCTGCTTGTGATCATGAGCTTTTCGTTAATGAGACTGCCGTGACAGCCAATCACGGTGGGCAAGCAGCCATAAGCCCCACTCCCAGAATTCTAAAGCCATAAAGGGCCAGTGGGAGCCCCGGAGCCAAGGAGTTAAAAAGCACAGGCACTTATTTTTAATGTTTTACATAGCTATACATGCAAAAGGGGCCAGCATCTGACCGCATTCCATTCAGCGCTCTCAGCTTCCCAGCCTAGAGGTGAGATCTGGGGACTTATTGACCCCAGAACTCACTGTTAAGGGGACCTGTGATGCACTATTCCTATAACAAGGGATATGTACATTGCTTGTAATAGGTATAACAGTGATTAAAAGCGCCCCTGTCCCCTCTCAAGCATACACAAGTTGCACCCACATATGTAAATGACCTTCAAACCACACGTGAGTTTTTCCCGCAAACGTTAAAACGAGAGCAATAATTCTAGCACTAGACCTCCTCTAACTCAAAACATGAAATCTTAAAAAAAAAAAAAAAATGCAAGTTAGACTTACCGGTAACTTGTTTTCCAAGAGTCTTTCAGGACAGCACATGAGTGGCTCCACCCACTAGGAAACACACTCTCCACCATAATTTAAAAAGGAGGCGACTCCCCACATCTCGTCAGTTGTAGTAGAGTACCTCCGGCCCAAGCTTGAACACATAATCAGAATATGGTTAATCACAGCATGCATGTACATTTTTATATATATATATATATATATATATATATATATATATATAATATCTCATCAATATACAGGTCCTTCTCAAAAAATTAGCATATTGTGATAAAGTTCATTATTTTCTGTAATGTACTGATAAACATTAGACTTCCATATATTTTAGATTCATTACACACAACTGAAGTAGTTCAAGCCTTTTCTTGTTTTAATATTGATGATTTTGGCAAACAGCTCATGAAAACCCAAAAATCCTATCTCAAAAAATTAGCATATTTCATCCGATCAATAAAAGAAAAGTGTTTTTAATACAAAAAAAGTCAACCTTCAAATAATTATGTTCAGTTATGCACTCAATACTTGGTCGGGAATCCTTTTGCAGAAATGACTGCTTCAATGCGGCGTGGCATGGAGGCAACCAGCCTGTGGCACTGCTGAGGTGTTATGGAGGCCCAGGATGCTTCGATAGCGGCCTTAAGCTCATCCAGAGTGTTGGGTCTTGCGTCTCTCAACTTTCTCTTCCCAATATCCCACAGATTCTCTATGGGGTTCAGGTCAGGAGAGTTGGCAGGCCAATTGAGCACAGTAATACCATGGTCAGTAAACCATTTACCAGTGGTTTTGGCACTGTGAGCAGGTGCCAGGTCGTGCTGAAAAATGAAATCTTCATCTCCATAAAGCTTTTCAGCAGATGGAAGCATGAAGTGCTCCAAAATCTCCTGATAGCTAGCTGCATTGACCCTGCCCTTGATAAAACACAGTGGACCAACACCAGCAGCTGACATGGCACCCCAGACCATCACTGACTGTGGGTACTTGACACTGGACTTCAGGCATTTTGGCATTTCCCTCTCCCCAGTCTTCCTCCAGACTCTGGCACCTTGATTTCCGAATGACATGCAAAATTTGCTTTCATCCGAAAAAAGTACTTTGGACCACTGAGCAACAGTCCAGTGCTGCTTCTCTGTAGCCCAGGTCAGGCGCTTCTGCCGCTGTTTCTGGTTCAAAAGTGGCTTGACCTGGGGAATGCGGCACCTGTAGCCCATTTCCTGCACACGCCTGTTCACGGTGGCTCCGGATGTTTCTACTCCAGACTCAGTCCACTGCTTCCGCAGGTCCTCCAAGGTCTGGAATCGGTCCTTCTCCACAATCTTCTTCAGGGTCCGGTCACCTCTTCTCGTTGTGCAGCGTTTTCTGCCACACTTTTTCCTTCCCACAGACTTCCCACTGAGGTGCCTTGATACAGCACTCTGGGAACAGCCTATTCGTTCAGAAATTTCTTTCTGTGTCTTACCCTCTTGCTTGAGGGTGTCAATGATGGCCTTCTGGACAGCAGTCAGGTCGGCAGTCTTACCCATGATTGCGGTTTTGAGTAATGAACCAGGCTGGGAGTTTTTAAAAGCCTCAGGAATCTTTTGCAGGTGTTTAGAGTTAATTAGTTGATTCAAATGATTAGGTTATTAGCTCGTTTAGAGAACCTTTTCATGATATGCTAATTTTTTGAGATAGGATTTTTGGGTTTTCATGAGCTGTATGCCAAAATCATCAATATTAAAACAAGAAAAGGCTTGAACTACTTCAGTTGTGTGTAATGAATCTAAAATATATGAAAGTGTAATGTTTATCAGTACATTACAGAAAATAATGAACTTTATCACAATATGCTAATTTTTTGAGAAGGACCTGTATACAAACCAAGAAGGGCGGGTAGCTTGCTGTCCTGAAAGACTCTTGGAAAACAAGTTACCGGTAAGTCTAACTTGCATTTTCTCTTATCGTCTTTCAGGACAGCACATGAGAGGATAATCGAGACTTACCAACTAGGGAGGGACAACAGCCTGCAGGACCTTTCTGCCAAATGCCTGATCATCGGCTGACAGCAGGTCCAGTCTGTAATGATAGACAAATGTCCAATAGCTTGACCACGTAGCCGCCTTACAGATCTGATGTGGGGTGGCACCAGCTTTTTCTGCCCATGTAGTGGCTAGAGCTAGAGTGTGCACGTATTCCCTGTGGAGGAGACAAACCCGTCTGGGAATAAGCTTCAGAAATAGCCAGTTTTAGCCATCTAGCAATTGACCCCTTCGATGCTTGGCATCCCTTTCTGTTACCAGAAAAAAGAACAAATAAAGAGTCCGAAGACCTAAAGTCCTTTGTTATTTCCAAATAGTGTAATAAAATTCTTCTTACATCTAAGTTATGGAATAAAGTCTCCCTTCTTCCTGAAGGATTTGAACAAAAAGTCGGCAGGATAATTTCCTGCGATCTGTTATGAACTGATGCCACCTTTGGCAAAAACCCTGGATCTGTTTTAAGCACAATCCTGTCTGGGTAAATTAACATAAAAGGTTCTTTTATTGAAAGAGCGTGTAGTTTACGGATTCGTCTCACAGTCGTAACTGCAACTAAGAATACCGTTTTAGGGGGCGTGTCCAAGATGGCGACGGGAGAGGACGCTCAGTAACAAAGCTCCTGGAGTCCGTCTATTGATCCTGCTAATTGCCGGTGCTGCGGCTGCTGCAGAGCGGAGAACTGACCTCAGTTGCATAGCGGGGGCTCCGGGTCATGCCCAGTGGTAGAAACCGTCGCTCCAAGTCTGCTGTGGCGTCCATGGATAGAGCCGTGACGAGGGGCCAGGCCGCCATTACAGGCCACATGGCGTCCCAGACGGATGCGGTGGAGTCTCCCCCTGCCACGGTGGCGGATCTCGCAGCTGCCATGCAGTCCATCGCTACAGGTCAGGCGGCTCTTATGGACAAGATAGACCACATTCAGACGAATGTGGACTTCATCCGCCGGGACCTGGACTCCTTCCGCGGCCGAGTGGCGGAGCAGCGGACACTGTCCGGGAGCACTCTGGGGACCTACATACCCTGAAAGTTAAGGTGAGGGCCCTGGAGTCGCGTGCCGAGGACGCGGAGAACCGCAACAGACGCAATAACCTGCGGGTCATCGGCCTCCCGGAGGGAGCGGAAGGTAAAGATCCGACCACGTTTATTGAACACCTCCTTAAGGAACTGCTCCCCCAGGCCAAGTTCTCCCCCTTCTTCACTGTGGAGAGGGCCCATCGCATGCCGGCTACCCGTGGGCCTGCAGGCTCTCCCCCCCGCACGTTCATTTTCAAACTGCTGCACTTTAAAGACCGGGACATGGTGCTGAGGGAGGCCAGGGCCCTGCAGGAGTTAAGGTTTGAGAACACTAGGCTAATGATTTTCCCTGACTACTCCGTGGAAACCCAACGGCAGCGTAAATCCTTTGATACGGTGCGCGCCAAACTGCGTGCAAAGGGCCTCAAATATAGCATGCTTTTCCCTGCTAGGCTATGGGTGGAAGATGGGGAGGCAGTTCGTTTCTTCACTTCTCCTGAGGAGGCCTCGTCCTGGATAGAGACGGTACGCAGACACTAGATGACATCGTATCCCCTGCAGGGCGGGTAGTCTGTCCCTGGAAGGCCCCTGTTTGAGGATACTATGGGACTGCTTGTAAGGCCTGTTGCTATTGCCCTCCTTACAGTTAGTGTTTCAGCCCTGATAATATCTGGAGGGGAGTTTGTTGGGTGGGGGGGTGACCCCCGCTGGTCCCTCTATACAATCCTTCCGTTGGAGCAGGGGCAGATGCCCGATGTTTGACTGCTACTGTTCCTGCCGTCAGAGTAACTAAGTTTGTAGTTCCAGAGGACGGGACTCCAGTGCCATCTTGCACATCGTATCCCCACATGGGCATGTTGCCCTCATCTGGTTTGGGAAAAGGGCCCCCTCCGGTTGGGGTGGGGGTTTGTTTTGGTTCATGTTTGGGGTTAGGTTGTTTTGTTTTACGTATGCATTCATGAGTCAGTATGCTTATTGCTTCATATATTTAGTGCTTTGCTCAGGGATTCCTTTCTATGTACCTTGTGGGGGTGGTGGGGTGGGTGGCCAGCCCGCTGACTATGTGTTTTATCCTCCGGTAGATTGGCTGGTGGGCCCTTATGTCTGTCTGTAAAATCGTGTCCTGGAACACCCGAGGCCTGAACTCTAAGGTCAAAAGGTCACTGGTGTTCCAGTTTCTGCAGCGTCATTCGCCCCACATATGTATTCTCCAAGAGACCCATCTGACCGGGGGAAAGCTCCTGAGTCTTAGAAGAAAGTGGGTAGGTCACTCATATCATTCCACTTATTCGAGAGGTGTTAGCATATTGATACGCAAATCTTTACCATTTCGCCTACTGGCGCTTGAGGTGGATTCTGGGGGGGCGTTATGTGATTATTCATGCCAACATAATGAATGTGGAAGTTGTCATTGTATGTGCCTCCCCCTGCCTCCATTTCCTTCCTCTATCAGGTGGTGTCCAAACTCCTGCAATATGCCACTGACAATATCCTGATGTTGGGGGACTTTAATATGGTCCCGGACCCCGGGATGGACAGGCTCTCCCAGACATCCAGCCCCGCTGCCGAGTTGAAGCCTGGGCGGACGCATTTAATTTCACGGATGTCTGGAGATGGAGACATCCCCAGATGAGGGCTTTTACGTGTCACTCCGCTACATACAGAACGTTTTCTAGGATTGACCTGGTTTACTCTGGGGGTTCAATCCTGTCCAGGGTGAGAGATGTTACTATCCTCCCCAGGGGGGTCTCGGACCATGCCCCGGTTTCCTTGCAACTAGAAATGTCCTATCCACCTTCAGAGGGCTTGTGGCGACTGTCCAGGTTCTGGCTGTCTGACTCAAGGGTGGAGATGCCGTGTAGAGCTGATATGGTCTCCTTCTGGAACACGCGGGATAGATCCATCCCTGCTCCGGTTGTCTGGGATGCCTTCAAGGCTAGTATGAGGGGCAGCTTCCAGGAGCACATTGGGAGGGTCAGGAAGGGGGCACGTAGAGCATTGCAGGAGGCTGAGGAGAGAGCCGGAGCCCTGGAGGCTGTTTACATTCGAGAGCGTACCCCGCAGGTGTACTCCTCACTGCAGGAGGCCCTTCGGGATGTGTCCCTAATCCGGGTATCCACTACTAAAATCCACCTATTGCATCAGAGTCAGAGAATTTTCGAACAGGGGGAGAAGGGCGGCCGATTGCTAGCCTGGTTGTCAAGGGAGCACTCCTCCCCGGTGTCCATAGCCCGCATACGGTCCAGTGATGGGGAGGTCTTAACGGACCCTGCTCACATTAATACCCGGTTTGCCTCCTACTACCAGGAGCTCTATAGTACTAGGGCGCAATATACTGAGAGGGAGCTGGGGGATTACTTAGACCAAGTAGACTTGCCCTGTCTTACAGACTCCATTAGGGAACGGTTGGATAGTCCGTTGACACTTGAAGAAATTCAGTCTGCGGTCAAATCTTTGCAGAGCGGGAAAACGCCGGGCCCGGATGGGCTCCCGGCGGAATTCTATAAGCAGTACGCTGTAGACCTTCTACCCACTTACCGCGAAGTCCTTATGATGGCCTTAGACAGGGACGAATTGCCCTTGTCTATGTCTGAGGCGGTGGTGGTGATCCTCCCTAAGCCAGGCAGGGACCCTGAACTGTGTTCCTCTTATCGGCCAATATCTCTCCTGAATACGGACTTAAAAATACTCGCAAAAGTTCTAGCTGTCCGCCTGAATTCTGTGATAACGGCACTGATTCACCCCGACCAGTCTGGGTTTATGCCTGGCAGGGGGACCGATATAAACATACGTAGACTGCTGACCCACATCGATAGGGCGGGGGGAGGCAGCCCGGGGGGTGGTGGTGTCCCTTGACGCCGAGAAAGCCTTTGACTCGGTCGAGTGGGACTACCTCTGGGCTGTCCTCCGAAAGATTGGGTTTGGGCCGGAATTTATCAGGTGGCTGCATCTGATGTATGCCTCTCCTAGAGCCCGGGTACGTACTAATAACTCGCTCTCGCCGGCCTTCCCGCTGGGCAGGGGCACTCGGCAGGGGTGCCCCCTTTCCCCGGGTTTGTTCGCCTTGGCGGTGGAGCCTATGGCTTCACGGATTAGGGCAGAACCCACGGTCAGGGGAATCCAGGTGGGGGTGGTGGAGGAGAAAATATCCTTGTATGCAGACGACACTATCCTGTATTTGAGTGATGTCTCCTCCTCACTCCCAGCGGCCCTGCAGGTGATAGATGTGTTCGGGTCGTACTCTGGTGTCAAGATAAACTGGGACAAGTCCCTTATATACCCCTTGGACCAAAACGGGCCGAGACCGCCCATGCTGGGCCCGTTGGTGTGGGTGGATAGCTTTAAGTACTTGGGGATCCGTATGGGTGGACCGGTAACTAGGTATATGGACCTTAACGTGACACCCCTGCTGGAGTCGTTCTCGAAACGCTGCTCGGATTGGAGGTCGCTCCCCCTGACTCCAGTGGGTAGGGTCAATTTGATAAAAATGATTAATCTCCCCAAATTCCTATATTTCTTCAGGAACTGCCCAATTTTGATTCCGGCGTCATTTTTTTAAAAACTGAGATCCATAGTCATCTCCTTTATTTGGCTAGGTGGGGTCCCCAGGCTGGCTGAGACCACGCTGCAGCTACCGTTAGGTCGGGGAGGTTTGGCCCTCCCTAACTTCCAACAATACTACTGGGCGGCTGTCCTGGTGACGGTCCGCTGGTGGTTCTCACAACCTGAGGATAACCCGGCTGTGACCCTGGAGGCAGTGCTTCTAGGGTCATATGCTGCGCTTAGCAACCTGGTGTTCCGTGGAATTAGGGCCCATCCGGATTTGACAACTCTGATGCGCACCACAGTGGTGGTATGGAATAGGGCTCGGGCTGTATATCGTTCCCCTGACACTCTCTCCCCTCACACACCTCTATGGGGCAATCCCAACTTGCCTCACCTGCGCAGTGTGCCTGACCCGCGGGTCTGGGCGGATAGGGGCGTAGTGGTACTGAAGCATTTAGTGTCAGGACGTAGGTTATACACATACCCAGAACTTAAGGCTGCACATAGCCTCCCTAATTGGATGTTCTTTAGGTTTCTGCAGGTGAGACATGCCTTTCAGCATCAATTCCCCAATGGGGTCACCCTCGAGTCGGACCCGGTGGAACGTTTGCTGTCCTCTAGGGTCCTGGTGGGTCCACTGTCCGCATTGTACTTCCGCCTTTCGGTCCCCTCCCCCGCTAAGTTAACTAAAACTTTTACTAAATGGAGGCAGGACATTCCGTCCCTTACAGAGGAGGCTTGGGAAGATTGCGTATCCACATATGTGTCCACCATGATCTCCGCTAGAGATCGCTTTATACAATTAAAAACCTTACACCGGGCGTACTATACACCACGCAGGCTAGCTGTCATTTACCCAGGAAGGTCCCCTTCCTGCCCTAGGTGTGGGGATCAGGAGGCCTCCTTTCTGCACATGACATGGTCCTGCCCCTGTCTGCGGGGGTATTGGGCTCAGGTCTTGGAGGATATTAATCAGGCAGCGGGGACTTCGCTCCCCCTGGCTCCAGAAACTATGCTGCTGGGTGTGGTAACGGACCCCACGGTGAGAAAATATACTAAATTGTTTATAGCATACTCTACCTTCTATGCCCGTAGGGAAATTTTGCTGCGATGGAAGAATAGGCCACCGCCCACTGCCACTGCTTGGAGGAAAACCCTGAATGCTGTATTACCCTTGTACAAAATTACGTACATTAATAGAAACTGCCCAAACAAGTTCGACAAAATCTGGTCTTCCTGGATAGACTCCTGGGGATCTTTGCAGTCGGATGTGGCCCCGCCCATTCCAGACGAAGATCCTTCGTTTAGTCTCGCCCGGGGCTGGATGGACCACGACCTGGGAGAGTCCCCTGCACGTCCCTATTCCCTGTTTATTCCTTGTGGTGATTTCCTGTTCCCTTATCCTTCTCTCCCCTTCTTCCTCCTCCCTTCCCCTTCTCTCCTCCCCCCCCTACTACTTTCTCCTCTTCTTCCCCTCCCCCCCCTATTCCTGTCTCTCCCCCCCTCCCTTTCTTCTCCCCCCCCCTCTTTCTGTCTCCCCCCCCCTCTTCCCCTGTACTCCCCCCTTCTCTTCCTTTCCCCCCCCCTCTTCCATCTCTCTTCCCCCATACTCCCCCCTTCTCTTCCTTTCTCCCCCCCCTCCCTCCCCCTCCATATCTTCTCCCTTTTTTATATCCAAGACTCATGGATCTGGGTGAGAGTACTCTCCTGGTTAGATCTGATACCTTGTACCCCTATGGCTCGATATTTCACTATATAGGTTATGACTGCGAACGGATTATTATGCAGATGTATGTATGTAATGTACATTACTCATTTTTATACCTTTTTTGTTTATAACGCAATAAGTTGTGAACTGACATGTACCTATTGAATTTGAATAAAGTTTACTTTGTGAAAAAAAAAAAAAAAAGAATACCGTTTTAAGAGTCAAATCTTTCAACGAGATTGTCTAACGGTTCGAAGGGTTCTTTCGTGAAGGCTTGCAAAACTACTGACAGGTCCCATTTAGGAAAATGTTTAGTAGACACTGGCCTGGCTCTAGTAAGTGACCTAAAGAATCTTGTGATCAAATGAACTGAGGAAATTGTTTTTTCTATGTACACTCCCAGGGCAGCCACTTGCACTTTGAGAGTGCTAATTGCAAGACCTTTGTCCACACCATTTTGTAGAAACTCCAGAATCGACACAATGTCTTCTAGGGTTCGGTTTGATGACCGACACCAACTGTTGTAGACTTTCCAAACCTTTGCGTAGATATCTCTAGTTACTCTCTTTCTACTGGCGAGTAAAGTAGATACTAGAGGCTCCGACAATCCTTTGTTCCTTAATAACTGCTCCTCAGATACCAAGCCGTGAGGCTTAGTCTGGCTACGTCCGGGTGGTACACTGGGCCCTGAAGTAGCAAGTCCTGCCTGAGAGGAAGCTGCCAGAAAGGTTTGATCATCATTTGTAGGATGGAGGAAAACCAGGCTCTTTTCGGCCAGAACGGAGTGATCAGGATTACTGATCCCTTTTCCTTCTGTATTTTTCTCAATACCAGAGGGATTAGCTGAATAGGAAGGAAGGCATAACCCAGATGGAAGCTCCAGGGATGTACCAAGGCATCTATCCCTATTGATCCGCTGTCTCGGTGCAGAGAGAAGAATTGAGGGAGCTGGGCGTTTTCTTTTGATGCAAACAGAGCCACCCGAGGACATCCCCACTTCTTGGTGATCAATGAGAATATCTCTGGATTCAGGCTCCACTCTGCCTCTTGAATTCTCTGTCTGCTCAAGAAGTCTGCTACTTCGTTTAGCGTGCCTTTGAGATGCACTGACAGGGAGAGTAAATGCTTCTCTGCCCATTCTAGGATTTCTGATGACAGCAACAGTAGAGCTTTGCTCCTTGTGCCCCCCTGTTTGTTCAGGTATGCCACTGTGGTGACATTGTCTGAAAAAATCTGCACATGGGACCCTTGGAGGTTTGGAGAGAAGGCAGCTAAGGCTAGAGCAACTGCTTTTAACTCCCTCCAGTTTGAGGACCTTCCTGTTTCGGATTGGGACCAAACTCCCTGTCCTATGTTTTGATCCCAGTGGGCTCCCCATCCCCAACTGCTGGCATCTGTCGTGACCCTTACTTCTGTCGGAAAGGACCAAAGCAGGTCCCTTGACAGAACTGCCCGATTCCTCCACCACCAAAGAGTCCTCTTGACCCTGGTGGGAAGTTTTACTTTTGTGTCCAAGGTTTCTGGGCTGTGATCCCATACCTGAAGAAGAAAACTCTGGAGGGGCCTGAAATGTCCAAGGCTTCCACATGACTGCGGGCCTTGGTTAGATCTACCTGCAACCTCTCTCTGGAAGGGGTAAAAATTAGGAGGTAGTCCAGATATGGGATGACCGAGATTCCCTGTAGACGGAGAGGAGCTAGAGCTTCCGCCATTATCTGGTCTTTCATCCGCCCCGTGGATATTCACCAAAACGGGAGGGCCTTGAATTGTAAAGGAAGCACCTCCCTCCCCATATTTATTGCCAACCTTAGGTATTTTTGAGACCGAGGGGCTATGGGCACATGCAGGTATGCGTCTCTTAAGTCGATTGATGCCATGAAGCAACCCTTGACTAAGATTTCTCACCGAAAAAATGGAGTCCATGCGGAACCGCCTGTATTGGACTGACTTGTTTAATGGTTTTAAATTGAGAATGAGACGGAAGCTTCCTGATGGTTTCCTTATCAGGAAGATTTGGGAATAGAAACCCCGGTAACGTTCCTCTGGAGATACCTGAACCACAACACCCTGTCTCATCAGATCCTCCAAGAGGTTTTTCATGGCTAGGGCCTTTGTTGTGTCCCTTGGCAGGTTTGTTACACAGTATCTTTCTGGGAGGAAGATCCAAACGTTCTATTTTGTATCCCTGGGCCAGCGTGTCCAAGATAAAATGTGTTTTCCGTCACGCTTGTCCAAAGAGGAAGGAATTTTTGAAGCCTTCCCCCCACAGGCAATGACAAGTCATTGCGTTTTATTGGTTGGCGCAGGAGGATTGAAGAGGACATTCCCTCTGCCTTGACCTTTTTCCGCCGACCAATTCTTTCTTTTTTCTTGGGGCCTGCTTCCCTGATCCTGATTTTTTTGAGGTCGAAAAAAACGCTTAACTGGTTGTTTTTTCTTTTTAACAGGAAAGGACTTTTTTGTCCGCTGTCCTATCTAAAATAGAATCCAGATCAGGACCGAACAAAAGATCTCCAAAAAAAGGAATTCCACATAACCTACTTTTGGAAGCTGCATCCCCTGGCCATGTCTTAGGCCATAGAGCTCTCCTGGCTGAGTTGGTTAAGGCCCCAGATCTGGCTGACATCCTAATTGATTCTGCAGAGGCGTCAGAAATATAAGCCACAGCTGCTGCTAGGGTAGAAAAAGAATCAAGGATCTCCTGCTTAGGCGAGTCTGCTATAATATGAGCTTTAAGCTGATTAAGCCAGAACTCCATGTTTCTAGAAACACAGGTAGTAGCCATAGCTGGTTTAAGATTACCCATAATGGATTGCCAAGCTTTTTTAAGCTGCTGATCCATCCTTTTGTCCATGGGATCTTTGAGTACACCCATGTCTTCAAATGCCAAGTCGGTTGACCTGGAAACTTGTGAAAACGCTGCATCTAATTTTGGAGTTTTATTCCAAAGCGCATCTGGTTCTTCATTGAACGGAAAGCGTCTTCTATGCGATCTTGGGAAAAATGTTTTTTTTTCTGGATCAGCCCATTCCTTTTTAAAGGCTTCCGAGATTACTGAATGCACAGGGAAAGTGCGACTTTGTTTCACTAAGCCCTGCATACATTCGGTCATGCAGCGATAATTCTCTCTTTTCTTCATCTATTCCCAATGTTGCATATATTGCTTTCAACAAACTGTCTACTTGCTCTAAGGACAGTTTGTATTTTGAAGGTGCATCTCCTGCATCTTCTTCCTCCTCATCTTCTCTGGAGTGAGAGGGGGAATGTTCCCTTTGGGTAGGAGGGCCAGCTTCAGCCTCTAGCCCTGGGATTAATTGTGAGCCCTGAGTGGAATCCTGAGGTAGTTGGCTGACTCAGGGATGGTGTTGCAAGAGAAGAGCAAAAAGATTGTATGGTAGCATCTAGCTCTTTCTTGACTGATGCGATTAAATCGCTGCATGCAGAAGAAGCTTCTTCCTTCACTAAGGAATCAACACAAATCTGGCATAAAGCTTTCTTGCAGCCCTCTGGTAATTTTGCTTTACATGAGGGACATCTCTTTTTGATAGGAGGGTCAGAGCCCTTAGCCTGCCACATAAAAAACACAAAAAGAGAAAAAAACACCAGCATCCCTTTTTAGTAAGTCAAACCTGCCTCCTAACGAGCTCACCCAGGTGCACAGTTAGTCTAACAGCCAACACCCTGTGCCCAGACAGGCCCCAGCCACCAAGGGGGAAAAAAAAAAAAAAAAAAATGCATAGAGAGAGACGCCTACAGTAAACAGGGTAGACCCCACATACCCTCTTACCTGGGCCTGTCCCACTCGCTGCTGTTACGTTCTCCATCGTGGATCAGTGCTTGTTCTGTGGCATCAAAAGCGGCCGGTTCCGGAGTCGATAGACGCCGCTGCGTCGGACCGGAACCGCATTTATAGGCACCAGAACCTCTCCTCCCCTCTCCCCCTGCACGAGTTCCGCCGGAAATGACGTTTGCGCCTGATCCCGGTGCCGCCCCTTGCAGGATACCTCACTTCCTGCTAGCTGAGTCACTACTCAGCCTCCAAAAAGATGGCGGCGGCCTGTAACGCCGACATGCGGTTAAAAAAAAACCCGCGAACGGCTGCCACCGCCTAAGGAGCGGCTCCAGGACCAGTCCTTGCTGAGCTGAAAGGGGAGAAGGAGCCCACTTACCAACTGCCCACTGGCGTGGTGTGGGAGGATCGGACTCTCTGGAGGACAAAAGGTATGGTGGGGTAGGCAGCCTTAGTCTCTCAGGACAGCACCTTAAGAGACCTGACTCCTACTAGGTGTTCCCTTGCCGGAGGAAACACAAAAAAAACTGACGAGATGTGGGGAGTCGCCTCCTTTTAAATTATGGTGGAGATTGTGTTTCCTGTTTCCTAGTGGGTGGAGCCACTCTCTCATGTGCTGTCCTGAAAGACGATAAGGGAAAAAGATTTAAAGCGTTGCCTATGGGGATTTTTAAGTACAAAAGTTTGGCGCCATTCCACAAGCGTGTGCAATTTTGAAGAATGACATGTTAGGTATCCATCTACCTATACGTAACATCTTTTTCATTTTGAAAAAAAAAAAAATTGGGCTAACTTTACTGTTTTTTTTTTTCCTTTTTAATGCACTTTACTGTTTTCCATATAAAAAGTGCATATATTTTTTCCTACAGGAGCCTGCAAACCATTGCACCTACGAGCAGTTGAAAGCAGGTGCAATGTCAGGCTCCTGCACACACGTCCTCCAGCTTTCTGCTTGCATATCTGTAAGGATTTTTGGTTTGAAAGCTAGGAGGAAGTGTCAGTGGACTACAAGGACACTCATCAGCGCCCTCACAGTCCATTGAGAACTACAAGCCATCTGCCATATAAAACTTGTTACTTCATTCACAGATTGCTGACTTTAAATGCGACAGTGGGTACAAGGGAAAAAGAAACCCTACTCACGGTCACAGGGGAAGCAGTGAGGGGGCAGGTACTGGAAAATGTTACAACTGAAGGTGAACATTTAAAGTTTTACAAGTCTCTATGATAGCATCGCCCCTTAGATGGGAGGTATACTTTCTGGAAAAACCTACAACTAAACGAATTCAGAAATAAACTCTACAAATTCATCTCACCTGATGCGGGCTTCTTCCAGAACATTGGCAGGCTTTTGGATTGGCTGATTCCGCTCTGGGATTTTGGGAGTTGCAGCATGGCTTTTGGAGCGTGGCTGTTAGGATTACACACAAAGACACATGAAATATTAACAGTGATTAAGGCAGAAGTATTACTAAAAACCTGTATTTAAAAGAAATATGTAGGCTACCATTACTGGCCATTACTGAAAATACTAGTTGTCTGGCTGTCCTACTGATCTAAATCATATCAGTCGGACAGTATGCAGAACAGGAATTTGTCCTTGTTCTGACTTCACTACCGAGTCAGTGCCCGAAAGGAATTACATTAGAAGATTAGCGCTTGACTGCCTATTTTTAGAAATAGTTCAGCAATAACATCCCTCATCAGTAAAGATTTCCTTTAGAAGGAAGGATTCGAGAAGAGGACCTTCTTAGCAGAATTATATTAACTTCTAAATCTCTGTATCTACACTTGGCTTTTGCAAAACAACAGGTCTCTCTTAAAAAGGCATGGTACACTTTCAAATGTTTTTGTTTTTAACTAGGCGTTGGTGTAGCTCTATTCCCCGTGTCATTTGTTTGCCTTACCTAGTAATTGGCTCAAAATGTTGTGAGCGGGCAAAATAGAATTGTTCAAAACCTCCCTGGGAGCACTACAGGTGGACATTTAAAACAATTATTCCACATTGGTCACTGGTGACAAGTTCTTAGTCCCTATGTTGTTTCAATTATCTATTTATCTTCTGTTTTCCGCTGCGTGTATTCATTCATCTAGCTTGTCCCCATTTGCTAAAGGGACAGGCAACTTGTTCAATACATGCCCTGCCAATTTCTCTGTGTTTTCTCGTGGAAAGGCAATACATGCCTTGCCATGAGTGAGTTTATAATGTGAATATAAGGAATGTATGAAGGTAACTCAGTCCACCCAGTTCTACCTGCCACATTTGGGTGGACTAGTTTGCTAAAATGTACAGAATACTTGGAACTTACAGTTTTATTTGGCGTTTGTGCCGAGGTCTTCCGAGAAGATGGGGTGTGAGGAATTACTCTTTTTCTATTCGTTCTCTTTGTAGACTTTTCCTCTTCGCTTTCTTGCTCTCCATTATCATTTTCATCCTCACTGCTGCTGGTCACAGCCAAATCCTTGAGGGGAACAAAATCATCCTCACTTTCATCCATGTCAAAGACTTTCTCTGTCGGGAATCTGGAAAAACAAAAAACAAACAGATATTAATATGTAGGCTTGTCATTAGTAGTACCCTGCACCTTCATTCTAAATTTCCCCATGCACCCAGAAGAAAAATTATCTTCCAAAAAAAGGCATCTGGCTCCTACTAGAATCGATCTACCTAAAAATACCAGTATATTAAAAAAAACTTTATTTCTTAAACTGTACATCACAGGACACGAATGTCCCAAAGATCTGAACATGAGGGGTGGGTAACCAGACAAACTGACAAAAAAAAAAAACATCCCACTACAAAGCTGACTGCAGGATGTCTCGTCTGAAACTGGCATTGGACAGAGACAAATATCTGCCAGGTAAAAATTAGTAAAAGTGTGAAGAGAAGACCAGAGGGCAGTCTTACAAACTTGAACAGAACCTTGATGCTGAATTTCCCACAAAGCAATGACACTGCCGGTAGAATAAGCCTTGACCGGAACAGAAGGAACCTTGCCCTGGGTGCCACCAAGGTTAGAGAAACAAGCCAACGAATCAACCCAGAAAAAGTGAATGCAGATGCAGCCTGACCGTTATAAGGACCCTCAGGCAGAACAAACAGAGTCAGAATGTTGAAATGAAGCGGTAGATTTCAGATAATTTTAACAGCTAGAACATCCAAGGAGTGAAGCTCCTTCCTCTTAGAGTGTCTAGTATTAGAAAAAAATAAAAATAAAAAAAAATAAAGAAGAAGGAGGGACGGACCATGGCCTCAATATCACCTTACCCTGGTGTAGCAACGACAACCAAAAAGACAACCTTGCACATAAGGAGTGACAAGGAAATCTCTTGGAAAGTTTCAAAAAAGGAGAAGTCTGCATGACAAGACCAAGTTAAGTCCGCACAGGCAGAGAAATCTGTGACACCCTGAACAAAATAGGATTTTTGTACTCACCGTAAAATCCATTTCTCTGACGTCCATGGACTGACATAGCTGGATACTGTAAACATGTGGGTATATGTCCCTGCTCGCAGGAGAAGATCTAGGCAGAATGTTAGAAACATTCTAGAACAAACCAGAGCTGAACAGCCCCGCCCAGGGGGGCGGTCCCTTCGAACATTACCCTCCCACCTGCAGTCAGCAGACCTCAGTTCTTAAAGCAGTACAAACCTTAAAAGGGTGGGTGCTGTGTCAGTCCATGGACGTCAGAGAAATGGATTTTACGGTGAGAACAAAAATCCTATTTTCTCTTATCGTCCATGGACTGACACAGCTGGATACTGTAAACGTGTGGGACGTCCCAAAAGCAGTATCAGAAGGG
This sequence comes from Rana muscosa, assembly GCA_029206835.1. Classification (NCBI taxonomy): domain Eukaryota; kingdom Metazoa; phylum Chordata; class Amphibia; order Anura; family Ranidae; genus Rana; species Rana muscosa. Next base: position 78,592,185 of record CM055120.1, read on the forward strand.
TGGGAGCAGTAGTAAAGGAACAACCAAAACTTCACTCCAAACAAGCAGAGCTCCTCAACGGAGGAGTTGCAACATTAAACAGCGGCCTGCAATGCTTTGCGGCCAAAGGAAGCATCCGAAGATGCAGCCACATCAATCTTATAGAACTTAGAAAAGGTATGAACGGACGACCAGGTCGTCACCTTGCACACTTGTGCAACCGACGCTTGATGTTGGAAGCACCAATTGCCTTGGTGGAATGCGCCGCAACCAGAAAGGGAGGCGCCCGCCCCTTAAGGGCATAGGCCTGTATGACTGTCTGCCTGATCCACCTAGAGACGGTGGCAGACGACACCGCTCGGCCCTGTTTTGGACCAGACACAGACTTCCGAATGGAAACAGTAGCAGACAGATACACTCGTAAGGCTTGTACCCATCTTAATCTATGAAGCGCAAACTCTCAGGGATGCGATGGGTGAGGACACAAGGACGGAAGAACAATGTCCTTCTTAAGGTGAAAGGCCGAGCCCATCCTTAGAAAAGAAGGACGGTCGTGGGCGCAACACCGCCATATCCTTATGGAGGACCAAGTAAGGCGACTTGCCAGACAAGGCTGCCAACTCAGACACCCGTCTAACCGAAGCAATGGCCAATAAGGCCAACTTCCGGGACAAGGTCAAGAGAGGAATCTCTCTGATATTCTCAAAGGGATGTTCTTGGAGAACCGAGATGCATCAACTTCAGATCCCAAGTAGGGAGAGAAGGCTTGAAGGGGGGGGGGGGGGGGATCACATTGCGAACCCCCCATCGCACATAGCGATGTAAGCCTTCCAGGTACGGTGAGATATCTTTCTGGAGGAAGATTCCCGTGTCAACAACATAGAAGAGATGACCAAATACGAGAGAGAACTCGGTCCTTCAGCACCTGGCTTTAAACAGCCATGCCATTAAAGCCAAAGACTGTAAAGCAGGATGAAGTATGGGATCATGAGACAGAAGGTCCACCCCAATAGGCAGTCGCCAGGAATGTCTGCGACTAGTCGAAGTAGATCGGCATACCAATGTCGCCGTTCCGGAGCAATGAGGATCACTGGAATGGCCTCAGCCCGACTCTGCGAAGCCGGCGAGGCATCAACAGTAGCGGAGGGTAAGCATATATCAGGCGATACTGCCCCCGCGGCTCCCAACGCGTCTGACGCGTCCGCCCAGGGGTCCCTGGACCTGACCACGATCTTGCCACCTTGCAAGTGAGTCGAGAGGCCATAAGGTTCACTTCCGGTGCCCCACCTCCGGTAAAGGAGGTGGAAACACCTCCGGATGCAAGGACCCTTCCCCTGCAATGCACACGGCCGACAGGACCGTCTTGCAGCGGGATGTATGAAAATCCCAAAGAGACTCCGCAATGTATCAGAGAAGGGAGGCCCCGGTGTACAGGGTGCCTCAACTGTTAGCCAATAAATGCAACTTGACGGAACTCCCCTAGAAACTCGGTCAGAGGACTAGTACCTCAGCCTCCACAGGTGGCACAAACCCACCCCGGGCACAGAGACCCTAAAGGCTAAAGCAGTTGCAGTGCACCTGCTAGACGACTGATGGATGAAGCAGAGGCTTTTGCCCAGTCATTGAGCTACAAAAAACGCCAGAGACGCAGCCACTAACGGGCGCAACTCTAACCTCAGCCTGGCGAACAGTCCAAGCCAGCGCTTCTGATCACCACTGAAAGCAGGTGGAAAGTGATACCCCTGAAACCAGGGATCCTTGTGACAATGCTCCATCCAGCAGCTACCCATGGATAAGTGCTGATAGTATAAACTATGTTTGTACAATGTATTGCGTCAAACGCGCAAATAGAGTGTGGGAGGAAACCCACCCAGCCACAAAGAGCATAATACCACCACATACGGCGTATATAGTTTAGTATGTGTGGATAAACCTATTAAACACACACATATATATACTGTGCAAGCGACGAAGGCGCGCACATCATCGGGGCTTGGACGTAAACCAGCCACGCAGATTGCGTACACAACCGTGTAGGTATGTTAGCCTGCGAATAAACAAAATGCACGTTTATACTGTGCATAGCGCTGAGAATGCGGACACCATTGGAACGCAGGGGAGAAACCCGAGCACCCGGATGAAACCCATGCAGACGCATACCGTGTAGGTATTATAGTGTGTGTGCTAAAACATTTTGCACAGGCCCATGTGTACATAGCACCGAAGGCGCGTGGAAGGAACCAAAGTACCCCACGCATACTCTGAGAATGCAATATCTACAACTACTGTGAATGTATTTAGTGTATAAACATAATGTGTATGTTTACACCGTGTATTGCACCAAAGGCATGCATGTCATGTAGCGCGGGCGGAAACCCACGCAGACTGTACAGACATACCGGGTAGGTATGTTAGTATGTGGATATCCAATCGCACAAAATTTCAACTGTGCATAGCGCCGAAGCGTCCATACCAATGGAGTGTGGGAGGGAACCGGAGTACCCGGAGGAAAACCACCCAGACCGCCTACACATACCATCTAGGTATTATAGCATGCGTGATAAACATTGAACATGTTTAACTGTGCAGAAGGCCAAAGGCGCACATACCATCAGCGCGTGGGAGGAAACCGGAACACTCGGAAGAACTCCACGCAGACAGCACACAGATACCGTGTAGGAATGATAGCATGTGAATCAACATATGGCAGGGCTCGACAAACCCCGGGCGCCAGGTCGCCATTGCGACTAGAATTAGCAACCTGGCGCAGCACAGCTGGGGTATCCTGTGTCTCCGTGAAACCACCCCCCTCCCCCATCGCGATCGCGTCAGGCCGGCTGGTAATTGAGGCCGCGGCTTTGCGGCCTTCTGCAGGCCTATGCTTCCTTCTGTGATCAGGCGCCATCTTGTGGTGGCCGTTGGTATGACATACAACCAGCAATGCTAATGGAGCTTCCCCTGTGTTTCCACTGCCCCATCTCCTTCCCTCTAATTACCACCCCCAAACATTATATTTTTTATTCTAACACCCTAGAGAATAAAATGGCGGTCATTGCAATACTCTGTCACACCGTATTTGCGCAGCGGTCTTACAAGCGCACTTTTTTGGGAAAAAATACACTTTTTTTTTTTTTTAATTAAAAAATAAGACAACAGTAAAGTTAGCCCAATTGTTTTTTTTTATATTGTGAAAGATAATGTTACGCTGAGTAAATTGATACCCAACATGTCACGCTTAAAAATTGCATCAGCTCGTGGAATGGCGACAAACTTTAAGGCCTCATGCCCACTGGCGTTTTTACAGCTGCGTTTTTGAGCGTTTTTTACAGCTTAAAAACGCCTGTCCATGTTATTGTAAATATTTTTTTTTTTTTTGAAAAAAAAAAAAAAAAAAAAAAAAAAAAACGTCGGAGCTAAAAACGCGACCGCGCGTTAGTGCGCGTTTTTTTGCGCGTTAGTGCGCGTTTTTTGACGCTCGCGTTTTTTCCTGCCTAGTTCCGACGCTGAGGAACGCACTGGCCCTGGGTTTTTTTTACAGCTTACAAACGCCTATGCTCTTTACAGCTCAAAAACGCCTAGGTGGGCATGAAGCTATAGACTAACATGGACAGGCGTTTTTAAGCTGTAAAAAACGCTCAAAAACGCGGCTGAAAAAACGCCCGTGGGCATGAGGCCTTACCCTTTAAATCTCCATAGGCGACGTTTAAAAAATTCTACAGGTTGCATGTTTTGAGTTACAGAGGAGGTCTAGTGCTAGAATTATTGCTCTCGATCTACCAATCGCGGCGATACCTCACGTGTGGTTTTAACACCGCTTTCATATGCGGGCGCTACTCATGTATGCGTTCGCTTCTGCGCGCAAGCTCGGCGGTGCGCGTTCCTGGCTCCTAACTTTTTTAGCCGGCTCCTAGATTCTAAGCAAATTTGTCAAGCCCTGACATATGGCACATGTTTATGCTGTGCATTTCCATTGGAGCGTGTAGGCCCATGGCGAAAGGAAATCTTCAGAGAGACATCTGTAGGCACATACATCACCTAAGGACACTGCCTAAAATCTGAGACTTAGCTGAGCAGGGAGCTGTTATGCCTGGATGGGGAATTCCATTTTTTTTTTTGCGTCAAATGTACAGCTGAAGGTGGCAGCATAACCAAGGATTCATGAATATGAAGTACCCCATGCCCTGAGATGTATGATAAAAAAAAAACGAAAAAAAACCCCAAAAAGGCTAGAAACTCGAGCCAACAGAATGTCTCTACACCTGAAATAGTTTTAAGACTATTAAATTCAGGTTAAACACAATTTGGCGAATCTGATTACATATTCACATTACTTTATCTGTTTGCGAATCCGGGTAACAGACACCTGTGCAGATTTCCTTCGCGATCGGGGTGTCTGTGGTTCCTCACCATTTATTTCTTCTGATGTCCTGAGAGAGCAAAAACACAAAAAAAACATCAACTAAGCAAGCAGGTGAAATTTGCATTTAATTTGTAAAAAAAAACAAAAAAAAAAAAAACGTGAGTGTTGTAACTTCACTCGAGTCAAAAGCAGAATAGGAAAGCATGTGCAGTATCCATGCAAGTTTAGATACTGCAAACAAGAAGGCATCCAAAAGGTCGCTAACAGAAAAGAATAGTGCGTTTTCCAACGTCAACAAAAAACCCTCTAACAGTATTAAACTTCACAGTATGAGATACACAGAGGCAATTAAAAAAGTACCAGTAATGTGGCGAGTCTACAGAAACCCCGCCATAAATATCTAGGCCACATCTTAAGCTGGCCATACACCGATTGAAATACAACCAGCTCAGCAGGGACTGGAAAGATTTCCATCAATGTTTGGCTGTCCCTGCTCAGCAAAAGTTGATTGTCAACTCTGTCAAAAGGGACATGCTGGATAACTTATCGACCAACAGCTGCCCCCACTGACCGCTGTATTCTGACAGCAGCAGGAGCCGCTGTCAGAAGACAATGTCCTAAGTGGGATGGGGATTGATAGTGTGGATGTAATCAATCCCCCCCCCCCCTTTAAAAAAAAAGGCACCCAATGCAGTCCAAAGTTTCTGCATACAGCGCGTGTCAATACGAGCCTCAAAACACTAAGAGGGGAATTATTTGAGCAAAATGTGCATGGGAGCTTCTGGGTTTAATTTTCAAACCTTAACAAGCTAGGATAAAAGCTTACTGGTTTCCATGCAGAACTGCTCCAGATTGTGTCTGCTCAAGTGTAATATCCCCCCCTACGTCGGGCATCTCTTGTGCCATTTATAAAAGTCTTGCATGCAAATTTGAAAGCCCTGTACACACGGGCAGAATTTCAGGAGACATTTGCTGGTTCAAAAAAAGAGCCGACATTCTGCCCGTGTCTATGTCGGTCTATCCGACAGATGCCGGCTTCTGTCAGACATGCATGCTGGAAAAACAGCACCCGTCTGACTCCCGAGCAGCGCTCTTAGCCAATGGCAGAGAAAGCTGATTGGAGTCTACTGGCAGGGGCATCCTCCTGTCAGAACACAACAGCTCAGCAGGGGAGATCGCTGAACTAACCTTGCATGGTTAGTACAGTGGCTCCGACCAGAGCCGACAGTTTCATTCAACCCGTGGGGTTGAATGAAAACAAACACACACAAACAACACACACACACACACACACGTGTGTACCCGGCTTAAAAATTGTATGCAAGAAATGTGGCAATAAGCCATTTTCCTGCTGCTTCCTACTCCTTCATGGGTACAATTTGAATACAAAAACTCTTCACTTTCAGTGCTAAGATTTTGGAATCCAGGGTGAAAAACTGGTGGCAAGAAAAACAAATCGTCATAGTAAAACAACTGTAACCCTAAAAAAACCCTGCCAAAACTACCCCATACACATATCAGGAATCCCCAGTACTGCAGACTTAAGAAACATGGCGTTTCCACTTCCAGACGTCAACACTTCTCCTGACCTATCACATATCCCAGTGCCAGTGGGGCTTGCCTGGGAACAAACAAATACAAAAGATCAGAAAGTAATTTTCTGCATATAATTAGAGAGTTGTAGGAATACTAGAAATAGTGAAGTATAGGAAGGTGCCAATCTTCAAGGGGACAGGGGGAGTTAATTTAGTAAGAATTTCAAGGCAACGGTGCATTTTAGGTGAATTTATATTCTAATAACCCAAGGCTGGGTGCACACAATCCTGTTTTGTGGTAATGCACATTACCCGCATTAGTGGGCTGCGATGTCATTCACTAGAATGGCACCTCAACACACTAAAGCAACACACCTATGCTGCAATGCATAACACATTATTGTGCACTACGCCCCCACAAAAATAGTGTGGTCTGCCTTTGCTGCACTTTTTTGCCAAAACAAATGGGCTGCCTTAATGCAATGTGCTTTAACATGTGTGGGTTGCTGCATAATAAAGTGAATCTGGCCTTAAAGTATATGTAAACCCAAACAAAACTCACTTTTAGTCAATTAAGCATACCATTGAAAGCATTTTGTTATATTTGATAAGTGCGCAAAGTTAATTTTGTCAAAAATTTAGAGCAGTCGTGTGTCCTCTGCACAGTTATCTCAAAGAGCCTTCTAATTCTTATTATGGGACCACAGAAAGATTAGCCTTCATATTGCAGATTCACAAAAGTGGGAGTGGTTGAGTAGCTTAGCAAACTAATCTGGGCAGGGCTGACACCACTCAGTCCACATAAATGCTGTGTGTAGAAAGCTCATACCACAGTTTTAGTGCCAAGTGGTAGAACAGGTATTATATACTTGCATAGCCTGTAAAAGGGATACATTTTTTTTCCACCTTCACATATGATTTAAGAATGGAAGGAGCGTTTTGCGGCTATAAATATTACATGTCAGTACCTCCTGGAACTACTTGTGCTTCTCTTTGGTGTATTATTCAGTTTTTGTGGTGTTTTGGACTTTGATGCCGCTGAATTTTCAGACTTGTCAATACGCTTTCTTCCACTGTTCATTTCAATGCTAGAAAAAGATATCCGGTTAGAAAACTGGCAATGACAATTAAGGTGTTAAACATGAAAACCAGAAATAAAAGGTTGATAGCTACATATTATGGGTCCACATACGGGGTTTTAGCAGATTTTTGCTCTTCTAGGGCAGAACGTCTTAGAGGGGTCAATCTCAGGTTAAGCTTTGGTAAATCTTTAGGAGGTTGTAGAGGGATGAAGCACGAAGAGATGTCCTCTTCATCGACAAATTTCTTTGGAGGGGAATCAGGGAGGCCAGAGAAAGCCACTTTGCGTTTAGGAGCAGCTGCTTCCAGAGGTTTAAATTCATCCTCCAGGAAGGCGTCTCTATTAATTGTCTGAGATTTAGGTGGACCTAAAAAATAAAAACACATTATCAACCTGTAAAACCAATAAAAAGGGATTGTGTGCCATAGTATTTTCTAAAAGGCTGAAGTAACCGCAAACCTGTATTCCATTGTTTGCTGTGGGATAGTTAAAGCTTGCTGGAATCAGGATTTTAGAGGATGCAACAGGAGGTGCTGGAACACAAAGGTGGCCAGGGACATTTCAAACTCCCAACAAGACAGGAAAAGATCTGGAAATTATGGACAGGAGAGCTCCCAGGTGGCTTAATATCTACACACCTGCAGTGCAGCAAAACACACTTTGGCTGGTGTTGGTACAAGCTCTCTTTATAAACATACCCTCACTCTTTAGCTTTCAGTTGTGGCATAAAGCACAAAACCACACACAAAATCATGCAATGTTATAGATTAGATCAGTAGGACTTTAAGGAAGGACCTACTGTTCAGTTCCAGCTTCTTCCTGACTCCAGGGGTGCTGGTTCCATTGGGTAGTCTCTGTGCCCCTCTGTCCTTGGAATGGGAGCTCTTAGATGCTGAATGGCGGGATTCTATCTCTGTGTCTTTTTTCTGTGACTTTGTGGTGCTGCGGGTGGTTAGTCTGCTCTCCGCGGTGTCGCCTTCCATGGGGTAAAAGTTAGGTGTCGGCAGAGATTTATTAGGTAGCAAACCATTGCTAACAGCAATCCCCTCTTTTGCTTTAATAACACAGGCAGTGAGAGGTGTAAAAGATTTTCCATTCCATGACAGCTTCAGAAATAAGACATTTTCAGATTTCTTGGGTTCAGGGAAAGGATCATCAAGCTTTAACTGTGATATCTAGAAAGGAATAGCAAACAAAGATTACCACAGCGATAACAAAAAAGTGAAGTGGCAATGAAATGTAACACCAAGCTAAAAAAAATTCTAGGAGAGCCAGTCACAGCAGAACAGAGGCTAATCACTGCATCATGTGATGATCGTGGCTCTTGCTAGAGTAAAACAAGCCAGAGAGTGCTCACGAAGGTGTAATAAAATAGAATTTTTGAACTTACCGTAAAATCCCAAGAGAAAAAAAAAGTGTTGAGCGATACAAGAAGTCTTTAACCTTCAGGTTATACTGCCTCCTACCATTGGACACTGGCAAAAAAAAAACACACACACACACACACACACACACACACGTAGGCCATCCAAGGATAATGTCCTCGGCTTTGTAGCAAGGCAGTACTGAGAGCAGGATCATAAACCGACGTGGGCCGTGTGATCTTCATGTACAGGATTTTACAGTGAGTGCAGAATGAGGGGCGGGTGCAACAGAGCAAATGCTAACAAGCCCAATGAAACAGAACTGGGTACTTCCCTGTAGCTACAAAAGCCACCCAAAAAAAGGACTTTGTGCCCTAGGCCAGTATCAGATAAACTCAAAAAGTCTGTCTTGCTGAACTTGGAGAACATTATACCAGGTAGTCCCACCTTGCAGAGATAAACGGATGCTTGATGTTGAAAAGGCCAAAAAGCACTCTAATGCCGCGTACACACGATCTATTTTTTCGACGGTGAAAACACCGTCGAGAAAATCGACGTTAAAAACGAGGAACAGCTTGTTCCCCCCACACACGGCCGTTTTAAATGTAATTTTTTTTTTTGGTCGAAAAAAACGACCATGTGTGGGCTCTGCGGCAGTGTTTCCCTATGGGAAACACTGCCGCGGAAAACATGTCGAAAAAAACGACGAGAAAAATTAGAACATGTTCTAATTTTTCTCGTCGTTTTTAATGCCGTTTTTTCTCGTCTAAAAAAAACGACAGAAAGCCCACAGACTATCGTTTTTCTCGTCGAATGGGAAAAATTTCGTTTCGACGAGAAAAACGGCCGTGTGTACGCAGCATTACTGTCTCTATTCAGGTAGACAAAAAGGGAATTGGAAAGAAGAAGAGGCTCAAACTTTTTTGCAGCCAGGAGCACACCCAGACAAAAAATGGCAGGAAAAGGAAATGTCCTTTTTTTTTTTTTTAACTGGAACTGGACAGAGGTACGGACGTTTAAGGTCCCAACTGAGGTGAAAGTTGGAAACTACCTTAACCACTTGCCGACCGCCGCACGAACTTATAGGTCGACAGAATGGCACGGACAGGCAAATGGGCGTACAGCTATGTCCCTTTAAATTTGCCGTCGTTTGGTCGCGGCGAGCTCCGTGACCGTGCCTGCGGGACCCGCGGACTCGATGTCCCATGATCGTGTCATGGAGCTGAAGAACGGGGAGATGTCAGTGTAAATACATCTCCCCGTTCTTCCTAGTGACATGTCACTGGTTGTATGCTCCCTCTCATCGGGAACAGCGATCAGTGACGTGTCACTCGTAGCCACGCCCCCCAACAGTTAGAATGACTCCCTAGGACACACTTAACCCCTTCCTAGCCCCCTAGTGGTTAACCCCTTCCCTGTCCGTCACATTTACACAGTAATCAATGCATTTTTATAGCACTGATCACTGTATAAATCTGAATGGTCGCAAAATATCGCCAAAAGTGTCCGCCATAATGTCGCAGTCACGATATATTAAAAATAATAATTTATAAAAATGCCATAAAACTATCCCCTATTTTGTAGACGCTATAACTTTTGCACAAACCAAATAAACATAACAATAAATATCGGCCTAAACTGAGGGAAAAAATAAAAATGATGTATATTTTGGGGATATTTATTATAGCAAAATGTAAAAAATATTGCTTTCTTTTTCAAAATTGTCACTATTTTTTTATAGCGCATAAAATAAAAAACCACAGGAGGTGATTAAATACCACCAAAAGAAAGCTATTTGTGGGGGGAAAAAAAAAACAAGTCAATTTTGTTTGGGAGCCACATCGCACGACCGCGCGCAATTGTCAGTTAAAGCGACGCAATGCCGAAACGCAAAAAGTGCTCTGGTCTTTGGCCAGCAAAATGGTCCGGAGTTGAAATGGTTAAGCAAGAATGAAGTTCTGGGACTCAAGGGTTCCTTACCAGATAAGTCCATATGTTTAGACACCATTTGGATAAGATTTCCTTCTGCAGTGTTCTTGTATGAAACTGGGCATACTGAACCACTTCAAAAAAAAAAAAAAAAAAAGGTAGTCACCATCAGGCAGGAAATATGCATGCAAAAAACACAGGGAGGGTCGCTTCCAAGCCAAAAGCTGCCGGACTGCTGACCGGAGTTTTTGTAATTTGTCCGACCTTGGTCTGCTCGGAATCAAGGATCAGTTCCAGATACTCCAAGCACTTGTATGAGGTCAACATTAGGGATCAACCAATATCTTTTTTTTCGGTGCCGATACAATACCGATTCTTCTGCCACCTCCCCTGCCCATAGCCGATTATTTTTGAAAAGTTTAAATGTACAAATTAACACCAATTTTATGTACAAATTTGGTAAAAAAAATTAACATGTTAAGGTTTATTAAAATTAAACATTAAGGGCTTGTACTTGACATGAAAACTGATGTGAGAAAAACACACACAGATTTAAAAAACTGACATCTGTCTGCAGTGCACCATGGTGCGAGTGAGTGAGAACTTGTATAGCGCTGCAATTGCGAACTAAATCGCCTCAAGGCGCTTGGCATCCAGTGTCATTGAGATCTTTAGTTTTTTCCGGAAGGCCCGATGGTTTTCTTCCATGCCGATATTTGTGGGTAGTGCATTCCATAGCCTTGGTACTAGGACAGCAAACCTTCGTTCTCCCTTGGCTTTGTAGCGCGTCTTGGGGATGTGGAGGAGGTTTTGGTTGGTTGATCGAAGGTCGCGAGTAGTGGTGTAGTGTTTTATTTTTTCGCATAGATATTGAGGTGCTTTTCCTTGTGCACATTTGTGGGTGAGGCAAAGGGTCTTGAATGTGACCCGATCCTTTACGGATAGCCAGTGGAGGCTTCTCAGGGATGATGTGACTGATTCCCACGGTTTTTTCCCTGTTACCAGTCTGGCTGCTGTGTTTTTGACGATTAGTAGGACGTGCAATCTGGTATTTGGGTAGTCCTAGGTAGAGGGAGTTATCGTTGTCAAGTCGGGAATTGATGATGGTTCCGACTACTACTGCTCTGTCTTTTTCTGGGATGAAGGGGAGAAGTCTTCGTAGCAGGCGGAGAAGGTGGTGCGATCCGCTGACTACTGATCCTATTTGTGCGTCCATAGTCATGTCTGAGTTAAAGGTGACTCCCAGGCTTTTAACTTTGGTGTTTGGGGGTTATGTTTTGTCCAAGGATGGTGGGTGGCGTCCATGTGGTCCTGCCGTTTTTCCATTCGGTTTGCGTGGAAAATGAACAGTTCTGTTTTGGATGCATTAAGCTTGAGGAAGCTCTCTGTCATCCAATTGTTGATTAATGTAAGGCATTTGTGTGATGAACGAGGTCTAAAAGTAAACAACTGGGAAAAATAAAAGTGCCTGAAAAACAACTTTTTAAATGGCTTCCCAAAGCATACAATAAGTATAACTGTTACTAGTGCACTGCACCGATTCAAATTTAAATCACTACTGCAGTGCAAAAAGCTAGACAGTGGACAGGACACACTGACACTACACTTTTTTCAATACTCCCAGTTAAGAAGAATAAAATTGTAGTGCAAAAAGCATAACATTTCAGCATGTTCACTTGTTAAACGGTTTGTTTTTTTCATAAATTGCTGCCACTTCACTGAAAACACGCTCACTTGGTACAAATGAAGGAGGAGCAGAGAGGTATCTTCTACCATGAGAGGCAAGTCTTTTGTAGCGCGACTTTTTTCCACCACTGAAGAGGATCACCACTAATGTAAATTTACTGGTTCCTTCAAATAAAAGATGAAGTTCATCATCCAGGCTGATTGATGCACATTCAGAAGAATCCTCCGCATGAGGCCCCAATAACACTCTGAACATGGCATCGATTCGACCACGATGAAGATTCTCTTCTGCTCATTGTCTTTGACGTTTGTCTGTTTTTTGCAGCATCCTGCTCTTCCAGATTAGTAACATGCTCTTCTAAAACTTGACCTTTCTGCAAGAACCTCCAGCAGCTCTTGTTCATCTTCTGCAAGCCATTGTTTTGCCTTAGCCAATACATCAGAAGAGAAAGCATGATTCTTGTATCGAGGATACAAAAGACATGCCAGCACAACATTTTTATTCTCTTCATGCTTTTCAAAGCGTTTGGTGAGGCTGTCCCTCATGACCTGCCTGAATGTTTTAATGCCACGTGTTGGGTCCTTCATTCTCTTGAAGAAGCATCTTCAGCACTCTCACACATGGGATGACAGATGAGTTGTAATGACTCACCTCTAGTGTCACTTCGATGGGGAGGAAGGTCTCAATGACATGGGCTACAATGTCTCACTGATCAGCAGTAGGACAACTATATCCTCCATGTTCGCCTGAATAGATGCTCAGAGCTCTCTTCTGTTCCAGCATGTGAAGTGTTGAATTCCAAGGTGTTGGAACAGCCTGAATTAGGCCGTTTTTTGGGTGGGCCAAGGTCTGCCTGTATGCACCTCAGTCGCTGCTTGGCAAGGACTGAATGGTGGAAATGGCCTGCGCACCACTTCAGAGTGCCAATTATATCTATCAAAGCTCTCTGGCTTGACAGACCATCATTTACCACAAGTTGCAGGGTGTGTGCCATGCAACTGAGGTCGGACACTTCAGAGAGCCTCATTCCTTTCACCACATTTGCGCCAGTCACGCAGCACAAGCATTACTCAGTCTTTGTTTATGCCCCAGTCTGGAAGCATGCCTAGAAACATTTCTCTAATGTACTCCCCAATGTGGGATCCTTACATCACCTTTGAGTTCAACACCAATTGCCTTTTTGTCCATCCGCTGTCAATGAAGTGGCACGTAAGACTCATTAGCGACTGTTAGTCGTGAATGAGAGCGAGTTGCCAGCATGCTCTGGATGCAGCATAGCCTTTACTTTCTCAACTACCTTTTGGTGAATCTTTCCCAGCATTTCTGTTCGGTAATACTTTTCACTCTTCAGTGGATACCTTGGCTCAGCTATGGACATCACCCGCTGAAATCCATAGTCAGACACCATTGTAAATGGCTGGTTACCTGTAACAATCATCTCTGCGATTGCTTTGTCCAGCTGTTGGGATCTTCCATCCAAATTTAGCCGCTTAGCTTTTTTTCTGAAACATATTTTATTGTTGTTTGGTGGGATTGTGACATTTCACTTCGCGATTTAGTTTGTTTTCTCTGTGCTTCATTATATGATTCAACATAATGAACTCTTAGATGGGCCCAAAGATTTGAATTATTTTTGTTTTTTGCAGTTGTTGATCCCATGCTCACATTGTTTGTGCATGTGTTGCACACTGCTGCTTTTCCTGGAGATGGTTTAGACGAAAAATAGTCCCAGACCACACTTCTTTTCCTCTGCATCAGAATTTGAAAGAGTAAGGTTAAAAAAAATAGGATTTTTATAACAGCTTACCTGTAAAATCCTTTTCTTGGAGTACATCACGGGACACAGAGCGACATAGTCATTAGTAATGGGTTATATAGATACCGTCAGGTGCTGGCACTGGCAACTTCCAAAACCGGAAGTACCCTCCCCTATATAAGCCCCTCCCATCCGGGAGCACCTCAGTTTTTTAGCAAAGCAATAAGTGTCCCCAAAGAGGGGCGGGAGCTCTGTGTCCCGTGATGTACTCCAAGAAAAGGATTTTACAGGTAAGCTGTTATAAAAATCCTATTTTCTTTCTCGTACATCACGGGACACAGAGCGACATAGTCATTACTAATGGGATGTCCTAAAGCAATGCCAAATGAGGGGGGGGATACACCATATATAAGCTGAGCGCTATCAGACATGAGGATCTTTTGCGGCCTGCAACACACTGCGCCCAAAGGCGACATCCTCCTGACTTCTAACGTCCACCTGGTAGAACCTAGTAAACGTGTGTACTGAAGACCATGTTGCGGCCTTACAGATTTGAGCCAGGGAGGCCTGGTGATGCACTGCCCATGAAGTTCCAACTGCTCTCGTGGAGTGCGCTCTAACTTTGAACGGAGGCGGTCTCCTTCTCAAGCCATAAGCTTGCATAATGACCTGTCGAATCCACTTGGCTAAAGTAGATTTTGACGCTGCCTGACCCTTTCTGGGGCCTTCCGGCAGAATAAACAAAGTATCCGTTCTGCGAATCTGAGCAGTGGCTTTTAGATAAGCTTTAACTGCTCTTACTACATCCAAAGAATGAATAACTTTTCCTCTACCGAAGTAGGTTTGGGGAAAAAAGAAGGAAGAACCACATCTTGGTTCAAATGAAACCTTGATACCACCTTAGGAAGAAAGGCTGGATGAGGACGTAACACTACTCTGTCCTTATGGACAACCAGATATGGCTCCTTACAGGACAAGGCGGCTAATTCCGACACTCTTTTAGCCGAACAAATGGCTACTAGAAAAATCAATTTCCTGGTGAGAAGCACCAAGGAAATATGCTGTAATGGTTCAAATGGTTGTTTCTGTAGAACTGACAGAACCAAGTTTAGATCCCATGGACATATGGGAATATTAACCGGAGGACTAATACGCATCACTCCTTGTATAAAGGCTTTGACTAGTGAATGCGAAGCCAAGGGCCTTTGAAAAAATATTGACAAGGCCGAAATCTGACCCTTGATAGTACTCAAGGCAAGCTTCCTATCTACAGCCCATTGTAGGAAGTCCAGAATCCTACCTATTACGTAGATGCCATTTTCTGGCCTCACACCACGCGATGTACGCCTTCCAGATTCTATAGTAGATCTGCCTGGATACCGGTTTCCTGGCATTGATCATGGTAGACACCACAGCATTAGAGAGCCCTCTCTTTTTTAGAATGTGGGCTTCAATAGCCAGGCCGTCAAACCTAGGGCTGGTAAGGAAGGGTGGTATATCGGTCCCTGCGAAAGCAGGTCCGGACGATGTGGGAGGGTCCAAGGACTCCCCACAGACATTTTTACAATCTCCGCGTACCATGCTCTTCGGGGCCACGCTGGAGCCACCAGAATCACTGGTTTCTTTTCTACCCTGATTCTGCGGAGTAATCGAGGTAACAATTGTGGCGGTGGGAATGCATATATCAGCTTGAACTGATCCCAAGGGAACACTAGGGCATCCGAGCCGCAAGCTAGGGGATCCCTTGTCCAAGAGACAAACCTGTCCACTTTTGTGTTGAATCTGGATGCTAGAAGATCTACATCCGGTGTTCCCCACCGCTGACATATTGTCCGGAAAACCTCGGGATGAAGGGACCATTCCCCTGGGCATAATTGTTGGCGACTTAGAAAGTCCGCCTTCCAATTCTCCACTCCTGGAATGAATACCGCAGATATGGCTGGGACATATTTTTCTACCCATCTCAGGATGTAATTTACTTCCCTTTGGGCTGCACGACTCCTGGTGCCCCCCTGATGATTGATATATGCCACTGCTGTGGCATTGTCTGATTGAATTCTGACAGGGGACCCTTGGAGTTTGGATGTCCATGCTACTAGGGCATACCGGGCTGCTCGTATCTCTAAGAGATTGATGGGCAGGGCCTTTTCTGCATCCGACCATCTGCCCTGGAGAGACTATTGCTCCAGTACTGCTCCCCAGCCTATAAGGCTGGCATCTGTAGTGACCACCTTCCAAGAAATCGGACTGAAGGATTTCCTTTTTTCCAGATTCTGGGGAACCAACCACCAACGGAGGCTCTTGCGAACGGAAGGGGACAAGGACATTGTAAGTCTAGGGCCTGAACTTTTTTGTTCCAGGCTGACAGTATGGCCCCTTGCAAATTCCTTGAATGGAATTGACCGTAGGGTACTGCTTCGAATGATGCCACCATTTTTCCCAGCAGCCTCATATACAGGCGTATGGACGGCTGGCTTTTTTGTACCCACTAAGTGGATCAAATCTTTCAAAGACAACACCTTTCCTCGAGGCAAGAATATTTTTCTCTGGCCTGAATCCAACCTTAGCCCCAAGTATTCCAGACTTTTGACTGGTTTTTAGGGCTGACTTGTCTCGGTTGATAATCCAACCGTGAGATTCCAGATACTTGATTGTCTTGTGAACGACCACGTCTAGTTTTTTCACTGAGTGGTCTATCAGCAATAAGTCATCCAGATATGCCATTATCATTACACCTTGTGTTCTTAGATTGGCCAATAAAGGGCCAGAATTTTTGTAAACACTCGTGGTGCTGTGGCCAAACCGAAGGGTAAGGCTCTGAACTGAAAATGGCGCCCTTCTACTGCAAAGCGTAGAAATTTTTGGTGGACTGGAAAGATGGGAATGTGCAAATAAGCATCTTTGATGTCGATCGCGGCTAACCAATCCTCCCCTTGTAGGGCAGTGGCCACCGATCGGATCGACTCCATCGGAAAGTCCTGATATACAGGAATTTGTATAGCCCTTTTAGAATTAATATGGGCCTCCCGTCCGCGTTTGCTTCGGGACTGTAAAGAGGTTTGAGTAAAACCCGAACCCTCATTCTTCCAGGGGAACCTCCATAATTACTCCTTGGAGCAATAGTTGTTCTAGTGCCAACAGGAGGGACTCTCTCTTCCGGGGATCCCTTGGCACGTTTGACCTCAAAAATGGGAAGGAGGAGAGTCTTTTAACTCCAAACTGTATCCCAAACCTACTGCGGAGAGCACCTATCTATCTGTCTTGATCGTGTCCCGCCAGGTCTCTTGCGAACAACTGGAGTCCTCCCCCCACCCGACTGAGTGGGGGCTTCAATGAATTTAACTTTGGGGGAGGTTTTGTACCTCCCCTGACCCAGGGTTTCTCATTACCCTGCTACTGTCCCTGTTTTTTACCCCCGGGATTTGACCGAGGAGGCCGTCGGAACTGTTACACAGCCGATGGCCCAGGGACTGGAGAAGCAGGCCTCTCAAAGAGGGACCTCTAACTCTGTTTTTAAACGGCAAGAGCGTATTTTTACCGCTGGAAATTTTCTGGATATATTTGTCCAGGTTTTCCCTGAATAAGCGTTCACCATGAAACGGGACGCTAACCAGCCATTTTTTACAGGGAGCTTCAGCAGACCAGTTTTTGAGCCATAGGAGCCTACGCATATGTACTCTAGACAGCGTAAGGCGGGAGGCCTGATGGACTGAATCCTCTATGGCGTCAACCGCAAAGCCTAAGGCTCTAGGTAGATCAGCTAGGGCAAAGCCTGCTGATCTGTCAAGTCCCTCAAGACCTGTTTCAACTGATCCTTCACTGCTTAGCAGACCCCAATAGCTGCTACTGCTGGTTGTATCACCAAGCAGATTTTCATAAGGACTCCAATCTTATATCTATTGGGTTCTTGAACATTTGGACATTATCCACTGGACATGTCAGTGATTTATACATACAAGAGATGGCTGCGTCCACTGTAGGGACCTTCCATTTTTTTTTTTTTTTTTTTGATGAACTTATCCTCCATGGGATAGACCACCGGAAATCTCTTGGGGGAATAAATATTTTCTCAGGACGTTCCCAATCCTGGTAAATGAGCCCTTTCAGTAAAGGGTGAAGTGGAAAAAAACAAACAGTCTGGGGGCTTCCAGCGACCCCAACGAGGATACAGTAGTGGTTGATGGTTCCGCAAGGTGCATTTTTAAATGCTGATCGGACCATGTTAGTCAGAGACTGAACCCATAATCTTTCAGCTTGAGATGCTGAGAAAAGGTTCCCCCACTGTTGATTCCTCTATAACAGAATCAACCTCATCCTGATCCCCTTCAGGCAGGTCGATCCCTGTATGGGACTGTTGCTCTGCTAACAGGCACTCTGAAGGAGGAGACGGAGATCGGGCGTGCTTTCCCTGACAGGGAGGCAGCCTCTCTAATCCTCCCAGAGCTGAGGAAAAAACCTCCTCTGTTACATACACAGGAGCAGGTGAACTGAGGACAGCCACAGTACCAAGTACCCCTGCGGGGTCTCTACGGTCACTTACCTCTGAACTTCAGGGGAGACTGGTGCAGCAGAAGTATGCCCAAGATCCTCCGAGCCCGATGAGACCCCCTTCGCTTCCTGGAAGATTCAGTTCCGGAGCTTCTGGACGGCATATTCCTAAGCCTAAAGCTGAGGTATTCCAGCCGTAATACACCACTTTTACTGAGAATAGTCTAGCACAATTGCTGCTATATCACAGTTGGTGTCTACTAATGTGCCTTTCTAGGGGATGCCTGTATCAACCGCTTGCTGTATGCCTTTAAATGTTGCCAGCTCTGTCTCTGTACTTCATAGCCAGCTCACTACAATATTGTGGTTTTTTTAAACTGCTGGGACGCCCGCACATGCGCAGAAGCGCTGCGGCGCGCACAGAGCGTCATCCCCCAGGCTCCGCCCCCTTTCCCGGCTCTCCTCTATATATAGAGGCGCGTGCACGCGCGCGGCCACGTGCGCCTTCGGCGCTAATTTCAAATTATGGTAACAAGGGACAGGAGCCAGGGCCCCTCTTTGCCGCAGGCCGGGGGATGGACGAGCACTGCAACATGGCAGAGGAAGCAGTTTCCTATAAGAGAACTCACCATCTGCCTGGACTTTGCTCTGCTGAGAAGAAGCTAGTCCACATGACAAGAAAACATTCCACAGCGGCCTCTAGTGGACAAACACAGGTACCGCAGTCTAATATATTAAATATATATAAAAAAAAATTTTTTTTTTTTTCTTGACCACCATTAAAAATTATTACATTTTTTTAGTAGTTCCAGGCATGCACAGAATTTTGCGGGAATACCATTAGGTAACAGACAGAAAGACAAATTAGGCTTGGGGGTCCCCCAATAGAACCAAGTTCCTGGGGGCCCCCACTTACCTGTTCCCCGCCGCAGGACTTTGTTTGGTCCACAAAAGCCCAAACTTCACCTATCACGGCAGGCATTGTAATCAAACCTTCAGGGACCGGGTTCCCAAGGATTCCACTCCCCTGGACCTGTATAGCACCCTGCACAGAAAACATCTTGGTCGTGGGTATGACCAGAGCTCTGGATCCCAGGGTCCAGCTCTCCTAAGAGAAGCATTACAGGCAAAACCTTGCTCTTCTCTGCAAGGCCCGGGTACCGACCGTTTAGCTATGAAGCTTTTTTGGTCGGATCCGGAATAGCTTACTGAGGCCCAAAAGAACCTGTACGCAAGCTCAGTGAAAAACACATGTTTCTTCTTGGCCAACACCTTAGACACTGGCAAAAAACTGAGGTGCTCCCGGATGGGAGGGGCTTATATAGGGGAGGGTACTTCCGGTTTTGGAAGTTGCCAGTGCCAGCACCTGACGGTATCTATATAACCCATTAGTAATGACTATGTCGCTCTGTGTCCCGTGATGTACGAGAAAGAAATGGCAGGCACCCTTCTGTGGGTGGGCTTGTTGGCCTGGCACCCTGATGTGTGTGGGTGGCTGCCCTTAGTGGCCTGGCACCTTACTGTGGGTGGGTGGCTGGCTCCCGGATGGCCGGCTGGTGTTTTCCGCCCGAGTGTCGAGGAGAAAGAGTAAGGCTTAGGCCCAGTGCGTGGAGGCATAATGACATTGTGTGCGTGTCCCATGCGCACTGTGTCTGCAGACTTCTTGGCCCCAAAAAGATGGCCGCGGTCCGTGGAGACCAACATCGGTCTAGTTTGTGATCGATACAGATATTTCGAAAAATGGTGATATCGGTCAATCTCTAGTCAACATGGACCTCCTGAGGTTCTGGACCCACCCAAAGTCCTGTAGGGAATGCATGGTCAACTCCGGACTGTTGCGCAAAGACAAGTAGGTCCCCACGCAGAAGCAAGTTGTCCAGATAGCCGATCACAGCGATCCCTCGACTCAGCAAGGCCAGGACCTTGGGAAACATCAGGGAGTGGAGGCTAGGCCGAAAGTTAGCGCTACAAATCGGTAATACGAATCCTCGATCGCAAAGCGTAGGAAACGCTGATTTTCTTCGCGGATTGGAATGTGCAGGTAAGCATCCTTGAGGTCTATAGATCAGAAAGTCTCCCTGGTGAAGGGAGGCCACCACTTTGGACTCCATTTTGAAACCGCACAAAGCCATTCAGTGCTTGAGGTCCAGAATCGGGCAAACCCCATCTGTCTTGGGAACTGTGAACAGGTTGGAGTAAAATCACCTCGACCCCTCCGACTTGGGCATGGGAACAATCACTCCTTGAAGGAGCAGGTCCTGTTTGGTCATGGATAAAGAAGCAGCAGCTGCGTCTCTCAATGAATGCAAGAGAAAAATGCTTTAACAGTAAGGGTGCTGAAATTAATCGCTGCATTGCGATTCGGGTAGCATTGATGCATACGCCTGGAAAAATTGATTGCCGGGTGACGACATCCTGACTGGCCGCGCCCCTCCCGAGAGAGCGTTCCGAGTGTATAGTTGTTAAAATAACCGTGTCTTAATAAATCCTGTGTTACAATACATTAAGTGCCCCGCTGTAAGTGCTTTTTACCCCATTTTTCAGTGTGTGTATATGCCGCTCATGTGACTGCCCAGCCCACCTCTCTCTTCTCTCCTCCCAAGTCTCTCCTGACGTCAGTGGGGAATTCCCAGTTATTTTAACAGCAGCAAGTACAAATGTATTTGTACTCTACTTGCAGTGCTAACAAATCCCTGGCTTCCCCAGTTTGCACAATCCACTGTGTTAACTCCTAGTGTGCTGGAAGGTGCAAACGGGGAAGCCAGGGAACTGTCAGCACAGAGACAGTACAGGGAACTTCACAGGGCTGTTTGTCAGCTGTGGATTCTAATCCCTCTTGACCTCCCAGCAGTAGTGTGTGAATGCCTGTACCCTGTAGTGCACTTTTTAAAAAGGGAGTGAGGTTTTTTTTTTTTTTATTCAAAAGCGGAGTTCCAGTAAATTTTTTGATTATTAAAAGTCAGCAGCTACAAAAAAAATAAAAAAAGTGTATCTGACTTTTAATAAAAAACACACACATCCTACAATCCAGCGATGTGGCCACCCAAACTCTCGCCTGCCTGTCCATGGCGCCGGCAATACTACTGTGGGCATCTGGCTGTGACAGCTTGCAGCCTCACAGCCTGGTGCGCATGTCTCAATGCGCTGTCCTGCATTGCCGGGCAATCTTCTGAGACGTGTGATGTGTCCCAGGAGATTGCAGGGAGGAAGGGCCAAGCGGGAGCTGGGTACCTGTCAAAACTAGGCACCCACTCCACCCCCCCCCCCAAAAAAAATTACATGCCAGTTGTGGCATGCAAGGAGGTCAGGACTCCTTAAAGCAGAAGTTCCACTTTTAGGTGAAATTCCACTTTATTAAAATAGGTTTGTGCTTTCTGTATAATGACATCCCCAAACCTGGACTCCAGGAGGAGACCATCACCCCCCAAACCCTGCCATGTACACAGCACAGGGGATCCTCTTCCTCGGATGTCCCTCACATGCAGGACTCCATGATGACCATCTTAACATCCTCCCTTTGATTCTTCCATCCTTCAGTCCCCCCTTCACCACCACCATTTTTATCTGTGAACTCTTCCATCCTTCTGTTCCTATCCATGGATTCCTCCACCTCCAGACTCTTCCATCCTTCAGTTATTATCTCCAGTCTTCTCTGGCCTTCCATTCTCTATATATGGATTCCTCCATCCCCAGACTCTACCATCCTTCCTTTCTAATTCATGGATTCTTCCATCCTTTAGTTCGTACCCCTCCCTCATATCCTGAACTCTTCCATGTCCTTGTCCTGCTATATGCAGGGAGTGTTTTTTTTTTTTTTTTTTTTTTAAGCAGATAAACTAAAAAAAAAAATTGACTTCTTCTAAATGTTTTAATTTTGTTTGATGGAAACCATCGTCCGTAATCGTGATGCATCACGGAGTCGAATCGTTGACCAGATAATCGTGTAATCAAATCGTGAGACCAGTGAAGATGCACACCTCTATTTAACAGTAGTGTAAACCAATTGGACAATGCGTTAAAAGGTGGTAAAGATTACACATCTAATAACTGGAAAATCTCAGTGCCCGGAGTTGGGCATTAAGGCTTCCGATTTTCCACTTCCTGTACTTACCAAAACAGTTCCAATAATGGTTTCTGCGTCAATGTCATTGTCACATGTACTTGAGTCATACAGGAAAATTTCCCGAGGGTGGGGCTCCCTGTCTAGCAATTTCCTCTTCTTAAGGGGCACCTCTTCATAGCGTAAAAACCACTGTACAGTGGCATGTTTGCTGGCATGTTTTTCTTTACCTGAGATGGGAAAAAGAAAAATAGGATTTTTGTACTCACCGTAAAATGCTTTTCTCTGACATCCATGGACTGACACGGTGTCTCTTTACACTTTACACGTGGGTTATGTCCCTGCTTGCAGGAGAAGACCTAGGCAGAATGTGAGATGTTATACATACATTCTAAAAGCCAGAGTTGAACAGCCCCGCCCAGGGGGGCGGTCCCTCCGGACATAACCCACCCCCTGCAGTCAACAGACCTCAGTTCGTAACAAAGCAGTACAAACTTAAAAGGAAGGGTGGGTGCCGTGTCAGTCCATGGATGTCAGAGAAAAGGATTTTACGGTGAGTACAAAAATCCTATTTTCTCTTATCATCCATGGACTGACACGGCGTCTCTTAATCACTGTACATGTGGGATGTCCCAAAGCAGTGTCAAGGAGGGATGGGAGCAGTATAAAATGGAAAACAAAAAAAAAAAAAACTTCACTCCAAACAAGGCAGAGCTCCTCAATGGAGGAGTTGCAACTCTAAACAGCCGCCTGCAACACCTTGCGGCCGAAGGAAGCATCCGAAGATGCAGCCACATTAACCTTAAAAAAAAATTAGAAAAAAGGTATGAACAGACGACCAGGTCGCTGCCTTGCACACTTGTGCAACCGATGCTTGATGTCGGAAAGCCCAGGAAGCACCAATTGCCCTGGTGGAATGCGCCGTGCCCGGAAAGGGAGGCGCCCGCCCCTTGAGAGCATAGGCTTGAATGACAGTTTGTCTGATCCTCCTAGAATGGTGGCAGACGAAGCCGCTTGGCCCTGTTTTGGACCAGAGACAGTTACAAACAGTGAGTCAGACTTCCAAATAGAAGCAGTAGCAGATAGGTACACCCACAAGGCTCGTACCACGTCCAATGTGTGAAGCACAAACTCTCTGGGATGCGATGGGTGAGGACTCAAGGACGGGAGGACACTGTCCTCAATTAGATGAAAGGCCGAGACCACCTTTGGCAAAAAAAGGTCGCGGACACAACACCGCCTTATCCTTATGGATGACAAAATATGGCGACTTGCAGGACAAGGCCGCCAACTCAGACTCTCGTCTAACAGAAGTAATTGCCACTAAAAGGGCCACCTTCTGAGACAAAGTCAAGAGGGGAATATCACTGATATTCTCAAAGGAAGGTTCCTGGAGAACCGAGAGCACCAATTCAGATCCCACGGGGGGAGAGGAGGCTTGACAGGAGGGAGCACATGGCGAACCCTCTGCACAAAGGTGCTAACCAAGGAATGACCCGCTAGTGGTCGCTGAAAGAAGACGGCCAAGGCCGAAATCTGACCCTTAATGGTACTCAAAGCGAGCCTTTGGGCCACTCCACGCTGCAGAAAACGCAGGATTCTAGGGACGGAATACGTCCGAGGACGCAAGTCCATCTCTTCGCAAATGGCGATGCAAGCTTTCCAGGTACGGTGATAGATCATTCTGGAGGAAGACTTCCGTGCCCTCAACATGGTCGAAATGACCGAGTCTGAGAGACCTCAGTCTCTCAACACCTGGCATTCAACAGCCATGCCGTTAAAGTGGTTGTAAACCCACTTTTTCAACTTGCACCTACAGGTAAGCCTAGATTAAGGCTTACCTGTAGGTGCAAGAAATATCTCCTAAACCTACACGGTTTAGGAGATATTTACTAAAAATGTCAAGCGCCGCTATCTACGGCGCATGCGCGCCGTAGACAACTGCGCATTTATGGGGTTAATCCCATTCACATACTCGGCTACTTCCCAGCAATCGCTGGGCGTAGCCGAGTGGGACGCCTCCCGCGCGCATGCGCAGAGTGACGTCTCCGCCGCTCCGGCCAATCACAGCGCCGGAGCGGCGCTGTGATTGGCTGGTGCGGCGATACCCGGAAGTAACATTCCGGCTATCGCCGCAGTGATGTCTGCGGCTGGACAGAGGGACGAGGACGGCTTTGGGGGCCCCGATCTAAGGTAAGTGGAACATAATGAGCTATTATGCTAGTCATAATAGCTCATTATGCCTTTCTCTTGCAGGTGGGCCAAAAAAAAAAAAAAGTGGGTTTACAACCACTTTAAAGCCAGAGACTGTGGTGCAGGATGAAATATAGGACCTTGAGACAGAAGGTCCCCCCGCATTGGTAACCGCCAGGGGACTTCTGCGACGAGACGTACCAGATCGGCGTACCAGTGACGCCGAGGCCAATCCGGAGCAATGAGGATCACCGGAATTCCCTCGGTCGCCACCCTGCGCAGCAGGCGAGGGAGCAACTGCAGCGAAGGATAAACGTATATCAGGTAATAATGACCCCATGGGGCCACAAAGGCATCCGCCCAAGAATCCCTGGATCTGGCCACAAACCTCGACACCTTGCGATTCGAGGCCATCAGGTCCACATCCGGCATGCCCCACCATCGGCAAAGAAGTTGAAATACCTCCGGGTGCAAGGACCACTCTCCCTGGTCCAGCGTCTGGCGACTCAAATAGTCCGCCTGCCAATTGTCTATGCCCGGAATGTAAACAGCCAACAGAGCCGGCACACTTCTTTTGGCCCACTACAGGATACGGGCGACCTCGGAAGCCGCAGCTGAGCACCGAGTCCCCCCTTGATGGTTGACATACGCCACCGCCGTGACTTGTCCGACTGGATCCTGAGAGAGCGATCCTGTAATCTCTCAGACCACGAGGAGAGGCACAGTCTGATGGCCCGTATTTCCAGAACATAGATCGGTAAATGGGCTTCGTCCGGAGTCGAAAGCCCTTGGGCCGACAGGACTCCCCAGACTCCACCCCAGCCCGTCAGGCTGGCGTCCGTCGCGAACACCGTCCATTGGATGGGGAGGAACGACTTCCCGGACCAAAGAGCCGGAGACCCCAACCACCATGTCAGGGACGCCCTGACCAGGTGGCTCACCTGGATTGGAAGATCTAAAGACAACGGGGATTTGTCCCAAGTGAGCAAGATCTCCTTCTGCAATGCCCTGGTGAGTGATTGGGCATACGGAACAGCCTCGAAGGAGGCCACCATGACTCTCATGCAAAAAACGGATTGACGACCATTTTCCGGATGTATGTCAGCAACCACACTGCAGATTGAAGTGTCAGTAACTTCCCCTGAGGTAGGAATACCTTTGCCTCCAAGGAGTCCAGAATCAGACCTAGATACTCCAGACGCCGAGTCGGGACCAGGACTGACTTCCGAATGTTCAGGAGCCACCAGAAGTCCCTGAGGGTCTGACTGACGATAGTCACATTGTCTTCTAATTCTGAGCCACTTTCTGCTCTTAGAAGAAGATCGTCCAGATGACTCGCTGTCTCAGCAAAGCTAGAACCGGCGCAAGCACCTTGGTGAACACCCTCGGTGCCGAGGCTAGGCCGAAAGGAAGAGCCACAAATTGATAGTGGACTTCGCCGATCGCAAGTGTAGAAACTTCTGGTGACTTGCGCAGATCGGAACATGCAAGTAGGCGTCCTTGATGTCCAAGGCCGCCAGAAAATCCCCTTGACGGAGTGTATTGGTCACCGTGCAAATGGATTCTATGCAGAATTTTTGTACCTTCACGACATTCAGGGCCTTGAGGTCCAGGATAGGCCGAACCCCGCCCTTTTTGGGACGACAAACGGATTTTAGTAGAATCCCTGAAACCTCTCCCGTGACGGAACCAGCACAATCACTCTGGACCTGATCAAATCCTGAACAGCCCCCCATAGGGCTGCCTGACGGGCAGGAAGGAGAGGAAGATTCGAGGGAAGAATCTGTCTGGGGCCAGGAACGGAACTCTATCCTGTAACCTGAGGTGACCACCTTGCACACCCACTGGTAGGAGATCCGGGAGGTCCACCGATCTGTGAACCTGCAAAGTCCTCCCCCCCCACCCCAGAGTCAGGGGAAGACTTCACACGGAGGCGGGCTTGGGAGCCGGCTTGTTTGGCTTACGCACCCAGGGGCGCATGTGTCCACCAGCCGCACCGCTGTCAGTCTGAGAGGGCCTACCCGTGGACTCTGACGGAAAAAAACCTTTTTTGCTGGAAAGGAAGGACCCTGCTTACGGCGGGCCTCCTTACCCCTGCTAGTCTGAGGAAGAAGAGTGCTTTTACCTCCCGTGACATCCTTGATGATGTCATCCAGCGCAGCACCGAAAAGCCTACCACCCTTAAATGGTAGATCCGTCAGAAGCTTCTTAGAGGCTAGGTCAGCAGACCAGCATTTCAACCAGATAAGACGACGCAATACCACCGCCGAGACAGAGGACCTGGATATTAAGGGGCCGCGTCTAACGTGGCGTCGCACACATAAACCAGGCCCTGCACCATTTGGTGGGCCAGAGCAATAGGGTCTGGAGGAAGATTATGCTCCTGTACAGTTTGGTGCAAAATTTTTGCCCATCCCGTAAGTGTCTGAGACACAAGGGTCGCCGCTACCACAGGCCGTAGGGCAGATCCCAACAAGGCAAACATGGCTCTGCTCGCCACTTCTGACCTCCTGTCAGTGGGGTCCTTAAAATGCAGGAGTCCCCTCCATCGGGAGAGTGGTGGCCTTGTTCAACCGGGCGACTAGGGGGGGGGGGTCGAACACTGGAGGGAGAAGCCCACTTTTTAAGTAGGACATCTTCAAAGGGGTACCCGATAGACAAACGCAGCGGGACCCCAAACAAAAGTCTTCTGCGGCTTTTTCCCAGACCTTATCAATGAGCTGGTCAAAGAAGGTACATATGGAAAAAGCTTTTAAGAAGGCCCGGCCTTAAAAGAACCAAAGGAGACTGGCTGCCTGAGGTTCTGCATCCGCAGCATTCAGCTTGAGTGTCCCTCACAGCATCAATGAGTTCACTAACAAGCGCCCTGTCCTTTTTCCTTCTTTTTTTTTTTTTTGTGGAGATAAAGTGGGGAGAGGAGCTTTTTTGCTCCCTTGCGCTCGCACACCACTTCCCTCCTGGTCAGAAATGATTCCAGGACTACCGGCAACTGGTCCATAGGGACCGCTGGTGCTGGAGCACTGCCTGTTGCCTCAAACATGCAAGGGGGAGCTGAGACACTGACTGCATATTGCCCCTCTCTGAGACTCCTCAGATAAAGTCCACCCACATGCTGTGCTGACTGAGGAGGGGGCGCCCAGGGGACTCACCAGACCGGACCAGGACCGCTCAGTTCCACTGTCTGTACCGCACTGTGTCAGCGCGAGTGAGCTGTGAGGAGATTCGCGCTGTTACAGCTGCGATAGAGGCCAAACTAGTGCTGAAAAGCGCGCAGGCTACAAGAAAATGGCCCCTGCACTTCACTGAGGCGATCCGCGGCAAAATGGCCGCCATGCGCAGTTAACATTACAAACAGCACACACACAGCACCCGGGCCCCAAACAAAATTCACACAAAAGGCCCCCAGCGATATACAGACCAGCATGAGCCCCCTCCCCCCACAGCACAGCGCTAGCAATGGTGACAGAGTGACAATAAAACAGGGGGAGACAGGGAAAATCCCCCACAGAGAAACACAGCATTTTGTACTCACCTGCAGGCAGGAGAGACTACTTACCCGACCCCTGAGGGACCCACTGGTGTGTTTCTGACAGACCTATCACAGAGTAGTACTGCGTTGCTGTCCGCCTGCTCCACCACGAGAGATACAGTCCATCAGGTACTGTTCAATCTTGAGAGGACCGTGGGAGCATGAAAGCAACCCGGCCACCCCTGGAGTCATGGGGCATGTCGTGACCTGAGTCTCATGCACACAAGGCGAGGATCAGCACGCTCGATGGTCGGACAGGGAAGACTACGAGGATACCAGTGTACCCAACCTGTTGCCCAGCCGACAGTTGATTGAAGGTCTCAAAAATAAAATAATAAAAATCCCAAAGGAATAAAAAAGTAAAAGTAAAATCTTCCAGGAGACTGGCTCCTGAGAGAGCCACGTCTTCTCCTTCTGCTAGGCAGAAAAAAACTGAGGTCTGCTATGACTGCAGGGGGTGGGTTATGTCTGGAGGGACCGCCCCCCTGGGCGGGGCAGTTCAACTCTGGCTTTTAGAATGTATGTTTCTAACATCTCACATTCTGCCTAGGTCTTCTCCTGCAAGCAGGGACATAACCCACGTGTACAGTGATTAAGAGACGCTGTGTCAGTCCATGGATGATAAGAGAAAACACAACACCTGCAGATATAAAAACTTTATGCTTTCTGGGGGAAAAAAAAAAAGTGCATAAACACCTAGGCGGGCCTTTATCAAATGGGTCAAATAACTTTTGAACGGTTAATACATGACTCTCCAAATGTATAGACAAAAATTGCCGCTCCAAACAGGTCCAACCTGGTTGCAGTCTCTCTTTCAGGAACCGAGGGTGCTGGCAATGCACAAGACAATTAAGAACAAGGATGATTAGGACAGCCGCACTCCAATCCAACGTAGCTTTATTGTCAAAAATAGGCACTACATATCACAGCAACAAACCCTTAGGACAGCTAACGCGTTTCACACTTATTCAGTGTTTACTCATAGGCTGAGTAAACACTGAATAAGTGTGAAACGCGTTAGCTGTCCTAAGGTTTTGTTGCTGTGATATGTAGTGCCTGTTTTTATCCTATTTTTGACAATAAAGCTACGTTGGATTGGAGTGTGGCTGTCCTAATCATCCTTGTTCTTACTCTCCAAATGTATACCGTATAAAGAAGTAAATGGAACATTGATACCTAGGATCCTATCAAAGGCTAAGATCCTCAACTCGAGGCTTATGTTTTCAATAATATATAGATGTTGACTCTACAAGGCCAAAATAGTCCTCATTTATCCGAGTCTGAAATGTGCCAATAGCAACGAGCATGCTTTTATTTATTTTGCACTGCAAGGCTTCACTTCCTGATTCCCTTTCCGAAGATGGCGGCGCCTCCACCCGAGAGCCGGATTGGCTTCGGGTGAGGACATTGCGGGCACCCTGGACATGTAAGTGTCCATATATTAAAAGTCAGCAGCTGCAGTATTTGTAGCTGCTGACTTTTAATTTCATTTTATTTTTTCGGCAAAACTCTGTTTTAATGAAATTACAGACAGCATTAAAAATCTGACAGGTACTTATCAATATCCCTCATCCGAAAACTAAAGATAACCTTCTGCTAACACCTTTCTTTTAGGTGTTTCCTAACCCCTCTAAAAAGCAGAAGTCATGGCCAGAGTGAGTGCCAGCGTGGCAACAGCTTGAAATAACCCCAAAGCAGGCCAACAAGCAGCTTGTAAGCAAATTTTCTTACCGTCGTCATAAAGTTCTTTTAACATTGCTACAAAGGGTCTCTCTTCATCATCACCCTCAATCAGTACAAAGTCCCCGGGTACAATAGTAGCTTCAATTTCATTCGATTTCATAACAAGTCCCCTAAAATGAAATGTCAGGTATAGGGTGTTACATGGCTAAACTTAAGACCGTGTATTTAATCACAGAACTTCACTAAAAATGCACCATACATGGAGAGAAATTATATAAGAAAAATTAAAACCATTTACCCATATTGAAGGTGTAACTGTTTCCTGTCTTTTATCACCGGTCTCCCATGCCAGCTGTACACACGTCGCCTTTTAACTCTGGTAAAGTACTTTGTCATGATTTCTGTACCAATGAAAACCAGAGTTATCCAAAAGTAGAAGCGTATTATACACATTTTATCCAGCTAGCTACTGACCTTGTCAGTGGATCATGCAGCTACCTACATTTTAATGCTAAGTGGCTGTAACTAAAAAGGGTTCAATGGTTATTTATTTTTATTTTATTTTTATGTATTTTTGCAAAAAAAGCATCTACCATCTAAACAAAAACAACAACTACATACCACCTTAAAAAAATGGACACACTCAGTAGCTCTGTTTTAGGATATAAAAATCTCAAAGACTGAAGAGCAGCCCCATAGTGGCCTGCTAGAAGTCACCACCATCCAGACCAGCCATTCTCAACCAGCATTCCTCCAGGGGTTCTGTGGGTTGTGGCTGATTACTAGTTGGTAAGGTTGAATAAAGACAACAGTCCATCCAGTGCAACCTGTGTAGGTGTGTGTGCATAGAAAAGGCATTTCCCATAGCCCCTTGAATTGTTTACGTTAAGATGCACGTCCAAGAGTCTTTAAAAACTATCCATACTACCTGCTGACACCACCAATTGTGGAAGAGAGTTCCACATCCCTACCGCCCTGACAGTGAAATAACCCCTACGCAGCTTAAAGTGATTGTAAAAAAAATAAAAATAAAATAAACATAACAAAACATGTCATACTTGCCTCCACTGTGCAGGTCGTTTTGGACAGAGTGGCCCTGCTACTCGACTTATCGCGGCTCCTGCCCGCATCAAATAACCCCCCTAGGAAAGACACTCTACCAGGGGGTTACCTTGCGGGCGCGCTCCCGAATCCAGCATTTGCGCCCAAAGACACTAATGCTGGACTAGGCCCTGCCCCCTGCGTCATTGTATTTGATTGACAGCAGCAGGAGCCAATGGCTGCGCTGCCATCAATCTATCCAATCAAGAGCCGAGACCCCGTGCAGAGAGGGACAGCGTGTCCCTGCCGAGGGATATACGGGGCTCAGGTAAGTAAAACGGGGGGGCTTAATATGCATTAAGGTGAAAAAAACACTTCTCTTCCAGTCTCATCATGTGGCCTTGTGTCCTCTTGCACTCCCTGGGACTAAAAAAAGTTTCATACTTATGCTGGGATCCCCATTGAGATATTTTTATATTGCTATCACATTTCCTCTCAAGCGTCTCTTCTCCAGGGAGAATAAATAAAGCACTTGTAGTCTTTCCTCATAATTGGACTTTCTCCAGCTCCAGCACATCCCTTCTGAGGATTGGTGGCCAGAACTGGACGGAATACTCCAGATGCGGGCAAACCATATTGACCTCTAATTTGATGGTGCCCACTTTCCGTGGGTTGTGGCTAGGGCCGAAACATCTAATAGATTAAATCGACAACGAATTGATTATGAAATTTATCGATTAATCGGCCAGTAACATAATGAGGTTAAAAAAAAAAAAAAAAAATTAGCCCTTTATAGTACAAAAAGAGCAAATCGCTACTGTAAATGTTACTTTCACTGTCCCAAAGTAAAAAATGAACCTTTTAACAGTAGCGATTATTTCCTCTTTTTGTACTAATTTTCGGTTTTTTAACCCCATTATGTTACTAAACATCTCAGGCCTGGGTTTTTGGTGCTTTTTTCAAAAACACACTACAGTTCATTTACATGGTTTCCTACGGGACACGCTCTCATCCATGCTTTTTTCAGCTGCTGCGTATTTGGACTTTTTTTTTAATGCAAAACGGTGCTATTTTGTTTTTTTGGTTTAATATACTTCAATGGAGAAGCTGCAGAAAAGCATGTAATGCGTTTTTGCAGCAATTTGTGTTTTTTAATCTGCCCAACAACAAATTGGCCAAAAAAATAAAAATAAAGCAATACCCCCGTAGCGGGCTGCTGGTTTAAATTTTGGGCCTTGCACGTTACCTCACTGTTCCGTATGCTCGTCTCAGGGGTTCTCTTTGAAGAGTTGACCAGAAGAAGTTTGCACCAACACAAAAGTCTCTTTCAAGGGTTTATTTGAATAAAAGTTTCCAACAGAGGGGATGAAGGGATGGGGAGGACTCAGGTACCTTAGTTGCGAATCACAAGAATTCTCCTAGGTCCAGAGGAACAACTGTCTCCACGCTGGACACAGCAAACACCTGATTGGCCCAATCTCACTGGCCTAGCAGCTGATGTCTGGCTCGATCACCTATAGTCTCTGCCACAGACTTGGAGTAACCTTTACTTGGGCTACCTTCTGGATGAAGAACGCAGCTCTCAGTGCCAGGATCTTCCAGCCGTTCCAGCAGCACTTTGAGGTAGATCACGATCCGGATACATCCTCCAATTGAGTCCTCAATTGCTTGGTCCCTTCCAGCAGGTAAGGCGACACAGGATCATCCCTGGATCAGTAGGCCCCAGCAACTCCTGGGCCTACCTTCAGTAACGAAGCCTCAGGCCAACGTGGCCCGAGGCGGAAACTGCCAACTCTTCCCTGAGGGCCCTCAGGTGGGGACCGAAGACACGACCCCAAAGAAAATCTCCGGCCTTAATGGCGTCTGTCCCTTAAATACTCCCTCCCAGCATGCACAGCGGGTTAACCATGCCCCCTGGGCTGCTTGCTGGGAAAGAGGTACCCAATACGTCCAATCTGTAGCCTTTCCAATCCTGACCAGAGGTGACGGCGACACCCACTGTCAGGAGGGAAATCACACAACCAGCTGAACTGAAACAGAATGCAATTTGTAACACAATCTCTCTGAGCCAAACTATTGCTCAGACAACTATAATTTAACATATAGCGCACACTTATTGGGAGCAGGGCGCTACAAAAAGAAAAAATGAAAATCGCTGCAAAATCACCTTTTAAGGTTATTAACCGTTTAATCGAAACAATAAATCGGCCAACTAATCGATTATGAAAATAATCGTAAGTTGCAGCCCTAGTTGTAACCGATTGACCTCTCTTTTGATGGTGCCTGCATAGTTCCAGGGTCAATGCCAAGCAGCAAAGCCAGCAGTATGTCACCATTGATCTCTTTAAGATCAAAGTATCGGCCAGAAACGTACCGATATTACTTCAAGGGGTTGTACCCGGGTGATGCCTGCAGCTGCAGGCATCACCCCAGTACCGTTTTTTAGAGCGGATGGTCAACTTTCTTGTAACAACAACCAATTTGGCCGTTATCACAAGCAGCGGGATGGAACGCCCCCCCCCCCCCCTAAGCCCAGGACTCCTGTCCCACCGGGAGGCCCAAGCGACTAGCCGGCACGTCTGTCGGCTACCCGAACAAAGCTGGAATCGGGTCTCTGATCTAGTAACCCAGATGTGATGTCATGACATCACTTCCAGGATTACTGTAAATGGATTGTTATTTCGCGCTACTCAAGAGTAATAGAGTGGGAACTGAGGTATATAATAATGGCTGCAAAATCAATCTGTGTTCACCTTACACAAACATAGTATTAAAAGAATGGGGGGGGTATTTTGCGCTAAAGTAAATACAACACATAAAACACCACTGTGTCAGATAATATCACTTAAATATGATAAAATTATGTGAAACTGCCAAATGTGAATATATACAGTGATAAAGAACAGTGCAAAAATTGGTGCTAATAATTCAAAACCACCATAAAATAACTGGGCAGTTTATGTATGCACTTGCAATTTATTTTATGGTGGTTTTGAATTATTAGCACCAATTTTTGCACTGTTCTTTATCACTGTATATATTTATTTATTCACATTTGGCAGTTTCACATCATTTTATCATATTTAAGTGATATTATCTGACACAGTGGTGTTTTATGTATTTATTTACTTCCAGATTACTGGCATCCTAAAGGCACCAGTTTTAAAAAATAGAAAGTATTCAAAAATGCAGATCTTGGCGTTTTGAATATTCAAGTGTAGAGGAGTTTGGGGTCTTATAGACCCCACATAAAGAATTGCAGTCAAACAAAATCTCCTGCGGTCAACAGTAGTGCGATGGCAGTGGAAGAAGCCTGGAATTCTTATGGCTCCCAGTACATGCATAGGCCTTGGGAGAAAAAGAAACCCTGGACTGCCGCACTCTGTATAGACAGTTATTTATTCCAAAATTTCAGGTAAAAAATCCAAATTCAAAATAAATCCATAAATCCAAAACAACAAATGCAGATAGTGTGCATGCAGGGAAGGGTGGCTAACGCGTTTCACGTCACGAATTGACGCTTACTCATAGCCTATGGGTTATGAGGGCTATGGGCAAGGGCTATGAGTAAGCGTCAATTCGTGACGTGAAACGCGTTAGTGTGCATGCAGGGAAGGGTGGCTAACGCGTTTTACGTCACGAATTGACGCTTACTCATAGCCCTTACCCATAGCCCTCATAACCCATAGGCTATGAGTAAGCGTCAATTCGTGACGTGAAACGCGTTAGCCACCCTTCCCTGCATGCACACTATCTGCATTTGTTGTTTTGGATTTATTTTGAATTTGGATTTTTTACCTGAAATTTTGGAATAAATAACTGTCTATACAGAGTGCGGCAGTCCAGGGTTTCTTTTTCTCCCATGCATCAGTGCAGAGCCAGCACCTGTGTGAGTGACCGGGCGGAAGCAGCTATTTGGTGAATTCTCAAGCTTTTGAGCGGTACGTTTTTCCTTCACATGCATAGGCCTTGCTGCCCTCCAAGGGTCAGGGGAGAACCAATGGGAACACTGTAAAAGAATGAAGAGCGGGTGCACCAACCTTGTGAATTACCCAAGTGATAGTTATTCAAATCAAAAAGGAAACATACCTCACAAACAAGTGGATAGTAAAAGCATATCAGGAGTCCACAATGTACAAAAAGCAACCAGGACTGTGTCCAACACGCCAGAGAATCCTATCAGATGGCTAATGTGTTTCGTGGTGGGGGGGGGGGGGGATCCCCTCTTCCTTAGAGCCAATCTGTGATACTGCATTGCCACATTAATATAGCGAATAGGTCACATTGTGGACTTTGAGATGCTTTTACTATCCGCTTGTTTGAGTTTGTTTCCTTCTTTGTGATTTTAATATCACTTGGGTAATGGGCGAGGTTGGTGCGCCTTCTCCATTCTTTTACAGCTCTCCATAAATAGTGCCTGTCACTGCCTATTACAGTCACAATGGATGCTTACATTCCTTGTGACAGGAATAAAAGTGATCCTTTAAAAAAAATAAAAAAATTTTTTTTTACACGTACAGAATATCGGCACCCGATATCGGCCTGAAAGGCAGCCGAAAAATTGGTATCAGCCCTGAAAAATGATATCAGTCGACCCCCTGGTTTCTACTAGATCTGTCACCACCTCACAGACACGTGACAACATCCTGAGGCCCCAATTGGGCAGTTATAAATTGTCCTGGGGACACAGAGCACTGTGCCCCGAGCCCTTCCACCCGGTAATGCCAGCGAATTGGCTCCTTGGCCATTCAGAACCTGGAAAAAAGAGCAGGTGAAGACAGAAGCTGCTGCATGGGACAGTCCAGGGGAGCTCCGCCATAGGCTGGGTGTGGATCTGGAGGGGGCAACCTGCATCCCCCCCCCCCCCAAAATCCTCCAGCACCAGCCACCACTGCACACATACACATCCAAGTGTCGGGGTGTCTCAGCCTCAGTGGTAAATAGGAGTACACCATCTAAAGAAGGGCGACCATATGAGGGGCAGACATTGTTGTCCTCTCCTGACAATGCTACCTGCCTGGCTGTCATACTGCTCCAATGTCACCACCACAATGTGAGGCTGGGTATTGGAGGACACATGTAGGACAAGGGGTCAGACTTTCCAGGTTTGCATGTTATGTTATATGTCTAAAAATGTACATTTACAATTGTTTGGAACAAATATTGACTTGGCATTGTCCGTGTAAATCAGGGATCCTGGGCAAGTATGGCTTCCTTAATGGAGCAGAGCCCAAAAGCTAAAGCCATGGCAGCCAGCGAGGCATGCTGGGACTTGTGTTCCCTAATACCCAGCACGTCTCCCCCATATACAGGGCCTACCACTCTCAAAAAAAAAATTAATTTCAGAAACTGCATGCACTATTCCACAGGAAACAAAACATTTAATGTATTAGCTCTCACCTGATCCGCTCTGCCCCCAGCGATCTCCTTCACCGCCTCCTCTGCCAGCTCAGCTCACTGCATGATGGATTTTCCCGCCACTAAAGCGAACGTCACGTGCGGAAGCGGCGTCGTCGGCGCTGCTCAATGACGTCACAAGCCGGGCGCCGGAAGCTAGCTCCGTAGAAGATGGCGAACCGGACGGTGAAAGACGCTCACAGTGTCCATGGCACAAACCCGCAGTACCTGGTGGAGAAAATCATCAGGACTCGGATCTATGAGTCCAAGTACTGGAAGGAGGAGTGCTTCGGCCTCACTGGTGAGTAGAAGGGACACACCATATCTGATGGGGGGCAGCCATTGCTGGCCTGTGCTGAACATAGAACTCGCCTGGCTGGTCTAGTGATCTAGGGGCTGTGCTCGGAGTCTCTGACCTGGATGAGGGTAGTAGACCAGCAGCTCTGAGTCTCCAGGTCTGCATGTTGTCCCCCCTCAGTGACTCCATGGATTGCAACATTGTGGCTGTCAAATCTGACCCCAAATGACACTTTTTGGGGACCAGTGACATTATTATAGTGATCAGAGCTATAAAAATGCACTGATCAATGTATAAATGACACTGACAGGGAAGGGAGTTAACACTAGGGGACGATCAAGGGGTTTAGTGTGTGCCCTCAGTGTGGGGGGATGGGACGCCACAGATCTCCATGATGTTTCTTATCAGAACGGGGATCGCCCTGTTTACATAGGCAGATCCCCGTTCTGCCTCTGTGTACCTTGGTCGCTGGGAGACATCAAGTCTGCGGTACCCGTCGGTGTGCTCCCGCAACGGGCGTGCA
Organism: Rana muscosa; assembly: GCA_029206835.1. Lineage (NCBI taxonomy): Eukaryota > Metazoa > Chordata > Amphibia > Anura > Ranidae > Rana > Rana muscosa. Next base: position 78,629,088 of record CM055120.1, read on the forward strand.
CGCCAACAGTGCCACATGCACGGACCGCCGTACGGGTACGGCGGCTTGCGCAATCGAGCCGACCTGCCACCGTATATATGCACAGTGGCTGGTCGGCAAGTGTTTAAAGAAGAACTCCTCCAGGTATGGATATTTTTTTACGTGGTACATTGGTCCAGTGATGCCAGCCTGTTGCATACTGAACGCAGGAGTGTTCCCCTGATTGGACGAGGCGGGGTGGTGACCTCGCGTTTTCCACCTTGTGCAGCCAGAGAATGCTTTGCATTCATTTAGAAAATGGAAAGCCTAAAGAAATAGGGGGGGGGTAGGCTTTGGTGAGATGTCAGGGGCTAGACAGACACCTCCCCTTTGAGACATGGAAAGGGACCGAGGACACAGATTCCCCAATCCCTTTCTCTGTAGCCTCAGATGCACTGAAGATAAATGGAGAGGAGACATAGGCTCCTCTCCATTCATAAACTGAAGCATCGTTTACGATGCTCCGTTATGAATGGGCAGAGTCTGTGATCACTCAGAAAAATAAAGGAGTCAGTAAATGACATGTACACTGCCTCCTTCCTATGCGTTCCATCCTGGCAGATCTGGGGGGGGGGGCGTCCGGAGTAGGACCTGCGGGCACAGAGGGGGACCCAGAGGAGGACAGTTGGGGGGGGGGGGGTTCATGCACCAATTTCACCCCCCCTTCGTATAGCCTTTCAATAAAGCATCTGACAGCCGTGGGAGGGAGAGGGGGCAAATCGGCTGTCAGCTGCTTTCTTGGCTATACGGGGAGATTGGTGCTTGTAACTGCCCCCACCGATCACCTGTGAGGCTGCCCGGCCCCCCTGCTACACTGAGGATGCCTGGTCCGATACAACAGGTATCGAATTAAGCATCAAAGCATTTGCACGAGTACCGATACTTGTGCAAATGCTTGGTGTCGGCAGCGGTGTGACCCTACTCTAAGTAATGCACTGTATAAATATGAATGCCATTTAAGAAGACCTTCACTTCATCCAAAGTAGAAATACATGAAAGGAGAGAGGGGCGCAGAGCAGCCCACATAGTGCAGAATGTAATTTTATTCTATAGACCAATAAAAACATAAATATATGACACACAAGTGAAGGAGAGTGGGAAGCATGTCATAGTGCAGGGATATGCAATTAGCGGACCTCCAGCTGTTGCAAAACTACAAGTCCCATCATGTCTCTGCCTCTGGGTGTCATGCCTGTGGCTGTCAGAATCTTGCTATGCCTCATGGGACTTGTAGTTCTTTAACAGCTGGAGGTCCGCTAATTGCATATCCCTGTCATAGTGGGATCAGCAAGACTGGCTCAGTTGCTCCAGAAAGAGGGAACACTGCTACTGGAGGGAGATGCTGAAGCCGCCGCTTGTATAGACTCCACACTGGATCCCAGCTTGAGACAATGGGGTTGATTTACTAAAACTGGAGCATTCAAAATCTGGTGCAGCCCTGCATGGATGGCCAATCAGCTTCTAACTTCAGCTTGTTCATTTAAGCTTTGACAATTAAAACCTGGAAGCTGATTGGTTTCTATGCAGAGCTACACCAGATTTTGCACTCTCCAGTTTTAGTAAATCGACCCCAGTGTGTTAGGAATGATGGGATTCATGGTTTGGGAAACAGGACAGCCCCTTCATTAGTCACTCTTAAAGTAGTATTCTGGGATAAACCTAGTTAATCCAAAAAGTGTTCCCCCCCCCCTCTTCCTAACACCTATGACGATTAACTTGTGTAAGAACGATGTATATACTTGCCTATTTTCAGCCTGCTCTGGTCCGGTTATGTAATCTGGCTCCCCTATGTCAGCCAGGAGCAACTGCAGAGGAGAGTAGGGGGAGTGCCTTCTGCTCTCCCCTGCAACCATTGGTTGACATGGAACAACATCATCGGACCAGAGCAGGTTGAGAATAGGTAAGCATATACATCACACAGGTTAGTCGTCATAAGTGTTGGGAGGGAGCATTTTTAAGATTAGTTAGGTTTAAGCTAGAGTTCTAGTTGCACATTCCAATTACACCACCCCCCCCCCCCCATCATAGAAACATTTTTGTTTACCCTTCATTTTTAATAATTTTTGTACGTCCCATCCACCAGCCTCTATTCTTGCAGAGGCTCCCTTCTGCATGAGATAAGTAGCCTGGGTCTGGTGGTCTGCTCTGGATGAGGGAGCCAGGCTCTTAACATCACAGGACTTGAGTTGTTGCACCTGAGCAGCGGTTCACTGCAGGACAAGACTGTATCTGCTGGTTAGGTGATTCTGTACAACCCGGCATAAAGGGGATAGAGAAAGCAAAAAAAAGCTGGGGGGGGGGGTGAAGTTCCTCTTTAAGAATGCATTTGACCTTCTTGTTATTTCCTTGCAGCGGAGCTGGTGGTCGATAAGGCCATGGAGTTGAGGTTTGTTGGAGGAGTTTTTGGAGGGAACATCAAACCCACTCCATTTCTGTGTCTGACACTGAAAATGCTGCAGATTCAGCCAGAGAAAGACATCATTGTGGAGTTTATAAAGAACGAAGACTTCAAGTGAGTTGTTTTTCCTAAACCTTGGAAATTTTGGTTTTTATCTAAAAATTGAAAAATATGCATCATAGTCTGCATTTGGCAAGCAAAATACATAGATAGGCACATCACTGCAGGGACTATTCTCACACATTGGTTTTTAAAACATTGATTTGTGTCATGGCGGGACATCGTTTTAGGTGGTCAGTAAGACCCCTTTAACACTGAGGCGGTCTTCAGGCGTTTTAGCGCTAGAGCTAGCCTCTGAAAACCGCCTCCCATTCATTGCAGTGTGACTTTTCACACTGGGGCGGTGCGCTTGTGGGAAGTTACGAAAAGTCCTGCAAGCAGCATCTTTTGGAGCGCTGTATTTAGCGGTCCGAATTTTTATATATATATATATATATATATATATATATATATATATATATATATATATATATTTTATTTATTTATTTTAGGGCTGTTGTTCGATTAATCGCTTTTTTTTTTTAAATCGATTAATCGACTAATTTCGATTTAATTATAACGCACATAGATCCAACTACTTTTAGCTGATCTCCTTGCAGGCCGATTCCCAGTGCAGCTACCAACCACTGGAAAAATGGATAGCAGGATACAAAAAACACACAAAGGCAGCGCTCGATGGGAATAGCATTAAAACTTTTATAGTCTTCAAGTAGGTAACAAAATAAATATTGCACTGGAGATAAAATCGATGTAGCTACATAAACTGTAAAAATGATGTGAGTAACACCAAACGGTAGCAAAAGCAGTCATAAAAACATGTAGCTAAGTATGATACTGATATAAAAATGTGTACGATACCATGCTTAATCCAGATGAGAAGGGGCTAACATCAGTCCGTCGGCATGCAGATGTCCCGTGAAGGGAACTATCACAACTCCCAGTGGATGGCTGTAGAATCCCAGGTTGATAGAGGGGAAGTGTAACAGCCCTTGCATGTGGAAGATAGTAAGGTCCCGACGGCATGCAGATATGAAGGCACAGCAAAGGAGCCCTTCAGATGGACACGGCAAGCCCCGCCGGTGTCCGTGACGTCACCGGATCTCCCTGAAGACTTTTAATCGATCAAAATAATTTTGATCGATCAAAACAAGTAATCGATTAATCAAGGAATTAATAATTTCCACAGCCCTAATTAAAAAAAAAAAATATATATATATATATATATATATAAACAAAAAAGGAACATTGCAGCTTACCCATTGTAAGATATGGTGGCTGATATTTTCCTTTATTCATGCTAAGAACATTTTCAGCAAGTACATGAATATACCGCTTGATCTGGCCAGAAGTGTCCTTGTCACTTACTGCCAGCTGAAAGAAAAGCAAAAATGACTCAGTAAATTTTGCTTTTAACCGAAACTGTAGAAACTGTATTTTACATGTCCGGTCAAGATCAGTATATTTCACCCCCCTCCCTCTCCCCAAATGTGTCATATTTTAGGTCTAGTCCTTCATACGTAATATGGGTCTCTAACATCCCACCTTTTTTGTTTTGTTATAACTGCAGTTTAGATCTGGTTCACACCTACGTGTTTTTTTGGTTCTTTTTGTAGAAACGCACTACAGTCCACTTAACAGGGTTTCCTATAGGACACATTCCCATCTATGCTTTTTTTCAGCTGCTGCATTTTTAGAAAGGGTCAGAGACTTTTTTTTTTTTTTTTTTTTTTATCTGCCCAACAACAAATTGGCCAAAAAAAAAGCAAATCGTGGTAAAATCGCAAGTACAAAAAAAACCACAAAATGCCCCAATCGCAAACGACATAGATGTGAACCGAGCCTTAATGTGAAGTTAACATTTTATTGTATCTGTTGCACACCTTTTTTTAAATACCTTTTTTTTTATTTTTTATAAATAAACTTGTCTACTGAAGTGTTATATGGAAAGTCTAAATTGTTTCATGTTCTATGTACATACATATTGCATACATTTTATTGAAAACAAAATAGACAATGTGAAGAAATCCCTAGTGAAAAAACAGTCCTCATTTTACTATGTGGGCACAGTACACTGATCTCAGATTGGTTGCTGAGCTTTACATTGCCTTATTGATTAAGCCTACATTTATGTACTCTTTTTCCATTCTTGGCAGGTATGTCCGTGCACTGGGTGCTCTGTACATGCGACTGACGGGGACTGCGACTGACTGCTACAAATATCTTGAGCCCCTCTATAACGATTATCGGAAAATCAAAGTTCAGAACAGGGATGGAGGTAATTTGTGTAGGATGGACTCTGAGTTTGTTAACACCTGCAGCAATTGCTGCAAATTTCTTCACAGCATCAAGAAGTTGATGAGCGGATACAAAAAAAGATTACTACAAGCGTGCAAATTATTTTTCTGGGCAAATTTGCATTTTTTTTTTTTTTTTCTGGAGCATAAGCACGGAGCGTGCCTGCAGTCTTGTACAGCTGTAGCAGCGAAAGCCTTTATGAAACTTCTAACATAACTTCTTATGACGAATGGGACCTCCTGAAGTTTAGGCAAAAACGAAAGGCCTTTTTTTTTATAGTTTCATGTAAGCTCCCTGCTGCTGCAGACAGATATGGGCATCTGTTAGTAGGCAGGCCATAAAATTATGTCTAGACTTTTAGACTGATTCCAGTGCAGAAGTCTCACCCTTAAAGGGAGATGTACAAAGAAAGGCTTAAGCCTCGTACACACGGTCGGACTTTTCTGTGGATTTTTGTCCTAACGGAGTTGGCCGGGCACACCCATAGCATACACACCACAGGACTTTTCTGCAAACTTTCCCAAAACTTTTTCAAACATCACATGGTTTTTCTGCTCTTTACCACCACCCTTTGGTCAACTTCTGCTTTTGTTGGTTGATTTTAACATTTATTTGTTTTGTCCATCGGACAAAAGTCCGCTGGTTTTCTGTATACACGGTCAGACTTTGCTCCATCGGACTTTTGTTGGCCAAAAGTTTGTCCGTTTGCAGACCGAACTTTTGTCCGATGAAAACCAAATAAGTTTGTCCGATGGAGCGTACACCCGGTTGGATTTTTTGTCAAACTTGCTCAAAATGAAGTTTGTTGGCAAATAGTCTGACCGTGTGTACGGGGCTTAAGATAACTTTTGTGGACATGTTTTGTCTTCTCCTTTTATTTAGGGTGGTCATATTCCCAAACTCCCACCCACATAATCCTCATCTGAACCTCCCAGGTTCTTTTCCCTGTAGTCTTCATTTGAATTTAAATTAGCCACACCCAGCTGTATTCTCCATTCACAGATCCATTCAAATGTCTTATGTCACTGTAGCAGAGGAAATCCTAGATTTCAATGGTGCAGCGGTGTCACTGCACTTGTAGTCCATTGTTAACTTTCTACAAATCCATAATGGTAGGTCCATAACTCTGTACAGACTTGGAACTGGTGGAAGAGTCTGCAGGAACCTGTGCATTTCAGCCGCAACATACTGATCTTGGTTGCAGTGCTTTGCAGGTTCCAATGCATACAATTAATAAATGTGTTTTTTAATTTTTTTTTTTTTTTTTGGTGAGTGTATTTTATACATTTTTTGCAAAAGGTGCACTATGCTGTTAAAGCCTAACTCTGGGCTAATTTTATTTTGTTTCCCTTATTCACAAAATCCTCAAGGCGTAGGTAAAATTTTCAGCTCTCCTTGCAATGCTCACTGAATCTCTGACCGTTTTCTCCACAGTAATTATTTTTTACCCAGTGTCATTTAACCAGGAATACAGAGGACATGCCTAAAGTGCAGGGTGTCATGGACCCACCCACTGAGAGAGCAGTACTGGGTCCCTTCACTCACAGTTTAACGATCTAACCCATCCTCAGCCTGCCTTTATATTTACACTATTAATAATAAAAAGAAAAATCGCGCTAAAGAGTCCTCATGAAAATTATATATAATAAATAAAGTTCAATGTGGCAGGCTGGTATGAAAACGCAAAGACTTCCAAATGCTAGATGGACCTTAAGAAATTCATGCTTACCAGATGAATAAGCCAATAAAGCAAATGGCTATAGCCCAGCCAAGGCCTTTGATTGGCACCAAGATACCCGCTTCACCAAGAAAATATGAATACGATAGCTGGAACTATGACTCCATGATATTAATCAACCCAAAAAAGGAAAAATAAAAGCACATAGCGTAATCCTGCCACAATAAATGATCTTATAGGGATAAGTGTTATGGACAACAGCCAGTGAAGAAAACATGCAGGAGTGAACCACCACCTCACAATCGATCTCCTTACCAAATTGCACTAATAAGAAGCTTTAAACAGATGAAAAGCAAAAACACCCCAAACACAATGGTTGTGATCCGCCACCTCTCAAACAGTCTTCTTACCAGATGAACGCCACTTTAAGGCTTTAGATATATAGATATATAGATATATATATATATATATATATATATATATATATATATATATATATATATATATATGAGAGAGAAAGGGGGAGAGAGAGAGAGAGAGATATGTAGATAGATATATAGATAGAGAGAGATATATATATATATATATGAGAGAGATCAGGATCCTATAGACAACTGCAAGCTCAAATGGTGAAGGGATGAATGTAGACTCTCCCAGCTGGGACCGTAACTCCGTGTATACGGTAATAACATCAGGTACCCAAGAGGAAATGAAGAGACTGGATAGTGTAATACCATCAATACATTTTATTAAAAAAAGGCAATTACACTTACATATAGTCATTAAAATTCAAGCAGAAAACGAAGCCGGCCGGCTACAATGCAAAACTCCCGTCCTGCGAATGCAGTGACTTCAGCACGTACTCCCTCAGACACGTTTTGTCATCAAAGACATTCTCAATAAGGGACGGGTAGCGTGCTGACTCGCCACCATTTATAGAACCAAGCCTCATTTTAGATCGCGGACAAGGTTGCGGTCCGCCATCTTGGTTGATGGCAAATCTAATATTGTTACTAAGCTAAGTCCAGTATTTGCCCATTTCCATTGAAAACAGAACAAAAAATCCAGATGGAAGTATACAATGACAAATAACCTCAGTCTGAGCCCCGGACATGAATAATCTATCGCCATTGGTATTACTGGCGGAACTAATTAACATATGAAACCTTTGTCACGAGAATTAATCAAGTGAACCCAGATTCAATATAAAAAAAAAAACATGAATTGCGAGGACAAAGACCATAAATTTTTATTTCTATTTGTGTCTATCCCACTTTTATTGCTGCTATAAGGAGTCCTTTTTTAGTTGGATATTTGATTTTTAATTTTTACAGCAAGCGCGTTTTTTTTTCCTTTTTTATTTACACTATTGCACTGCATCCTCCATTCTTGAAAAAAGTTTGTTTGAAATATTTTCATTTGCAAATTCATTAAAAATCAAAAAAATTCCATGTACATAACTAATTGCAGCCTTTGCTCCAATACTTTGTTAAAGCACCTTTTGGCACCAATTACAGACTCAAGTCTTTTTGAGTATGATGCTACAAGTTTGGCACACCTATTTTTTGGCAGTTTCTTCCATTCTTCTTTGCAGGACCTCTCCAGACTCCATCAGGTTGGATGGGGCGTGTCGGTGCACAGCCATTTTGAGATTTCTCTAGAGATGTTCAATCGGATTCAAGTCTGGGCTCTGGTTGGGCCACTCAAGGACCTTCACAAAGTTGTCCTGTAGCCACTCCTTTGTTATCTTGGCTGTGTGCTTAGGGTCATTGCCCTGTTGGAAGGTTAACCTTTGCCCCAGTCTGAGGTCCAGAGCGCTCTGGAGTAGGTCTTTATTAAAGATGTTTCTGTACATTGCTGCATTCGTCTTTCCCTCGATCCTGACTAGTCTCCCAGTTCCTGCCACTGAAAAACCTCCCCACAGCATAATGCTGCCACCACCATGCTTCACTGTAGGGATGGAATTGGCCAGATGATGAGCGGTCCCTAGTTTCCTCCAGACATGACGCTTGCCATTCAGGCCAAAGAGTTCAATCCTTGTTTCATCAGACCAGAGAATTTTGTTTCTCATCGTCTGAGTCCCTCAGGTGCTTTTTGGCAAACTCCTGGCGTGTTGTCATGTGCCTTTTACTGAGGAGTGGCTTCTGCCTGGCCACTCCTCCTATATAGAAGAATTGGCCGCACACCACCATGGAACTTGGATGAAGTAAGATCCTTTATTTGCACATGTCGAGCATCAAACCGGATACAATTGATAGACTCGTTTCACACGAACACACCGTGCTTGTTTACTACACACTGTGTTTGTGTAAAACGCGTCTAATAAATGTATCCTATTTGATGCTTGACATGTGTAAATAAAGGATCTTACTTTGTCCAAGTTCCATGGTGGTGTACGACCGATTCTTCTATATCTGACTCTACGATGGCGAGTCGGAGCCGGCACACACTGAATTGCTGATCATTCACCTGAGCGGTGTACGTACTCTTTGGCATTTGGCCGCTCTACCATACAGGCCTGATTGGTGGAGAGCTGCAGAGATAGTTGTTCTTCTGGAAGGTTCTCCTCTCGGAGAAATGCTGGAGCTCCATCAGAGTGACCATCGGGTTCTTGGTCACCTCCCTGACTAAGGCCCTTCTAGGAAGAGCCCTGGTGGTTCCAAACTTCTTCCATTTATGGATGATTGAGGCCACTGTGCTCATTGGGACCTTCAATGCTGCAGACATTTTTCTGTACCCTTCCTCAGATCTGTGCCTCAATACAATCCTGTCTCAGAGGTCTACAGACAATTCCTTGTACTTCATGGCTTGGTTTGTGCTCTGACATGCACTGTTAACTGTGGGACCTTGTATAGAGAGGTGTGTGTGTGTGCCTTTCCAAATGTTGTAGAAACATCTAAAGGATGATCAGTGGAAACAGGATGCACCTGAGCTCAATTTTAAGTGTCCTGGCAAAGACTGTGAATACTTATGTACATGGGGAATTTTTTAGTTTTTTTTTTTTTTTTTTTTTTTTTTATATTTAATACATTTTCAAAGATTTCAAACAAACTTCTTTCACGTTGTCATTATGGGGTATTGTTTGTAGAATTTTGAGGAAAATATTGAATTTAATCCATTTTGGAATAAGGCTGTAACGTAACAAAATGTGGAAAAAGTGAAGTGATGCGAATACATTCTGGATGCATTGTACATGTCGAAACCACACTGCTGAGTCATGGCACTTCCAATAAGTGTAATCCCTAAACTGCGTATCCAACTATAGGACATATATAGCAATGCAAGGAGAGCAGGCTCACCTAGAGTCGGCCTCAACTCTTTCCCTCCCAATCATGTGGCTCTAACAGCAGTCACTAGATTGGGAGCCCATCCTGCTGGCTTACAATCGCTGACGCACCGATCAGTGTGATGGGAGCGCACAGTGTACGTGCTCTCATCACACAAGCCTGGACCTCCACAAACATGAATGTTCACCTGCCCTGCAGCATATATGCATCACAATGGCAGGTAGAGGTTGAAGGTAGTAAAAAACAAACAGCGCTCACTTATGCAAAATTAACAGAAATGCCCACTAAAAACGAGTGTTTAATGTTCCACATTTTATAACAAAATTGTATCAATATAAAAATATGCTCCTCTCCACCATGTGCCAATCGACATATACTGCACTCACCAGATCAAACTGACTCTGCTTACACAAAGTCAAAACTTGCTTGTTTAAATATACACCTCCAAAGCTGTGGAAGGATGCCATGAACCATGCGTGATCAATCGGAGAAATTGGCAAGGGTGCCACTAGTCTGCCTCCCGAGTCCAAAATCACACAGGCCTGGTATTGCTCTCCGGGATCATGTTTTGACCTTGTGTAAGCAAGGAGTCAATTCAGTCTGGTGAGTGCGGTATGTGTTAATTGGCATATGGTGGAGTGGGGCATATATTGTTACAATTTTTTGTTATGCATGTTGCAGATATGGAACACTGAACACAAGTTTTGTTGTGGGATTTGTGGACATTTCTTTAAAATTTGTATAAGTGTGAGTGCTATTTTATATAATTTTTTTATTTATTTTTTTCTGTTGAAACACTAGTTGTTTATGACAGCAGCTGCACAATTCCTTTTGAAATCTCATCCACTGGTATAGTTTTTTTTTTTTTTTTACAAGCGCAGATTTTATTTTCAGAAGTTGAAGGTACAGGCAAACACCAGAAGCTCAGGCATCTCCTTTACAAGGCAGCCGTAGAAGACTTCCAGTGTGTGTCTGCACCAAATCCAAAATGACAAATGTGGCAGTCTATCTGTTTAGTTTAAACCTAGCGAAATGGGAAAGTGCACGTGGGAAGAGCAATGTACAAAAGGGGTCCCTGGCACACTTTCAAGCTAGCCAGCAAATAAAAAAATCCTAAACTAATCTAATTACTTGGGTTAAAAAAAATGGAAAGTTTCCCCAGGGTTTTTTTTAGCGGCAAAAGGTACAAAGGTGATGGTAATTACTTGGGTTAAAAACCACAACAAAAAAACTCAGTTTTTTTTGTCTTTCCCATGCACACTTTTTTTGCTAGTGTTAAAATGATTTGAGCAGTTACCCTAATTTGCTTCATTCTGGTACCTTGACTACTACATTGAGGCCAATGTCTATATAGAGCCCTGTGCATGTTATCTGAGCACTGCATTGTGAAACTTTTTTTTTTTTTTCTAATAATTAATGTCATCCTTTTTGTCTCTGTTAGAATTTGAATTGATGCATGTAGATGAATTCATAGACCAGCTTCTCCATACTGAACGCGTGTGTGACGTCATATTACCTCGGTTACAGGTAAGATTTTGCTTTCTCGCATCTGTCAGCATGAACCCCAGCTGTCTCTTCAGATGAAACCGTGTAAAGGCAGTCAGTCCCTGAGTTACACACATCTAACTTACATACAACTCATACCTCATACTTACAGAGGCAGACAACTCCTTACAGGAGTAAATTCCCTCTCACTTCCTGTTATCATGGGAATAAGGTGTCTCCACTGAACCTTTTATCACCAACAACACAAAATTTTAAAAATCCAATTGGGACAGAAAGTGAGACAAAATCTTCTGAACAGGGATACAGACAGGAAAATAAATGTTACAGGGGTGTTAACCCTTCCCTATGCTATCCAAAAAACTTTGAGCAACTGCAGTCTGCTCACATAATTTGTAATAAAAACATCTTTGCCATTCTGAAGCTTCCCTCCAACTACTTTGCATATTATTTTTTTACACACACACACACATACGTGTGTGTGTGTGTGTGTGTGTGTATATCAGCTAAAACGGATATCCAGGGTGATAACAGTGATATTCAGTGTGCACCTTCCACCAGAAATAAGCATCAAATCTTTCCACCTCGTGAAGCACACTCCCCCAGGGGGTCAAACTCACCAGAAGATTGTAATCAATATGCCTTATGAGTAAGTGTTCCTCAATCAATCCCCCCTTTAACCTCACTATCCAGAGATCCACAGGAATATTGGCTCCAATGTACGTCAAAAAAACACAGAAGATATTGCACATAGCGTAATTCTGTTTATTAAACGTTATCCCAATACAACCAAAGGATCCCTTCATAAAATCTACGTACACAGTTTAAAATAAAGTCAAGCATATAAAGTGGCCCAAGAGGGCGCTATCACCGTGATCTTGGCATACCAGCGTATCTGCGTGTGTCTCCTTGCTGACAGCGCAATTACTTCCGGGTAGGGCAAGATGGTGGAGCGCAGGGATGTAGTGCGGTTCACGCTCTTACGCGTTTCGTCATATCTGACTTCAACAGAGGGTGTGCTCTCTGTTGAAGTCGGATATGATGAAACAGAGATCCCCCTTTTCCTTTCTGGCAAACTCTCAAGAGTGAGAGCTGTGCATGATGTCATAAGCCTAGGCTAATGACCAGACGAGAAACAGGAAATGGGCTGTATAAGGTATTTACTGGCAGAAAAAAAGCGTTTTACTATCCAAATTTAAAACTACAAGGGCAGAACTTTACAAACTTTACAAACGGCCACTTCCCCCACCTATAACTGGCCTTTGCGGCAAGGAGCACATGAAAGGGCGACGCATTTCAAACAAAACCAAAGAAAATTTCCAACTCGACTTACCAACCATCCTGCAACCAACCAAATACTGCCGTCTAACAGTGTGCATTAAAAACAGGGTTTAGTTTGCACACATTTTCAAATGCATGCGTAAACTGCAGAGCCACTACATGGCAGCCCAATGTTATCTGCAGTCCTAACTATAAATTAGTGGGCTCCCTCCAGGCTCGCCTTCCCTCTATCTATCCATTATTGTATATGTGCTTCTATGGTGGAGGCTCTCACAAATTTATAGAGTAGCATTTGTAGTAGCAGAGCAGAGAGGGATTACTTTGATGCAGTTGGCCAGCTTAAACATGTATTGCAATATGTGTGGACTAAATATCCCTGTTTTTATTGCAAAGTTTGCTTGAGAGGGTGTATGGCAGTGTGCAGCGGGTTCATCCCGTATTTTTAGTTATTGTTAATATGTGGTCACACCCCCTTAGCACCTGATAGATCCTATGCATGTACAAGCTATTTGGATCTGAGCACAGGTATATTTTGGTTGGTAAGCTGAGTTGGGAGTTTTCTTTGGCTTTGTTTAAAAAGGTAAGAACAAACCTACAGAGCCTATTTTTGTAACCCGGGGGACTTCCTGTATATTCCATTTAAAACTGAACTACAAAAAAAAAAAAAGACTCAAATTAATCCAGCTGATAATTTAATAATGCTGCATTACATTTTTTTTTTTTTTTTTTTTATGTGACCTTGTATGATCTTCTGGCAGTCCCTGAACACTCAATTGTGCTGCAGTGCTTATGTACTAGCAAGCTGCATGTTGATAGGAGCAGAAAGCAGAGTGATGATCCCATCAGTTTTCTGCTTCTCCTTTTACTGTCCAATCACAGGTTGGAGGAAGTACAAGACCTGTTACTGTTTGTTAGTTTTGCTTAACAGCCCTGTCAGACTAGGCTGTAATGTGTGGCAGAGCTGTGTAAAGCTTAAGAATGGATGAACAGAAATACAAATTCTTTTGCTAGGTATAACGGATATTTGTATGCATGTCATCTGTGTATGCAATCGTTTGCCTACAGTTCAGCTGATAATAAAGGATAATGTTTGTTTTGTTTCCCTGTACAAAATCACCTGCTGGTGAGATTAGATAATTATTTTTAAAGGGATTTGTGTTGCGTCTGTCAAACCTTTTGACAAGTTGAAAATTAGGCCTCTGTCATATTGCATACAAAAGCCCAATCAAAAAAGGGATAAAATATAATGTGCCTCATGCCGTGGGGTACATTCATACCTCTTTGGTGTAGTGCATTAAAGCCCAGCTCCAGGAAAATTTAGGAATTCCACCCTTGCAGTAAGCCCCTCCCTTTCCCCCCCCCCCCAGGGGTGTAGGGGTTAATTGCTCATCAAGGGTGTTTCACAATTGGCTCTTTCACTTACCTTTTTTCCTGGCTCCAGTAGTCTCCTCCTCAGATGGAAGCTCCGGTCTTTGGGCAGAGCCTCGGTGTCATCGTGTACAATACAGGGACAGGACCTGTACACTGCAATGATAGGCTGTTGGTAGCCACATCTATCCATGCCTGTTCACATAGCCAGTGGATACATACAGTGACGATGGCTGGACGTAATATATGTGCGTCCAGCAGCCATCTCCACAGGTGATTGCTGGCTTTGCAAACAGGCGCACGCATAGCTGTGGACACCGACAGCCTCTCATTGCATTGTACGGGCTTGGCGGATGTTGCTATCCACACTAATCAGATTCCTGCCACTGGGATTCCCAGTGTGGCAAAACGCAAATGGTGACTAAGGTAAGTATTTACCTTTTTAATCCTCTGCCCTTTAGGCTAAAGCTGGGCATTCATGGATCGAAATTAGTCTAGTTCAGCAGGGACTGGCTGCATTTTGATCCATCTGACTACTGCTGGTATTTTTCTGATCGATCAGTGCCGCAGCGCTGATCATTGTACTTTGATGGTGGAGAAGTCTCCCTGCTGTCAGAATACAAAGACACAGCAGGAAGGATTCCCCCATCAACCTCAAATGTGTGGCTTGGAGCCTTCCATTGGGATGAAAAGTAATGTGTGTCAACGGTACCTACCTGCAAAGAAAAAAAATTCACTTAATTTTGGTTGTGACTGAAGCATTCGGGATGCTTGTAGCGATTTGTTTGCATGCATTCTAGTGAAGCTTGACTTAACAAAATGGCTTCTTTAATTTTATGTAATTGGTGTACCTCTTAAGTGAGAACTGTCTGCAAACCTGCTCCCTAATTTAGACTTTTTGTGATTTTTATGTATGTCAGAAACGCTATGTGCTTGAAGAGACTGAACAGTTGGACCCTCGTGTCAGCGCTTTGGAAGAAGACATGGATGATGTGGAATCTAGTGAAGAAGAGGATGATGATGATGATAAGGTTAATATGTGGTCTAATAGAGCAATACATTTTACATACACCATATAATATATCTGCAGTGTTAGAATCCATCCATAAGATGTTTTAGAAATATGCTCTATAGACTAAGGCGAACAAAGTTATTTATTTATTTTTGTGCATATCATCCTCCAGGCATAAGTTCTATACCAGCTTGTATTGACCTGTATTTATTTTGTGCCACAGGGCAGAGCTCCCTCTCCAGATCATCACAGACGGAGTTACCGGGATATGGACCGACCACGTAGATCCCCTTCACCTCGCTACCGGAGGAGCCGCAGCCGCTCACCTAGAAGGTAGGATCCCCATAACAGAGGAGGTTTTTAAAGAGGAACGGTACTCTGAAAGCTATGCCAAAAAATAGCAGACCAAGGGGAAAGGACTAGTCGCCAGGATTGTCTGTAGTCTCTCTTAGCGCTGATCATTTACCCATTACTAACTTGCCATGCTTTGATCTGCACTGTTTCTGTGTAAAAGCGGCCATCTTGGTGAAGGCAGGGCTTTACTCTTCTGAGCCAGAACAGTGAGCTGCACAATAGTGACATCACCAAATTTCCTGATCCTAGCAGTTAGACATCAATGAGGCTGTAGACACAGGAGTGCCCAGGCACCCCCACATATGAGGAGACCAGATATACCTGTGCTCAAATCCCAATAGCTTGTACATGTATTTAAACTATCAGGTGCTAAAGAGGCGTGACCACATTTTAACACTACAAATTCTGGATGAACCCTCTGCACACTGCTATACACTCTTTCCAACAAACTGCAATGAAGAACAGGGACTTTTAGTTCACATTGCAATACATGTTTAAGCCAACCAACTGCATCAAAATGATCCCTCTTGCAGCCAGTCCTACACTGCTCTGCCACTGCAAATGCTACGGTGGACACCATGCCAACATGGGGTATACAGACACAAGTTAGGGGAGAGCTACTAGGTTCTGGTCACTGACCTGCGTTACAACAGAGATCCCAGGATGTGCACTGCTATTTTTTTACTTGATTAGCAATGTCTACTATAGTGATTTACGGCTTAACAAGGCATCTCACAGGTATGGTATATGCATATCCAAGTGGACCAGTGTAATGATGTAAGAAAAAAATGTTGCATACCTGGAATTCTTTATATACAAATTCTGTTTTAGTTTAATTTATTGAAAATTTGCTTGTCATTCACAGAATTTGCCTATGTTGTAACATTGTGAAGTTCTGTGGACTGTGTTGCATGGAATGTTCGTTATACTTCCTTTAGCAATTTTAGATATTGCAAGAAGTGCTTGTCCGATGCACCCATGTTCGCATTGTTTCATTGAGGTTCCTCGCTAAACTATTTTTTATTTTTTTTGTTTCAGGCGTAGCCGCTCACCTAAGAGAAGGAGGTGAGTATCTGAAAAAAAATACTATGTTCTCTAGCTCTTTTTGAAGGCACGGTGATACATTAGTAAATTTATAGGAGATGTTTCCAGAAAAAAGGGCATTTGGGTTGGTGTTTGGCAGGTAAGGCTTGCTTAACCACTTAAGCCCCGGACCATTTCGGGCCATTAGGACCAAGCCTGTTTTTGGGATTCGGCACTGCGCTGCTTTAACTGTAAATTGTGCGGACATGCAATGTTGTACCCAAATGAAATTTGCGTCCTTTTCTTCCCACAAATAGAGCTTTCTTTTAATGGTATTTGATTGCCTCTGCGATTTTTATTTTTTGCGATCTAAACAGAAAAAGACCGAAAATTTTGAAAAAAAATGATATTTTCTACTTTTTGTTATAAGAAAAATCGAATAAACTCAATTTTAGTCATACATTTAGGCCAAAATGTATTCAGCCACATGTCTTTAGTAAAAAAAATGTCAATAAGCGTATATTTATTGGTTTGCGCAAAAGTTATAGCGTTTACAAACTAGGGTACATTTTCTGAAATTTACACAGCTTTAAATTTATGACTGCCTATCTCATTTCTTGAGGTGCTAAAATGGCAGGGCAGTACAAAACCCCCCCAAATGACCCCATTTTGGAAAGTAGACACCCCAAGGAAATTGCTGAGAGGCATGTTGAGCCCATTGAATATTTTTTTTTTTTCGTCCCAAGTGATTGAATAATGACAAAAGAAAAAAAAAAAAAAATGTACAAAAAGTTGTCACTAAATGATATATTGCTCACACATGCCATGGTTATATGTGGAATTGCACCCCAAAATACATTCTGCTGCTTTTCCTGAGTACGGGGATACCACATGTGTGGGACTTTTTGGGAGCCTAGCCGCGTACAGGGCCCCAAAAACCAAGCACCGCCTTCAGGATTTCTAAGGGCGTAAATTTTTGATTTCACTCCTCACTACCTATCACAGTTTTGAAGGCCATAAAATGCCAAAATAGCACAAAACCCCCCCAAATTACCCCATTTTGGAAAGTAGACACCCCAAGCTATTTGCTGAGAGGCATGTTGAGTCCATGGAATATTTTATATTTTGCCACAGGTTGCGGGAATATGACAAACTGTTTTTTTTTTGCACAAAGTTGTCACTAAATGATATATTGCTCACACATGCCATGGGCATATGTGGAATTGCACCCCAAAATACATTCTGCTGCTTCTCCTGAGTACGGGGATACCACATGTGTGGGACTTTTTGGGAGCCTAGCCGCGTACGGGACCCCAAAAACCAAGCACCGCCTTCAAGGTTTCTAAGGGCATAAATTTTTGATTTCACTCCTCACTACCTATCACAGTTTTGAAGGCCATAAAATGTCAAAATAGCCCAAAACCCCCACAAATGACCCCATTTTGGAAAGTAGACACCCCAAGCTATTTGCTGAGAGGCATGGTGAGTATTTTACAGCTCTCATTTGTTTTTGAAAATTAAGAAAGACATTTTTTTTTTCTTTTTTTTTTTCTTTTTTTACATTTTCAAAACTTTGTGACAAAAAGCGAGATCTGCAAAATACTCAACATACCTCTCAGCAAATAGCTTGGGGTGTCTACTTTCCAAAATGGGGTCATTTGGGGGGGTTTTGTGCCATCTGGGCATTCCATGGCCTCCGAAACTGTGATAGGCAGTGAGGAGTGAAATCAAAAATTTACACCCATAGAAATCCTGAAGGCGGTGCTTGGTTTTTGGGGTCCCGTACGCGACTAGGCTCCCAAAAAGTCCCACACATGTGGTATCCCCGTACTCAGGAGAAGCAACAGAATGTATTTTGGGGTGTAATTCCACATATGCCCATGGCATGTTTGAGCAATATATAATTTAGTGACAACTTTTTGTAAATTTTTTTTTTTGTCATTATTCAATCACTTGGGACAAAAAAATAAATATTCAATGGGCTCAACATGCCTCTCAGCAAATAGCTTGAGGTGTCTACTTTACAAAATGGGGTCATTTGGGGGGGTTTTGAACTGTCCTGGCATTTTATGCACAACATTAGGAAGCTTATGTCACACATCATCCACTCTTCTAACCACTTGAAGACAAAGCCCTTTCTGACACTTTTTGTTTACATGAAAGAAAATTTTTTTTTGCAAGAAAATTATGTTGAACCCCCAAACATTATATATTTTTTTAAAGCAAAGGCCCTACAGATTAAAATAGTGGGTGTTGCATTTTTTTTTTCCACACAGTATTTGCGCAGCGATTTTTCAAACGCATTTTTTGGGGGAAAAACACACTTTTTTTATTTTTAATGCACTAAAAAACACTATATTGCCCAAATGTTTGATGAAATAAAAAAGATGATCATAGGCCGAGTACATGGATACCAAACACGACATGCTTTAAAATTGCGCACAAACGCGCAGCGGCGACAAAACTACATTCATTTTTAAAAGCATTTAAAAGCCTTTACAGGTTACCACGTTAGATTTACAGAGGAGGTCTACTGCTAAAATGACTGCCCTCGATCTGACCTTCGCGGTGATACCTCACATGCATGATGCAATTGCTGTTTACATATGACGCTAGACCGACGCGTGCGTTCGCCTTTGCGCAATAGCAGGGGGGGACAGCGGTGCTTTTTTTTTTTTTTTATTATTTATTTGGCTTTTTTATTTTATTTTTAAACTGTGCCTTCCATATTTTATTTTTTTACCATTTTTATCGTTATCTCAGGGAATGTAAATATCCCCTATGATAGCAATAGGTAGTGACAGGTACTCTTTTTTTGAAAAAAATTGGGGGGTTAGACCCTAGATCTTTCCTCTGCCCTCAAAGCATCTGACCACACCAAGATCGGTGTGATAAAATGCTTTCCCAATTTCCCAATGGCGCTTTTTATATCCGGGGGGGGGACATTCCCTCCCACTGCTTGTAAAAGCAGTCTAGAGGCTAATTATCTGCTAGAATTGCTTTTACATGAAAGCCGGCTGCTGGCTGAAAAGAATGATACCAAGATGATACCTAAACCCGCAGGCATCATTCTGGTATAAACATTCAAAGTCCAGCAACATACCAGTACGTTGCTGGTCCTTATTGGACATGTATTGTAATCTTTTTTTTCATACAGCCTATTGGCTGAACGAAAAAAAGAGATTGATTGGTGGGTATGCCCACCATTAGAATACCGCCCTTCATCCACCCACTTCTAATGATGGGCATATATGCCGAAGCATGGGGGCATCCTCCCGCAAAAAAGTTATGCCGCGTACACACGGTCAAGCCTTCGTCGGAATTTCGACCGTATGTACGCGGCATAAAAGGTTATGCCGCGTACACACGGTCGGACTTTTCCACGGATAAGCCTCCGTTGGAATTTCGACCGTATATACGCGGCATTAGGAGCAAAATCGCTCCTCCGCCCCTGCTGCCCCCATGCTTCGGCATATATGCTCTTTTTTTTTAACTGTGGTGGTGAAATCACCTCCTACAGCGTTGGAGTCACGGCTTTATGTATCGCGGGAGCAAACGCTGTTGCTGTCAAGATAAATAGATCCGCGCTGCAACTGAATGACGTACCTGCTAAGCAAATGGTGGTTAACATTAAAACAAAGTAACATTACAGTACAACAGTAAGACCTTACCATGCCATACCTGCAAAGCAAATACCAAAACAAAACCTAGTAAAAAATAAAAAAATGTTTTAACGCAACCTGTGCCTAAAATATATATATGCCGAAGCATGGGGGCATCCTCCCGCAAAAAAGTTATGCCGCGTACACACGGTCGGAATTTCGACCGTATGTACGCGGCATTAGGAGCAAAATCGCTCCTCCGCCCCTGCTGCCCCCATGCTTCGGCATATATGCTCTTTTTTTTAACTGTGGTGGTGAAATCACTTCCTACAGCACTGGAGTCACGGCTTTATGTATCGTGGGAGCAAACGCTGTTGCTGTCAAGATAAATAATTCCGCGCTGCAGTTGAATGGCGCACCTGAAAACAAAAAATTACATACCTGAAAAGCAAGCATGATAAAACATTGCAGAATAGAATACAGTAAAAAAAGAGCAGAACAATAGAGAGAAAATAGAGAGAGAGAGAACAATAAAACGACAACTATTTTTGGTTTTTTTATTTTATATTTTTTTTGTGTTTTGTTTTTTACGTTTTTTTTTTTTTTTCTTTTTTACACTTTTTTTTGTAACTTTACAACTGTAATGGTTCGGGTCTCTCAAAATGTAATGGCATCTTGGGAGACCCTGTGTAAGTGTGTCCTTGTCTGTGAAATGCTGTACCCTACGCTAAAACTTCACTTTTGAGTGGTAGCGTTCAAAACATTCACCTTGGCAAAGACCAGGCTTGTCAGGACAGAGTGGACAAAAACTACGGGTGTCACGCCTAAATCCGCGCTTGCTACAGACACGACATCTTTTTTGGGGGTGGCTTTGGGTAGGGGTACTCGGGAGGACATACGAATAATGCCTCTCATGCAGCCGGCTTACTGCATTTGGTTGGGGATGGTGAGGTGCAGAACCGCCTGGATACAGGAGTTCTGTGACTATCTCGTTCTGGAATTTTAGAAGAGATAACGTCCCGCCTGAAGCTCTGTATAGCACATGAGCGTTCAGCAAAGCCAATTGGAATAATGATAGAGACACTTTTTTGTACCAGCGTCTCGCCTTACGGTCAATTAGATACGGCGCCATCAACTGGTCGTTGAGGTCCACCCCTCCCATATTTTGGTTATATTCGTGGACACAGAGGGGTTTCTCCACAACACCAGTCGCCGTACGAATTTGGACTGTCGTGTCTGCATGAAGGGAGGTAAGAAGGAAAACATTCTTATTGTCCCTCCACTTCATAGCGAGCAAGTTATTACACTTCACGCAGGCTCTCTCCCCCAGCCTAAGGACGGGCATCTACAAGAGGCTGGGGAAAGCCCCGGCGATTAGGTCGCACGGTGCCACATGCTCCAATCTTATGATCAAACAAGTGACTAAACAGTGGCACGCTCGTGTAATAATTGTCCACATACAAGTGGTACCCCTTTCCGAATAAGGGTGACACCAAGTTCCACACTATCTTGCCAGCGCTCCCTATGTAATCCGGGCAGTTGACCGACTCAATCTGACTGTCTTTTCCCTCATAAACCATAAAGTTCACTACATAGCCTGTTGCCCTGTCACAGAACTTGTAGAGCTTGACCCCGTATCTGGCACGCTTGCTGGGAAGGTACTGCTTGAAAGACAAGCGGCCAGAAAATTTAATCAGGGACTCATCAACGCAGACAACTTGATCGGGAGTAAACAAGGCTGCAAAACGTTCGTTGAAGTGGTTTATGAGGGGCCGAATTTTATAGAGCCGGTCGTATTCAGGGTCCCCACGTGGACGACAAAGTTCATTGTCGTTGAAGTGCATGAACCGCAAAATCTGCTCGTATCGTGCCCTGGACATGGAGGCAGAGAACACGGGCATGTGGTCAATTGGGTGCGTGGACCAATAAGCACGCAATGACGGAAATTTATGTGTGCCCATGTTGAGGGAAAGGCCCAGAAAGGTCTTAAATTCGGAAACCGTAATTGGTTTCCAATTTCTGGCAATTTTAGGCAACTGGGGGTTAGCGGCGATAAATTGACCAGCATATAAATTACTCTGGTCCACAATAGATCTATAGAGATCTTCCGTGAAAAACAGCGAATAAAAATCGATTGGCATAAAATCAGCTGTTTCCACCTGAATACCGGGTTGGGCAGTGAATGGGGGAAGTACGGGTTCTGCAGAAGTGGTGGGGACCCAATCAGGATAGGCGAATTCTGCAGGAAGGGCAGTATGGGCACGACGGGCCTGCCTTTGTCTTCTTTGTGGCAGCGGGACACTACTTGTGCTTGCCACCTCGCCAGCTTGAACTGCACTTATGGGACTCGCCACGTCACCAAGTGTTACTGCAGTGCTGGATGTATGTCCAGGCTGTACTAGGCTGCTGGTGCTTGCCAGTTCACCAGAAGGAATAGCGGCGCTAGTACTACTCTGCTCCATGATACGAGAGACCTGCGGTTCTTGCTCCTCAACAACCTCAGAAGATCGGGATCAGGTACGCCTGACCTTAGCAGGGACCTCAACTTCGTCGTCAGAGCTATCTGACGTGGGGCCGCTGACGTCACTGTCTTCTACGGGAAGATATTCTGAGCCTGAATCTGACAGATACGTGACCTCCTCTTCACTATCTGTCATGCTCAGAATCTCGTAGGCCTCTTTACTAGTGTACCTTCGACTTGCCATTTTGGGCTCTAAATTTAGGGGTACACTAGTAAGATTCACAGGAAAAAAAGCACCTGACTGTCGTCAGCAAATATATCAAACGCTACAAAAAAACTGTTAGCGATCGCAGGGATCAGGCCTGTCTCTGCGAACGCTGCAGTTATGTGTGTTGTGTTTGGTAAGTGACAGTGATCGATCGATACTGCACTTGGGTGGGCTGGGCTGGGCGGAGGGGCTAAACGCAGGTACTAGCAGGTATCTGGGCTGATCCCGCTAACACTGCGTTTTTGGGAACCCTAAACCGCTGGGGATGCTAGTATAGATCTGATCAGATACTATACCACTAAGGGGGGTGTATGCTTTGCGCGTGGGTGTTAGCGTTACTGGCACTAACCTAACACTGCCTGGGGCGACGCAGACCCTCTCTGGCGCTAAAACCTAATTGATCTCACCCGCCGGGCGATCAGGGGGGTTAAACCTTTATTGGGTTATATACGGCGGGTGCCCTGATGCTATAAAAAGCAAACTAATCAACCAGCGTCACCCGTAACCTTTATATGGTGATCACTGGTGAAAGGGTTAACTAGGGGCAATCAGGGGGTTAAAACCTTTATTAGGTTAAATATGGGGGTACCTGACACCAATAAAAACCTGCGGCGAACCTAAAAAAAAAATAACTGCCTATCTAAAACACCAGCGACACGAATACAGCGATCGGAAAAACAATCGCTTAGTGACGCTGAAGTTAGGGGGTGAAAGGGTTACCTGGGGGGTGATCAAGGGGTTAAACCTTTATTAGGGGGGGTTAGGGGGCTACCCTGGACCTAAAGGGGCCTAATCCTAACTGCCTTGCAACTTTTTACAATCACAGATGACACTAAATGCAGTGATCAGTAAAATAAATGATCACTGCAATCAGTGACACTGTGATTGGGGGCTTTGGGGTGACCTGGGGGGTGATCTGGGGGTGACTGGGGGGTGATTTGTGTGCCTATGTGTACCTACGTGTCAGTGGACTGTTGGAGCACTAACCTCTGTCTTCACTCCTCGGCGCCGGGAACGAAAAGACCGCGGCGAGGGAGATGACATCACTTCCTCCAGCCTGTGTTTACATCACATGGCGGAGGAAGCAATTTCATTGGCCGGGAGCGATCGCGAGGGGGGGGCGGAATCGAGCGGCCGCCCCCTCATGCCTGATCGCTCCCGAACACTTAACGGCCGCTCACTGCAGTGAAGGGGGGTCCGGATGGACCCCCCAACTGCACAAAGGCGATCACGTAGATCTACGTGATTCTGCCTGTCCGTGCCATTCTGCCGACGTAAATCGGCGGTGGGCGGTCGTTAAGTGGTTAATGTATATTCAAAGCATCACATAGCCTTTGCTGAAGCACAGTGCCTGCAGGTGGACAGTCGTGTTTTGACCTCTGGGACTCATGGGAAGTGCTCCAGAAGTGATTTCACTGGAGTAAACAGTTCACATATGAGACTTCAGGCAGTTCTTCCAAGGAAAGTTAAGCCAGTAGCATGTGCATGCAGTCCCCGAATTACATACATCCAACTTGCATACGACTCATACTTACAAATGGAGGGAGACAACAGGAAGTTTTAAGAAATTCACTCCTGTAAGAGTTGTGGGGTTTCTCCACTCCAATATTTTTTTAAATCCAATTGTCACAGGGACAGAAAGTGACACAGACAGCAAAACCAAGATTACAGGGGTCTTAACCCTTCCCTATGCTATCCAAAAAACGAAAAATTGTTTTGGGCTGGAGTTCCACCTAAAAAAAAAGTACCTGTTCCAACTTGCATACAAATTCAACTTGAGAACAAACCTACAGAAACGTATCTTGTTTAACCCGGGGACCCCCTGTACATGTTACCCAGAAGTCCTTTCTCCTTCTGGTAAAGCTTCAGGGAGCCTCCCCATCTCTCATCTTGTAGCATGTTCATTGTTGGGCTAAAGCAAAACTCAAAGGGTTCTATTGATATTTGCCCAAAACGCCACTATGTAATTTTTAAAGAAAAATCCAGATGGCAAAAACGGCCACAAAGTGGTCCAATTTTTGTTTATTTTTCTAAAAGGAATTTATCGACACTTTTGCTTTCTACCCACAGTCCATCGCCTCCACGCCGGGAAAGACATAGGAGCAAAAGTCCAAGGAGGCACCGGAGCAGATCAAGAGAACGACGTCACAGGTCCAAATCCAAATCTCCAGGTAATTTTTTATTTTTTTTTTTTCCTATGGCACAATAAAGACTGTTCAGTCAAGCCTGCACTTATTGCAGTAGGAGGGTAAGGGGGGAAGAAACTGAGCATTGGCGAGAGAGCTCCTTAGCTACTTTTTCATACTCTTTACAGATGACCTAAAAAGAACCAGTAATATATTCTTTAAAAAAAAGACCTTGATTATATAATGTGATGGTAGCGCTAAGAAACTTTTGGCCCGTACACACAATTCGAATATCGTACGAAAAATGTCGTCCGAGGAAGAATCGTACGATAATCGGATCGTTGGTACGGAGCTTTCGTGAGCCGATCATGACAGTTCATCCGATATTATTTTATCGGACATGCACGAAAATTTTCCTCGTACGATTTTTCATTTAGTCAGTACAGTTGTCGTCATAAAATACAACACAAATACATTGCAACACATGACATCACTTCCGATTTATTTATTTATTTTTTATTTATTTTTTTTCTGTCGTACGAGAATTTTTGTGACTTTAGTAACCTATTCAATTTCTACTTGCGACTAGTAAACGAAAAAAGTCAGACTATCTGTCCGATTTTCGGATTGTGTGTACGGGGTATAAATCTGTAATGCAATCAGATAAACGCATCTATTAAAGTTCACGGAAACTAAATGTTTGATCCTCATTTGTTGATTTACCATACACTTTTGCCTTACAGCTTATTATTAATTAGAAAACATTAGTGACAGCATAGGACTCTATTATAGTGTAGTAACTTAATATAGCAATCAATCCACTTTCAGTGTACTGATGTCAGAGTTTATAGTTGGCTGTTGTGCATGCCATCACGTGACACATTCTTGTTGGGTTCTGCATTGCTTCATTGTATTAGATGGAGGATTGAAAATATATACTGCTAATTAATGTTTATATCAACAGGTCACCACAGAAGTCACCGACATAGGAGCCATTCTAAGTCACCAGAGAGGTAATTGCTCTTGATGTTAACTGCTATATCGCATCAATATGATTTAACCCAGTCACTGCCAGGTGCGTATGTCGTACCGACCTGACAGCAGTGTGTGTATATCTGACAAGCCAACTTCTGGCTGTCAGATGGAAGCAGTCCAGCGCCTTTGCAGGTGCTGCATTACTTGCACACACCCCTGTAACTGAAGAATTTTTTTATTTTATTTTTTTAATTTGTAAAAATGTAAAGTTACACAAAAGCACATTAAAAAAAAAAAAAAAGTTTTGTGGCCTCCCCCCACAAACACTTGTTGGGGGCGCTTACACTTGAAAACGTTGATTGCGATACACATGTGACACATCGCCGGAGTGAGCAATAATTAGAGCACCAGACCTCCGTAACCCAAAACTGATGACCTGTAGGGGGTTTTTAAGCTTGGCCTATGGAAATTATAGGGTACTGAAATTTGTCGCCGTTTCACGGGCGCATGCAAATTTAAGCTTTGGCATTTATTGCATTTACAGTGCCTTGAAAAAGTATTCATACCCCTTGAATTTTTCCACTTTTTTTTTTTTTCCACATTTTTTTTTTCCACATTTTTTTTTTTTCCACATTTTTTTTTTTCCACATTTTTTTTTTCCACATTTTTTTTTTCCACATTTTTTTTTTCCACATTTTTTTTTTCCACATTTTTTTTTCTCCACATTTTTTTTTTTCCACATTTTTTTTTTTCCACATTTTTTTTCCACATTTTTTTTTCTCCACATTTTTTTTTTTCCACATTTTTTTTCCACATTTTTTTTTCCACGTTGCAACCAAAAACTTAAATGTATTTTATGTGATAGACCAACACAAAGTGGCACATAATTGTAAAGTTGAAAGAAAAATTATAAATCCTTTTTCTAATTATCTAAAGTGTGGCGTGCATCTGTATTCAGCCCCCTTTTTACTCTGATACCCCTAACTAAAATCTAGTGGAACCAATTGCCGTAAGAAGTCACTTAATTTTAGTAAATGGAGTCCACCTGCGTGGAATTTTATCTCCGTATAAATACAGCTGTTCTGTGAAGCCCTCAGGTTTGTTAGAAAACCTTAGTGAACAAACAGAATCATGAAGGCCAAGGAACAAACCAGACAGGTCAGGGATAAAGGTGTGGATACATTTAAAGCAGTGTTGGGTTATAATAAAATATCCCAAGCTTTGAACATCTCACGAAGCACTGTTCAATCCATAATCCAAAAATGTAAAGATTATGGCACAACTGCAAACCTACCAAGACATGGCCATCCACCTAAACTGACAGGCTGGGCAAGGAAAGCATTAATCAGAGAAGCAGCCAAGAGGCCCATGGTAACTCTGAAGGAGCTGCAGAGATCCACCGCTCAGGTGGGAGAAACTGTCCACAGGACAACTATTAGTTCTGCACTCCACAAATCTGGCCTTAATGGAAGAGTGTCAAGAAGAAAGCCATTGTTTTAAAATAAAGCCATAGGAAATCTTGTTTGCGAGAAGCCATGTGGGGACAAGCAAACCTGTAGAAGAAGGTGCTCTGGTCAGATGAGTCAATCTTAAAGGAAAACCTGTTAGTCTGCAAAAGACTTGAGACTGGGGCGGAGGTTCACCTTCCAGCTGGATGACGACCCTAAACATACAGCCAGAGCTACAATGGAATGGTTTACATCAAAGCATATTCATGTGTTAGAATGACCCAGTCAAAGTCCAGACCTAAATCCAAGTGAGAATCTGTGGCAAGAATTGAAAATTGCTGTTCAGATGCTCTCCATGCAATCTGACAGAGCTTGAGCTATTTTGCAAAGAATAATGGGCAAACATTTCACTCTCTAGATGTGTACAAAGCTGGTAGAGACATCCCCAAAAAGACTTGCAGCTGTAATTGCAGTGAAAGGTGGTTCTGGAAAGTATTGACTCGGGGGGGGGGGGGGCTGAATACAAATGCTCGCCACACTTTTCAGATATTTGTAAAATAAATTGAAAACCATTTATCGTTTTCCCTCCACTTCACAATTATGTGCCACTTTGTGTTTGGTCTCACACAATCCCAATAAAATAAATTAGTTTTTGGTTGTAACATGACAAAATGTGGACCATTTCAAGGGTGATGAATACTTTTGAAAGGCACTGTATGTGTTCTAAAATTAATAATATTGTGTGACTGCTGCTCTGGCAGTGAAAGGGTTTCTAGGAAAGCAGCTGTGTATAAGACGTATTTTTTTTATTTATTTTTTTCTAGGTCAAAGAAGAGCCATAAAAAGAGTAGACGTGGCAATGAATGAGCAGACTGTTGTTTTGTTTAAGTATTCAGGATTTTTGTACATAATCATACAATCCTTTCATTTACTTGAAGCACCGCATGACGTCCTCCCTTTAGTCATCAGCTTCCTAAGACTTTCTTTTTTATTTTTAATAAAGCCAATAAACTACTTGTGTTGTGGGAATATCATTGCAGTAATATAATATTTCTTTGAGTTAACAAAGTATCTAAAGTCAAGAAAAAAAAGGTAAGGTAATATATTGCAGCTTGCTTGCCAGTCCTTAAGCTGGATACACACTACACAATTTTTTTTCTTTTTAGATTTTTTTTTTTTTTCTTCCTTTTTTAGATTTACCAAAACTATAAAAATATGAGGTCAAACCTAAACACTTTCAATTTATATGCAATCAGACAGGCCCTTGTACTACATATTTGAAGGTAATCAAACTACAAAAGTTGTAGTGTGTGTTTGTGTGTTTTTGTCTCCAGCTTAAGATGTGGTGTTTATTGTCTGTGGGTGGTAGCTTCTGGCGAAGCAATGTACTGATGTGTGTTGGCCCAATCCTGTGACTATTCTCCCCCCCCCCCCCCCCCGATCACGGTGCGCAGTACCTGGCTGCTGTATCATGTGACCAATCATAGTAATGACATGTAAGCAAAACTGCCATGAATGACTTTTATTCACCACAGCTTGCTTAGTTGTGATTGGCCCACTGCTATCACATGGTATCATGTGTTTAGTTGTAGCCAATCACATCATCACAATAGTAAGTAAGCTGTCATGAATGATAGCCATGCATGAAAGTTAAAACTATGGCTTATAATGATGCTATTTTTTTTTACATACTGTAAGTATCCCTGATCACCACCCCAGTCTTTTTTTGTTTAAAAATTGGAGAGCGCGTAAATATCTAATGATTGATATGATATGATATGTTACATTTTTGGTATTGAGTTTAATACCGCTTTTATATTTGTAGACTTTTTAAATCACCTCCAATTTCCTAACACCTCTACAGCTTTGCAATCACATGGCTTTCGATTACATTGAATGGCCCTACTTTATAGTGTTTTGCACAAATTCAGCTTTGGAGATGACATTGTAACACTGATCTGAGTATTATACACCCAATGGGAGCATTTCTAATCCCTTTTCTATTGAAAAGGACAACTATACAGGGATGCCCATTTATCTCCCATTCTCTTTGCCTTATTGGTGGAACCATTGGTAAAACTCGGAGTTTCATCCTAAAAAAAAAAAAAAAGAGTCTGTATTGGCACCCTATAGGAGTATATCTTTTATATATCAGTATGTAACATAAAATAAGACCAAATCACCCTCTGCTCCATGCTAAGAAGCAAAGTTAGTGTACACTATGGGGGTTATTTATGAAAGGCAAATCACTTTGCACTGCAAGTACACCTGAAAATGCAATCGCTGTAGATCTGAGGGGAAGCTCTGCTGATTTTATCATCCAATCATGTGCAAGCGAAAATGCTGTTTTCCCCAAACCCCCCCCCCCCCTTGCATGTCCCCGTCAGATCTACAGTGGCTGCACTTCAGTGCAAAGTGGATTTGCCCTTTCGCATTGTGTGCCAAAAAATTATAATACTAATGTGTAATGTAAAATATTGAATACTAACAATAATGTGAAAAATTATCTCCACTGCATCTACAATTATAACCCATTCAATAATACACAAGTGAATACAAAGTGTTAAAAGTTAATGTTTGATTAGGGTACCAGTACAAAGCACATTTATTTATCGTATCTTTCGCTCCCTCTTTCCATCCAAGCCGCGTCTCTCCGGAGCTGTAGCGCTAACCTCCAAAGGAGCCACTGAGTTTAACACAAGGGTTCCCGGGCCATGGACCGGAGCCGGTGCTCAACCTGTTGATGACCGGACTGCACGATGGCAGGTGAGCGAGGACTGTGGTCACCGCTTACCATCTTCTGTGTGGCCATGTCCGCATGTCCTCTCCACCTGGCCGACGAGGTCATCCCATATGCAGGGCAGGGGGTGGGACGAGCTACAGATCAGAATGGAGACCGCCTCATGTCCCCTGCCCTACTGATAGGATGGAATTGTCGGGCAGGGGAGCCAAAATAGGACACCTGGACTGAGTACAGCATCTGCCCTGCAAAAGGTACGCAGGAGTCGTAGGCAGAGGAGGAAGAGATTAGAATGGGGAGAGGAAAGGGCAGGCAGATGGCAGAGGCACTGTGATGGAGGAAGTTGTGATTGCTAGGGGCACCGTAATCATCACAGTGCCCCCTTTACAGAGCAGCCCCCATTACATTATTATAAAGGGGGAGGGGGGGCTGTGATGTGAAGGGGAACTGAGGACACTAATATATAGAGGGGACTGTGCTGTAAAGGGGAGGGCGCAAAAAAGTTGGGGACCATAGGTTCTTTTCCAAAAAACGGTGCAGAGGCACACAACAACAGTCCACGCACTCTAGCTTATTAAACAGTCTAGGGCTGGTGAAGCTGTGACGGATGATTAAATCTTTTTACATTTATGAGGGTTTTGTTGAATTTCCCCCTCTGGGATAATGAGTGTCTACAGGAACCTTGAATCCTTAGTTATCTTTTGGAGGTTGGAAGGTGTGTAGTATTACACAGCTTACCCAGTTGTACACCTTTAAAATCATTTCCAGAACTGAAAGACGAGTACTCTCTCCCAAATCCCATCCTCTATCGGAATTTACAAATCTGTCATGCGCTGACTTCCCAATTCAAGGAGACACCCTTGTGTTGGAGTAAAATGCCTGTATTACGCTCCTTAGCTTTTAGTACATCCACTATGGGCTTGATTTCGGACCTTTACATTAGTATTCATCTGACCGCTCTAGATGGTAATGCAGACCTCCCTTGCAAGGCACGCTGGATAGAGGATTTGGGTAGTTTTGACATGGAGGAACAATGGCTATATATATATATTATCGCAGTTGTGTCTGCTGCATAAATACTACTATACTCCACAGACGTTATCTAGGTTTGGTAGATGCCCATCTGACACTTGTCCCAGATGTGTAGGCTCACTGGGAACCCTCATCCATATGATGCGGCGGTGTCCCAAACTGTAGTATTGGGAAGTGATTCTCCATTCTCTGATTTCAGTTTTTATGTTATCTAATGCACTAGATCCATTGTTTTGCTTATTAGGTTATATGGATGAAGAGCTTATTCCACCTAATGCATAGATCCTGTTTGGGCACTCTGGGTCTGGGACGCCAAAAACACTTGTAACGGACAGGTTACTAAAGGTAATCTAGGCAATTGATATATTATATACCGCTATGGTACCATTGGTCAGAGTTTAAGGTCCATCCTTTTCTGCTAGGACCAATTATTCAACAAACTGGAAAATTTTGTGAAATAATTGGATGTTCAGGTAACCTAGAATCAAGAATCCTAAGATTATCTTCAGGTGAGCTAGTACCTTGAGAGGTTTTGTTGCTTCTAATGTTGTTGAACCACCTCCCAAAATTAACTTTGGAGGTTGAAAAGGCTTTTTTCCTTGCTGAAGGGGCAATATGTGGAAGAGTATTGGGAAAAACAGCACCAGAACCAAGAGCTTTACATCTGCAAAGTTTCTTTCCTGCTCCACCAAATCTGTGGTCTATCTCCTGCAGTGCCCGTGTGGTCTTCAGTATGTTGGTAGGAACACGCAGGCACTGCAGGTTAGGATTAATGTACATTTTGCAAACATCAGGAAGGCATTTAGGTGTCATAACCAAATAATCAAAGCATTACCTGTTCCATCATAATAAGGATTCATCTTCCCTAAAATTGGTTGGTATACTGTAAATAGTTTCACTCCCCACTGGAGGGGTTGCCACTGTGTGAGGGGGATTTTGCATCTTGAAACCTGCTAGATTTACTAAAAACATAATCCTTATGGACTAACTATAGAGTGGGACCTCAACTGCTTTATAAGTAATAACTGAATTTTTTGTTTTTATAATCTTTCCTGTGTTATAAGGATGTCTCATTTGCCATCCCATGCAATGATTTTTAACTTGTTATATTTTTAAATTTTGAGGAGTAATCTTCTTTACATCCACAAGATGGCACTTCAATCACATATTTCCATTGCATTGTTTTTGCAGAGGAATTTGTGAATGTTAAAGTGGAAGTAAACCCTCCTATCATTTTCAGGCAAGGAAGCTGCCATCTTGGCCTCTGTTTAATCTTCAACTGCCATGATGCTGCACATGTGACCAGTTATGACACCAGACATTGGATGGTTTGACAGTTTGGTTGAGAGCACAACCAATGTGACAGTTGGCATTCCCGGCATGCCGGGAATGTAACTGCTTTTTGAAACTGTTAAATCGATGGGTTTACTTCCACTTTAAAGCCCCATACACACGGTCGGACTTTTGGCCAACAAACTAAATTTTGAGCAAGTTGGACCAACAATCCGACCGTGTGTACGCTCCATCGGACAAACTTTTTTTTTTTGTGTTTTTATCGGACAAAAGTTGGGTCTGCAAACAGACAAACTTTTGCCCAACAAAAGTCTGATGGAGCAAAGTCCTACCGTGTGTACAGAAAACCATAGGACTTTTGTCCGATGGACAAAACAACTAATGTTAAAATCAACCAACAATAGCAGAAGTTGACCAAAGGGTGGCGGTAAAGAGCAGAAAAACCACGTGATGTTGCAAAAAGTTTTGGGAAAGTTTGCAGAAAAGTCCTGTGGTGTGTATGCTATGGGTGTGCCCAGCCAACTCCGTTCGGACAAAAAAAACACGGAAAAGTCATATGGAAGTCTGACCGTGTGTATGGGGCTTAAGCCTCGTACACACAGTCAGACTTTTTGCCAACAAACTTCAAAATGAGCAAGGTTGACAAAAAATCCGACCGTGTGTACGCTCCATCGGACAAACTTTTTTGGTTTTCATCGGACAAATGTTCGGTCTGCAAACAGACAAACTTTTCGGCAACAAAAGTCAGATGGAGCAAAGTCCGACCGTATGTACAGAAATCCATCGGACTTATGTCCGAAGGACAAATAAGCATGCCCAGAACCAATGTTAAAATCAACCAACAATAGCAGAAGTTGACCAAAGGGTGGCGGTAGAGAGCAGAAAAACCACGTGATGTTGGAAAAGTTTTGGGTAAGTTTGCAGAAAAGTCCTGCCGTGTGTATGCTATGGGTGTGCCCGGCCAATTCCCTTCGGACAAAAATCCATGGAAAAGTTTGTTTGAAGTCCGACCGTGTGTATGAGGCTTTATACTTACCTCTGAAATTAAAATTCGATTTACCATCCACTTATGAGTAGGGTAGTCTGTTTTTAGCTTTTGTTTCTGTTTTTGCTCCAATGATGTTCATTGCCAAATAATCATGTTGGGTGGGGCTTAACTGGTAATATCATCACACCCACTGACTACCGGAAGCACGACTTTCAATACTTTTCTCTGTATCCACTTTGTGAGTACCTGTCAATTTTTAAATAACGGCTTTGTATTTGGTTTTTGGCTCCATGCACACTAGTGTATTTTTTTCTGCTCCT
This sequence comes from Rana muscosa, assembly GCA_029206835.1. Lineage (NCBI taxonomy): Eukaryota > Metazoa > Chordata > Amphibia > Anura > Ranidae > Rana > Rana muscosa. The sequence continues at coordinate 78,662,618 of CM055120.1, forward strand.
AGAAGCTTTTATTAGAAATTTTTTTTCTTGCTCTTAGGAAAGTGTTAGCCAAAAGTAGTGTGCATGGACACATAGGATATTAGCGTTTTTTGAGCTTCAGTGTCTAGGAGCAGAATTTTTTTTTTGTTGTAGTTTCTAAATGATTAAATCTAATGTATGTGCAAGGATCAGATAACTGTCTGAAAGCTTTATCTCTATACATCTCAGTATCAAGGACAATAAGTATGCAGCCCTTGTCTGAATTCTTAATAATCATTTATGAATCATAACATAAATTTAAAGGCCAAGTTCACAATTTTTTTTTCTAAATGCCAGCTTTCCTATGTACCAATAAACCATTAATGTACCTCTGTTGCAGAAAAGAAAAAGCTTTCTCTATATTCTAGGACAGATTTACCTCAGCCTCCAGTTTGCTGTATAGAAAATTCCCCCAATGCCTCTAGCTTATCCGTCCCTTAGGTTGGGAAAACCATTAAAGTGGTTGTAAACCCCATGTTCCACAAATGTGAAAAACTACCTTCTCAATACCATAATGTAACAGCGCATCATTTTTACCATTCTTTGTGACTGTAATATTTTATATTCGCCTGCAGAAGCTGTCCCTTTCTGTGGGCATGTCTGCAGGCCGGAGCGCAGCAGAAAGAGTTGTGATGTCACCGGATTCTCCTCCCAGCTCCACACGCCCCAACAAAGCATGGCAACACTTTTTTTTTTTTTATGGTGACAGATATTTTCACTGAGGGAAACGGGGCAGTGATGCAGAAGCGTGCCTGCTCAGATCCCTGCCAGACTGGCGACAGAATAAATTGTCCTGCTTTGCAGATTAAAGAGGAGCTGCAGTCTGCTCACATAATTTGTAATAAAAACATCTTTGCCATTCTGAAGCTTCCCCCCCCCCAACCACTTTGCATATTATTTTATATATAATGTGAATCTGTACTTGCCAAATATGCTGCAGAAATTTCCCTCCACGGAGTCTTGATGCAACCATTTTAACTGTAGGCAGCTGAAGCTGCTGCCTGTTCCCTTACTGGATTTACACAGACACACACCTCCAGCTCTCATTGGCCCTCTTATGACTCACCCCCCTCCCTTCTTGGCAAACTCTCACGAGAGTGAGGGAGAGAGCTGTGCACAATGTCATAAGCCTAGGCTTTTTACCAGACAAGAAACAGGAAGTGGGCTGTATAACATTTTACTATCCAAAGTTAAAAAAAACAAGGGCAGAAGATTTAATAGATGGAAACATGAAAAAAATTACTGAAGATCCGCTTTAAGGTAGTGTGTTCAGCATAATTTTAAAATTTTTGGCTTTACAACCACTTTAAGAGACTCCGGAAGTTGTTTAGCAGCTGACCTCATTAACACACAGCCATCACCTGCCCTCCCCCTTGTGCGACTTATCCTGCAACTTGGGATTGCAAAATCACATTACAAGTCATAACCCATGATTTCTCTTTTGTTCGTGGACGGACACGGCATCTTATTCTTGACATTAGGGGGTATTAGCCTTCTATCAGGAGAGGATGTTAAGTGTTAAACACACATCAAAATTGTACAGTACCGCCCTGGGGACGGCCCCTCTAGGTACAACCCCTCTCCCTGCATCATGCAGCTCAGTTTTTTTTCTGCCTAGCATAGGAGAAGGACATGGCTCCCTTTCTACTTTTTTGAGTAGAGGCCGAGGGGATTCCGAGTAGTCTAATTGCCCCAGATCGATTCCGGTGTCCCTGGTACGCAGCTTTAGCGCGACTGGTGGCGGATGTTCCTTGGCTGCCAATGCATGAGGACCTTTTATCGCAAGGTCATACATTTCATCCTGCTGCAGTCACTGGCCTTCACGACATGGCTGTTGACAGTCGTATACTAAGTGACCGTAGCCCGTCGGTTTCGGTGATTTCCTCCAGGCTGAGGGCACGGAAGTCATCTTTTTGGATGATTTTGGAGGGCCTACATCTCTAGGTGTGGAGATGGAGTGGCGTTCACGTACATATTCGGCTTCCAGGATCCTGCTGTTTTGACAGCGTGGAGTGGATAAAAGACGTGCTTTCGCTCAATTGCGGGGCAGATATCAGCCTTGGCTGTTTTTTCCCGTGACCCTTGGCGGCTCATTCACTGGTGAGTACGTTTGTCCAAAGGGTTTCGACATGTGGCCCCTCCAGTTCAATCACTGCTGCCTTCGTGGTATTGAATCTGGTACCCTGGGTGTTTTCAGAAACCACCATTTTTTTAAAAGAACATAGAAAGGCTCCCCTGTTGCCACTTTCTTGGTAAGTTGCTTTCGGGTGGCTGTTACCTCTACCAAAGGGTTTTTTGAGTTGGTGGCCTTGTCTTGCAAGTCTCCCTACTTACTTCTCTACGAGGATAAGGCAGTGCTGCGTCACAGCCTTTTGTTTCTGTCTAAGGTTCGTTCGGCCTTTTTATCCAAATAAGGACATTGTGTTTCATCCTTGTGTCCTCGGCTGTCACATCCCAAGAGGTTGCTTGCTTTCCTTGGGCTTGGTACGAGCTCTGCAGGTGTGTCTGTCTGCTACAACTCCGTTTCGGAGGTCAAACTCTGTTTGTGTCGGTGACTGGTCCAAAAAAGGCCTGGCAGTCTCATCGGCCACCGTGTCTCGGTGGATCGGACAGATTGTAATTCAGGCTTTGGCTCTTAAAGGGCGGGCGCCTCCCTTTCCTGTCATGGCGCATTCGACCAGGGCTATAGGTGCCTCCTGGGCTTTCCGACATCAAGCGCCTGTCTCACAGGTGTGTAAGGCGGCGACTGGGTCGTCCGTTCACACTTTCGCTAAGTTTTACAAGGTTGACCAGCATACGTCTGCTTGCTTCGGCCACTAGTCTTCGCAGGCGGCTGTTTAAAGTTGCAACTACTTAGTTGAGGCGCTCTGTTTGTTTGGGGTGAAGTTGGTTTGATTGCTGTTCCCACCCCTCGTTTTTGACACTGCTTGGGGACGTCCCTAATGTCAAGAATAAGATGCTGTGTCCGTCCATGAACGAAAGAGAAAATGGGATTTTTGTACTCACCGTAAAATCCTTTTCTCTGAGTTCATGGACGGACACAGCACTGACCCATCCTTTTTTATATGTTTGAACTGCTTTTTGAGGAACTGAGCTGCGTGATGCAGGGAGAGGGGTTGTACCTAGAGGGGCGGCCCCCAGGGCGGCACTGTACAGTTTTGATGTGTGTTTAACACTTAGCATGCTTTTCTGCCTAGTCCTCTCCTGATATAAGGCTAATACCCCCTAATGTCAAGAATAAGATGCTGTGTCCGTCCATGAACGAAAGAGAAAAAGGATTTTACGGTGAGTACAAAAATCCCATTTTTCAACCATAATCATTCATATCTGTGCGACTTCAAAGTAGTCCTTGTACTACTTTGGTCTGACTTTGATGAGAGTTGAGGTCCATAGACCTCAAGTTTACACAGGCATGCCCTAAAATCGGGGCAAAATCACAGCCGTGCAATCAGCTGCAGTAGTGTGAAAGGGTCCTAAAGTGCAACTCCACTTTTTCCACCCTCTGGGTGATCGATGTACATTACAAGGATTATAACAACCTTTGTTGCTGATTCCTACCTTTTGCTATTCTGAAATAATCCATGTGTGTTTAGTCTCTGTACTGAATGGGTCTAATGGGAGTGGTTTCATAATTAACTGTCGGGTGTGGCGCTACAGGGCACTAATGAGGAAATCTGCTGGGCCTGCATCCCTTTAGACGTGTTCCTATTAAAAGTATCCCTCTAAAAAATGACTTTTGTTGCAGGGGATGCCTGAAATCAGACTTGTATCGTAGTGCAGACTTCTGGGAAAATTGGTGAGCCAATCACACAAGCAGAAAATTATGTTTCAGGGGAGTGGTTAGTACACATTCTGTGTACAGAACAACTCCAATAAGCCAAATTGCAATGCATTTTTAATAATATTCAATTACAATATGACTTATGTCACTCAATGTGGTGCACCACACAGGATCCAGTGCCCGAAGTTACATTACAAACTGTCCCTACAACATGGGGTACGGTACCCAAGGTTTAACAGAGGTGCCGCCGATCCAGATAAACTTCTTCTGTAGACAGGTTGATTGAAGAAATTTTTAAGAAAATAATAAAGTAGTGAAGCTGGTTTCCCTGGGAAGGAGAAGAGGTCCATCACCTACAGATACTAGCAAAAAAAAAAACTTGGACGCACCGGATAGGTTTCCCAGGGGAGCGTGTCCTCAGAAGTTTGCCAGTGTCGTTACCTGAACATACAAAGTTATAACTCATTAGGGTATGAATAAGTTGCCCTTTGTCCTGTACTGTACAATTAAGATAATTTTGTTTGCTTTTAACATTCAATTTTGGGGTGAATGCACATTCCCAAACAAAAACTATATACACTAGGGCTAGGCAACCTGGGGCCCTCCAGCTGTTGCAGAACTACAAGTCCCATCATGCCTCTGGAAGTAATTGTAACTGCCAGCCTTGCAATGCCTCATGGGAAATGTAGTTCCACAACAGCTGGAGGGCCCCTACCCCTGATATACACTGTTATAAATTTGTTCGTTTGAGCAAAAAATTTCCAACCTGCTCCCTCAAATTTTCTTGTCACTATGGTTGAAAATTAACATCAATTTAATGGTTTGAAAATCAATGAACATTCTTAAAATTAAAAATTTCAAGTGAAATTCTGCTAATGTATTCAAGCTAAATTGAAACTTCAAACAATGTTATTAGATTTCTTGGTTCCTTGTTTACCTGCAATGGGTCTGCTCCCTATGTAATGGAGACAAACAGAGGATGAAGAGTTTGGAGTCCAAATCAAGAGAGGTACCTATGATGGCAGATCTGCTCCTCCATAGATACAGTACATAATAGTGAGTGTTGTCATCCTAGGACAGAAAGTGTTGCTGGCATATACAAGGTGAAAATAAAGGGTGAAAAAAAGGAAACAAATGCAACCATCACACCTAAAGACCAATAGGCTGCAATTTATTTAATTTTTGTTTTTAGATTTAAAAGTACAGCGCATCCGAAAAGTATTCACAGCGCTTCAATTTTTGTTATGTCACAGCCTTATTCCTTAAAATTCTAAAAACAATTCCCCATAATGACAACGTGAAAGAAGTTTGTTTAAAATCTTTGCAAATGTATTAAAAAAAAAAAAAAATCCCTTGTACATAAGTAGTCACAGCCTTTGCTCAATACTTTGTTGAAGCACCTTTGGCACCAATTACAGCTTCAAGTCTTTTTGAGTACGATGCTACAAGCTTGGCACATCATTTATTTTTGATTTTTAATAAATTTGCAAAGATTTCAAACAAACTTCTTTCACGTTGTCATTATGGGGTATTGTTTGTAGAATTTTGAGGAAAATACATTTAATTAATTTTGGAATAAGGCTGTAAAATAACAAAATGTGGAAAAAGTGAAGCGTCCCCTTGCAGGCTGTCTTAGTGGAAATCTGAAATCTACTGTCCCTTCCTATATTAACAGTTAAAGTGGTTGTAAACCTTTTACAACCACTTTTTACTATGGGTAAGCCTATAATAAGATGTACCTGTAGCTACTCTGGATATCGCCTAAACCTGGTTTAGGCGATATCCCCTGCATCTGCATGTGCCAACGTCATCGACACATGTGCATTGAAGCAATGGCACGTTCGTGTCGATGCTTTAATTAATATGCCGTTACCGGCGGCCAAGCGCAGGAGTGACGCCATCGCAGCTCCGGCCAATCACAGCGCCGGAGCCCATGATACCAGGAAGTAACTCGGGGAGCGATGACGCCAGCCGGACCAATGTACGAGGACCCCTGCGGGGGCTTCGATCTAAGGTAAGTAATTCATAATGAGCTAGTATGCATATTAGAGCTCATTATGCCTTTATTTTGCAGGTTTTTTTTGGGGAGGGGGTTTACAACTACTTTAACAGTTCTGGACCTGTGACAGGCTCTCATCAAGAGTGCTGACTATTCGTGCCCTTCCCCCCCCACACACACACACACACACTGTACCATAGCTTCCTATGAATAAAAAGGGATCTATGAATAGAGGATGGATTGATGCATGAAAGGTCCACTTCCAAAAATGGTAAGCATAGTCGGCATTCTTGAGGAGTAGTGGAAGATTATGGTGCAGGGTATGAGAGGGAGGCAGAGGTCTTTGGATTTCCAAAATGATAGTTGGCTCCTGAACAAGGGACACTTTGCATTGTGTGTAGGTAACATCCCTTGTGCTTTTTTTTTCCCATTTTTACCTAAACTTTTAAATCAAAAATTAAATATATTGCAGCTTTGGACAATTTGGTTTTCTCTGCAGTGTTGAACCTTCCTACTGGAGCATCATTCTATCTGAATTCAATTGAACAACATCCCAGCAGTCCACATCAATCAACAAATAGAAACCTGAAGTCTTGATCACAGCAAAAGAGGTAGCTGTGTACATTCTGGGCATAGATAATTAGATTGAACCTGACAGCAACACCTGGACCTGGGGTAATGGTCCCTCGCCTGCTTCACAGGATCGAGATTGAGGGCATTCCAGCGATCCTCATTACTTTGGACTAGCCCAGGCAAATGTGGTAAGAATACCTCCGTGGGCTCTGCTGGATTGTCAGGATCTTCTCTCTCATAGCCTGGTTTGCAACCCTGTTTCATAGTCACTGGCTTTAACAGCATGGCTGTTGGCCTCTTATTCTTTCAAGACCTTTGTACATGGTGGTCTTCCATGTAGCTTCACCTACTGAAATCAAAGCGTCAGAATGACAGTCAGGGAGCTAGCACTTAAAAAAAAAAGTACAGTAACTAATGTAATTAATACAGTAATGAATGGAAACCTCCATTAATCTCATGCTGTGTCCCTTTAATGGTGGCTGATGCTTTTAAACAAAACCCCAACAAGATGGAAAGAGGTAAGAATCCCTAGATCCATGACGTAGTTAAGTACAACAATAATACAATTGTTATTTCCCAAATGTTTCTGCGTTCACAAAGAAGCGCTCTACAGTTGATCATTAAAAAGGGTTTGCTTACTGATCCCAAATAATTACCAACATGAACCCAAACTGTAAAAAGAAGTAGAATTAAGATAAGATGATCTGACAAACTGCCCAGTTCAATGGTATTCTCAATTTTATTACAAATGAAGAAACCAAATTATGAAATAATTAAAATTTGCAGCTCAGAATTTTTTTCATAATAAAAAAAAAAAAAAATCTCTTTACACTTCATGGGACAAAGAATTTAGATAAAAATGGGTTTTTTGTCGGTACCAAAAATAAGACAAGACTTCAGATTTAAAAGTTCTTTTGGCACCTTCATCAGACCCAAATAATAAAAGACTTGTAAAAAAATGACATTCTTTTTTTTTTTTTCTTTTAATCCTCTTTTGGTAACTAAAATATATACATTTATAGAGAGCTCAAAGCAGCCTGTTTATGAACAGAGAAAATAAGGAACTTAATTTCAATAAAAAAGCTCTCTTTTGTTTAATATTTTCCCATAATAGAACATAAAGCTCCCCTCAAAATGGAGCAATGAAATAAAAGAAATTAGCATCACTCATAGGAATGATTTCAGTAAAACTAAAGCCGATGTATTTACAAATAATACAAATTAAAAGTTCTCACTCCCCATGAGGCTGGTAGTAGTAACCTCAGGTCTAGTCAGGCGAAGATATTATTTAACAAAATCCAAAATATTAAGGCGAAAAATGTCTTCATGTCACTTCTTTTGCTGGATGTAGTTGGAGTTTAGGTGTGGGTGCCCCTGTGATAAGACTGAGAACTGCGGTCCATTCTGGATCAACGAGGCACCTGAAAAATAAAACAAAAGATGTGGTCAAGACCTTTCCTGAATTGTCCCCACCCCAGAGGTTGGAGGACTGATCACTGCGTCTACATTGTCTATAACAGGGGTAGGCAAACTTCAGCTTTTCTAAAACTACAAATACCATGAGGCACTGAAAGAATATGACAGCCACAGGCTTGACGGAGTGCTGATGTTGCCTACCCCTGGTTTACACTAACCCTAGGTTTTCTTTTTGGATAGCATGTGGAGAGGTTAGAACCTCTCTCTGGCTTTTATTGCTGTATGTGTTCCCAGTGAGAAATGGAAGCCTACATGATGCACTTAACATGCTCCTAGTTTGTACTATGCAAGAGGTGTCAGGAAATAAGCACCTTCTTCAATGTGTGGCTTAGCATCATCACTTACAGCATTGATCCAGTTTACAGAGCTCAATAGCTAAACCTAAAAATTAAATGTCTCTTCCGCCTACCTGCTTGCTCTAAGGGCTGCCTAGGAAATTTCAATCAGACAAAGGGGTTTATTTACTAAAACCGGAGAGTGCAAAATCAGGCTCACTTCTGCATAGAAACCAATCAGCTTCCAGGTTTTGTTGCCAAAGCTGAGGTTAGAAGCGGATTGGTTTCAATGCAGTCGTGAGCCTGAGTTTGCACTCTCCCGTTTTAGTAAATAAACCCCTTTGTCTCCGATTTAAACTTCCTATGCACTTAGAGCAAGCAGATAGGCGGAAGAGACATTTAATTTTAAGGTTGAGCTATTGAGCTCTGTAAACTGATAATGCTGCAAGTGATGATGCTAAACCACTTTTGCATAGAAACCACTAAGCTTCCAGGTTTTATTGCCAAAGCTTATTAAACAAGCTGAGGTTAGAAGCGGATTGGTTTCAATGCCGAAGTGAGTCTGATTTTGCACTCTCCAGCTTTAGTAAATAAACACCAAAGAGACTGACAGCAAACCGCTTGTGCTGTGCTCTCTCTCCTTAAAAAAACAAATAATGCTCTGTAAATCTTATGACATGAGCACATCCTGTATTAAATGTTTATTTTCAAAGCAAATGTTTTAGCAATGTAGTAATAATTCTACTAGGATTAAAAAATGCACATCCAAGTAAAAAATCGAAATCAATTTAAAAACAAAACCATGTTTAACTTAACCGCTTGCTGACTCACCGCAGTACATATACTGTGGTAGTAGGTCGGCTCGTACAGGCACTGTAATGTACCTGTACACTATGGCTTTCTTTCGGATCTGCGCACGCATCGAGAAGCTTGAGGTGCCATTCGCTGCAGCACAAGCCAATCGGTTTATGGCTGGGACCCCCTGATCGGCTGAGCGAATTACAGAAGAGAGCCCTGTGTTGGCAAACAACACAGAGCTCTCTACAGGCAGCAACAATGTACCGGTTTGTTCTCCCTGCAAAGCATGGAGTAAAAATCTGCACATTGCTTAGTAAAATCAGCACATTACATACAGTAAACATTGTTAGGCACACATTTAAGCCCTTGATCGCCCTAGATGTTAACCCCTTCCGAGGCAGTGTCATTAGTACAGTGACAGTGTATATTATTTATATTATTAGCACTCATCACTGTATTAGTGTCCCTGGTGAGGTCAGTGAGAGTTATTTCCCCCCCCCCCCCCCCAACATCAGTTAGTGTCAGATTGCCCGTAGCACTATCATAGTCCCACTATAATCACTGCCGTACTGGCATAAAAAATCCAGTATCTTTAGATTATTTTTTAGAGGCTATAACTTTTGCGCAAACTAATCAATATACACTTATTGGGATTTTTTTTTAACCAAAGTTGTAGCAGAATACATTTTGGCCTAAATGTATTAATCTTATTTTTTTATTGGCTATGTTTTATAGCAGACTCAATGGTGATAAAACGCCACCAAAAGAAAGCTCTATTTGTGTGAAAGAAAATATATTAATTTTGTTGGGGTGCAGCATTGCAACACTGCGCAATTACCAGTTAAAGTAGTGCAGAGCTGAATAGCAAAAAACGGCCTGGTCATGAAGGGGGTAAAACCTTCCAGAGCTGAAGTGGGTAAAAAAAAGAAAACGTTTGTGTAAGGTTCAGAATTAGCATTACCTGGAGGAAAATAGTTCTTGGAATGAAAGCCAGCAGGTGCCTGCTGCAAGAAGTTCTGGGGTAAGCTGTAAGACCATGGTCCAGGAATCAGAGGGTAGCGAGAGGGATTGCCACGGTCCCAGGGATGAGGTTTACCAAACTGGCCTTGAAATCCCTGCTCTGTTGAGGAGAAATATCAGAAAATTAGAAAATGATAATATACAGTACAAGGCCCCAATGGCTTGCAGGGTAGCTTGTGCAAAGACTCCAACTGCAGTTTGCGGATCAGAGCACTGATCCATGCTTTATCACCTGAGCTGGAGAGGATTGTTGGATTTAGTGAATGAGAGCACTGAGGAGGATTGCTTGAGCCCTGAGAGAGCCTAGCTGGCTTAATGGAGTATGACTTATTTAAATTAGAGTGCAAACTTTGTGATCAGTGTCAATCCATAATTTGAGCGAGTGCCCAAAATGGGATTTCTCACCAAATTTAATCCCAATTTGTGGAGTGTATCACAATTTCACTTAGGGACATTTATATCAAAGCTTGATACGGAGTGATTTTGGATTATAAACTGATAATGAAAAATGTGTGCCACTCAGGCTACCAGGGTAAGCAATCCTGTGTCTACCATTGTGAGTGCAGGCCAGGGAAGCAGCTCATCTCGGGTCTAAACAACTGTTGAGCAAAGGATGGATCCCATGAGATCAATGCAGACCCACTAGTATTGGAATGAATGGCAGTCTCAGCCTAGGCTCCTGCCAGGCCACGCCACAACGCATTGCATTGATGTACGGCTTCATGGGATTTTGGACTATAATTATACACATGTATGTATGTTGCACCGTTTTGATTTACGTTAATTTAGTTTGATTTGTTTTTTGGTACATGAATCAGCGCAGCATATTTCTATACACGATAAAGCCCAATTGAAGTCCGACACCTTTTTTTCTATTTATAGTCCTGCAATGCTGTATGCAATGACTTAAAGTGTTACTAAACCCAGGACCCTGCATTCACTATATCTGGTCTCCCACAGTACACAGAACATGGAAATGCAATTATTTTAGTAAATATAAACTGCTAAATACCTTTTCTCATCAGCAGTACATAGCAGTCTTATGACTTCTATCAGTTCCTGCTTATAGCTCGTAGGAGGTGCACGGAGTTGTCCTATCAGGATCCAGGACCCCTGACCCTCTGTCTGAACAGTGCTGATTGGCCCTGCTCTGATCACATGCACCCTCCCCAAAAAAAAAAAAAAAAAAAAAAAAACTCTCTCGCAATACACACCAAACTGAGCATGTGCAACCTGACTCCAAAGGCTCTGTACTATCCGGACCTGTTCTAGAGTCAGTGGAAGAAGAGGAGGATCTTTGCATACCAGATCAAACAAATTTATGGAGGAAGCTGAAACTTTGAGTTGCCAAGTGACAGCCAAGAAACCTTAAGGATTTAGAGAAGATCTGTAAAGAAGAATGGACCAAAATCCCTCCTGAGATGTGTGCAAACCTGGTAACCAACTAAAAGAAACGTCTGACCCCTGTGCCTGCCAACAAGGGTTTGTCCACCAAGTACTAAGTCATGTTTTGCTTGGGGATCAAATACTTATTTTACTCACTGAACTGCAACTCAATTTATAACATTAGTATAATGGTTTTTTTTCTGGATTTTTGGTTGATATTCTGTCGCTATCATTTAAAATACACCTATGATAAAAAATTCTAGACCCTTAATTTCTTTGTAACTGAGCAAACTTACAAAATCTGCAGAGAATCAAATAAATATTTTCCCCACTGTATTTACAAATGCTAGTAGCATGAGGATTACAAATAATCAATGTTGATTTGGAGAGTGAAGTTCCACTTTAAGACACCATTATGCAACTCTTATAACCAGAAAAATGGAGGACTGACAATAAAAACTAAGGTTGTTAGTAAAATGTATATGACCTACCAACTATTTAGAGGACTTCAACTGGGCTTTAGGTTTTAAAAATACACCAAAACACTTTCATCGACAGGACATGGATCTGGACCCTATATGCGACTGTGGGTACTAAGATTCTGACTATAATAACAATGCTCTCAGTCATGAGACATGCTCATCTTTTGTATAGTGAAGATTTACCTGTTCCGCCCACGTTTCCATTGCTGACCAATGAAGTGGGATTTTGGGAATTGTGCCGGTGTCCATCGTGAATAGAGGTCGGAACACCCACAGACCTGGCAGCAGGCTGAGCAAAGATGATGCTGGGATCATTCAGACTAGCAGCACTCTGACTGGAGGTTGAGGTGTTGCTGCTGCCAGATCGTGTTGGAAAGGGGACACCACTAGAGTGAGGAGGGTTCCCAGAAGTGCGGATGATCTGGCTGTGGATGGGCCAGTTGTTGTTGTGAATAGGAATCTGAGAAGGTAAAGGGAGAAGCCCGAGACTGTGCAGAGGAGAGAAGTGAGTAGGAGGAGAGTGTGGAAAGTTAAACATTGGCCGTTGAACCTGATGAGCATTTGATGCTTGAGACGCTTGCTGTTGTAGTTTTGTCTGCTGGGGCTGAGACTGGTTTATGGAGTTCTGTTGAAATGGTTGAGGAGAATAGGATGAATGATGGGATTCCGACTGCAAAAAAAAAGACACAACACAAAACTAGAAATACAATTTTCATCCCAGAGGTGACCTGAAGACAGTTAAAATGGACCTAGTCTCACATACATATCAGTGTGATGCTGCAGCTGTCCCCTTTTGGCTCTAAGCCAGAGAACTAAGTGATCACATGGCCACTGCTCGCTCAGTTCTTGATTCTCCTCATAGCTGAGAGCAGTGACAATCAGCGCTTTCTGCTCTGCACCCCCAGCACTTACTGGAGCGCCGAGTAGGAGAGAAAGCAGGCGCAGCTGGCTCTGGCTCTCAGCCATGGACTAAGAGCCAGAGCCAGCTGTCAATCAGGCAGCTGGGTGGAGCCTGACAATATGGTTGGAATCCTTCCAGAGCCTGGGCTGGCTCTGTGACATCAGCTGACAGCAGGCTTTAGCCCGCTGTTGGCTGATTCTGGGTCACAGGAGAACAAAAGTGCACTCCTGAAAGAAAACCAAGTTCAGATGCACTTATGATTAAAGTATAACTAAAGGCAAAACGTTTTTTTGGTTGTGGATAGAGTGGAGAGGGAATAGAACACGTGTCAGTTCTTATTGTTGTCTGTGGTCCCGGTTAAGGAGGTTCACCCTCTCCATTTGTCCTACTTGCCATTATCATTAAAAGTGAAAGTTAAAAAAAAAAAAAAAAAAAAAACTTAATTTGGGGTTGTCCCCAGAAAAGTAATACAGTAGGGGGGAAATCTTCCAATGGGGACACTTGTTCTGGTGACCTGGGGGTCCTCAAGGATTTCCCTTAATTAGCAGGGATATCCTCTCACTTCCTGTTTGGCTATGGGACAAGTAAAGTAAAAGGAAATCTCCGCAATGGGACACAGATGGCAAAAATATACTGTCAGGGGTTATTATTAACCCTCCCTTACTCTATCTAAAATGAAAAACTTTTTTGCCTATTTTAAGTGCTACAGCACTGTTTTTTAATAGAATACAGAATACTTTATTAATCCCAAAGGGAAATTGTTACCTAGTTCTACTTTAAATAATAATGGGCTCAGTCCTAAAGAGAAAAGCAGATTAAAGCATCATCCAAGGTCGGCATTTCCCGGTGTCTGTGCAGCTTCAGACTGTATTCCCAAGGTCCTGACACAGATCAGCCTCTGCTGCAGACCTGCTACAAAGTTAAAAGGATGCAGTCTGAATGCAGGGGGATGAGGAAACAAAGTAAATATTTCCTCCTGTCAGCCGCAGACAGATGACATCATTTCAGCCTAGGCAAAGGAACTCTTTGAAGCACAAGCTTGACTTGGCATCAAAGGTTGGGTTAATCTCCCACCCTTCTTTGCCCCTCCACACAAGTACTACATAATAACAGAAAATTCGTAGCTAACCCAGTAACGGCCATGCCACTTATTCTCCAAAATAGACTCTTTTACACTCACCGATTCTGAAGCTTGCCTTGTGCGTGTTGGACGCTCCAGCTGTTGTAAAGGGGCCATTACTTGCGGCGACATGATGCGGCTTAGGATCTGAGAAGCTAAAAATGACAAAAGAGCTGAATCAACAAAATTGGTACTATATTAAAAGCCAATTCTACCCGAAAATTTTTAGCCTTTGCAGAATTGTTGGAAAGTTGAAGTGCATGCAGCCTTTACCCCAGATATTTTGGAACTACATTTCCCATGATGCTCATGCACTCTGCAGTGTAGTTGAGCATCATGGGAAATGTAGTTCCAAAACATCTGGGGTGCCAAGGTTCGCCTTCACTGCCCCTAGGAGATGCCAGTGGTAAGATACCCCAAACCAGAGTTAACTTTTTCACCCAACTGTAATGGCCATACCAAAGTCAATGTTCTCTAGCTTCCTCAATTGACTCTCCATAATATGGAGTGGATAATTTGGGAGTCCAGTCGTGAATGAGTGACAATATTATGGCATTGCTGGGGGCTCAGAGACACAAATTGCTGTGGAAAAATATTGACAGTATTTTCCAGTACTATGTGCTGACTTTTGGATAGTCTCCTTCAGCAGGTCTCCTTCAGAATGTCTCCAGTTCCCAAACACCCCTGTAGCATGTCTGCACTCTGTGACCATGTTCTGTAATATGAAAATAGGGATCCCTTTCTTGAAGCAAATGGGGAGCGATCCAGTGTATAATAGTAAAATATGAAAGATGATGTTACGCAGAGTACATAGATACCTAACATGTCACGCTTTAAAATTGTGCATGCTCGTGGATTGGCGACAAACTATGGTACTTAAAAATCTCCATAGGAGACGTTTTCACATTTTTTAGGGCAGGTTCACACCAGATGCAGTTCCGTTTTTTCTGCACCAATACAGTCAGTTCCGGTCAGTTTCTGCACCGGAAACTGACCAGAAACTGACTGCACCGGTGTGAACTAGAGCCATTGGAATACATAGAAAATACTGCATGCATTTTTAGTGCAGAAAAAAAGCACACGGAACTGAACAGAACTGCGTCTGGTGTGAACTAGCACTTACAGATGACCTGTTTAGAGTTACATAGGAGGTCTAGTGCTAGAATTACTGCTTACGCTCTAACATTCGTGGCGATACCTCACATGTGCGGTGCAAGCACAGTTTATGTATGCGTTAGTTTCTGCGCGTGAGCACGGAAGGATGGGGGTGCTTTAAACTTTTTTCTTTTTAAACGGTCCCTTTAATTTAATAAAAAATTTTTTTTATCACTTCTATTTCGATTACAAGGATATAAACATCCCTTGTAAAAGAAATAAGGATGACAGGTCCTCTTTACATAGAGCTCTGGGCTCATAAAGACCCCAAATCTCTCCTTTACCTTTAAAAGCAAAAGATCAAAAAAACTAAACAAAAAAACGTATTGTTTACTTCCGCCCTAGATGGAAGTGACGTCATGACAGCGCTCCGGTCCTCCAAGACCATAGTGTATCCAGGTGGATAATACCTTGGTGGGTTTTTTTTTAGAATAAATTGGGTCTTCAAGTAGTGGTAAATGTTAATAGACCTCTCCTAATTTTATTTTTATAAAAAAAAAAAAAAAAAAAGACTGGCCTAAAAAAATATATTTTTTAAAATGTAGCTGTATATTTATTACCATGACCCAACACACCTCTAAATAATTTCACTATTGCTGACATGAGCAGCGATACACATATGTGTATATTTGTTGTTTGTACCTCTAGTAGGGCCAAGAAACAAGTGTTCATTTTGTATTTCTCCTACCTAGAAACACATTGACCCAGACCCTATCAAGCCTTGATTTAGCTATTTCATCTTTCTTTATTCTCCATTCGGAAGAAGTTTTACTGTCACTGTAATAGCCAATCACAGCAATCATGTGATCTTAAAGCAGACCTTCAGCAATTTTTTCAACTTTGAATCTATTAAATCTTCTGCCCTTGTTGTTTTAACTTTAGATAGTAAAACATTTTTTCTTCTGCCAGTAAATACCTTATGCAGCCCACTTACAGATAGGGAAAGGGAGTAACCGCTCCAGGTGGATGTGCTTGGTAATTAGTCTCCTCTCAGGAACCATGGGTGCTGGCAATGCATGGAGCAGAAATAGAAAGAAGTATTTGGATAGCCGCACTCCAAAAAAACGTTTAGTTGTCTTTATTGGTAAAAATAGGATAAAAGCACTACAAGCCATTTTGACTTGTCATTAATGACTAAGCACTAGGGCGAAACGCGTCAGTGGGTGTCCTATTTTTGCTGTGGCTGGTAGTGCTTTTATCCTATTTTTTACCAATAAAGGCAACGAAAAGTTTTTTTGGAGTGGGGCTGTCCAAATACTTTTTTTCTATTTCTTATACAGCCCACTTCCCGTTTCTTGTCTTGAAAAAAAGCCTAGGCTTATGACATCATGCACAGCTCTTACTCTCTGAGAGTTTGCCAGAAAGAGAGGGGGTATGAGTCATAAGAGGTCCAATGAGAGCTTATGATATTCAATACAAAACTCATTAGTTATGTTAGAAATTTAACTTATAAACCATTTGTTGTTAAAGCAGAACTCCAGGCAAACCGCTTTATATAGAGGTGAAATCACTGCGCTCTCCTTCGCAAGTATTAGGTTTTTTAGAAAATTACCTAGAATACTGTTCTTCTGTCTGGCTGTGTTGTTTTCGGGACAGTCCCTGCGCACATGTCCGACATCGCCACATGTGAAGCACCTCTTCTCTCTCAGTTCCCTCTCCTCCTCCTTAATGTCCTTGTCATCATCCTTCTCATTTTCTTTCTTCTTTATCCTAAGAACAGAATACAGAAACTTACCATGCATAAAAAAAAAAAAAAAAAATTGTATTGCATATTGTGGGGGAGGTCACGCGACTCTATGGGCAAACTGACAGGTACAGTCCCCAGTCAAATAAGTACAGAGAAATGAGTCACAGGGCCTAGTGGAATAAAAAGCATATTGCATTTAGCATAGAAACTCAGAAATTCTCAGTGTCACAATGGTTATTAAAGAATCCAAGGTGTGGTGCAGGAAGATTCGTCTACACTTGCGTTTTTACTGCCCCTAAACTGCTCCGTCTTAGGGTGCAAAGACAGCAGCTGGGAGTATACACAAACCACAAAGCATCACGGCCATGGTAAGAAATATACCCCCTGTTGCACTCGGGAGCCACAACTGCCTGCTGTGAATGGAGCCACGCTGCAACCGTGTGCTTTGTAGAGTGGCATTTAGGGAGTTAAAACAGAAGGTAAGGAGACAACATCTCACCACCTCATGGTCTGTCAAACACCTCTGAAAAGCTATCCAAACTTGGATCTTTTTTCAGAGAAGCAGCAGTCCATGCAGCTGATATAAGCAAGCCCCTACTGACAGCTCCCGGTGGCAAGCAAGGGCAGTGAGATATGGGTAGCAGTCTATGCAGGCGCTCAGCAGAGTGGTGGGAGGGGCATCCTTACAGCCGCCTAGAGTACAGAAGTGGCGGTATCCTGGCAGGTCCACATGGAAAGGCCAACAATGCCCTGCCAAGATACCGCCACTTATCCAATGTTGGGTGGCTGTAGGGACATGGCATCCACCACTCTACTGATTGCCTGTACAGACTGCTAACTGCTCTACCCCACAGACTCTGCTGGTCACAGGGACCCGTTAGTAACAATCTGTCTGCAAGAAGCAGCTCAACACATTTTTCAAATACCTGCATTGTAAGCGATACTGAGACTTCGTGTGCTTACATGCTATATGCAATACCCTTTTTTTCAGGTCGCTGTACGGTTACAGATTCCTCTGAAACTTACGATGGAATACAAACTTATGTAACATTGTTCCCCACTTGTGAAAGTGGCTCACTTATACAAACCAAAATAAGGGACACAGGATTGTTGCCAAGAGCAACCACTCACAGTTGGATCCGATTGAGTCCCATGTTGTACACAAACAAATATCGCGCTGGCAGATCAAAAAAATAACAGCTCACAAAAACAATCAGACAAATGGTATACAAATATAAAGAGCTAGATTGCCGTGCTAAAGATAACTAGTGATGATCAAAAGAAGTGCATCTTAAAACATAAACGTGAAAATAAAAAAAATAAAAAAAAGTAATAGTCCCAAATAAGTCCAAACCAGTGAGAGACAGGATGTGAAGGGATCTTTTTAATCCAAAGTTCTTAACACCCAAGTGTACCTCTACCTAAGACAAACAGGACTCTTACCAGAACATGTGGACCATTTACATAGAAAGAGTCACGAAGGCTTTATGAATTAATATTCCATCTGTAGAAGGACCAGCGTCACCACCAAAAATCCACATATAATCAGCAGGATCTTCCATCTAGTATCATGAGATGTTCCACCGGAATATACAAAAGAATCACCGGGGAGACCCAAATAGTGTAAAACTGTATAGGCAATTTATTGATAAATAAACGTCAAGCCACTCCCCCAATTAAAAACAACAAGCACTTAAACAATAAAGTAGCATCCCGGATTCCAATCAGACAGCTTCCTGAGTACAACGAGCCTTGTGACATCACAAGTGTAAGCTACACCCTACACATTTTGTCACATCTGACGTCATCGGGAGCACGCTTATTGTTTAAGCACTATATTAAATGGTAACGCTAATTTAGACACTCAGGATGCCAATCTTATGCAGGTTGATACAGAGCCCACACTTAAATACAGTATTCAATCATTTAAAAAATCTTTATACCTCCTTCGCTTAGGACAGTCCTTCATGTAATGCCCAATCTTTCCACACACTCGACAGCATCTGTCATTAGGAGCCAGCTCCCCATCTGTTAGGACTTTGGAATCAAAGAAATATTCCTGTGGGCAAAATCATTTATTGAGTATTAAAAAAAAAAGTAGCACAATATTTGGATAGTCAGAGGGTACCAAATTCTGTCTTAAAACAAACAGGAAAATGTATAGTTATAGTAGATAAAAAGCTGCACAGAATTAGTATTTTTTACAAAAATTATGAAGATTCTAGTGTTCTTGTCCGAGCAGTTAGTTGCTGGTCTTTTTCTGATGACATTATCACAGGGCAAAAATAGGATGGGCCCACAGACAAAAAGGTGGTTGGGGAGTTCATCAGAGAGGCAGAAGGCAAGTTTAGGCAGAGGGGTGCCTGGCATGGCAGGGAGAACCTGCATGCAGTGCCCCAGCTCCCATTTCTGACCCCTATCTATTGCCAGCAGAACTGACATGGTGACATTAACCACCTAGCCCTGCAGAGGCAGTGGGGAGGAGAGTGGAAATGGGGACAATGCATGATAGAGGACACCTTTTTTTTTTATATGAGTGCTATGCAGCACTATGGCACCAGGGGATAAAATGAAGACACGTGGAACAAATATGAGGATATTTAAATGGTTAACTAGAAATGTATTGTCCCTAAAGTTCAGATTTAACCACTTCCCTCAAATGTACCCATATGTCCTTGAGTTTCAGCTGCAGTCATGACCTCAGCATCAATCTTTTCAACCGGTGATGCTGAATAAAGTAAAAACAATTCAAATGAGTGACTAAATAGCGACTCAAATCTCTTTTACATGTGGCAGGGGGATCCTCCCGCCGCCTTCTCGGGCTCCACCATCCCCCGTTAGTTTACCATAGAGATGACCGAGGACTGGAACTTCCCCGATCATCTCTATGGTCTAAGAAACCGGAAGCAACAATTATTTTGTCACTTCCAGTTTCGGTCTAATGTAAACAGGCCATTGCCGGCCTGTGAAAGCATCAGATCAAACTAATATTGGTTTGATCAGTTGTTTTAAGGGCAGAAGAGATCTGGGGTCTAATAGACCCCAGATGTATCAGTAAAGAGGGCCTGTCACTGCCCATGCTATCACAAGGGATGTTGTTCATCCCTTGTGATAGCAATAAAAAGTGATAAAAAATAAATAGAGAGTGTAAAAATAAGAGATTGAAAAAAATAAAAAAAATAAGCCCCTGCCCCCCTGTGTTAGCGCGTAAAGGCGAATGCATACATAGGTTGTGCACGCATATCTAAATGGTGCTAACACATGTGAGGTATCAGTATAAGTCACCGCAAACCTTATAGCGAGAGCACAATAGTTCTAGTTCCAGACCTCCTGTGTAACTCTAAACTGGTAACCTATAAATGCTTTTAAAGTGTCGCCTACGGAGAATTTTAGGTACCTTAATTTGACGCCATTCCACAAGTGTGTGCAATTTTAACCAGTTCCGGACTGCCCACCGTCATTATACGTCCTCTGTTTGAAGAGGAATACCGTTGTTATGGTAGCAGCTAGCTACCATAACCCCAGTATCCTCTCCAAGAGCAGGCGGTCCGCTACCAGATAAAAGTGGTCTCTGCAGCAGGTACGCCGCAAGCTCACTTTTATCGGTGGCGGGAGAGGGGCCCCTCCCGCCGCTCTCCGGTGCCCTCCGCCGCTTCCCGGAGCCGTCAGCAGCGGCGGAGGCAATCCGATCCTCTCCCTTGCTGTGTATGGAGACGAGTGAGGGGAAGATGGCCCGACCCATTACATTCCTTGTAATTGGAATAAAAGTGACCCAATTTATTTATTTTTTTAAAAAACGTTTTAAGATTAATAAAATAAAGTAAAATAAATAAGAATTTTTAATTTTTTTTTTTAAAGTGCCCCGTCGAGCTCACGCGCAGAAGTGAACACATACGTGAGCAGCGCCCGCATATGAAAATGGTGTTCAAACCACACATATGAGGTATCGCCGCGATCGTCTGAGCGAGAGCAATAATTTGATCCCTAGACCTCCTCTAACTCAAAACATGCAACCTGTAGAATTTTTTAAACGTCGCCTATGGAGATTTTTAAGGGTAAAAGTTGGGCGCAATTTTGAAGCGTGACATGTTGGGTATCAATTTACTCGGCGTAACATTATCTTTCACAGTATAAAAAAAAATTGGGCTAACTTTACTGGTGTCTTATTTTTTTAATCCAAAAAAATAGGATTTTTATAACAGCTTACCTGTAAAATCCTTTTCTTGGAGTACATCACGGGACACAGAGCGACATAGTCATTACTAATGGGTTATATAGTTACCGTCAGGTGCTGGCACTGGCAACTTCCAAAACCGGAAGTACCCTCCCCTATATAAGCCCCTCCCATCCGGGAGCACCTCAGTTTTGTAGCAAAGCAATAAGTGTCCCCAAAGAGGGGCGGGAGCTCTGTGTCCCGTGATGTACTCCAAGAAAAGGATTTTACAGGTAAGCTGTTATAAAAATCCTATTTTCTTTCTCGTACATCACGGGACACAGAGCGACATAGTCATTACTAATGGGATGTCCTAAAGCAATGCCAAATGAGGGGGGGGATACACCATATATAAGCTGAGCGCTATCAGACATGAGGATCTTTTGCGGCCTGCAACACACTGCGCCCAAAGGCGACATCCTCCTGACTTCTAACGTCCACCTGGTAGAACCTAGTAAACGTGTGTACCGAAGACCATGTTGCGGCCTTACAGATTTGAGCCAGGGAGGCCTGGTGATGCACTGCCCATGAAGTTCCAACTGCTCTCGTGGAGTGCGCCCTAACTTTGAACGGAGGCGGTCTACTTCTCAAGCTATAGGCTTGTATTATGACCTGTCGAATCCACTTGGCTAAAGTAGATTTTGACGCTGCCTGACCCTTTCTGGGGCCTTCCGGCAGAATAAACAAAGTATCCGTTCTGCGAATCTGAGCAGTGGCTTTTAGATAAGCTTTAACTGCTCTTACTACATCCAAAGAATGCAATAACTTTTCCTCTACCGAAGTAGGCTTGGGGAAAAAAGAAGGAAGAACCACATCTTGGTTCAAATGAAAACTCGATACCACCTTAGGAAGAAAGGCTGGATGAGGACGTAACACTACTCTGTCCTTATGGATAACCAGATATGGCTCCTTACAGGACATAGCTGCTAATTCCGATACTCTTTTAGCCGAACAAATGGCTACTAGAAAAATCAATTTCCTGGTGAGAAGCACCAAGGAAATATGCTGTAATGGTTCAAATGGTTGTTTCTGTAGAACCGACAGAACCAAGTTTAGATCCCATGGACATATGGGAATATTAACCGGAGGACTAATACGCATCACTCCTTGTATAAAGGCTTTGACTAGTGAATGCGAAGCCAAGGGCCTTTGAAAAAATATTGACAAGGCCGAAATCTGACCTTTGATAGTACTCAAGGCAAGCTTCCTATCTACAGCCCATTGTAGGAAGTCCAGAATCCTACCTATTACGTATTTACGTGGATGCCATTTCTTGGCCTCACACCAGGCGATGTACGCCTTCCAGATTCTATAGTAGATCTGCCTGGATACCGGCTTCCTGGCATTGATCATGGTAGATACCACAGCATTAGAGAGCCCTCTCTTTTTTAGAATGTGGGCTTCAATAGCCAGGCCGTCAAACCTAGGGCTGGTAAGGAAGGGTGGTATATCGGTCCCTGCGAAAGCAGGTCCGGACGATGTGGGAGGGTCCAAGGACTCCCCACAGACATTTTTACAATCTCCGCGTACCATGCTCTTCGGGGCCACGCTGGAGCCACCAGAATCACTGGTTTCTTTTCTACCCTGATTCTGCGGAGTAATCGAGGTAACAATTGTGGCGGTGGGAATGCATATATCAGCTTGAACTGATCCCAAGGGAACACTAGGGCATCCGAGCCGCACGCTAGGGGATCCCTTGCCCAAGAGACAAACCTGTCCACTTTTGTGTTGAATCTGGATGCTAGCAGATCTACATCCGGTGTTCCCCACCGCTGACATATTGTCCGGAAAACCTCGGGATGAAGGGACCATTCCCCTGGGCATAATTGTTGGCGACTTAGAAAGTCCGCCTTCCAATTCTCCACCCCTGGAATGAATACCGCAGATATGGCTGGGACATATCTTTCTGCCCATCTCAGGATGTAATTTACTTCCCTTTGGGCTGCACGACTCCTGGTGCCCCCCTGACGATTGATATATGCCACTGCTGTGGCATTGTCTGACTGAACTCTGACAGGGGACCCTTGGAGTTTGGATGTCCATGCTACTAGGGCATACCGGGCTGCTCGTATCTCTAAGAGATTGATGGGCAGGGCCTTTTCCGCATCCGACCATCTGCCCTGGAGAGACCATTGCTCCAGTACTGCTCCCCAGCCTATAAGGCTGGCATCTGTAGTGACCACCTTCCAGGAAATCGGACTGAAGGATTTCCCTCTTTCCAGATTCTGGGGAACCAACCACCAACGGAGGCTCCTGCGAACGGAAGGGGACAAGGACATTGGTAAGTCCAGAGCCTGAACTTTTTTGTTCCAGGCTGACAGTATGGCCCTTTGCAACTTCCTTGAATGGAATTGACCGTAGGGTACTGCTTCGAATGATGACACCATTTTTCCCAGCAGCCTCATGCACAGGCGTATGGATGGCTGTCTTTTTGAACCCACTAAGTGGATCAAATCTCTCAAAGACGACCCCTTTTCTTGAGGCAAGAAAATCTTTTTCTGGTCTGAATCCAGCCTTAGCCCCAAGTATTCCAGACTTTTGACTGGTTTTAGGGCTGACTTGTCTCGGTTGATAATCCAACCGTGATATTCCAGATACTTGATTGTCTCGTGAACAACCACTTCTAGTTTTTCCACTGAGTGGTCTATCAGCAACAAGTCGTCTAGATATGCCATTATCGTTACACCTCGTGTTCTTAGATTGGCCAATAATGGGGCCAGAATTTTTGTGAACACTCTTGGTGCTGTGGCCAGACCGAAGGGTAAGGCTCTGAACTGAAAATGGCGCCCTTCTACCGCAAAGCGTAGAAATTTTTGGTGGGCTGGAAAGATGGGGATGTGCAAATAAGCATCTTTGATGTCGATCGAGGCTAACCATTCCTCCCCTTGTAGGGCAGTGGCTACCGATCGGATCGACTCCATCCGGAAAGTCCTGATATGTAGGAATTTGTTTAGCCCTTTTAGATTTAATATGGGCCTCACGTCCCCGTTTGGCTTCGGAACTGTAAAGAGGTTTGAGTAAAACCCGAACCCCCATTCTTCCAGGGGAACCTCTATAATTACTGCTTGAAGCAATAATTGTTCCAGTGCCAACAGGAGGGATCCTCTCTTCTGGGGATCCCTTGGCACGTTTGACCTTATAAAGCGGGAAGGAGGGGAGTTTTTTAACTCCAATTTGTATCCCAGATTTACTGCGGAGAGCACCCATCTGTCTCGGATCGTGTCCCGCCAGGTTTCTGTGAACAACTGAAGTCTTCCCCCCACCCGATTGGGTGGGGGCAACCCTTCATGCATTTGACTTTGGGGGAGGTTTTGTACCTCTCCTGCTCCAGGGCTTCTTGTTACCCTGTAACTGTCCCTGATTTTTACCTCCGGGATTTGACCGGGGAGGCCGTCGGAACTGTTTCACAGCCGATGTCCTAGGGACTGGAGAAGCCGGCCTCTTAAAGGAGGGACCTCTAACTCTATTTTTAACCGGCAAAAGTGTACTTTTACCGCTGGAAATTCTCTGGATATACTTGTCCAGGTCTTCCCCGAATAAGCGCTCCCCATGAAATGGGAAGCTGACCAGCAATTTTTTACAGGGAGCTTCAGCAGACCAGTTTTTGAGCCATAGAAGCCTGCGCATATGTACTACAGACAGCGTAAGGCGGGAGGCCTGATGGATTGAATCCTTTATAGCGTCCACCGCAAAGCATAAGGCTCTAGGTAGATCAGCTAGGGCAAGAGCCTGCTGATCCGGCAAGTCTCTTAAGACCTGTTTCAACTGATCCTTCACTGCTTGGCATACCCCTATAGCTACCACTGCTGGTTGTGTCACCAATCCTGCTGTAGAAAAAGCAGATTTCAATAATGACTCCAATTTTTTATCTATTGGGTCCTTGAACATTTGGACATTTTCCACCGGACATGTCAGTGATTTATTCACACAAGAGATGGCTGCGTCCACTGTAGGGACCTTCCATTTTCTGATGAACTTATCCTCCATGGGATAGACCACCGGAAATCTCTTGGGGGGAGTAAATATTTTGTCAGGATGCTCCCAATCCTGGTAAATGAGCCCCTCCAGTAAAGGATGGATCGGAAAGGAACAAACAGTCTGGGGAGCTTTTAGCGACCCCAATGAGGAGACAGAAGTGGAGGATGGCTCCGCAAGTGGCATTTTAAATGCTGATCGGACCATATTAGTCAGGGACTGAACCCATAACCTCTCAGCATGTGATGCTGAGAACGGCTCTTCCACTGTTGATTCCTCTACAACCGAATCAACCTCATCCTGATCCCCCTCAGGTAGGTCGACCTCTGTATGGGACTGTTGCTCTGTTAACAGGCACTCTGAGGGAGGAGACGGAGATCGAGCGCTTTTCTCCTGTGACAGGGAAGCAGCGATTAATGCTGACAATCTCTCTTCCAGTCCTCCCAGAGCTTAGGAAAAAACCTCCTCTGTTACATACACAGGAGCAGGTGAACTGAGGACAGCCACAGTACCAGGTACTCCTGGGGGTGCCCTACGGTCACTAACCTCTGATTCTTCAGGGGAGACTGGTGCAGCCAAAGCATGCCCAAGATCCTCAGAGCCCGATGGAGACCCCCTATTCCTCCTGGAATTTCTAGTCCCGGAGTTTTTAGACGGCATATTCCTAAGCCACAAAGCTGAGGTATTCCAGCCGAAATACACCAGTTACTGATAATAGTCTAGCATAAATGCTGCTATAATAAACAGTTGGTGTCTACTAATGTGCCTTTCTAGGGGATGCCTGTATCAACCGCTTGCTGTATGCCTTTAAATGTTGCCAGCTCTGTCTCTGTACTTCATAGCCAGCTTACTACAATATTGTGGCTTTTAAAAACCTGCTGGGACGCCCGCACATGCGCAGAAGCGCTGCGGCGCGCACAGAGCGTCATCCCCCAGGCTCCGCCCCCTTTTCCGGCTCACCTCTATATATAGAGGCGCGTGCACGCGCACGCGCGCGGCCACGTGCGCCCTCGGCGCTAATTTCAAACATGGAAACCAGGGACAGGAGCCAGGGCCCCTCTTTGCCGCAGGCCGGGGGATGGACGAGCACTGCAACATGGCAGAGGAAGCAGTTTCCTATAGGAGAACTCACCAACTGCCTGGACTTTGCTCTCTGAGAAGAAACTAGTCCACATGACAAGAAAACATTCCACAGCGGCCTCTAGTGGACAAACACAGGTACCGCAGTCTAATATACTAAATATATATAAAAAAAAATTTTTTTTTTTTTCTTGACCACCATTAAAAATTATTACATTTTTTTAGTAGTTACAGGCATGCACAGAATCTTGCGGGAATACCATTAGGTAACAGACAGAAAGACAAATTAGGCTTGGGGGTCCCCCAATAGAACCAAGTTCCTGGGGGCCCCCACTTACCTGTTCCTCGCCGCAGGACTTTGTTTGGTCCACAAAAGCCCAAACTTCACCTATCACGGCAGGCATTGTAATCAAACCTTCAGGGACCGGGTTCCCAAGGATTCCACTCCCCTGGACCTGTATAGCACCCTGCACAGAAAACATCTTGGTCGTGGGTATGACCAGAGCTCTGGATCCCAGGGTCCAGCTCTCCTAAGAGAAGCATTACAGGCAAAACCTTGCTCTTCTCTTTGCAAGGCCCGGGTACCGACCATTTAGCTATGAAGCTTTTTTGGTCGGATCCGGAATAGCTTACTGAGGCCCAAAAGAACCTGTACGCAAGCTCAGTGAAAAACACATGTTTCTTCTTGGCCAACACCTTAGACACTGGCAAAAAACTGAGGTGCTCCCGGATGGGAGGGGCTTATATAGGGGAGGGTACTTCCGGTTTTGGAAGTTGCCAGTGCCAGCACCTGACGGTAACTATATAACCCATTAGTAATGACTATGTCGCTCTGTGTCCCGTGATGTACGAGAAAGAAAGTGTTTTTTTTTTCTAAAAAAAGTGTGCTTGCAAGACTGCTGCACAAATACGGTGTGACAAAATGTATTTCAATGACCGCCATTTTATTCTCTAGGGCAGGGGTGTCAAACTCAATTTCATCGCGGGCCGCATCGGCATTATTCTTTTTTTTCAAAAGGGCCGGTTGTATCTGTAAGATTAGATGTCCAGCGCATCCCCTCATCTTACATTAGATGTCAAGAGCCACCCCACCATCAGAAATTGAGTCCCCCACTCTCCCTTACATTACAGTGCACCCACTTTCCTTATGCTGCTGCTGGGAAGAAGCTGGATGCATTGCTTAAAAGCAGAAAGCAAGGGTCTGAAGGAGGACCAGAGGAGGGCTGGAGCTCTCCTGCAGCTGCAGGAGAGGTGCGAGGGTCACATGAAATGGCCTGAAGGGCCTGATTCGGCCCGCGGGCCTTGAGTTTGACATCTGTGCTCTAGGGTGTTAGAAAAAAAAATGTATAATGTTTGGGAGTTCCAAGTCATTTTCTAGCAAAAAAAAACAACTTGTTTTTAACTTGTAAACACAGAGTCTGAAAAACAGGCTCGGTCCTTAAGTGGTTAAAGTGTGACATGTTCGGTATCTATTTACTCAGCGTGACATAATATTTAATATTTTACCAAACATTCGGGTATTATATTCTGTTTTCGTGCATTAAAATTCATTAATGTGTATTTTTTCTCAAAAAATTGCGTTTGCAAAACCACTGTACAAATACCGTGTGACATAAAAAATTGCAACACCCACCATTTTATTCTCTGGAGCCTCTGCTTGAAAAATTAATTTAATGTTTGGGGCTTCTAAGTAATTTACTAGCCCAAAAAAATAGGATTTTTATAACAGCTTACCTGTAAAATCCTTTTCTTGGAGTACATCACGGGACACAGAGCGACATAGTCATTACTAATGGGTTATATAGATACCTTCAGGTGCTGGCACTGGCAACTTCCAAAACCGGAAGTACCCTCCCCTATATAAGCCCCTCCCATCCGGGAGCACCTCAGTTTTGTAGCAAAGCAATAAGTGTCCCCAAAGAGGGGTGGGAGCTCTGTGTCCCGTGATGTACTCCAAGAAAAGGATTTTACAGGTAAGCTGTTATAAAAATCCTATTTTCTTTCTCGTACATCACGGGACACAGAGCGACATAGTCATTACTAATGGGATGTCCTAAAGCAATGCCAAATGAGGGGGGGGATACACCATATATAAGCTGAGCGCTATCAGACATGAGGATCTTTTGCGGCCTGCAACACACTGCGCCCAAAGGCGACATCCTCCTGACTTCTAACGTCCACCTGGTAGGACCTAGTAAACGTGTGTACTGAAGACCACGTTGCGGCCTTACAGATTTGAGCCAGGGAGGCCTGGTGATGCACTGCCCATGAAGTTCCAACTGCTCTCGTGGAGTGCGCCCTAACTTTGAACGGAGGCGGTCTCCTTCTCAAGCCATAGGCTTGCATTATGACCTGTCGAATCCACTTGGCTAAAGTAGATTTTGACGCTGCCTGACCCCTTCTGGGGCCTTCCGGCAGAATAAACAAAGTACCCGTTCTGCGAATCTGAGCAGTGGCTTTTAGATAAGCTTTAACTGCTCTTACTACATCCAAAGAATGCAATAACTTTTCCTCTACCGAACTAGGTTTGGGGAAAAAAGAAGGAAGAACCACATCTTGGTTCAAATGAAACCTTGATACCACCTTAGGAAGAAAGGCTGGATGAGGACGTAACACTACTCTGTCCTTATGGATAACCAGATATGGCTCTTTACAGGACATAGCTGCTAATTCCACTCTTTTAGCCGAACAAATGGCTACTAGAAAAAACAATTTCCTGGTGAGAAGAACCAAGGAAATATGCTGTAATGGTTCAAATAGTTGTTTCTGTAGAACCGACAGAACCAGGTTTAGATCCCATGGACATATGGGAATATTAACCGGAGGACTAATACGCATCACTCCTTGTATAAAGGCTTTGCTAGTGAATGCGAAGCCAAGGGCCTTTGAAAAAATATTGAAAAGGCCGAAATCTGACCCTTGATAGTACTCAAGGCAAGCTTCCTATCTACAGCCCACTGTAGGAAGTCCAGAATCCTACCTATTACGTACTTACGTGGATGCCATTTCCTGGCCTCACACCACGCGATGTACGCCTTCCAGATTCTATAGTAGATCTGCCTGGATACCGGCTTCCTGGCATTGATCATGGTAGATACCACAGGATTAGAGAGCCCTCTCTTTTTTAGAATGTGGGCTTCAATAGCCAGGCCGTCAAACCTAGGGCTGGTAAGGAAGGGTGGTATATCGGTCCTTGCGAAAGCAGGTCCGGACGACGTGGGAGAGTCCAAGGACTCCCCACTGACATTTTACAATCTCCGCGTACCACGCTCTTCGGGGCCATGCTGGAGCCACCAGAATCACTGGTTTCTTTTCTACCCTGATTCTGCGGAGTAATCGAGGTAACAATTGTGGCGGTGGGAATGCATATATCAGCTTGAACCGATCCCAAGGGAACACTAGGGCATCCGAGCCGTAAGCTAGGGGATCCCTTGTCCGAGAGACAAACCTGTCCACCTTTGCGTTGAATCTGGATGCTAGAAGATCTACATCCGGTGTTCCCCACCGCTGACATATTGTCCAGAAAACCTCGGGGTGAAGGGACCATTCCCCTGGGCATAATTGCTGGCGACTTAGAAAGTCCGCCTTCCAATTCTCCACTCCTGGAATGAATACCGCAGATATGGCTGGGACATATCTTTCTGCCCATTTCAGGATGTAATTTACTTCCCTCTGGGCTGCATGACTCCTGGTGCCACCCTGATGATTAATATATGCCACTGCTGTGGCATTGTCTGATTGAATTCTGACAGGGGACCCTTGGAGTTTGGATGTCCATGCTACTAGGGCATACCGGGCTGCTCGTATCTCTAAGAGATTGATGGGCAGGGCCTTTTCTTCATCCGACCATCTGCCCTGGAGAGACCATTGCTCCAGTACTGCTCCCCAGCCTATAAGGCTGGCATCTGTAGTGACCACCTTCTAAGAAATCGGACTGAAGGATTTCCCTTTTTCCAGATTCTGGAGAACCAACCACCAACGGAGGCTCTCGCGAACGGAAGGGGACAAGGACATTGTAAGTCTAGGGCCTGAACTTTTTTGTTCCAGGCTGACAGTATGGCCCTTTGCAAATTCCTTGAATGGAATTGACCGTAGGGTACTGCTTCGAATGATGCCACCATTTTTCCCAGCAGCCTCATGCACAGGCGTATGGACGGCTGTCTTTTTTGTACCCACTAAGTGGATCAAATCTTTCAAAGACAACACCTTTCCTCGAGGCAAGAATATTTTTCTCTGGCCTGAATCCAACCTTAGCCCCAAGTATTCCAGACTTTTGACTGGTTTTTAGGGCTGACTTGTCTCGGTTGATAATCCAACCGTGAGATTCCAGATACTTGATTGTCTTGTGAACGACCACGTCTAGTTTTTTCACTGAGTGGTCTATCAGCAACAAGTCATCTAGATAGGCCATTATCATTACACCTTGTGTTCTTAGATTGGCCAATAAAGGGCCAGAATTTTTGTAAACACTCGTGGTGCTGTGGCCAGACCGAAGGGTAAGGCTCTGAACTGAAAATGGCGCCCTTCTACTGCAAAGCGTAGAAATTTTTGGTGGACTGGAAAGATGGGAATGTGCAAATAAGCATCTTTGATGTCGATCGCGGCTAACCAATCCTCCCCTTGTAGGGCAATGGCCACCGATCGGATCGACTCCATCGTTTGCTTCGGGACTGTAAAGAGGTTTGAGTAAAACCCGAACCCCCATTCTTCCAGGGGAACCTCCATAATTACTCCTTGGAGCAATAGTTGTTCTAGTGCCAACAGGAGGAACTCTCTCTTCCGGGGATCCCTTGGCACGTTTGACCTCAAAAATGGGAAGGAGGAGAGTCTTTTAACTCCAATCTGTATCCCAAACATACTGCGGAGAGCACCTATCTGTTTTGATCGTGTCCCGCCAGGTCTCTTGCGAACAACTGGAGTCCTCCCCCCACCCGACTGAGTGGGGGCAACCCTTCAATGAATTTAACTTTGGGGGAGGTTTTGTACCTCCCCTGACCCAGGGTTTCTCATTACCCTGTGATTGTCCCTGTTTTTTACCCCCGGGAATTGACCGAGGAGGCCGTCGGAACTGTTACACAGCCGATGCCCCAGGGACTGGAGAAGCAGGCCTCTTAAAGAGGGACCTCTAACTCTGTTTTTAACCGGCAAGAGTGTATTTTTACCGCTGGAAATTTTCTGGATATATTTGTCCAGGTCTTCCCTGAATAAGCGTTCACCATGAAATGGGACGCTAACCAGCCATTCTTTACAGGGAGCTTCAGCAGACCAGTTTTTGAGCCATAGAAGCCTACGCATATGTACTACAGACAGCGTAAGGCGGGAGGCCTGATGGATTGAATCCTTTATGGCGTCAACCGCAAAGCCTAAGGCTCTAGGTAGATCAGCTAGGGCAGGGGCCTGCTGATCTGTCAAGTCCCTCAAGACCTGTTTCAACTGATCCTTCACTGCTTAGCAGACCCCACTGCTGGTTGTGTCACCAAGCTTGCTGTAGAAAAAAGCAGATTTTCATAAGGACTCCAATCTTTTATCTATTGGGTTCTTGAACATTTGGACATTATCCACTGGACATGTCAGTGATTTATACACACAAGAGATGGCTGCGTCCACTGTAGGGACCTTCCATTTTTTGATGAACTTCTCCTCCATGGGATAGACCACCGGAAATCTCTTGGGGGGAATAAATATTTTCTCAGGATGTTCCCAATCCTGGTAAATGAGCCCTTTCAGTAAAGGGTGAAGTGGAAAAGAACAGACAGTCTGGGGGCTTCTAGCGACCCCAACGAGGATACAGTAGTGGTTGATGGTTCCACAAGGTGCATTTTTAAATGCTGATCGGACCATGTTAGTCAGAGACTGAACCCATAATCTTTCAGCTTGAGATGCTGAGAAAAGGTTCCTCCACTGTTGATTCCTCTATAACAGAATCAACCTCATCCTGATCCCCTTCAGGCAGGTCGATCCCTGTATGGGACTGTTGCTCTGCTAACAGGCACTCTGAAGGAGGAGACGGAGATCGGGCGTGCTTTCCCTGACAGGGAGGCAGCGATCAATGTTGACAATCTCTCTCTAATCCTCCCAGAGCTGAGGAAAAAACCTCCTCTATTACATACACAGGAGCAGGTGAACTGAGGACAGCCACAGTACCAAGTACCCCTGCGGGGTCTCTACGGTCACTTACCTCTGAACTTCAGGGGAGACTGGTGCAGCAGAAGCATGCCCAAGATCCTCAGAGCCCGATGAGACCCCCTTCGCTTCCTGGAAGATTCAGTTCCGGAGCTTCTGGACGGCATATTCCTAAGCCTAAAGCTGAGCTATTCCAGCCGTAATACACCACTTTTACTGAGAATAGTCTAGCAAAATTGCTGCTATATAACAGTTGGTGTCTACTAAAGTGCCTTTCTAGGGGATGCCTGCATCAACCGCCTCTGTGTGCCTTTTTACTGTTGCTAGCTCTGTCTGTGCACTTCAATAGCCAGCTATGATTGTGCTTTAAAACACGCTGGACGCCCGCACATGCGCAGTAGCGCCGCGGCGCACACCGAGCGTCATCCACCCGCACGTCATCCACGGGCACGTGCGCCTTCGGCGCCTTTTTTGAAAAAAATAAGGAGCTAGATGGGAGCCAGGGTCTCTGCCGCAGGGCCGGGGGATGGATGAGCGCAGCAACAGGGCAGAGGAGACAGCTTCCCAGCAGAGAACTTACCAACTGCCTGGATTTGATTTTGGAAGAAAAAAATCCACATTACAAGAAAAAGAACCATAGCGGCCTCTAGTGTCTAACACAGGTACCGCGGTCTTACATTTTTTTTTTTTTTTCTTGCCTACTATTAAAATTTTTACATTTTCTCAGTAGTAACAGGCATACACAGAATATTAGCGGGAATACCTTAGGTAACAGGCAGAAAGACAAAATAGGCTTGGGGGTCCCTCAATAGAACCAAGTTCCTGAGGGCCCCCACTTACCTTTTCCTTGCCGCAGGACTCTGTTTGGTCCACAGAAGCCCAAACTTCACCTATCACGGCAGGCATTGTAATTAAACCTTCAGGGACCGGGTTCCCAAGGATTCCACTCCCCTGGACCTGTATAGCACCCTGCACAGAAAACATCTTGGTCGTGGGTATGACCAGAGTTCTGGATCCCAGGGTCCAGCCCTCCTAAGAGAGGCATTACAGGCAAAACCTTGCTCTTCTCTTGCAAGGCCCGGGTACCGACCGTTTAGCTATGAAGCTTTTTTGGTCGGATCCGGAATAGCTTACTGAGGCCCACAAGAACCTGTACGCAAGCTCAGTGAAAAACACATGTTACTTCTTGGCCAACACCTTAGACACTGGCAAAAAACTGAGGTGCTCCCGGATGGGAGGGGCTTATATAGGGGAGGGTACTTCCGGTTTTGGAAGTTGCCAGTGCCAGCACCTGAAGGTATCTATATAACCCATTAGTAATGACTATGTCGCTCTGTGTCCCGTGATGTACGAGAAAGAAAGCTGATTTTTAAATTTATGCAAGTAGTGTCAAGCCTAGTACACACGGCCGGGATTCTTGTCAGGAAAAAAAACGTCCGTTTTCCTGACGAGATTCCTGGCAAGCTTTCTTGCCGGCCGAGTGTACACACTGTGACAGCAGGAAGGTAAAGTCACCTGGTTGCATCCAGGGGGGTAGATATATTTCGCCCAGATTCAGGCTTTACGCCGACTTATACAACTAGGTGGAGAGTTGTATAAGCCCAGCTAAGGCTAGTGGGCTCATGGATGACTCATACCTCTAGGGAGAGTGTGGGGCGTCGTACAGACAGGGAGTTGAAGAGACCAGCTGAAGCTTGTCAGCTCATTTAGGCCTCTATAAGAACTCCCAGCTTCATTAGATGTTAGCTCATGCCTGGAACCAGACCTGTGTGGACTGTCTAGGGAGAGTGAACCCCTGTGCGGTGAGACAAAGCCTGTGTGGCTATTTGCTTGGACATTTAAAACCAGGGACTTAGGGACTAGGACAGCACTAGGCTGATCCCAGTTGTTAGTTAGGAAACCTGTATGTTTAGTCAGAGGTCAACTTGACCAGGATTTATTTTGTTTATGTTTCTTTTGCTTTGCTGTGTTTTTGTCACTGTAAATAGAAAATAAACCGCACCTTTTTGATTTTGAAAACCACAAGCTCCGTCTGCTGGGCCTGTTTTTGTGTGGGGAGCCCATCTCGGGGGTCACCCACACCCGCTGCCGAGCTAACCCCCTCACAGTTGGTGGAGAACCAGTGGCAGTTTTTTTTAAGCCAGCATGGAGGAGATACTGAAACAGCTGGCTCTAGCAAATGCCAATCAACAGCAGACAAATGCAGGTTTGCAAAGGAGCCTTGCAGCCCAGCAGCAAGCTCATCAACAGAGCCTTGCAGCCCAGCAGCAAGCTCACCAACAGAGTCTGGAAGCTCAGCAACAAGCCCTGCAGCAATCTGAGGCCCGCTTCATAGACCTGTTACAGAAGCAAGAGCAGAGACTACAACAAATGGAAGCAGTAGTGCAGCAACGTCCGCAGACCAGTGAGGGAAGCCGTCCCACTAATACCGCGTCCTTTGGGGTGAGTCGTTTATTGACAAAAATGACTGGAGAGGATGATCCAGAGGTATTTTTGACCACATTTGAAAGGACTGCTGAAAGAGAAAAGTGGCCTGAGGAGCAGTGGGCTGGACTGGTGGCTCCTCTGTTAACTGGTGAATCGCAGAAGGCTTACTATGACCTAGAGCATGACCAAGCAAAAGACTATGTGATGCTAAAAGCTGAAATATTGGCAAGGCTGGGTGTCACCCTGGCTGTCCGGGCTCAGCGTGTGCATAACTGGACTTTCCAGCTTGGAAAACCCCCCAGGTCTCAAATGTATGATCTCATTCACCTGAGCAGAAAGTGGCTACAGCCAGAGACTTTGTCCGCACCAAAGATTGTGGAACGTGTTGTAATGGATCGGTTTTTGAGAGCTCTTCCTACTGCCATCCAAAAGTGGGTAAGCCATGGAGACCCAGAGACGGCCGATGGTCTTGTGGATCGTGTGGAGAAATACTTGGCTACAGAGAACCTGACGGCCTCTTCCAGAGACACTCGGACTTTCCACCCTAAGACCAGACCATCCCCAGGGGCGGATAATAGGATTTTTATAACAGCTTACCTGTAAAATCCTTTTCTTGGAGTACATCACGGGACACAGAGCGACATAGTCATTACTAATGGGTTATATAGTTACCGTCAGGTGCTGGCACTGGCAACTTCCAAAACCGGAAGTACCCTCCCCTATATAAGCCCCTCCCATCCGGGAGCACCTCAGTTTTGTAGCAAAGCAATAAGTGTCCCCAAAGAGGGGCGGGAGCTCTGTGTCCCGTGATGTACTCCAAGAAAAGGATTTTACAGGTAAGCTGTTATAAAAATCCTATTTTCTTTCTCGTACATCACGGGACACAGAGCGACATAGTCATTACTAATGGGATGTCCTAAAGCAATGCCCAATGAGGGGGGGGATACACCATATATAAGCTGAGCGCTATCAGACATGAGGATCTTTTGCGGCCTGCAACACACTGCGCCCAAAGGCGATATCCTCCTGACTTCTAACGTCCACCTGGTAGAACCTAGTAAACGTGTGTACTGAAGACCATGTTGCGGCCTTACAGACTTGAGCCAGGGAGGCCTGGTGATGCACTGCCCATGAAGTTCCAACTGCTCTCGTGGAGTGCGCCCTAACTTTGAACGGAGGCGGTCTACTTCTCAAGCTATAGGCTTGTATTATGACCTGTCGAATCCACTTGGCTAAAGTAGATTTTGACGCTGCCTGACCCTTTCTGGGGCCTTCCGGCAGAATAAACAAAGTATCCGTTCTGCGAATCTGAGCAGTGGCTTTTAGATAAGCTTTAACTGCTCTTACTACATCCAAAGAATGCAATAACTTTTCCTCTACCGAAGTAGGCTTGGGGAAAAAAGAAGGAAGAACCACATCTTGGTTCAAATGAAAACTCGATACCACCTTAGGAAGAAAGGCTGGATGAGGACGTAACACTACTCTGTCCTTATGGATAACCAGATATGGCTCCTTACAGGACATAGCTGCTAATTCCGATACTCTTTTAGCCGAACAAATGGCTACTAGAAAAATCAATTTCCTGGTGAGAAGCACTAAGGAAATATGCTGTAATGGTTCAAATGGTTGTTTCTGTAGAACCGACAGAACCAAGTTTAGATCCCATGGACATATGGGAATATTAACCGGAGGACTAATACGCATCACTCCTTGTATAAAGGCTTTGACTAGTGAATGCGAAGCCAAGGGCCTTTGAAAAAATATTGACAAGGCCGAAATCTGACCTTTGATAGTACTCAAGGCAAGCTTCCTCTCTACAGCCCATTGTAGGAAGTCCAGAATTCTACCTATTACGTATTTACGTGGATGCCATTTCCTGGCCTCACACCAGGCGATGTACGCCTTCCAGATTCTATAGTAGATCTGCCTGGATACCGGTTTCCTGGCATTGATCATGGTAGACACCACAGCATTAGAGAGCCCTCTCCTTTTTAGAATGTGGGCTTCAATAGCCAGGCCGTCAAACCTAGGGCTGGTAAGGAAGGGTGGTATATCGGTCCCTGCGAAAGCAGGTCCGGACGATGTGGGAGGGTCCAAGGACTCCCCACAGACATTTTTACAATCTCCGCGTACCATGCTCTTCGGGGCCACGCTGGAGCCACCAGAATCACTGGTTTCTTTTCTACCCTGATTCTGCGGAGTAATCGAGGTAACAATTGTGGCGGTGGGAATGCATATATCAGCTTGAACTGATCCCAAGGGAACACTAGGGCATCCGAGCCGCACGCTAGGGGATCCCTTGTCCAAGAGACAAACCTGTCCACTTTCGTGTTGAACCTGGATGCTAGCAGATCTACATCCGGTGTTCCCCACCGCTGACATATTGTCCGGAAAACCTCGGGATGAAGGGACCATTCCCCTGGGCATAATTGTTGGCGACTTAGAAAGTCCGCCTTCCAATTCTCCACCCCTGGAATGAATACCGCAGATATGGCTGGGACATATCTTTCTGCCCATCTCAGGATGTAATTTACTTCCCTTTGGGCTGCACGACTCCTGGTGCCCCCCTGACGATTGATATATGCCACTGCTGTGGCATTGTCTGACTGAACTCTGACAGGGGACCCTTGGAGTTTGGATGTCCATGCTACTAGGGCATACCGGGCTGCTCGTATCTCTAAGAGATTGATGGGCAGGGCCTTTTCCGCATCCGACCATCTGCCCTGGAGAGACCATTGCTCCAGTACTGCTCCCCAGCCTAAAAGGCTGGCATCTGTAGTGACCACCTTCCAAGAAATCGGACTGAAGGATTTCCCTCTTTCCAGATTCCGGGGAACCAACCACCAACGGAGGCTTCTGCGAACGGAAGGGGACAAGGACATTGGTACGTCCAGAGCCTGAACTTTTTTGTTCCAGGCTGACAGTATGGCCCTTTGCAACTTCCTTGAATGGAATTGACCGTAGGGTACTGCTTCGAATGATGCCACCATTTTTCCCAGCAGCCTCATGCACAGGCGTATGGATGGCTGTCTTTTTGAACCCACTAAGTGGATCAAATCTCTCAAAGACGACCCCTTTTCTCGAGGCAAGAAAATTTTTCTCTGGTCTGAATCCAGCCTTAGCCCCAAGTATTCCAGACTTTTGACTGGTTTTAGGGCTGACTTGTCTCGGTTGATAATCCAACCGTGATATTCCAGATACTTGATTGTCTCGTGAACAACCACTTCTAGTTTTTCCACTGAGTGGTCTATCAGCAACAAGTCGTCTAGATATGCCATTATCGTTACACCTCGTGTTCTTAGATTGGCCAATAATGGGGCCAGAATTTTTGTGAACACTCTTGGTGCTGTGGCCAGACCGAAGGGTAAGGCTCTGAACTGAAAATGGCGCCCTTCTATCGCAAAGCGTAGAAATTTTTGGTGGGCTGGAAAGATGGGGATGTGCAAATACGCATCTTTGATGTCGATCGAGGCTAACCATTCCTCCCCTTGTAGGGCAGTGGCTACCGATCGGATCGACTCCATCCGGAAAGTCCTGATATGTAGGAATTTGTTTAGCCCTTTTAGATTTAATATGGGCCTCACGTCCCCGTTTGGCTTCGGAACTGTAAAGAGGTTTGAGTAAAACCCGAACCCCCATTCTTCCAGGGGGACCTCTATAATTACTGCTTGAAGCAATAATTGTTCCAGTGCCAACAGGAGGGATCCTCTCTTCTGGGGATCCCTTGGCACGTTCGACCTTATAAAGCGGGAAGGAGGGGAGTTTTTTAACTCCAATTTGTATCCCAGATTTACTGCGGAGAGCACCCATCTGTCTCGGATCGTGTCCCGCCAGGTTTCTGTGAACAACTGAAGTCTTCCCCCCACCCGATTGGGTGGGGGCAACCCTTCATGCATTTGACTTTGGGGGAGGTTTTGTACCTCTCCTGCTCCAGGGCTTCTTGTTACCCTGCAACTGTCCCTGATTTTTACCTCCGGGATTTGACCGGGGAGGCCGTCGGAACTGTTTCACAGCCGATGTCCTAGGGACTGGAGAAGCCGGCCTCTTAAAAGAGGGACCTCTAACTCTATTTTTGACCGGCAAGAGTGTACTTTTACCGCTGGAAATTCTCTGGATATACTTGTCCAGGTCTTCCCCGAATAAGCGCTCCCCATGAAATGGGAAGCTGACCAGCAATTTTTTACAGGGAGCTTCAGCAGACCAGTTTTTGAGCCATAGAAGCCTGCGCATATGTACTACAGACAGCGTAAGGCGGGAGGCCTGATGGATTGAATCCTTTATAGCGTCCACCGCAAAGCATAAGGCTCTAGGTAGATCAGCTAGAGCAAGAGCCTGCTGATCTGGCACGTCCCTTAAGACCTGTTTCAACTGATCCTTCACTGCTTGGCAGACCCCTATAGCTGCCACTGCTGGTTGTGTCACCAATCCTGCTGTAGAAAAAGCAGATTTCAATAAGGACTCCAATTTTTTATCTATTGGGTCCTTGAACATTTGGACATTTTCCACCGGACAGGTCAGTGATTTATTCACACAAGAGATGGCTGCGTCCACTGTAGGGACCTTCCATTTTCTGACGAACTTATCCTCCATAGGATAGACCACCGGAAATCTCTTGGGGGGAGTAAATATTTTGTCAGGATGCTCCCAATCCTGGTAAATGAGCCCCTCCAGTAAAGGATGGATCGGAAAAGAACAAACAGTCTGGGGAGCTTTTAGCGACCCCAACGAGGAGACAGAAGAGGAGGATGGCTCCGCAAGTGGCATTTTAAATGCTGATCGGACCATATTAGTCAGGGACTGCACCCATAACCTCTCAGCATGTGATGCTGAGAACGGCTCCTCCACTGTTGATTCCTCTACAACTGAATCAACCTCATCCTGATCCCCCTCAGGTAGGTCGTTCTCTGTATGGGACTGTTGCTCTGTTAACAGGCACTCTGAGGGAGGAGACGGAGATCGAGCGCTTTTCTCCTGTGACAGGGAAGCAGCAATTAGTGCTGACAATCTCTCTTCCAGCCCTCCCAGAGCTGAGGAAAAAACCTCCTCTGTTACATACACAGGAGCAGGTGAACTGGGGACAGCCACAGTACCAGGTACTCCTGGGGGTGCCCTACGGTCACTAACCTCTGATTCTTCAGGGGAGACTGGTGCAGCCAAAGCATGCCCAAGATCCTCAGAGCCCGATGGAGACCCCCTATTCCTCCTGGAATTTCTAGTCCCGGAGTTTTTAGACGGCATATTCCTAAGCCACAAAGCTGAGGTATTCCAGCCGAAAATACACCAGTTACTGATAATAGTCTAGCATAAATGCTGCTATAATAAACAGTTGGTGTCTACTAATGTGCCTTTCTAGGGGATGCCTGTATCAACCGCTTGCTGTATGCCTTTAAATGTTGCCAGCTCTGTCTCTGTACTTCATAGCCAGCTTACTGCAATAATGTGGCTTTTTAAAAACCTGCTGGGACGCCCGCACATGCGCAGAAGCGCTGCGGCGCGCACAGAGCGTCATCCCCCAGGCCCCGCCCCTTTTTCCGGCCACCTCTATATATAGAGGCGCGTGCACGCGCACGCGCGCGGCCACGTGCGCCTCGGCGCTAATTTTCAAACATGGAAACCAGGGACAGGAGCCAGGGCCCCCTTTGCCGCAGGCCGGGGGATAGACGAACACTGCAACATGGCAGAGGAAACAGTTTCCTGTAGGAGAACTCACCAGCTGCCTGGACTTTGCTCTCTGAGAAGAAACTAGTCCATATGACAAGAAAAACATTCCACAGCGGCCTCTAGTGGACAAACACAGGTACCGCAGTTTAATATACTAAACATATATAAAAAAAAACATTCTTTTTTTTTTTTCTTGACCACCATTAAAAATTATTACATTTTTTTTTTAGTAGTTACAGGCATGCACAGATATTAGCGGGAATACCGTTAGGTAACAGACAGAAAGACAAATTAGGCTTGGGGGTCCCCCAATAGAACCAAGTTCCTGGGGGCCCCCACTTACCTGTTCCCCGCCGCAGGACTTTGTTTGGTCCACAAAAGCCCAAACTTCACCTATCACGGCAGGCATTGTAATCAAACCTTCAGGGACCGGGTTCCCAAGGATTCCACTCCCCTGGACCTGTATAGCACCCTGCACAGAAAACATCTTGGTCGTGGGTATGACCAGAGCTCTGGATCCCAGGGTCCAGCTCTCCTAAGAGAAGCATTACAGGCAGAACCTTGCTCTTCTCTGCAAGGCCCGGGTACCGACCGTTTAGCTATGAAGCTTTTTTGGTCGGATCCGGAATAGCTTACTGAGGCCCAAAAGAACCTGTACGCAAGCTCAGTGAAAAACACATGTTTCTTCTTGGCCAACACCTTAGACACTGGCAAAAAACTGAGGTGCTCCCGGATGGGAGGGGCTTATATAGGGGAGGGTACTTCCGGTTTTGGAAGTTGCCAGTGCCAGCACCTGACGGTAACTATATAACCCATTAGTAATGACTATGTCGCTCTGTGTCCCGTGATGTACGAGAAAGAAAAGATGATTCCAAGGGGTAAGGGTGGAGAGAGTGAGAGGGTGGGAGCTCTACCCCAAGTTTGGCGAGAACAGCCTGGGAAATCAGCGGCTCAAGAGGCGTCAAGAAGGATCGTTTGCTACCGCTGCCGGCAAGCGGGACATATTGCAGCAAATTGCCCGGTTGTGGAGGAACCCATGCAGTGTGACTTTCTGACGGGCAGACGTCAGTCGCTGTGTGCGACAGTCGCATGCACTGCCATTCGGGGAACTGAGAAACATTTATGCAAAATGTGTATTAATGGTAGAAATGTTGTGGTATTGCTGGATTCAGGTAGCCTTGTGACCCTGATAAAGGCTGAGTTAGTTAAAACAGAGGTCTCTGGGAATAGCAAGGTAGCTGTTATTTGTGTGCATGGGGACACCCGAGAGTATCCAGTGACTACAGTGTGTTTCGAGACCCCCAAAGGTACCCTCTCTCATCCAGTGGGCTTAGTATCTCAGTTACCGCATGACGCCATTGTGGGAAGGGATTTTCCGAAGTTCTGGGAACTGTGGGATGATCCTGAGCCCCCCACTGGTGCCCCTATGTACCAGGAATGTGATAGCCAGAACTCCCCTGAGAGTGGTGAGGACTCTCCGGAATTTCCCTTGTCAGTATTGGCAGGGGAGACTCAAGAAACTGGAGAGGAGCCCACCTCCTCAGACGAAAACCTACCGTCTGTGGAGTTTTCTGATCTTGAGGTTCACAGGGAAAACTTTGCCACAGAACAGTTGAAAGACCCCGCCCTAATAAAGGCACGGGAAAACGTAGTGAAAATAGATGGCGAGTTAGTGAACCCAGATAATACCTGCACTTACCCATACTTCAGCGTAGAGAAGGACCTACTGTATCGGGTGGCAAAAAGGGCAGAAGAAACCGTTGAGCAGCTTGTGGTGCCCAAACCTTACAGGAAGTTGGTGTTGGAGTTGGCCCATGGGCACATTCTTGGAGGTCATCTGGGGACAGAGAAAACCCGAGAGAGGGTATTACAGAGATTCTATTGGCCGGGGGTGATGAAGGACATAGAAAATTATTGTTCCTCCTGCCCTGTGTGTCAGAGGTCGGCCCCGATGCCACATTTCCGTAGCCCGCTGGTCCCTCTACCCATCATTGAGGTCCCGTTTGAGAGGATCGCCATGGATTTGGTAGGTCCTATAATCAAGTCCGCTAGGGGGCACCAGTACATATTAGTTATAATGGACTATGCCACCCGTTATCCAGAAGCGATCCCTCTCCGAAATAGCTCTTTGGCTATGGTTTTGGCCGAGGTATCTCTTGTGTTTAGCCGGGTGGGTATTTGTAAAGAACTGCTTACGGACCAAGGTACACCCTTTATGTCCCGGGTTATGAAGGAGCTATGTAAATTGTTCAAAGTGACGCAATTACGTACATCTGTGTATCACCCCCAAACCGATGGGCTGGTTGAAAGATTCAACAAAACCCTAAAACAAATGTTGAAGAAAGTGGTGGATAGAGATGGAAAGGATTGGGACTGTCTACTTCCTTATCTGATGTTTGCTATTAGGGAGGTGCCCCAATCCTCTACGGGATTCTCCCCCTTTGAGTTACTGTATGGGAGACACCCAAGAGGGCTGTTGGATATTGCCAAGGAAACTTGGGAAAGTGAGAGTTCTCCCCACAGGAGTGTGATTGAGCATGTCGCCCTGATGCAAGACCGAATTGCACAGGTAATGCCCATCGTGAAGGAACATTTGGCCCAAGCGCAGTTAGCACAGCAGAGAGTGTACAACCGTGGAGCCAAGACCCGTACCTTTTCCCCGGGGGATAGGATACTGGTACTTGTCCCTACGGTTGAAAGTAAATTCC
This sequence comes from Rana muscosa, assembly GCA_029206835.1. Taxonomy (NCBI): domain Eukaryota; kingdom Metazoa; phylum Chordata; class Amphibia; order Anura; family Ranidae; genus Rana; species Rana muscosa. Next base: position 78,705,476 of record CM055120.1, read on the forward strand.
TTGCCAAATGGCAAGGCCCCTACGAGATAATGGAAAAAGTGAGCGAAGTGAATTACAAGGTCAGACAACCAGGAAGGCGAAAGCCCGAACAGATCTATCACGTTAATCTGTTGAAAGCCTGGAGGGATAGAGAGTCCCTAGTCGCAGACACTTGGTCCCCAGCTCAAACTGGTTGCGTGATTCCTGAGGTTGGAATAGCAGCCACCTTGTCACAACCCCAACAACAGGAGGTTAAGGAGTTTGTGCTTCGCAACAAGGAGGTATTCTCTGAGCTGCCGGGACAAACATCTGGGGTAGAGCATGACATCATTACCCCGCCCGGTGAAAGGGTGAAGTTAAAACCCTATCGGATCCCAGAGGCCCGACGGGAGGCAATACGGGAGGAAGTACAGAAAATGCTGAACTTAGGGGTGATAGAGGAGTCCCAAAGTGATTGGTCTAGTCCCATTGTGTTGGTGCCTAAACCGGATGGGAGCTGGCGATTTTGTAACGATTTTCGTCAGTTGAACAAAGTTACAAAATTTGACACCTACCCCATGCCACGTATAGATGAGTTGATCGACCGGCTGGGAACAGCCCGATACATGACGACTCTTGACCTCATAAAAGGGTATTGGCAAATCCCCCTGGCCAAGTCGGCCAAAGAGAAAACCGCATTTGTAACCCCAGACGGGGCGTTCCAATATAAAAGAATGCCGTTCGGGTTACAGAATGCGCCGGCCACATTCCAGCGGAAAATGGACCAGATGCTGAGGCCCCATCGGAAGTATGCTGCGGCTTACCTGGATGACGTAATTGTCCATAGCACAGATTGGGCCTCACATCTGCCAAAAGTGCAAGCAGTCCTGGACTCTGTTCGGGAAGCGGGGTTTACAGCTAACCCCAAGAAGTGTACCATTGGGCAGGAGGAGGCCAAATATCTTGGGTACACCATTGGGAGGGGAGTAATAAAACCCCAACTCAACAAAGTCGAGGCCATCCAGAGTTGGCCACGTCCCAACAGCAAGAAGCAGGTACGAGCCTTTCTGGGAATCGCTGGGTATTATCGGCGATTCATTCCCCACTTTGCTTCTAAGGCTGTGCCCCTAACCAACCTGACGAAGGGGAAAGGGTCGGTCATGATTAAATGGACCCCCGAGGCTGAGGCAGCATTCCAATTCTTGAAACAAGCCTTATGTAGCCAGCCAGTGTTGTACTCACCCGACTTCTCTAAAGACTTTGTCGTACAAAGTGATGCGTCAGATGTGGGGTTAGGAGCAGTATTGTCCCAGGTCTGGAACGGGGAAGAGCACCCAGTCATTTACCTCAGCAGGAAGTTGAAGTCCCATGAGGTAAATTACGCCACCGTTGAAAAGGAGTGTTTAGCGGTGAAGTGGGCTCTAGATTCCCTTCGGTACTACCTGCTAGGTAGGCACTTTGACATGGTTACGGATCACGCTCCGTTAAAGTGGATGGCTCAAAACAAGGAAACAAATAGAAGAGTGAATAGGTGGTTCCTGGCCCTCCAGGAATTCAACATCACAGTAAAGCATCGCCCTGGCGTTCAAATGGGGAATGTGGATGCTTTGTCTCGAGTACATGAATGCCTGATTGCTGGTGTTCCAACCCCGAGGTTAAAACAAGAGGGGGGGGTATGTGACAGCAGGAAGGTAAAGTCACCTGGTTGCATCCAGGGGGGTAGATATATTTCGCCCAGATTCAGGCTTTACGCCGACTTATACAACTAGGTGGAGAGTTGTATAAGCCCAGCTAAGGCTAGTGGGCTCATGGATGACTCATACCTCTAGGGAGAGTGTGGGGCGTCGTACAGACAGGGAGTTGAAGAGACCAGCTGAAGCTTGTCAGCTCATTTAGGCCTCTATAAGAACTCCCAGCTTCATTAGATGTTAGCTCATGCCTGGAACCAGACCTGTGTGGACTGTCTAGGGAGAGTGAACCCCTGTGCGGTGAGACAAAGCCTGTGTGGCTATTTGCTTGGACATTTAAAACCAGGGACTTAGGGACTAGGACAGCACTAGGCTGATCCCAGTTGTTAGTTAGGAAACCTGTATGTTTAGTCAGAGGTCAACTTGACCAGGATTTATTTTGTTTATGTTTCTTTTGCTTTGCTGTGTTTTTGTCACTGTAAATAGAAAATAAACCGCACCTTTTTGATTTTGAAAACCACAAGCTCCGTCTGCTGGGCCTGTTTTTGTGTGGAGCCCATCTCGGGGGTCACCCACACCCGCTGCCGAGCTAACCCCCTCACAACACGTACAATTCAAAAGAACCACCGTTCTTTTGAATGACATGAAAGCTGTGACGTCATCGACTACGACGAGCATGCGCTCGTCACATTCGATGCCGTCACCGCCATCTTGCTTCACCCTACCTATGCCTTGGAAGCTACCACGCATGCGCGGGTTTCCATGGAGGCAGGTAAGTATACACACGCTCGGGTTTCCCGTCGGGAAACAGGCCGACAAGAATCCCAACCAGAAAATAGAGAGCAGGATCTCTATTTTTCTTGTCGAGATTCTGGGCAGATTTCCTGACGAGAAACCTCAAAGCCTCGTACACACGCACGGTTTTCTCGGCAAGAAAGCTCTCCCAGCAGTTTTCTTGCCGAGAAAACCGATCGTGTGTATGAGGCTTAAGAACAGGCTTGGGAAGCAAGTGGTTAAAGCAACTACAACTATTCACAATGACTCAAGGCAATAAATCACCCTTTTGCAGTGATCTGACATGCAGCACTTACATGATTAAAACATTTCAGACATAAAGAAATAAACATAAACCATACCGCTTCAAGCCCAGGCAGTGGGTAGAATGGGGTCCCAAACAGCTTCCTTCCATTAATAAATGCCTTCATTATAAAATTAGTCACTAAGAAAAAGAAAGGGATTAAAAAAAAAACTTGTATAAGTGTTCATGCACAAGTCAATCATGTCACACATGCCTGCTATGTTTAATAGGGACCAATACAAGTTATCAAGTCAGGATTGGTCTTATGCAAGGGGACTGGAAAGCACTGGATAGCCCCCCTCTCCCAACAAAGTGGATCAGTGACCTACCCATTCACTAGATGGAGCTTGCAGCCTCTTCTTCTCATACAAAGTTTTGTTTTCTCAGATCAGCTTACCATTTATAATGTGGCAGGATTGTTATAAAAAGGTAAGATTTAGTGCTCACGTATTTTAGGTCAATGTTAACAAATCTATCAAATAAAGCCACTGAATGATGGTTAACAAAAATCCTTGCAACGGGTTACACAAGTAGACCTCTCCCATTGGGCATGCAATGAGTGTCCAGCCAGCACAGGATGCTAAACACAAACACTTATTGTATGAGCACTATAGGGCCACTATAAAAGGAGAAGTCCAGGCAAAACCCAACTAACGCTAAATCTGCTCTGTGCCACATTCTAAACCTAATCAATCTAACCCTGTAAAGCAAAAATCACTGTACTTGCCTATCCTGTAGCCGATCCAGTCCCAGCATCAACTGTCAGCCATGGCTTCGCTGTGTAGGCGGGTGCAGGAGAGGCATCTGACAACGGAAGCCCCATAGTAAGTCTATGGGTGACGTCACTTCCTATTCATTTCACAGCCGTTGTCGGTCCTCTCCCACACACAGCATCCGCCGCTGGAGACCGGCCCGTATCGGGTGCAGAATAGGCAAGTACAGCGAGTTATGCTTTACAGAGTTAGATTTAGAATGTGGCACAGAGCAGGTTTAGCGTTAGTTAGGTTTTTGCCTGGACTTCTCCTTTAAGCCACTGGAGTTCTTTTTACAGCACTTTTTTTCACATGAGAATTTTTTCTTGCATTTTACAAATGTGGAAACTTTTTCTCCACAAATGTGGTCTTTTTACGGAACTAATAAGAATAGGATATGCCAGAAAAATCTTTTCTCAGAATCCACTGAAAGACACAGGAATTCTTGAACATTTGGATTATACTATCTAATACAGAATTATTGGACACCGACGCCCATAATGATGCCTGTATGACGAAACGCGTTGGATGGTATTGGGTCAAGAGAGGTCGCCGCTCCGCGGAAGTCAGACATCTTTATGGTTGGAAACTTACTTGCTGTTTTTTATGGATTGACATGCAAGTTTTATACCTATGCTTGTGAGTATATTGGATTATTTTTAATAAATCCTTTGAGTGTCAGTAATACTGCACAATGAAGTGTCCTTTATTTATCTTCGTACCCTGCATGAGTTGAGGTCCTCTTTTCCTGTGGAAGCCCTCCTGTCAGTGAGGTTAAAGACATCTGGGGATCCTGTGGCTCTTGCGGCTTGGAGCTGGCTTAATTGAACGTGTTTGACCATTATAGTAAATGGTCCACTATTGAAGGTAAGGGTCAGTGTGTACTGTGCTCTTGATGGAGGACCTCCACAGCACCCTTTGTGTGTGAAAACTGAATGGGTTGTATCCCATACTTTGGATTTGCAACAGATCTAAAAGGACTCTTATCGGGAACTATATGTAAGAGCGCTGCACTCATGATACTACTGGTAAATAATAAAAAGGTTTTGGGCCCGCCCATGGGGTTTAACTGCTCCCATGGCCAGCATGCTTCAGGTTTATAACAAAGCAGTACAAAGAGCAATGACCGTAAGTACAAAGAGCTGGGATTTGTGTCCTTTAATGGAAACAAAAGAAGAAAAGGGGATTTTACAGTAATTACAAAAGTCCTATTTTTCATAAAATCCATTGAGTGACACAAGAAATCCTGAACATTCAGGATGTCCAAAAAGTCCAGCTGAGGGGTGGGCAACACACTAATGCCGTGTACACGCGATCGGACATTCCGACAACAAAACGGTGGATTTATTTCCGACGGATGTTGGCTCAAACTTGTCTTGCATACACACGGTCACACAAATGTTGTCGGAAATTCCGAACGTCAAGAACGCGATGACGTACAACACGTTCAACGAGCTGAGGGAACACTCTGCACATGCTCAGTTTGGTGCGTATTGCTAGAGAGTTTTTTTTTTTTTGGGGAGAGTACATGTGATCAGCACAGGGCCCATCAGCACTGTCAAGACAGAAGGTCAGGGGTCTTGCAGCCTCATAGGACAATCAGGGAAAATGAAAACTCCTCCAAAAGATTTAACCAGTGCTCTGCTGGATACTGATAGAAGTCGCAAGACTGCTCTAACTGCTGAGGAGAAAAGGTATTGAACAGTTTATATTTACTAAAATAATTGCATTTTCATGTTCTGTGTACTGTGGAAGACCAGATATTGTGAATGCAGGGCCCTGGGTATAGGTTGAACAATTGTCTGACAAATCCATCAAAAAAACAAGAATCCAGGGCACCCATTCAGAGCCTGTTTTGACAAATAGAGAGTCATGATTGAGGAAAGAGGTTACTAGAAGAAAAGTTCAGGTTAGGAGAAGAAAAGACATCCATCTCACAAGGACACTATAAAAAAAACTGAAGCATCCTGGTGATGGTAGGGGTTATGGGCTGGTCTATAGTTTTTAGTTTACCAATATCCAGTTCTCACATTGGTGGCAGCATAACTTAAATGTTCAAAAAATACTGTGTCCCCCAATGGATAAGAGGGAAAAAATGTGTGATCATAAAAGGGAGCAAATAATAGATGTGCATAAAAGTATTGCATGCATAAAGCTTCTGTGAGTTAACTGTTAACTGGCAAGCAACAAGTATTGGATAAGAGCAGAAAACCACAGCAGGAATTTACACAGGTGAGAGCATACATACTTTTTCTAGATACTCCAGCTCCAAGATTATGGTTGAGGTCAAAGGGATCTGGAAGAGTATGAAAGGCACAGAAGTTATTCTGGTGCTCAGGATATGCTATAATCAGTTCCCTATTATATCACACAATTGTCACTAATGAATACAGGTAAGCACAGTTACACGCACCTTCTATAGCGATGCATTTAGACGTCCACTGCTTTTCAAATGTGGTTAGCAACTTTTTCTGCCTGATACTGATAACATATTCCTTAAAATCAAATTCTTCTGTGTAGAACCTAAGAAATCCGAGCCAAAGTTCTCCCATGGACTCCATATTCTTTCCCAGGAATGGAAACCGGATTCTCTGTAAGACAACATACTCCAATATAAAAGTAGAATTACAAACAAAACTATAATTTTAAGCCTTAAGCCTCGTACACACGGCCGAGAATCTCGCCGCAAAAAAAAATGTTGTTTTTCTCGACGGGTTTCTTGTCAAGCTTGACGAGATTCTCGTCAAGCTTTCCTTGCATACACACTGTCAATCCAAAATCTCGTCGTTGTAAAGCGCGGTGACGTACAACTCGTACGACGGCAGTATAAAGGGGAAGTTCTATTCCAATGGCGCCACCCCTTGGGCTGCTTTTGCTGATCTCGTGTTACTGCGTGTTAGTAAAAGTTTAGTGAGAGACGAATGGCGCTTTTCAGTCTTCGTGCTTTCAGTATGTTACAGCGTGACGAATGTGCTATCTCCATTACAAAAGCTAGTTTTACAAGACGGTGCGCTCCCGTCTCATACTTGATTCTGACCATGCGCGGTTTTTGAAGACTCAGAAAAGCATACACACGAACAGTTTTCTCGTCCAAATACAGTCTGACGAGAATCACAACGAGAAAACTGAGACTCCCGATGAGAAAAAAGAAAGCAGGTCTTTTTTTCTCGTCGAGATTCTGGGCAGTTTTCTTGACGAGAAACCTGAAAGCCTCGTACACACGCACGGTTTTCTCGGCAAGAAAGCCTTCCCAACAGTTATCTTGTTGTTTCTTGCTGAGAAAACCGGTCGTGTGTACGAGGCTATAAAGTGGTTGTAAACCCTTACAAACCCTTTTTGCTACAGGTAAGCCTATAATAAGGATTACCTGTAGCATAAAGTGGTCTGTAAGGGTTTACAACCACTTTAATACATTATTAAAATATGCCTGTGTATGGTCTCATTTATCCAAGTCATAGCATAACTAGTAGTAGTAGTTCGCATAATTAACTGGATTTGTTCTGTAATGTTGAAGACATTTTGTAGCTTTTCCAAGCCATTTCTCCAGTTCTAATAAATGTCAGATACGTCCGTATTTATATCTGCACAAGTAGCACAGACACTTTAATCAAATCACCATGAAATAGACATTGAACGTCCAAGAAAAGGATGAGAGGTGTGAAAAATTTAACCACCCTGTTCTAGTTACATAGTCCCATCTCTGGTGTCAGGAAGTCTGCAAAGGTGTTAAGGGGAAGTCCAGCCTGAGCTAATTTGGCTGGACTTCTCCTATGGGTCACAGGTGTGCAATTCGTTTTGCACTCCTGTGACCCGTTTGCAGCAGAGAGCGGTCTGAACTCCAGGCAGTGCGTCATCCCGACTCTAGGAGTCTAGATCCACCAGGTGCCTGGCCTGATGCCCATCCCAGCCTCTCAGCGAGCCACTGAGATGGCCGCTCCCTGCCACTCCACAGCTTAGCGATCCAGTGAGTGTGGAGGAGCAGAGCAGGAGAGCTGCTGATTGACAGGCAGCAGCTCTCCACTCGGGGAGGTGAGAGGACCGAGCCACTGGTGGTGTTTGATCGCTCGGTTCTCAGTTCAGAGACGCCAGGGGACAGATGCAGCATCAGACCAATGCTGCATCCACCTAGGTAAGTATGAATGGCCAATTAAAAAAATATATATATTTTTCCGTCATACTTACCTGTAAAATCTTTTTCTTGGAGTACATCACGGGACACAGAGCAACCTTAATAATGACTATATGGATTATGTGCCACCTATAGGTGGATAGACACAAGCAGATAGTCAAACAGGAAGTCCACCCCTATATAACCCCTCCTACAGAGGAAGGACCTCCGTTTTGTAGCAAAGCAATGAATATCCCAAAAAGATGGGAGGGAATTCTGTGTCCTGTGATGTACTCCAAGAAAAGGATTTTACAGTAAAGTATGACGGAAAAACCCTAATTGCTTTATCGTACATCATGGGACACAGAGCAACCATAATAATGACTATATAGGATGTCCTAAGGCAATCCCCTTGAGGGGAGGGAGACAATCACAGAAACTGCCACCTGAGAAGGACTCCTTCTGCCGCCCAAAACATACTGTGGCCAAAGCAGTATCCTCCGTGGCTTTGATATCTATCTGGTAAAATACTGTAAATGTATGAACAAAAGACCATGTAATGGCCTTAAATCCTGAGCCACTGACACCTGATGGTGGATGGCCCAAGATGCCCCCACACACCTGGTAGCGAGTGCTTTTACCAAAAAAAGGGGTGGGGGACCTTGGCCTTTCAAGCCATAGGCTTGAATAATTAACTGGCAAATCCAATGAAAAAAGTTAACTTGGATGCCTCCTGCCCATCCTGGGCTCTACTGGCAGCACAAAACAGAATTCCTGACCTGTACCTACAAATCAAGTAATTCTGACCACCAGAACTACCTTCAGAGTATGCAGTGATCCAACTCCTGCCAATTGAGGATCAGAAAGAAGGCAAGACATTGTCTTGATTTAAGTGAAAACTAGACACCATTCTAGGCAAAAAATGGATGAGGACGCAACATCACCTTATGATGCGAGACCAAGAACGGCTCCTTGCATGAAAGAGCCGCCAACTCTGACACTCCACTTAGGCTACTTTCACACTGAAGTGCTGGCGGTATAGCGCCGCTATTTTTAGCGTGGCTCTACCGTAATTTTTTCCGCGATTTGCGGGCGCTAGCGGGGTGATAGAATGGAGCGGCTCTTTCAGGGCGCATTGCAGGCGCTATTTTTAGCGAAATAGCGCCTGCAAAGCACCTCAGTGTGAAAGCAGCCTTAGTGAAGTGATGGCCACCAAAGAAGCCACTTTCTGAAATAAAGGAACAGAATCCCCCGACTGGTTCAAAAAATGTCCTCTGCAAGGACAGTCAAGATCAAATTCAAGTTCCAAGGACACAAGAATTGCCTGACAGGCGGGACTGTCTACGTTACACGCTGTATGAAGTATGAATCAAGGAGTGGGAAACCATGGCCTCTGAAAAAAATGTATAGGGATGAATGCTGACCCTTAACAGTACTTAAGGTCAATCTCCTTTCCATACTGATTGGAGAAAGAAAAAGAAAATCTCCCACTCACATATTTCTGCGGGTGCCACTTCCTGGCTTCACCCCAGGCAAAAAAAAATTTCCAAGTCCTGTAATTGAAGTTCCCCCGAAGCTGGCTTCCAGGGGCTCAACAGTAGTGAGATACAGGACTCAGGACCATTAGGACCCGCTGGACTGGGAGTGTTCAAGAAGCGACCCCCGCAAAACTCGCTTTGTTGGTGTACCAAGCCCTCCTAGGCTAATTTGGCTAACATTATTATCAGTGCTACCACCTCCCGGAATCTTTTTAAAAGATATGGGAGAAGTCGAAACAGAGGGAAGCGTGAAATAAGGGAGAACTGGTCCCTAAGGTATTACCAGTGCATCTACCCCTATTGCCAGTGGGACCCTCGTCCCGGACACAGCCTGTCCCAACTTGTTGTAGAACTTGGAATCTAGTAGATTCACCTGCCACTATTCTATACCTGGAATATGCACGGACGAGAGAGACAGTCCTTGTGCGTCCCAGACAGAATGTGGTTCACCTTCCTAAACCGCATGACTCCTGATGATGCCCTGGTGGTGTCATGGATATGCAGTAGTGTTTGTCTGTCAGCTTACCTTCCTTCCCATGTGTTCATCTTAGAGGCCTGAGCCCTTTCACCTGGCTTCCTTTATAATCTCCTCCCAGCCAGACTCCACCCCAGGCCCTATCACAGAACACTATATTAACCTGTGCACTGCAAGCCTGCTTTGCTGATCAACGTGTTTGTTAGGCATTGTGTGTTTGGGTTCCTGCCTGCCGTGTGCTACGTCTGTCTCTCTGTTACATATTTGGCTTGTCCCCGACTATCCCTGTCTGCTCGTGACCCTTGACCTTCAGCTCGTTCTTTCGTTATCCTTGTCTGCTTGTGGCCCCTGACCTTCAGCTTGTTATTCGTTTCTCTCATATCTTGTGCTGCTGCTTCCCCTCTTTTCCCCTTATCCTACGGGGCGTGAGCTAGGAAACTCCAGGGGCCGCGACCTGGTCCCAGCCTGCAGCATAACATCCTCACCACTAGAGGCTCTGGAGAAGACCTGCTGGGTCTTAGACTCCGCGCCCTGGGGAATCTTGGCTCTAGCTTCCGTTAGGATCCCGGTTGTGCTCCTCTGGTCCCGCTTTCCACAACCACCCAGTTTCCTATCCGCAGAAGCCAGCCATAGGGTTCACTACCTTGCGGTGCACTCCTGTCCCCCTACGGTGTGCATCTGTCACCTGGCCACAGGTGACCTTGACAGGTGGTTGATATATATGCCCCTGCAGAGGCTTTCTCGGATAGAACCTACAACTGGTTTGTACCATAATCCAGAGCAAGGCGTACTGGCCAGAAACTCCAAGATATTTAGCAAGCAGTATACCCTCCTGTGGAGACCAAGTCCACTGAACTGTAGCCACCCTCAAACCAAATGGGGAAACTGGGATCAGTGGTTATTATCTTCCAAGACCTGAAAGGAAGAATTCAACCTTTCTAGATTCCGAACCATCAACCACCAATCTTTAGCTGTGCAACACCCCGGGAACAGAGCCCTCCGGCAATCCAATGCCTGGATCCTCAAGTTCTAGACAGAGAGAATGATCCTCTCCAAGACCTGGAGTAGGAATGTACTTTCGACCTAGATACAGCTTCCTCCTGCAAAATATCAAAGGAAAATCTGGACCAACTGCTTCCTGAGCAAAGGTTATTGAGGTACACTGAGATTGACAACCCCCTGCGTCTCTAGCAAGTCAAGCACCGGAGGTAGGAGCTTTGTGAACCTCAGAAGCTGTGGCCTGCCCGAAGGATGGTCACAAAATAGAAAACAGACATCTTTCCACTGCAATTACAGAAATCTTTGATGGGGCTGAACACAACCCGGCACATGAAGCTGTGTGTTTCTTGATGATTATGCGCCCCGCAATCTACGGTACCTCTTGCAGAGAGGTTGCCGCCAAACAACCCCGTAAGTATGAAGGTACCCAGGTATGCAAACATGCAGGTATACAAGTATTTTTTCCACACACAAGGATTATTTACCATATCCAACCACCAGTCCAGAGGCTACCTACAGTGGTCGCCCTACAAACGCATTTGACCTAACTAGTGATAAATGGTCCAATCCCAAGGGTGAGTGCACATCTACTAGGGGGCACCCTATTTAAGCACATAAGGAGCACAGAATTTTTCATCCATATTTCAAAATCACAGTACTGTGTATGAGACCTTCAATACTGTTCCAACAGCACAAGCACTTTTTTCACTGGAGACTTTTTCCAGCGATTGTTGTTTTTTAGTGCTTTTTTTTATTATCATTTAATTTAGCGTTTCATTTTTAACTTTGTTGTATGTAGAATTTAGCGCGGTTTATTCTTTATTATCTATCAATTGTTTACATCAATTTACACTGCAGCTGCTCCAGTCATGTGATAATCTTTCCTATCCATGACATTTTCACAAATTTTTTATTATTATCATTACCTTTTAGTATCTGCATCACTGTCCTTTGGCCCTTATATATTTTATCACAATAAGCACGTATGTATGTAGTCCTAGGCAAATAAGCACATGCGTATACAGTTTAGTGCAACTAAGCACATATGTATACAGTTTAATGTCACTAAGCACATATGTATATACAGTTTAATGTAGGTAAATAAGCACATATGCATACAGTTTAAAAACTAAGCATATACGCATGCAGTATAAGTGAAAACATGCCAGCATGCGTTTAAGCAATATGCACTTATGGAGGCATGCATTTATGGAAGCATGTAGGTATGTGCTTAAGCAAATATGCGTTTAGGCAAAACACAAAGCGCGTGTCTATGCAAACATGCACTTACACAATACGTGCCCATGGAGACATGCATTTACAGAATAAGCAAGCATGCGTTTATGAATCGTGTTTATGCAACATATATTACGCAACACGCATCTATGCAAACACGCGTCTATGCACCATGTGTTTATGCAAACACGTATATCTATGCAACATGCATACGCACTTATGCCCACACGTCTATACAAACATATGCTTATAAAAACCTGCGTTTACGCAACATGCGTCCACGCAGACGCGCACAGTCTTAGGGGGCTGCATGCTGGGTGCCGCCTGCTTGTCGGGCGCGGGGGCCACGGGGCAGGGCCCTCTGCGAATATGTGCCTATGCAGGCTTGTGTTCTATGCAAGTAAGCAAAGATGTATACCAGGGCTTGACAAATTTGCTTGGAATCTAGGAGCCAGCTAAAAAAGTTAGGAGCCAGGAACGCGCCCCGTCCCGCCGAGCTCGCGCGCAGAAGCGAACGCATACGTGAGTAGCGCCCGCATATGAAAGCGGTGTTCAAACCACACGTGAGGTATCGCCGCGATCGGTAGAGCGAGAGCAATAATTCTAGCCCTAGACCTCCTCTGTAACTCAAAACATGCAACCTGTAGAATTTTTTAAACGTTGCCTATGGAGATTTTAAAGGGTAAAAGTTGGTCGCCATTCCACGAGCGGACGCAATTTTGAAGCTTGACGTGTTGGGTATCAATTTACTCAGCGTAACATTATCTTTCACAATATAAAAAAAAATTGGGCTAACTTTACTGTTGTCTTATTTTTTTATTTAAAAAAAAGTGTATTTTTTCCCAAAAAAGTGCGCTTGTAAGACCGCTACGCAAATACGGTGTGACAGAAAGTATTTCAACGACCGCCATTTTATTCTCTAGGGTGTTAGAATAAAAAATATATATAATGTTTGGGGGTTCTAATTAGAGGGAAGGAGATGGCAGGGAAAACAGACAGGGAAACTCCATTAGCATTGCTGGTTGTCATACCAACTGCCACCACAAGATGGCGCTAGTTCACAGAAGGAAGCATAGGCCTGCAGAAGGCCGCAAAGCCGCGGCCTCAATTACCAGCCGGTGCGGCCCGACACGATCCCGCGGCGCGGAGGGGGGGGGGCACGGAGACACAGGATACCCCAGCTGTGCTGCCCCAGGCGCCAGGTCGCTAATTCTAGTCGCAATGGCGACCTGTCGCCCGGGGTTCGTCGAGCCCTGATGTATACTATGCTGCACATGCTCAACTGCACCTGGGCCCATACTTGTTATAGTCAGGATTAGCCAAGCACATAGACATCCAAATCTAGCTCCACATCCCTACTCACTAGCTTGATGAAGGAGCGCGGCTGCCACGTCACATGCAGCCTGTACGCTTACGAAACGCGTCACTTGCCAGTGACTTCACCACTACTCGCCTGCCTACACCAACCGCGCTCCAAGCCTCGCTCTGAAGTTCCTCCACCGCAGCCGGCTTATCTCCATCTATCAGCGGCGCATGTCGACTTCCAGCAGCACAACGCCCCAGCAGGACTAGGAATGGACTGACTGAACTAATAATCTCCCCCATGTTTGGGACCCCTTCAATGCCTACTTTTTACCTCGCAAATTAGAGTTGCCTGTGTTAATTACTGTGCTATTAAATGGTTTTAAACATCTACACACAGAGGCGCCTCTCCCCTTGTCTTTTTCTACAGAATTGGAACATTGTTTCTGTTCCCCCCCCCTGATGAATGTATATGTAACCCCTGGACTTAATATTAATTTTTTCATATTCCCAGTACTTGAACTCTTTTCCTCACTGACTGTACATATATCTATGTACACCTAAAACATTTTTTATACTGATTAGATACCGGTTGTTCTGGTTTCTTGCATATTTTACTTGTATATAAGGCCTCTTTCACACCTGTGCGATCCGTCCTGCAACTTGGGACTGCAAAGTCGCCTGACAAGTCGCACCTTTACATTCGTGAGACTAAGTCGCAGCAACTTCCAAGCATCCCCTGCACCACTCCGGTCTGACCTTGGCGCGACTTGAGGTCCATAGACCTCAAGATTACACAGGCACCGCTTCACGTCACTGCAAAATCACATTAAAGTTGCGGCCAAAATGCGTGACTTTCAAATCGCAAAAGTGTGAAAAGGGAGCCCAAAACTAAGCTACTGCAGACCCAATGCATGCTTTTCTGGAGACACAACTCCTTCAAGTGCACCGATGCCTATGGTCTTCCAAACATGTGCTTATGCCACATGTATGTATGCAACATCTATGTAAAACGTGTTTGTTCAGGCAACAAGCTTGCAAGCTATGCTGCACTTGGCCCCATACTAGTTTAGCACATATGCATGCCATGCAGCCTTTTCCTGTTTCAGCCTATAAGTAAGCTCCTGCAGACCAAATGCACATTATTCTGAAGTTTGAAAGTATGCACCAGGCCCCATACTATTTTTGTGCCAAATGCACATTATTCTGGAGACCCAACAATTTAGAGTGCACTGCTAGGGGTGTATCGACTTACAGTTGTACAGGCGGATTAAGCAGTAAGTATGCAGTATATAATCATGACTTGCCTGGCCACACATTTCTCCCATAGTAAGTACTCACACTTCACTAGTATCCATGGGCTGCTGTTATGTCTCAAGAGGCCCCACCTGGTATTCCCAGGACCACATGGCTTTCTTAACATGGCCGCCCTTCCACTTCCTGTCTATATAAAGATGGGCCATACTGAGCGAGCCTGCACCCTCTAGTGGATGGAGAAGAAACAGCAGCCCACACAACTAAGAAGTACACAACATGATTAAACAGTACACTGCCCCCAGTGGCCACTGGGAAAACAGACAGTCAGATCTCTCTCTTTTTTTTTTTAAAGAGAAACTGCAAAAATGCGAAATTACCATTCCCGCTGCAGGACTCTGATCATAACAGGAGTCCAATCTTCACCCATCACGGTGAGCTTTGTCATAGAAGACCTTCAGGGATTGGGTCCCCCTAATATGGGGTCCAATCCCCTTGATCTGTATAGCACCCTGCAGGAAAGCACCTTGGTCAGAACAAACACTGCACAGGGTTCCATTACGCAGGGCCCAGCGCCGTAAGGCCGCATTACAGGCAAAACCTTGAGGAATCTTCTCTCATTCCAATGAGGCTCGGGTACCATCCATTTTGGCTGACCGCTTTTTCGAATGGATCCGAATGAAGTCCACGATTCTAAATAGAACCGTCCAGACCTCCAAGTATGCTCCAAGAGCACATGTATCACATCAGTGACCATTCCACCTTACAGACACTGGCAAAAAAACTGAGGTCCTTCCTGTGTAGCAGGGGTTATATAGGGGTGGACTTTCTGTATAACTATCTGCCAGTGTCCATACACCTATAGGTGGCGTATAACCCATATAATCATTATTATGGTTGCTCTGTGTCCCGTGATGTACGATAAAGAAACATGCTTCTCTTTTAATATTCAATTTATAAGGCTAAAGATGTGAATTGTCAAATCATCTGACGATATATGTGGAAGACAGATGGAGAGATTCAACACCATCTGTCTTCCACATACAATGTCATTTTAGCATTCCATTAATTATAATAAGATAACTGCTAATAGGTCACTACAGCTTTTGAGTGAAATCCGCACCTATGCTAGAAAGCCTAGCAAGATCTGCCTGCTTGATATATTTATCAGAACAACTCTATTGCGCTTTAAATTAATTAGACAATTTGGATAATATCTAAAACTTATTTCACTTAAATTCTTTTATTTAATGCAGTACTCACCAATTCCTCCATGTTATCAAAGAAGAAAGCATTCCAGCCATCCACCATCCTCTGAGGAATAACTTGCCCATCATAAATCTACATGTTAAAGAAACAAAACTGTTCAGGGCAAGCTTTCCATGAGGATTGCATGTGGTATAACTAATAATGTATTTATTCTGAGTGATGAATTTGAAGGACTGCTTACCCATGGAATATTGCTTAGGGCACCTATGCTTTTCCTTCAGGATCAGTGTACCGTTGGCACCATTTAGAACCTTTTTATTTTTTTGTTTATGTAGCACCGTGATGTTTAGGTAGGGTTGTTAGTAAATTTATTTGTCAAGTGATAGTTGCCTTGGTCAATTGATAGGAGGTCAATTGATTTCGCCCTAATTCTGGAATTGCTGCACTTCTTTATTCTGTCACTAGATTGCCGGGTATGTGGTGGCATTAGATAAGACAAGCGCATTGCAAGGACAGATTAGGAATGAATGGGGCGTCTCCACCAATGGGCAGGGATTTTCTTAGGTTCCTTGGCCTGCTGGGAGAGCCTTTTTTTTTGGGTGAGGTCAGGTGATCGGGGTTCTGTGCCAACTGGACGTCTGTCTGGGTGGACGTGTGTTGTGCTGCCCCGGGCTGCTGAGGCCTATCCCGGGGACATCTGGCTGCTAGGCTGTTTGAGGGCCTATCCAGAAGCAAAAGAGCAGCGTAAAGTTGGGATTGCGGCTTGCAGTCCAACCAAAAGTGACGTTTCTGCCGGCCAGAGAACCTACCGTGGTCAGAGGTAGAGGGATCACCAAGAGGGACCACTAAGGGACCATACCCTTTGTTACCGGAGACCCCTGTGAGTAGCTGAAGCAAGTACCAGAACAGTCATCTTACCAACCGGTGACGGTGAAGAATTGGGAAACTTCAGCAGATGTCAAGCCAGGGACCCAGCCAGTGGAGGTGACGCTTGCAGGGCAATATTGTGTGCCAAGCCAGGGACTAAGCAGGCTAGGGGTCGACGCTTGAGGAGTATCTGTGAGTGCCAAGCTAGGGACCCAGCAGGGACGCCAGGGTTGACACTTTAGGAAGATATTGAATGAGAAGATTGGAAGAGCTCAGGGGATCCAGTGGCAGTGGATCAGCAAGTCTAGTGAAAGATTGGGAGCTCCGTTTGAGTGAAGATCTACAATAGGAGATCATAGAAGAAGTGAATAAGTTCATTACAACTGTAGCGGGGTTCTACTGTTATGGACTGCTGTAATATGTATATACTCCAAAACCCTCCTCCGGAGTTCTGGTTACTACGTTACAGACTATTGTTTTGATATTTAATAATGCGGGTGGAACTTAGAGTACAGGGAGAGAGAGACTCCGTTGCCGTGGATATCTTGTGGACTATGGTACCCACAGTGCAGCTGTACTCCCATAATGCATCACAACCCCCGCACTGCCTGTTGGGGGAGGCTACTTAAGGGAGAGGCGGGGCCGCGCTCGCTCTCTCTGGACTCCGCGCTCAACCAAGCAGGAAGTGTGTGAGGCCTGCTGCCAGAGTGACTAGGCCCAAAGCCTGGGCCTACAACCTTGTGGAGGATCATCGAGCCAGAGAGGAACCTCATCCCGTGTAACCAGTCCGCGCCATCTTCGGATCAGAATCGGTCTGCCAACTGAGATCTATCACTGCTGAAAGAGGGACCAGAGACTGTGTATCGTGGGAAGGTCGGAGATCGAGGTACCGGCCGTAAAGCGTGTCAGGCGGACTAGGCCTGTCCAGGTGAGCGGGCACCTGCCCAGAATCCACAAACCTTCTGTTAGGCCTGTGACCTCAGTAGTGAGATACACATATTTCGGGACATAACGCAGTGTGGGTTAACCGCGTAGTTAGGACTGGCGTTACACTGACTGTCAGTTCCACTCCCGAAAGCATTGCGGGAGTTTAGTTCATATGCTCCTCTCCTTTGGATTACAATTAACAAGTGCACCAACGTTTTGCTAGTGAAGATTCCCACCCTCAAGAAACTATTAGTATAATGTGTGTCAGGCCTGACTGGAACTACTTCAAAAAGGGACCTCGGGAGGTATTGCCCGCTATTGGGAGCTTGCGAGCTTAGACTTGTTTAATCATAAGGAGCAGGGATTAGTGTTGTTAGAATCTATTTTAAAATAATATTGCTGACTTCTAAAGGGCCCTGTAGAGTCATTAGAAATTATTAGCCCACACATAAAACTGTTATTATATGTCCATTAACTTTTAATACATTAAAGAATATATTTGTTTAAGTATACATTTGATTGCAGTATTCTTTATTACCCCGAAGGATCCCAATTGGAGGAAGGTAATATTTCCATTATGTGTGCAATTACTGTGATATATTTACATGCAGAATTGTGTTCCTCCATAACCATTGGGTCTCACAATTCTTCTGCTACCAGCTGTGCTAAGGGAGGGGTCGAGCCAGTTAAGGGGTTGAGCATCAGAGGACAGACCCAAAACAAAACCAGCAGCTCCTTCGGAGGTCGTGCTACACAACCTTTGTTAGAAACTGTTTCAAGATTGTTGCCATAGGAGACAGCGGTCCTACTCATGCAGATGTGGTGTCTTTCTGGATGCCTTTCCCTGCATGGCTGCCTATAGAAGTCTTGGAGTTTGCTAAATTAACATTGCAACTCCTAAATGGTGTCCTGGCCCTAAACCTCTATCCCACAGTTCAGTTTAAGAGACACTAAATCTCTTTGCATTCAAGAAGTGCCTGGGGCCCATTAATCTACCTTGCATTGCACCCACCATGCCTCGTAACCCACTCCACATAGAAGGATGTCAGCTGTCCTTAACTCTGAAGGTCACCATTAAACCTGGAGGGGCCCAGGATTTGGCTACAAATAATTTCACTGTCCTTCAGCTTAGTTTATGTAACTGGATATTTCAGAGCTTTCGGAATGTTCCTCATCTAAAACACATGTAGACTGAGCTAGAGGATGATAGAAACCATCAACAGAGACCTCTGATGGAAACATAGAGAATATATGGACATGGATGTGAATCAATTTACCTTCCCAAGCTCCTACTTAAAGTAATCCTGTAACAACACCATAATGCTGAATATAGTTAGCAGGCAAACTGAGATGCCACATTGTCAGATACCATATTTACAAATCTTGATGATCTTTACCAATCCTGAGCACAGTAACCTGATGGCAGTGTTTCTCAATTACATACCTCAAGGCGCTAAAAAACAGGTCATGTTTTCAGGATTTCCCTCAGATGAAACGGCTGTGGTAATTACTGATCAAATCACTTGTGCAAAATAATGGAAAGCCTAAAAACATTACCTATTGGTGCGCCTTGAGGACTGGAGTTGAGAAACACTGGCCTTTAGTCTTCAAGGGGCTAAAGCTTTACATCAGGAAGGTGCCTGTGCAGTTAAGATTAAAGTGAAAGAATTATCTCTATTAAGAGTATTGTATTATGTAAAAAAAAACTAAAAAAATAGGATTTTTATAACAGCTTACCTGTAAAATCCTTTTCTTGGAGTACATCACGGGACACAGAGCGGCAACTTCCAAAAACCGGAAGTACCCTCCCCTATATAAGCCCCTCCCATCCGGGAGCACCTCAGTTTTGTAGCAAAGCAATAAGTGTCCCCTAAGAGGGGTGGGAGCTCTGTGTCCCGTGATGTACTCCAAGAAAAGGATTTTACGGGTAAGCTGTTATAAAAATCCTATTTTCTTTCTCGTACATCACGGGACACAGAGCGGCATAGTCATTACTATGTGGGATGTCCTAAAGCAATGCCCAATGAGGGGGGGGATACACCATACATAAGCTGAGCGCTATCAGACATGAGGATCTTTTGCGGCCTGCAACACACTGCGCCCAAAGGCGACATCCTCCTGACTTCTAACGTCCACCTGGTAGAACCTAGTAAACGTGTGTACTGAAGACCACGTTGCGGCCTTACAGATTTGAGCCAGGGAGGCCTGGTGATGCACTGCCCATGAAGTTCCAACTGCTCTCGTGGAGTGCGCTCTAACTTTGAACGGAGGCGGTCTCCTTCTCAAGCCACAGGCTTGCATTATGACCTGTCGAATCCACTTGGCTAAAGTAGATTTTGACGCTGCCTGACCCTTTCTGGGGCCTTTCGGCAGAATAAACAAAGTATCCGTTCTGCTCTTACTACATCCAAAGAATGCAATAACTTTTCCTCTACCGAACTAGGTTTGGGGAAAAAAGAAGGAAGAACCACATCTTGGTTCAAATGAAACCTTGATACCACCTTAGGAAGAAAGGCTGGATGAGGACGTAACACTACTCTGTCCTTATGGATAACCAGATATGGCTCTTTACAGGACATAGCTGCTAATTCCGACACTCTTTTAGCCGAACAAATGGCTACTAGAAAAAACAATTTCCTGGTGAGAAGAACCAAGGAACTATGCTGTAATGGTTCAAATGGTTGTTTCTGTAGAACCGACAGAACCAGGTTTAGATCCCATGGACATATGGGAATATTAACCGGAGGACTAATACGCATCACTCCTTGTATAAAGGCTTTGCTAGTGAATGCGAAGCCAAGGGCCTTTGAAAAAATATTGAAAAGGCCGAAATCTGACCCTTGATAGTACTCAAGGCAAGCTTCCTATCTACAGCCCACTGTAGGAAGTCCAGAATCCTACCTATTACGTACTTACGTGGATGCCATTTCCTGGCCTCACACCACGCGATGTACGCCTTCCAGATTCTATAGTAGATCTGCCTGGATACCGGCTTCCTGGCATTGATCATGGTAGATACCACAGGATTAGAGAGCCCTCTCTTTTTTAGAATGTGGGCTTCAATAGCCAGGCCGTCAAACCTAGGGCTGGTAAGGAAGGGTGGTATATCGGTCCTTGCGAAAGCAGGTCCGGACGACGTGGGAGAGTCCAAGGACTCCCCACTGACATTTTACAATCTCCGCGTACCACGCTCTTCGGGGCCACGCTGGAGCCACCAGAATCACTGGTTTCTTTTCTACCCTGATTCTGCGGAGTAATCGAGGTAACAATTGTGGCGGTGGGAATGCATATATCAGCTTGAACCGATCCCAAGGGAACACTAGGGCATCCGAGCCGTAAGCTAGGGGATCCCTTGTCCGAGAGACAAACCTGTCCACCTTTGCGTTGAATCTGGATGCTAGAAGATCTACATCCGGTGTTCCCCACCGCTGACATATTGTCCAGAAAAACCTCGGGGGGGGGGGAAGGGACCATTCCCCTGGGTATAATTGCTGGCGACTTAGAAAGTCCGCCTTCCAATTCTCCACTCCTGGAATGAATACCGCAGATATGGCTGGGACATATCTTTCTGCCCATTTCAGGATGTAATTTACTTCTCTCTGGGCTGCACGACTCCTGGTGCCACCCTGATGATTGATATATGCCACTGCTGTGGCATTGTCTGATTGAATTCTGACAGGGGACCCTTGGAGTTTGGATGTCCATGCTACTAGGGCATACCGGGCTGCTCGTATCTCTAAGAGATTGATGGGCAGGGCCTTTTCCGCATCTGACCATCTGCCCTGGAGAGACCATTGCTCCAGTACTGCTCCCCAGCCTATGAGGCTGGCATCTGTAGTGACCACCTTCCAAGAAATCGGACTGAAGGATTTCCCTTTTTCCAGATTCTGGAGAACCAACCACCAACGGAGGCTCTTGCGAACGGAAGGGGACAAGGACATTGTAAGTCTAGGGCCTGAACTTTTTTGTTCCAGGCTGACAGTATGGCCCCTTGCAAATTCCTTGAATGGAATTGACCGTAGGGTACTGCTTCGAATGATGCCACCATTTTTCCCAGCAGCCTCATGCACAGGCGTATGGACGGCTGTCTTTTTTGTACCCACTAAGTGGATCAAATCTTTCAAAGACAACACCTTTCCTCGAGGCAAGAATATTTTTCTCTGGCCTGAATCCAACCTTAGCCCCAAGTATTCCAGACTTTTGACTGGTTTTTAGGGCTGACTTGTCTTGGTTGATAATCCAACCGTGAGATTCCATATACTTGATTGTCTTGTGAACGACCACGTCTAGTTTTTTCACTGAGTGGTCTATCAGCAACAAGTCAACTAGATATGCCATTATCATTACATCTTGTGTTCTTAGATTGGCCAATAAAGGGCCAGAATTTTTGTAAACACTCGTGGTGCTGTGGCCAGACCGAAGGGTAAGGCTCTGAACTGAAAATGGCGCCCTTCTACTGCAAAGCGTAGAAATTTTTGGTGGACTGGAAAGATGGGAATGTGCAAATAAGCATCTTTGATGTCGATCGCGGCTAACCAATCCTCCCCTTATAGGGCAGTGGCCACCGATCGGACCGACTCCATCGGAAAGTCCTGATATACAGGAATTTGTTTAGCCCTTTTAGAATTAATATGGGCCTCCCGTCCCCGTTTGCTTCGGGACTGTAAAGAGGTTTGAGTAAAACCCGAACCCCCATTCCTCCAGGGGAACCTCCATAATTACTCCTTGGAGCAATAGTTGTTCTAGTGCCAACAGGAGGGACTCTCTCTTCCGGGGATCCCTTGGCACGTTTGACCTCAAAAATGGGAAGGAGGAGAGTCTTTTAACTCCAATCTGTATCCCAAACATACTGCGGAGAGCACCTATCTGTTTTGATCGTGTCCCGTCAGGTCTCTTGCGAACAACTGGAGTCCTCCCCCCACCCGACTGAGTGGGGGCAACTCTTCAACGAATTTAACTTTGGGGGAGGTTTTGTACCTCCCCTGACCCAGGGTTTCTCATTACCCTGCGATTGTCCCTGTTTTTTACCCCCGGGAATTGACCGAGGAGGCCGTCGGAACTGTTACACAGCCGATGCCCCAGGGACTGGAGAAGCAGGCCTCTTAAAGAGGGACCTCTAACTCTGTTTTTAACCGGCAAGAGTGTATTTTTACCGCTGGAAATTTTCTGGATATATTTGTCCAGGTTTTTCCTGAATAAGCGTTCACCATGAAATGGGACGCTAATCAGCCATTCTTTACAGGGAGCTTCAGCAGACCAGTTTTTGAGCCATAGAAGCCTACGCATATGTACTATAGACAGCGTAAGGCGGGAGGCCTGATGGATTGAATCCTTTATGGCGTCAACCGCAAAGCCTAAGGCTCTAGGTAGATCAGCTAGGGCAGGGGCCTGCTGATCTGTCAAGTCCCTCAAGACCTGTTTCAACTGATCCTTCACTGCTTAGCAGACCCCACTGCTGGTTGTGTCACCAAGCTTGCTGTAGAAAGAAGCAGATTTTCATAAGGACTCCAATCTTTTATCTATTGGGTTCTTGAACATTTGGACATTATCCACTGGACATGTCAGTGATTTATACACACAAGAGATGGCTGCGTCCACTGTAGGGACCTTCCATTTTTTGATGAACTTATCCTCCATGGGATAGACCACCGGAAATCTCTTGGGGGGAATAAATATTTTCTCAGGATGTTCCCAATCCTGGTAAATGAGCCCTTTCAGTAAAGGGTGAAGTGGAAAAGAACAGACAGTCTGGGGGCTTCTAGCGACCCCAACGA
The DNA here is from genome assembly GCA_029206835.1 of Rana muscosa. NCBI lineage: Eukaryota > Metazoa > Chordata > Amphibia > Anura > Ranidae > Rana > Rana muscosa. The sequence continues at coordinate 78,728,641 of CM055120.1, forward strand.
GGATACAGTAGTGGTTGATGGTTCCGCAAGGTGCATTTTTAAATGCTGATCGGACCATGTTAGTCAGAGACTGAACCCATAATCTTTCAGCTTGAGATGCTGAGAAAGGTTCCTCCACTGTTGATTCCTCTATAACAGAATCAACCTCATCCTGATCCCCTTCAGGCAGGTCGATCCCTGTATGGGACTGTTGCTCTGCTAACAGGCACTCTGAAGGAGGAGACGGAGATCGGGCGTGCTTTCCCTGACAGGGAGGCAGCGATCAATGTTGACAATCTCTCTCTAATCCTCCCAGAGCTGAGGAAAAAACCTCCTCTATTACATACACAGGAGCAGGTGAACTGAGGACAGCCACAGTACCAAGTACCCCTGCGGGGTCTCTACGGTCACTTACCTCTGAACTTCAGGGGAGACTGGTCAGCAGAAGCATGCCCAAGATCCTCAGAGCCCGATGAGACCCCCTTCGCTTCCTGGAAGATTCAGTTCCGGAGCTTCTGGACGGCATATTCCTAAGCCTAAAGCTGAGGTATTCCAGCCGTAATACACCACTTTTACTGAGAATAGTCTAGCACAATTGCTGCTATATAACAGTTGGTGTCTACTAAAGTGCCTTTCTAGGGGATGCCTGCATCAACCGCCTCTGTGTGCCTTTATACTGTTGCTAGCTCTGTCTGTGCACTTCAATAGCCAGCTATGATTGTGCTTTAAAACACGCTGGACGCCCGCACATGCGCAGTAGCGCCGCGGCGCACACCGAGCGTCATCCACCCGCTCCGCCCCTTTTTCCAGATCGCCTCTATATATAGAGGCGCGTGCACGCGCACGCGCGCGGGCACGTGCGCCTTTTTTGAAAAAAATAAGGAGCTAGATGGGAGCCAGGGTCCCTGCCGCAGGGCTCGGGGATGGATGAGCGCAGCAACAGGGCAGAGGAGACAGCTTCCCAGCAGAGAACATACCAACTGCCTGGATTTGATTTTGGAAGAAAAAAATCCACATTACAAGAAAAAGAACCATAGCGGCCTCTAGTGTCTAACACAGGTACCGCGGTCTTACATTTTTTATTTTTTTTTTCCTTGCCTACTATTAAAATTTTTACATTTTCTCAGTAGTAACAGGCATACACAGAATATTAGCGGGAATACCTTAGGTAACAGGCAGAAAGACAAAATAGGCTTGGGGGTCCCTCAATAGAACCAAGTTCCTGAGGGCCCCCACTTACCTTTTCCTCGCCGCAGGACTCTGTTTGGTCCACAGAAGCCCAAACTTCACCTATCACGGCAGGCATTGTAATTAAACCTTCAGGGACCGGGTTCCCAAGGATTCCACTCCCCTGGACCTGTATAGCACCCTGCACAGAAAACATCTTGGTCGTGGGTATGACCAGAGCTCTGGATCCCAGGGTCCAGCCCTCCTAAGAGAGGCATTACAGGCAACACCTTGCTCTTCTCTTGCAAGGCCCGGGTACCGACCGTTTAGCTATGAAGCTTTTTTGGTCGGATCCGGAATAGCTTACTGAGGCCCAAAAGAACCTGTACGCAAGCTCAGTGAAAAACACATGTTACTTCTTGGCCAACACCTTAGACACTGGCAAAAAACTGAGGTGCTCCCGGATGGGAGGGGCTTATATAGGGGAGGGTACTTCCGGTTTTTGGAAGTTGCCAGTGCCAGCACCTGAAGGTATCTATATAACCCACATAGTAATGACTATGCCGCTCTGTGTCCCGTGATGTACGAGAAAGAAATTGCTGACATCTGATATTTATTATACTTCTCTTTTAGACTGCATTCACACTTCGGATTTGCAGCGATTCTGCCCGCGATTTCAAAGCGGTGAGGTGTGAATGACAGAACGCACATTTGAGATGCCATTCATTTGGCACCTAAAATCGCGGTGCGGTTCTGGCGCGACCGTCACGCGATAAATCACACTACAATCGCGGCAACCATGTTGCCCAAAAGTAGCTCTGGAACTTTTTTGAAGCGACATGCTTCCTGCGATGTGGATTGCAGCGTGATTTATCGCCCGACAATCGTGGCAGAACCGCACCACATTTTTAGGTGCCATTTAAATGAATGGCATCTTAAATGTGCATTCTGCGATTTGTCATTTACGCCTCGCCGCTTTAAAATCGTGGGCAGATTCTGTCCGCTGAGGTGTGAATACAGTCTTAGAGGTAGCAGGCTTTCTACTGTGATTTGTTTACAGAGAATGTATATCTTGGGCAGATTCTGTCCGCTGAGGTGTGAATACAGTCTTAGAGGTAGCAGGCTTTCTACTGTGATTTGTTTACAGAGAATGTATATCTTGGGCAGATTCTGTCCGCTGAGGTGTGAATACAGTCTTAGAGGTAGCAGGCTTTCTACTGTGATTTGTTTACAGAGAATGTATATCTTTACTACCCCAATTAGCTGGATATGGAGTCCTACCAGCATGCATTTGTATCTGTAACCCCACGGTTGGGGTAACTGTAAGGGGGGTAGAGGGATTCTTTTTGGGGGGGAAATTGATGACGTGAACTATGTCAAAACCTTGATAAAAATGTATCTGATTAAAAAAAGCATCTCTTTGTTGTCCTACCTCTTGTAGCACTGGTATGACCGGAGGGTTTCTCTGTTGTAAGAAATACAGAACCATCAGGATGTAGGCGTATGAAGACAGACTTCCTCTTGACGCATCACCAATATCACAGCGCTGATAAAATAAACACAATGATTAATAAGATCATCTATATCTATCAGAATCCTGTGCTCCCTTCCTATTTTAGTGAAAATATACACTTTACCCATTTTTGTATGTGGCTGATCTAAGCAAGTTAGGCTGTAAAAGAGTTTGGTGTCACAGTACTGAAAATGAGGTAGGCCTGTCACATATAACCCTTCCACAGCCTAATGTTTTGGTACTATAATCAAGCAGTATGGGTTCATTAGGACCATTGTGGTACTGGGTCAAAGGGAAGCGGTGCATTTGTTAAAAAGTTTTCTTACTAGCTTTTTTCCTTCATGTGAAGCAGCGCCTATGATTTTATTATGACAGATAACTTATAATAGTAAGATACTTTTTATTGTGATCACCAAGCAATAGATGACTGCTGCAGAAGGGTACTGGATCATCTAATCCATAAGTTTGTGTTAACAGAAACAGGAGTTACTTGGCTCCATAACTTGCTGGCTCCTAGGAGTCTGGTGGGTAACTAAATCCTTTCACTAAAATGTTATTCTTTTTTATTTAGATAAACACACAAAAAGCTTAATGTAAATAAATCACCCCATGTTATTTTTTTTTCATGTTTTAAATGTATAATTTGTAATTATATACATATATGAGGTTCTTTTTCCTACTTTGCCATGATATACATTCTACCACTTAGTGTAACCAATCTACAAATCCCTATATTTATTGCAGTAACAAAAACATAGAAATGCATGCAAAACAGGACTGTGAAAGTCACTGCGAAAATAATTTAAGTCTGCAATAAAGACTTAAAATATTTCCTCACTAAAAAAAAAAAAAAAAAAATCACTAAACTGTAATTTTAACATAACAACATTAAAGATGAAGTCTTAAGCCCTGTACACACGATCAGATTTCCTATGGATTCTAATCCGATGGATTTTTCCATCGGAAATCCGATCAGTCAAAAATCTGACCGTCCCAAACGCCGTGACGTAAAACACTCCGACAAGCCGAGAAAAATGAAGTTCAATGCTTCTGAGCATGCGTCGACTTAATTCTGAGCATGCATGGGTTTTTTGTCCGATGGGGTTCCACACAGACGATCGGAATTTGATATCAGTTTTTTTCCCCATCAGAGAAATTTAAAACATGTTCTATTTTTTCTCACCGATGGAAAAAAGACCTATGGGGCCCATACACGATCGGTTTGTCCGATGAGAAAAGCCCATCGGACTGTTTTAATCGGTAAAACCGATTGTGCGTACACGGCATAAGAGTTGGCCGAAATGTTGAAAAAAAATGCACTATCACTACAGTATCTATCACAGCAGTTTTAAAAGGAAAACTGTCACTTTATAGATTGATACCTTTAGTTGTGCTCCCCACCACAGGTGAATAACAGTATATGAGGAGTACATTTCCTAAATGAGCAAAGTGACAGATTCTCAGCAGGTACTCTAGAGCCCCGTACACACGGGCAAAATGTTGGGAGACATTTGCCGGTTAAAAAAAAAAAAAAGTCTGACATTTTGCCTTTGTTTATGTCAGTCTGTCCATCAGAAGCCGGACGTTTGGGCGGCTTCTGTCACCCGCGCATGCTGGAAAAACAGCAGCTGACTCCCGATCAGCATTCTCAGCCAATGGCGCTGATCTGAGTGTTCTGGTGGAGGACTGTCAAAACACAACTGCTCAGCAGGAGATATCGCTGAACTAACCTTGCATTGTTAGTACAGCGGCTCTGACCGCAGCTGACAGTTTGTTTTCATTTAGCGCAGGGTTGAACAAAAAAAAAAATTTATAGTGTGTACCCGGCTTAAGCACCTCGGTAGAATGATGATAATGGTTTATCTACTCTGCCTCTACTGGCTTATGTATAGATCTCTGTATTTAAAGTGATACTAAAGTCAATTTTTTTTTTTTATAGCTAAACAATACCTCTTCTGTGCAGTGATTTTGCACAGAGCAGCCCAGATCCTCCTCTTCTCAGGTCCCTTTTCGGTGCTCCTGGCCCCTCTCCATCCTGTTATGTGCCCCCATAGCAAGCTGCTGCTCTGTGTGTCCGTTCAGATACAGAGCCGCGGTCCGGCCCCACTCCCTCTCTCTCTCTCCTCATTGGCTGACTGACTTTGATTGACAGCAGCGGGAGCCAATGGCGCTGCACTGCTGTCTCAGCCAATGAGGGTGGGAGTCCTTGGCAGCTGAGACACTCCTGCAACATCGCTGGATCTAGAGGGACCTCAGGTTAGTATTAAAGGGGCCGAGGGGGGCTGCTGCACACAGAAGGTTTTTTATCTTAATGCATAGAATGCATTAAAATAAAAAACCTTCTGCCTTTACAATCACTTTAATGCAATAACATAAATATGGAGAGTAACCTTATAAAAAGTCACATGAAAACTGTTTTAGGTAAACAATGTAAAGGCAATTCAAAAAAAGTGCTCCCTAAATATGCATTCAAAATTCCCTTTAATAGTGTGTGCAGATAACGTGTTTTCGGATGCAATTAAAAGTAGTTGCCATATGTATCAAAAATAATATCTTACTATGACTAAATACAGATTATATTGATATTTGTAGAAAATGCATAACATTTCATAAACTAGAGCTTTTCGGTTTGTTGATAAAGCATATGAATTACCTTTGCAAAGAACTTTACAGCATATCCCAGGTATTTTACTCGAGGGTCGATGGCCGCGTATGTTGCCAGCATCCTGGTGTTGTGCTGAGCCTAAACATAACAGACAATTAGTTTCAGCATAGAAACAGAAGCTTCACTTTTAAACTAACCTCTTACAAGAGATTTGACCTCCTTAGTTGCCTGGTTATTATGCTGACCTGCTAGCTTAGGTACTTTAGGAGTTGATGACCGTGACAATTTTAAAGATCAGGGACAATGAGAAAAAAGTCCAGATCTGCATGCTTTTCTTGACTCAGTGTATGAATGTTATTACAGCCAGGCAACTAGCTTTTTTCAGAGAAGTCAGCAAAGACAGCATTCATGTTTCTTTCGAGTTTCTTTTACTTCTATTAAAGTGCATAGAAAGTCATTTTTTTGGACAGAAATGGGGCAGTTAGGCAGGCCATACACTGTGCGAATTTCTTTCCTGCAACCACGGATTACAGGAAAAAAAATTGCAAGACTGCCCCCATCAACACAAGCAGTGTTGACAGGGGAATCAGCAATTGTCTTCTCCTGGTGGGGGGCAGGGAATGCCACCCCTACCGGGAGAAGATAGCGATTATATCACAAGAGAATCTGGCAGGCTGGTTGTACCCAAGTGGATCTATCAATCAACTTGGTACATTGAGCCTGCCCACTAACAGTTCGAATCTCGGCCAGTTCAGCAGAAAGTGAACCGAGCCGCGTATGGCCGGCCTTAGGCTCAAGCTCCTTGACTGTCATCTACATCCTTGCTACACAATTAAACATCCTAGAGAAAGCAAACAGCCGTGAAATCATCTCTCTTAATATTCATGCTTTAGTCAGTGAGTTACTATGAAAAAACAATGAAGATGGAGACGACAGACCCAGAGCATGCAATTTAAAAAAAAAAATAGGTCAGCAAATGCGGCCACAAAATTTCTATCCTGATATATTCTCTCTTAAACATGTAGCAACAGTTATACAACTAACACTGACTATAATAACAAACTATGGTTAATATAGAATACATAACACACTCTGGACATATATACAGTATCTCACAAAAGTGAGTACACCCCTCAGATTTTTGAAAATAATTTATTATAACTTTTTATGTGACAACACTGAAGAAATTACACTTTGCTACAATGTAAAGTAGTGAGTGTACAGCTTGTATAACAGTGTACATTTGCTGTCCCCTCAAAATAACTCAACACACGGCCATTAATGTCTAAACCGCTGGAAAAAAAAATAAGTACACCCCTAAGTAAAAATTTCCAAATTGGGCCCAAAGTGTCAATATTTTGTGTGGCCACCATTATTTTCCAGCACTGCCTTAACCCTCTTGGGCATGGAGTTCACCAGAGCTTCACAGGTTGCCACTGGAGTCCTCTTCCCCTCCTCCATGATGACATCACAGAGCTGGTGATGTTAGAGACCTTGCGCTCCTCTACCTTCTGTTTAACCACTTCAATACCAGGCACTTATACACCTTCCTGCCCAAGCCAATTTTGAGCTTTCAGCGCTGTCGCAATTTGAATGACAATTGCGCGGTCATGCTACACTGTACCCAAACAAATGTTTTATCATTTTGTTCCGACAAATAGAGCTTTCTTTTGGTGGTATTTGATCACCTTTGCTATTTTTATTTTTTGCGCAACAAATAAAAAAAAGAGTCTGAAAAAAAACGAAGTTTTTCTTTGTTTCTGTTATTTTTTTTGTAAATAAGTACCTTTTCTTCTTCAATGACGGGCATTGATATGGCTGCACTGACGGACACTGATATGGCTGCACTGACGGGCACCGATATAGCTGCACTGACGGGCACCGATATGGCTGCACTGACGGGCACCGATATGGCTGCACTGACGGGCACCAATGAGGTGGCACCGATGATGGGCACTGGTATGTGGCACTGATGATCACTCATAGGCGGCTCTGATGGGTGGCTCTGATGGGTGGCACGGACGAGCACTGATAGGTGGGCACTGATGGGCACTGGTGGGTGGCACTGATGACACTGGTGGGTGGAATTGCTGGGCATCACAAATTTGTTTGTGCCATGATGGTGCCAGTCAGTGCCCATTTGTGGGCACTGATTGGCATATGTTGTGCATACTTTTTTACATGTGGATGGCCATGGGGGACTTACCTGGCCATCCACATGTTAGGTGCTTCCCTGGTGGTCCTGGGCGGCATCCTGGTGGTCTCAGGGTTCATACACATTTTTACCAATAAAATTCCATGACTTTTCCATGACTTCACGTAAATATTCATGACCTAATG